>CM035419.1:84541459-85148959 GCA_020310875.1 Ceratopteris richardii | reverse complement strand
TCCCTCACAACCCGACAACGGTATCTGAGTTACCCATGCCAGACAAATAGGTGGCTTTGTTCTTAGATGGATTGCTGAGTACCAAGCTAAGATCATATGTGTATGTGAAGGACCCCAGAACCATAGAAGAATGTGTAAACATGTGCATAGACATTGAGGATAATCTAGGAGAGGAGCGGAAGCTTTCAAAAATCTACAAGGATTTAGATAGCTCTAGTAGCCTCACTTCCGGTCAATCCACATCTATCGAGGAACTTGCAGAGAAGGTAGCTAAAAAACTAGGTGTCTCTAGCAAAAAAATTCCAAGGTTTGCCCCAGTTAAGCGGTCCTATACTTGTGGAGGACACCATATGGTGAGTGTATATCCCATTATGGCTCAACCCCAAGTGAATCCTAGTCACCAGTACTACATCATAGAGCAAAGGTACACCAACCACACCGCACAAGACTGCCCTTATAACAAACAAGCTGTTAGCCACAATTACCCTGAGCCATATCCACAACAAGGGAGATTCCAAACCCAGTACACACCATAGCAGTATGGTAGGCCCTAGCAACCCTACCAACCACCCTATCAATGATGGCAGAGACCTCAACGAGTTTTAGCGCATCAACCCCCTACTCCAACCAATGTGATTCCAGTGAAATATACATCTGTAGAAGAAAATTTGAATAGATCCATAGACCCTGTAACAACATTTCTATCTGAAAGTGACCCAAGTGATCATAGTTTTGACTCTCCGCATATTGATAGACCACAGGCTTACCACATGCAGTCACCCGAGCATAATGAGCCATACTATCATGAAGAACCTAGTGAATCTAGTTGGGAGCTAGATTATGCGAATGTCATGTATGCAAACCCCAACTCTAGTCCTTAGCCTAGGCAGGTAAGACCCTCATTTCCTAGAGGTCCATGCTACCGATGTCAAGGAGATCACCTCATTCATGATTGACCTATGCCTGCATCTACACAACCCCAATCTATGACAATTTAGGGATTTTGTCCCGATTGTGGGAAAGAGCATCTCTTGCGAGACTATCCTAAAAACCCCACCAATATGTGGAAAATCACTCCTATCAATGTTATTGGGTTGGTTGTAGACTCTTCAAGAAGTGTAACTTCCACTTCCGCTATGCAAGTGGTCACTAGAGTTGAAGCCTTGCAGCAAGCTCAAGGTGTAGGGTAGGAAAAGAGTTATGAGGTTAGCGAGACAGAGAGTATAACCAAGAAAAGGACAAGAGCTTTGAGAGATAGCCAGGTGAGAATGAAATTGCAAATGGACGATGGTCACATACAGAGACCCTTGGAATTCCTAGAAGGAATAACTCTCACTACATGTGGTGTAGAGTTTGAGCATACTTTTGCTATATGTGACCTTAGCAAAAATCAGGCCTATGAGATGATTTTGGGGAGACCATTTATGCGGTAGTTGCAAGTGGTACAAGATTGGGGAACCAATTCCTTGTATTTGCAACACCTACATGTTACAACAAAAGTCAATCTCAAGGATTACTCTCATAGAGATGTACCGCCTATTCAATGGAGTCCCATCCATAGAGCTAAGGATGACACAGAGTCAGTGCATTCCATAGGAACAGGATCCTCATGGATGCATGAAGACACACACTTATGGATGTGTAAAGTAGTAGTAGCAGAAGAGAAGAGAGAACAAGCGAGAGAGTTAGGTGCCAAGGAAACTCATTGATCAATTCAAGACCCAGCCTATGCACCGGTAGTATTTCCTGAAGAAGAATTTGAACCCCCACAGTTGGGTGAAAATTTTAGCAACTATGGATGTAGCCATCAATGAAGAACAATGGACACCCCATGGTAATAAGGATGGCTACAACATCTCAGTCTTCTAAATAGAGCCAATCATGTGTGATTCGGTTATTGAAGAATGTGAACCCAGCACTGATGCAATTGAAGATGCATGCAATTGAAGATGCAAGTGACTCCGATCTAGATTCAATCATTATGGACCCACCTTTTGCATCGGATGAGGAATATTTCCACGAGGTAGAAGCTCACCCTCAAAGACACGAGGAAGGTATGAATGAGGTGAGATTAACCACACAAGTGACCACCAAGAGTGAAGGAAAGAAAAGAAAGAAGAAAGAAGTCACACTAGAGGAAAAATAATCTTTGTTTGAGGTCCTTGAAAATTTCAAGAACTATGAAATAGAAGATAGGAGAGTTGTGGACAGAATGCCTAAACCTGAGGCACAATCAAGAGAGGCCTATGATAACACGGAAACCACCAAGAAAATATTTGTAGCCATAGAAGAAGGAGAAGAAAGATGCACCCACATAGGACATGACCTGACGGAAGAAGAAGAGCAAGAATTGATAGCTTTGCTAAGAGAGTACAAAGATGTATTCGCTTGGAGGTACAAGGACCTGAAAGGTGTAGATCCCGACATATGCTCCCACACGATCCCCATGACCTCAAATGCCAGACCCTCTACACAGAAGCCATACACATACAATGACAACTATGCTACCAAGATCAAAGAAGAGATAGATCACTTCATTGAAGCTGGATTTATCTATGAAATCGAGCACACTGAATGAGTTTCCCCAATTGTAGTGGTGCCCAAAAAGAATGGCAAACTACGGGTATGCATTAACTTAAAGAAGGTTAACGCAGCCACTATCAAAGATAGTTATCCACTTCCAATCAGTGAGCATCTATTAGAAAAGGTAGCAAGCAAGGAAGTGTACAGCTTCTTAGATGGGTTCTCTAGTTACAATCAAGTGGCCATTCCACAAGAAGATCAACATAAGATGGCTTTTGCCATAGAGTGGGGCATATTTGCTTTTTGGTAACTGCCATTTGATCTAACCAATGCACCCGCAACCTTCCAAAGATTGATGTGCCATGTGTTTAAACAATTCCTAAGGAAGAATTTGGAAGTCTATGTTGATGATCTCTGTGCTCATTCTAACATTAGATAGACACATATACCTAAAATTGTTGGAACAAAACAATCACAAATTGATGATTACAAAGAGCTTGAAGCAAGCCTATAATCAGATTGAAGTGAAAGAAGTCATTTGAGAAAATGAAGAGATCTTAGAAGTGAAGCTTGTATACATATGTACATTACAGTTGAAAATTCTTGTAATTTGAGTATAGATAATCCTTAGGATGATAAGTAGTAATGTAATAGACATGGGATAAGTCTAGAACCATATTTATATAAGTCAATGATGTAAAGAAATACGAGAGAGAGTCATTACAAGACAAGTGTCATAGAGATAGATGTGAAGAGAGTCAACTTCAAAAAATAGAGATGAATATTCCGTAGATATCTCTCAGTCTCATCATGCGGATTAGAAATCCTTTTGTACACATCTAATCTAGAATCTAATGAAGCTATGTTCAAAGCCTCATGGTCTAATTCCTTTCATGCTGTGAGTATGATAAATAGGAACATGTGTATGTATAGTCTCCAAGTAGACGTCTCAGACTCGCGCACTTTTTTGTGTCAATGTTTTGCTTAGATCTCAGTGCACAGTGTAAAGTTTTTGATGCGTGAGCATTCAAAATCTAAGTTAGAAGGTAAGGAAGCTATGGCTAAAAGCATTTAGCAAAATGGGATCTATGTTGTGAGAAATCAACCTTAGAAGTTACCTATGTCAAAGTCGCTTGTTCAAGAAGATAGTTTCTGACATAATTTTTATCTTAAGGATGAAATTAAAGTTTTAATGATTCTTTTGAAAGACTAATGGTTGATATGATTGCGCAAAGATAGTGTGGAGATATATGCATCATTGGTTTGAAGAAATCTGAAGATATGTGGAGGTAATGAAGTCAATCTTTGAAGCAGACTATTGAAGGATGAAGATTTTCACTCAGAGAAGTGATGGTTGAAAGTTTTGGTAAATGAAGATAACATTTGTGTAAACTTTGGTCCATAACTGTTATAGAGGAGATCTTAAATCAGTATAGATCAAACCTTTGGAGATTTAGAGGTCTCCAACACTGATATCAGAGCTTAAGGTGCAATACAAGTGAAGTAAAGAGCATTGGAAGTCCGGACTGTTGCAGACATTGAAGTCTTTTCAAATTGAAGGAGCACAGGATCAAAGTTTGAAAGAAAACCTGAAGGAGAACCAAGCATGAGTTCAAAGGATCAACAAGGATTAAAGCTTTATACAAAACGTACACTATATCATCATAAATCTTAGTAATTGTAGACATAGAAGATCAAAGATGGGAGAAAGCTTGCAGATTGATAAGCTAGATAGGGAGAACTATCCAGCTTCGTCGATGAGGATGGAGGCACACCTCATGAGCAAAGACTTGATGGCATTCATCACATGAGAAGAAGAAAAGCCTGAGTTTGGAGATCCTAGTATCCCAACTAGGGAAGAGCTTGCAAATTTGAAGAATTGGATGAGAAAGGATGCTCAAGCTAGGAGCATCATTTACATGACTGTAAATGATTATCTTTTACCTCACATTAGAGGATTGGAAAGTGCAACAGATGTGTGGAATGCTTTGGAAGAGCATTTCCAAAACACAACCAAGTCTAGGAAGTCCTCATTATCGGCAGAGTTTACAACCTTCAAGAAGAAGAGCTCACAATCAATTTCTGATTATGTGGCAAGAATGAAGGATATTGCAGATAGCTTGGGAGCACTAGATGAAGACATTGAAGAGGATAAGTTGGTAAGGCAAATACGTACAGGTCTGAGAGGAGATGAGAAGTGGAAGCCTTTCATATTGTCCATAGAATTTTCATTAGATCACTTTACTCCTGATCTTAATCAATTGCTAGGACACATGCTAAATTTTGAGCGAGAAATTAAGGACAATGATAGGAGTGCAAGTCAAGATATGTACTCCAAAGACAAGAAAAATAATGGCAAAGGGAAGCACTCAATTGATGATGAAGGAACTTCAAGACAAGCTAACGTTACAAAAGGAAAGATGAACTACATAGGTAAAGGAAGAGGAGGTAAGTACAAAGACAATACTAAAGCTTGTTGGATTTGTGGCAGAACCAATCATTTGGCAAATGATTGTTGGTATAACAATCAAAATGGTGGAAGTAATAAACAGAGCTTCAATCAAAGAGGTAGACGAGGCAGAAACCAAAGAGGCAACTTCAGAGGAAGAGGTGGTAGGACATCATATGCTAGAGGAGGTGGAAGAAGTTTTCAATCTCTGTCCTACAACAATAATTATTATAATTATGCATGAGATCAAAAGGATGACATGACTCTTATCTTGAATGCAACTCATGACGTAGTAGGAGAAGATCAAAGGGTGTTTTATATTGACTCACGATGTAGCAATCATCTGAGTGGCAATATACCATTGATGACTGATATGGAAGCAAAGGTGAATGGACATACAGTTCAAACAGGTGACAACAACAAGCATAAAGTGTAGAGCATTGGATCAGTTAAGACAAAGAGTGGAAGTACACTCTTAAGCAAGGTACTTTATGTTCCTACTATTCCTAAACTTGATAAGTGTAGGGAAAATTGTGGAGAAGGGATATGAAGTCAGATTCACAAATGATGGTGTTTATGTGCAAGATCCAAATCAAGGATATAGAAATATTATTGCAGGTAAAAAGGAAGGAAGTTTGTTTACTCTCAAAGTCCAAGGTAATCTGGGACATGGTTTGTTTACTTATGGAAGTCAAAAGATGTCTGAATTAGAGCTATGGCATAAAAGGCTAGGTCATTTTAATGAGAGAGCCATTAAGGAAATGTCAAAGAATGATGTGGTGCTTGGTATGCCAAATGTTGATCAGAAGGTCAACACATGGTGTACAAGTGTGAAGCTTGTCAATTAGGTAAAGCACAAAAAAGTTCATACAATAAATCAGGGTATTCAAACATGCTTGAGTTAGTTCATACAGATGTGTGGGGCACTTCAAGGGACTAGAGCATAAATGGATCCAGATATTATGTGTTGTTTGTTGATGATGCAACTAGATGGATTACTTTATATGTAGTCAAGGACAAATCAGAAGTGTTCAAGACATTCAAGCATTATCATGGTTGAGCAAAAAGGATTAGAGGACAAAATCTCAAGCGGTTGAGATCAGATGGAGGGGGAGAGTATTTCTCTAAAGAGTTTGATGATTATTTGTGGAGTGGTGTAAAAAGAGAAGTAACTTGCAAGTACTCTCCTCAACAAAATGGAGTTGCAAAAAGAAGAAATAGAACTCTTGTAGAGTTTGCAAGAGCAATGATGAAGGAAAAGAATTGTCCAAACTACCTATGGGCAGAAGCTATCAACACTGCAACATACCTTGTGAATAGGTTACCTTGTAAAGTTTTGGATGGAAGAACTCCTTATGAATCATGGTGCGGTAAGAAACCTACTCTTGATCATTGTAAGGTATTTGGATGTTTAGCATATGCTTATGTTCCTTCACAATTGAGACATAAGCTAGAACCCAAAGTAGAGAAGTATGTGTTTATTGGGTATGATGATAGACAGATGGGTTACAGATTGTGGAGTCCATCCACAAAGCAATTTCTTGTTACCAAAGATGTTACATTTGATGAGCAAAGCACATGGTATATAGGGTCAACAAATAATTATGCAGATGTTAAAGAAATACAAAGGAAAGGGACGACAAAAGTAAGTGTGTATGAAGAAGATATTGATGATGTTGATTATAAAAGTAAATTGAAGGATAATGTTGAAGATGGGCCAAGATTTGATCCCAAATCAAATGTGGCTGGGACTTCAAGAAGTGCAGAGGTCAGAAGATCCTTGTCAGAAAGGAAAGAGCCTATCAGGTATAGCTATGATACATCTTTCCTAACAACAAAAGATTATGCTTACATTGTGAAGACAGAAGAGGATCGAATCACATATGAAGAAGCTAAAGGTAAACAAAATTGGGCGAAGGCAATGCAAGAAGAGCATGATGCTCTACTTGAAAATGAAACATGGGAATTGGTGCCAAGACCAAAGAATCAGAAGGTCATTGGATGTAAGTGGGTGTATAAAACAAAAAGGTTTGCAGATGGTAAAGTGTCTAGATACAATGCTAGACTTGTGGTCAAAGGTTATGCCCAAACTTATCGGGTAGATTATGATGAAACCTTTAGTCTTGTTCCTAAGATGTCTACAATTAGATCATTGATTGCTATTACTGCTTTTAAAGAATGGAAGTTATCACAATTAGATGTGAAGAATGCATTTCTGAATGGATACATTGCAGATGAAGTGTACATGGAGCAACCAGAAGGCTTCATAGATTCAATTGGATTAGATTATGTTTGTAAGCTCAAGAGAGCTTTGTATGGGTTGAAGCAGGCTCCAAGAGCATGTTAAGTTCTTGAATGAATGTGGATTTCAAGCATCAAAGGAAGATAGTAGCTTGCTAGTGAAGACAAGTGAAAATGGATAAACATACATGTGATTTATGTTGATGATATTATTGTCACAGGTACAGATGCTCAAGCAATCAATGAGATTAAGAAACAAATAGAGGAGTTTAAGATTTTTGATTTGGGAAACTTATCTTATTTCTTAGGAATCAAGATTGTGTATACTCAACATGGAGTATATGTTACACAAGAGAGATACTTGAAGAATCTTCTGGTCAAGTTCAACATGGAGAATTGCAAGCCTTCAACCACACCATTGGAGGTAAATCATAAATTGAGCAGGTATGGAGGAGAATATTTCAATGACATAAAGAAATATCAGAGTTTGGTAGGTAGTTTAATCTATGCCACCTTGACAAGGCTAGATCTACCATGTGTAGTAGGTGTGTTATCACAATTTATGCATTGTCCAAAGAAGACTCATTGGATTGCAGCTCAAAGGGTACTCAGATATATCAAAGGAACCCTAAGTGAAGGTTTGTATTATGGATCTCCTTATGATACAAGAATCAAAGTGTTTAGTGATGCAGATTGGGCAGGTGATTCACATGATAGAAGGTCTACTCATGGGTATCTTTGTTATATTGGAGATAAGTTAGTTTCTTAGTGCTCAAAGAAGCAACATATAGTTGCTTCGTCATCCACAGAAGCTGAGTAAAAAGGAATGGTAGAGGCTGCAAAAGAAGTGATATGGTTAAAGACCTTGTTGAAGAGTTTTGGAACTGATCAGAGTACTCTAATTATTTTTGGAGACAATATGAGTTCATTGTATTTGGCAGCTAACCCTCTTTTTCATGCAAGGACTAAACATATAGAGATTCAATATCATTTCTTGAGTTAAAAGGTACTTGATAAAGAGATTGAAGTGTTGTATACTCCAACAAAAGAACAAGTTGCAGATATGTTAACAAAAAGCTTGGATGGACCTAAGCTACAGAGATTCAAAGAGATGGCAGGAGTAAAGAGGAATGGAATAATCACAATTAGTGATTGAGGGTGAGCTATTGGAACAAAAAAATCACAAATTGATGATTACAAAAAACTTTAAGCAAGTATATGATCAGATTGAAGTGAAAGAAGTCATTTGAGAAAATCAAGAGATCTCATAAATGAAGCTTGTATACATATGTACATTATAGTTGGAAATTCTTGTAATTTGAGTATAGATAATCCTTAAGATGATAAGAAGTAATGTAATAGACATGGGATAAGTCTAGAACCATATGTATATAAGTATATGATGTAAAGAAATACGAGAGAGAGAGTCAGTAGAAGACAAGTGTCATAGAGATAGATGTGAAGATAGTCATCTTCACAAAAAAAGTGATGAATATTTCGTAGATTTTTTCTCAGTCTGATCATGTGGATCAGAAATCATTTTGTAGACCTCTAATCTAGAAGCTAATGAAGCTATGCTCAAATTTTCATGGTCTAATTCCTTTCATGTTGTGAGTATGATCAATAGGAACATGTGTATGTAAAGTTTGCAGGTAGACCTCTCAGAGTCGCACACTTTCTCATGTCAATGTTTTGCTTAGATCTCAGTGTAGAGTGTAAAGTTTTTTATTAGTGAGCATTCAAAACCTAAGTTAGAAGGTAAGCAAGCTATGGCTAAAAGCATTTGGAAAAATGGGATCTGTGCTTTGGGAAATCAACCTTAGAAGTTACCTATGTCAAAGTCACTTGTTGAAGAAGACAATTTCTGACATATTTTTTATCTTAAGGATCAAATTAAAGTTTTAATGATTCTTATGAAGGACTAATGGTTGATATGATTTTGAAAGGTAGTGTGCAGATATGTGCATCATTGGTTTGAAGAAATCTGAAGATATGTGCAGGTAATGAAGTTAATCTTTGAAGCAGACTATTGAAGGATGAAGATTTTCACTCAGAGAAGTGATAGTTGAAAGTTTTGGTAAATGAAGATAACATTTGTGTAACGTTTGGTCCATAACTGATATAGAGGAGATAGAAAATCAATATAGATCAAACCTTTGGAGATTTTGAGGTCTCCAATAGAACTCTTTGACAAATGTAGAGACTATCAAGTCTCCCTGAACCCAGAAAAGTGTGTTTTCATGGTCAGGCAAGGCAGGATTCTAGGACACATAGTGTCAAAGAACAACATTTCCAATGATGAAGAAAAAGTGAGAGCTATCGTAGAACTACCAAGGCCAAAGAATGTCAAGGAAGTGCAAGCTTTCATGGGGCATTGTGGCTATTACCAATGTTTTATACACATGTAAGCCATCATTGCAAAGCCTTTGTACACACTTTTAAATAACTTGGAGTGGCCTGATGAATGTGAGAAATCCTTCAATGAGCTTAAACGGCGATTGTGTTCAACACCAATCTTGACTACACCAGATTGGAACAAACCATTTCATGTTCACATGGATGCATCCAATTATGCTATTGGATGTGTACTTGCACAACCTAGTGATGAAGGTAATATGGATCTTCCGATTGCCTATGCTAGTAGACAGTTGAATGCAATTGAAAAAAACTATACAACCACCGAACAAGAAGGATTAGGCATGGTATATGCGGTTAAGAAGTTTAGACACTATTTGCTTGCAAATAAGTTTAAATTTTTCACTCATCATCAGGCATTGCTATACTTGGTAAAAAAGCCATGCAATAGAGGTAGATTGGTAAGATGGTTCCTCTTACTTATGGAATATGATGTTGAGATTGTGGTGAGGAAAAGCAAAACTCACTTGAGAGCAGAACTTCTCTCTAGGCTCACATCTGGAGAGTCCCCACAAGGAGTATCAGATGACCTTCCTAATGCTTACTTGTTTAATTTGGAAGTGGTACCTCAATGGTCTAAGACATTAGTGCCAGTATTGACATATGGGCCCAAACACCCAGTAGGAAACACTCAAGATAGGGAGGTAGTAAAAGCCCAAAAGTACCATATCATGGCAAGGAGTATGTAGGGACACATAGATCAAGGAGTATTAGCCTGTTGTGTGGAGGAGGATGAGTACACGAAGTGGTTGCAATTAGCACATCTGGGTGCATTAGCGCAACACTACTCGAGACAAAGAACCTTAGAGACATTGAGGAGACTGGGAGTGCACTGGCCAACTATGGAAGCTGATGATGTCCATAGGATGTGCAAAGAATTCCCATTCTGCCACACTAAACCACCAGTGCAACATGCCACTCTTTATCCAGTGTCTTTAGGGCCAGATTGGAGTGAACCCTTAGTAGCCTTTTTGAGGATGAAAACCTTTCCCCAAGATATGACATTGGCTAGACAAAGGAGCTTAGAACAAGAAGCTTTAGATTGTACTCTCATTGGAGATAATCTATACAGAAGGGGATGGGTATCTTAGATTATGTGTCCACAAGAGTGAATATCTCAAGATCTTGGAAACTGCTCATCAAGGTGTAGCAGGAGGACACTTTGCACCAGAGAGGGTGATCAAGGCAACACTATTTGTAGGTCTTTGGTGGCCCACACCTCATATGGATGCACATACTTATTTGAAGAGGTGTGATGTTTGTCAGTGAAATCAATACCCTACACGTAAAGATGAGATGCCATTGAAACCTATGATAGGTGGACGTGAAATCTCTAAGTGGGGAATAGACTTTGTCGGTCCTATTAATCCCCCAGCTAAGGGTTCCCATGTTGAATACATTATTGTGGCCATTGACTATCTAACCAAATAGGTAGAAGTAAAAGCTACAACTAAGAACGATGCACAGACCACTGCTAAGTTCTTATTTGAGAATGTGTTCATCAGTTATGGGCTACCAATAGAGCTGGTAAGTGATAGAGGCACGCACTTCTTGAATGAGTCATAGAAAACCTTCTCCAAGAATTCTTGGTGATACATAAGAAGTCTACTCCCTATCATCCACAAGCTAATGGACAGGTTGAGAGCACAAATATGCAATGTATTAACAAAATTAGTTAATAATAAACACTCTAATTGGGACAAACAACTACACTATGCTATTTGGGCATACAGAGTTGCCAATAAAACGATACTCCAAGCTACACCCTTTTAGATGGTGTTCGGCCAAAATGTAGTGCTACCATTGGACTTTTTGATACCTACATTGAAGGTAGCACACAAGCATGACTAGACAGGCCATGAGCTCTACTCTAGCATCTTCCATCTTGAACATTTAGGTGAAACACGATTGAGAGCTGCAGCAGGAATTTATGCAGCAAGAAGAGGCAAAAAATATATTTTGACGCACATGTGAAGGATAAGGGCTTGAAAGCAGGAGACCTAGTCCTAGTCTACACCTTGAAGCAGCATGCATGGAAATTAGAGAAGAGAGGCTATGGACCAATGATAATCAATAGGATCTCCACAAATAGAGCAATACAACTAGTCACTCTAGAAGGTGACATCCTACTAAGTTACATAAGCAGATGCAAAGTCAAGCTATATCAACAACCCCTAACGGAAGAGATGCTAAATCGACTAAATACTACAAAGAAACATAAGGAAGAGGAAAAGCGAATTTGAGAAGAAGCACAGGCAAAAGCTTTGGAACGCATTCGACGAATGAAATTGAGAAGACAAGGTAGAGATAAGCCCATGCCTGACACTCATGAAGCTCTAGGTTATCACATGGCCTTGTGCGAGGCTTTAGGTGAACGGTCCCATAAGATAGTTGATCGACGACCTTTTGTGACCCTAGAAGTAGGACAAGGAGAGAGTGCAAGGACCGTGAAAACTTTAATTGATTCAAGAGCAACCACCAGTGCAGTACGGCTCTCTTACTGCCAAGAATTGCAATTGAAGTCCAATCCTATAGAGGCGTATCTCATAGGGTTAGGAGGTGTTGAAACCCCTTGCATGGGAGAGGTGGAACGTCCTCTCTACATTCAAGAGGTCCTAATGGTAGTAAAAGTTCTAGTATGTGAAGACGAGAATCTTAATAAACCTCTTGTCTTGGGCCAAGACTAGATCTATGATCATGCAGTCAACCTCAACCTAAGAAGTGGACTTCTTCCGGCTTGGGTAGGTCAAAACCACCTCATGATTGAATTAGAAAATCAAGCACTCAGGCCATTAGAAAATAGACCAAATCTTGGTCCCTCCAAGAACTATGTTGTGCTTACAGCAGGTGTACGTGGTGATGTCAGTGAAGTAACAAGTGGTGATGTTCAAACAAAAGTGGTGGTGGGTGGTCCGGTGGAGGGTGAAATGTCCATGGGTTCGGACGTGATTGTGTGTTAAGTGTGAATTGTGAATATTGGAATGGTGGGTAGTGTGTTAGTGGTGGCTGTGAATGTGGGGGAGGTGGGGTGGGAAAGGGGTTTCCTATTATAATCATCCAGTTGTCGCATCATATTTACAAAGTTTGCCCAAAATTGAGGCAAGGTGGTTTGTATCGGTTCTGAGGTGCTTGAGGGGGGTGTAGTGGGTTGGGGTTGGGAAAGAGGGAATGTTGTAGTGAGGGAAAATGGATGTGTCAATGTTTGGGTCGAGACAAGTGGATGTCCCACACCTGGGAGATAAGAAGGTTGCCCTATTATGGTTTGATGAGTGGCGGGATGACCTATCTGAGGTTCGAAAAATGGGCTAGCAATGGAGGTAGGGAAAGGTGAGGATGGGAAAAGGGTGGTGTGTGAGATAGGTTCACTAAAGGTGACTGTTGGTTGTTCATGAATGTTAGTGGAGAGGGTTGCGGTGGGATGGATGGGCGGTGATGGCGGCGCTGGTATCTGTGTGCTTTTGTCGCGGACCCTAGTGTTAGTGGGATTGGTCATGTGAACGTCTTCTCGAGCCGTGGTAGGGAGTGAGGAGGAAACTCCAATGTGGATCATCTTGCCCCTTCATGGTCGCATATCCAGCCTTCATTGGTCGTATTGAGGGGGAGTACCATGTATCGTAGTCCTCATAGCTCTACAATCCCACATGTGTCTACCAAAAGATTCAAGGATTCGATGAAGTGAGGGTCCACATTTTTTCTGCTTGTAGCATTTGATTAACCATTGCTCTATTTGCTTCTTTGGACAACTTGTGCCTTTTTTGTACTTGTTTGATAGTTGCATATAGCCATCTGATTTGGGCAGTGTATGCAAGGGCTTCCTCTTCACTCTCCTCTGGTTCATGCCCCGGTGCATCCTCTTGTTCATGTGTGTCTTCAACTTGAGTGTGATGTGCTTCATCCTCCCAATGTACTCTACGTCCTTCGCGATGTGGCCGTTCTCTATGGGATGATGATCCGGGACCTTCGGTGTTTGAAAAGAACTCACATTTAGATAGTTGCGTTGTTTGCAAGAAGGTCTCAAAGTCAAAGGAGGTATCTTCTGCCAATTCATTCATGGAGGCAAACTCAGCATCCGTGGGTAACGGAGGGGTTGACGGAGTGGGTTGTGTAATGCCCTCTGACTATGATCGTTGGAGACAGATTGTGAATGGGGCCACCTCTTCTTCTTCTCTAAGGGAGGTTTTCATGGTGGACTCACGAGGAATTGGGACATGGGGAAGAGATGCGTTTAGCTAAGTGAACCCTTGGTTTTCATCCTTGGAAGAACTTCAGCTATGAGTAAGTAAGTGCCCATGCGATCGGCACATCATAAGGTAGGCATCTATATATGATTCTGGTAATGGCACAACAACCATTCAATGAAGGCTTCCTTACTCCTCATTTTCTTGCTTTGTATAGTTGATGAAGAATCCACACTAGCATTTTAATAGGTAAAATCCCTGTCTCCGTTAGGTATAGACTGTACCAAATCTTTTTGTGAGGCTACGTGAATCCGTCTTGAGCCAACAATGCAAAGTGCTGAAGGCACATACGCAACGGGATGGCGATGTTAGGAGTGAGGGCACACATATCTTTCAACTTCTTGAGCTTACTATTCTTCATAGACTGGTATCAAAGGGTCTCGATCAGAGGTCACATGGGTGCCATACATTTGGAGGGCCTCTTTAATTAAGGTTATGTTCAGCTCGAACTTTTACATTTCTTCATGGTTTGATAGAGAGGGCACCAGGAATGTGCCTTACTGATCATGATCCCCTATAACTTTAAGAGCTGCAATCAAGTAGTAACATCTGAGGAAATCTGGCTTAGGGAGGGATGCACTCTTGAAAATAACTCTCTTGAAAAGAACTGAAATGTCCACCACACTCCTCCAAATTCCAAGTTAGACTCCCAGATGTGGTCTGCATCCTTCAAATCTCCTTGCATCTCATTGAACCAATGAGAGTGTCCTTTTACTCTTTCTGTTAAGCTTTGGGTGGATCCAAGATGAGAATTGGTCTCATATTTAGATACTCTTCAGGCCTAGCTGTCAGTGGGGCCTCCACGAGCATGGTCTCCCAATCAACTTGAGAACTAGTGTCTGCCTCGGAGCTTGTGCCTCCCACTTCTACCATGGGACTGTTTGTAGCTGATGATGCTAATCTGCTAGAAGAAGAGAGGCACATTAATGTTGCATAGGAAGCAGAATGTAATGGTGTTCCCTCCACAATACTAACATGACATTCCAAGTGGTTAGGGATTAGAAATCAAGTGTTTGTGATGGGTGTGAATGTTGGTTAGTGGTTAGTGTCATCCTAGATGCATACTTTGGACATGCAATGTACTCAGAATGCACGTACATCAGAGTAGAAAGATTAACAAAATTGGGTCAGGGGGTTCGACGCGTGGTTTAAGTCTCCAAACTTTGATTGTGAAAGTGTAGCTTTTAGGGCTCATGACATGTAAAGGTCTATGGTCTGGATTGTGTTGGATTTGGGACCTTTTGGGTACCCATTTCTGGATATACCTAGGTTTGACCAAAGGTGTAATGGTGTTGGGTGTAGGTGTCTACCCAAAAAAAGGTTTGGATTGAGAGTGTTCACTCATGGTGGGTTGAAGGAGAAGAGGAGAGTGTGAGGCACATTTTGCACCTGAAAAGTTTTGAAAGTTAGACCATATTTGGTTGAAGTATCACGGTCGGTTGAGTTCAGGTATCATGATACCAGAACTCCCTAGTATCACGATACTCACCAAGTATCGTGTATCGCCTTCTTGAGTATCACCATACCAATCATGTATCATTGATCTTCAAGTTGAGGTATCATGTATCATTTAAATTTGACATCGTCTATCATCTCGCTTCGAGTATCAGGGCACATGACTATCATATCATGAGCATAGTGGTATCATGTATCACAGATAGGTGGTATCACCTCGACAAGGTATCATGTATCATATAAACCTAAAGTATCATGTATCGTATGAGAGTGGTATCGGCTCAGGAAGTATCGTGTATCACTAATTGCAATAGTATCATATTGTGTAGAATGGCATCATGTATCGTTTGAAAAGTGGTATAGTGTATCAGGTATAGCTAGTATTGTGTATCACCATAGAGTGGTATCACATATCATGGGCTAAGTAGTATCATATTTTCAAGGTCAGTATCATGTATCCTATGGAAGTGGTATTACTCAAAGAGGTATTATGTATCGTGGGAAACAAAAATAGCCTGGAAGAGAAGAGTGAGATAAAACAAAAAAATTGGGAGAAATAAGATAGCCAACAGAGCTTACAAAAGACATATTACCTAGGTGGTGAATGAACTTGAGATCCAGACCAGTGTTAGGCAATCAAAGCAGTGTCATATCTTCTCCAAGAAGTGCATCCCAACTAAGCCATCATTCTATCTACTTAGATACTTCTACTCACTCTTAGGAGGAAAGAATCATGGCATCTAAGGACATGCATAGTTTAGTACCTAGGGAAGTTTGTATTTATACTGTGGAAGGAGAATATTGGACCTCCATACAGTACATGTCCACTAACTTACAAGGAATACCCATCTATCTTGATGGCCTAAATAGATCGATAGCAAGAATGATAAACACTACAAAATCAGAGATAGTTCTGAGACCAGCTGTCAAGTACAAAGGTGGTGTTTACATGGACAAGAGGGGCCAAATATATATAGTAACTAAGAAGCTTGGTCAGATTAATGGTCAAGGAGAGGTAGAGGGACAAGGAACCTCTTAGAGAACCAAGAATGGATACACTGTGACTACCCGAAGGGGAAAGTCCATGGTGACTCAAGTATTAAGAGGGGACCAAATACCACAAGATGACTATTTGATGGATGTGGACTTGGTACATGGATCATACTTACTCTTACAAAATGATTCACACATACAAGGAGAAGGCATCAGCCAGACAACTATATATTAGATGAGGGAGCAAGATGGTGTGTCTATAGTCACATACCTAGACCATAGTCAAAGGAGATATTGGCCGATAGATGAAATGGATAGGTCACGGCTAAATTATATGGGGTTGCCTATATTCCCTCCTTGCAAGCACGCAAATACCTCAAAAAACCCATGCCAAACCCATCCTTGTATGAAAAACATGAAATCGGGACAAACTAGCCAACAGAGTGTTCCCATCAGACCACATGTCACGATCTGCATTCGTTTCGACCTCCGAACGCACTATCGTAGTGCTTCTGCAGGCTATTTTGTCTTTTTGTGTGAAAGGTATATACCAGTTTCTGTTCGCCAGTATAAGCGTCCCGTAGTCTACTACAGGTCTAGCAGAATTCGTCCGGGCACTTCTCTTCAACTTTTTGAGATACAGTCAATTTTTTGCATCAAGGTATTTTAGTCACTGGCCATGGCTGAAAGCAGTGATGTATTCAGTATGTTGGTTGTTGAGGATAAGTTGGATGGTACCAACTACCCATTTTGGGCTTATATGATGCGACATGTATTGGTTGAAAAAGGATTGTGGAACATTGTGCAGGGTGTTGAAAGACGTCCTGTTACACCTCTAACTACAGGTACTGCAAATACAGGTGCTCGAGCTCATGAAGATGGTGTCGAAGATGATATTCCAGAGATTCCTATTCGTGCTACTGTTTCTGCTGCACCTATTGTAGAGCAGATTCATTGGGATGGCAGAGATGCCCAGGCACATGCATTGATAGCTTTGTCTATCAAACATGCCATTATTCCTCACATTCGCTCTCGCAGAACAACTAAGGATGCTTGGGATACATTTACCACATTGTACCAAGCTAGGAATGAGGCTTGTGTTGCTTACCTCAAAACAGTTGAAGAGTGAGCACATGAATGAAGGTGATTCTATGGACATTTTCCTAACGAAGATCAAAGACTTGAAGGAATAGTTGATTTTTGCTGATGAGGTTATACCAGATAGCTCACTTGTGTAGACCATTCTGAATGGTCTTCCTGATTCATATCAGAGTTTTGCTTCTACTCTTCGATTGATGATGAAAGGCAATCCAAATGCCTTATCATTTGAGGAGTTAGTCTCTGTTCTATTGCAGGAAGACCACTCTAGGCAAAAGAGGTCCATTATGCGAGTTGTAGATCAAGCTTTCCTGGCTAGTCAGAAGGGCAAAGGAAAATGGAGCTCTTCAACTAGTGAGCAGAAATCTGCTAGTTCTGCATATTTGAAGAAGGAAGATAAAGATGAGAAGAAATGAGAAAAGTAGAAATTGATTTGTAAGTACTGTAAAGGGAATGATCATATCATAAAGAATTGTCCAAAACTGGCTACAAAAGAGGCAAAGAAGAAAGAGGCTAGAATGGTTGTTGCAGAGCATCTACACAAAAAACGGAGTCTGCTAATCTTGTGCAGGAAGAAGAATGGGCATTTACTACTGTTTGCAGTTTTGACCCATCTTCTCATGAGCAGTGCATGTCTGCAGTAGACTCAGATGTTTGGTACTTTGACACTGGGGCGACCAAACATATTACCTCGCAATACAGTTTCTTCTCTTCACTCGAGGCTACCCCTATAGGGAATATTATCACATGCGCCAACAACTCCTCTTATCGTGTTATGGGAGTTGGTAAGATCATGCTCACGACTACTGATGGTAGTTCTTTCACCTTGTTAGATGCTTTATTTGTGCTAGGGATCAAGAAGAATCTGTTATCAGTTTCTACATTAGCCAAGATTGGCTTGGTTGTGAAATTTGTTGATGACAGATGTACAGTTCATGATCTGTCAAATGGCGATGTTATTATTGCTTCTAGCATTTTATGTCGTGGGCTGTAGAAGCTCATAGACTATGAAAGATCTGAAAATGATTTGGCATGTGCAGTAAATAATTCTCAGGCTATGTCAGATGCAAATCTTTGGCATGCACGCTTTGGTCATCTGAATTTTGCTAGTTTGCTATGCTTGCAGAAATCTGAAATGGTCTCCTCTTTGCCCAAACTTGAGACACCTAGAAAACATGTTTGTGAAGGCTGTATTTTGGGCAAAATACAATGTTCCTCCTTTCCAAAAGATGGTTCAATTCGGGCTATACAAAAATTGCAGCTTGTACATAGTGATGTCGGTGGTCCTATGCAGACACCCTCTTTTGGAAATTACCTTTACTTCGTGACTTTCATTGATGATTTTTCCAAGCATGCATGGGTATATCCACTCAAAGCAAGGTGCAAAGTGTTCATGTGCTTTAAACAGTTTTTGGTTTTGGCTGAAAATCCGTCAGCATGTAAAATGGGCAACCTCCATTCTGATCGAGGGGGGGAATATATGTCTTCTGATTTCAATGCATTTCTGGTTGAATGTGGGATAAAACACCAGTGTATAGTGCCGTATATACCTCAAGAGAATGGAGTTGCTGAACGAAAGAACAGGTCACTCATGGAGATGGCGAGGTGCATGGTCAAGAGTCAGGCTTTACCACATAGTTTCTGGCTTGAGGCTGTCTTGTGTGGAGCATATGTACTGAACAGGTGTCCCACTAAAGCGCTGTAGTCTATCACTCCATATGAGGCTTGGCATGACCGCAATCCATCTGCTGCTCATCTGCCTGTTTTTGGTTGTTTAGCATATGCACTAGTGCCTGAAAAACATCGTAGAAAATTTGATGATAAGGCAGTAAAATGTATTTTTTTGGGTACAGTTCTGAAAGTAAAGGCTAA
Organism: Ceratopteris richardii; assembly: GCA_020310875.1. Lineage (NCBI taxonomy): Eukaryota > Viridiplantae > Streptophyta > Polypodiopsida > Polypodiales > Pteridaceae > Ceratopteris > Ceratopteris richardii. The sequence goes on along the minus strand of CM035419.1, from coordinate 85,129,675 downwards.
CGTCTATATCATCCACAAACTTAATGCATTCTGGTTAGTCGTGATGTTGTCTTTGTGGAAGATGCTATTCAACCATTGCTTTCGTGTGCTAAGGAGACATCGGTTAGCTCCAAAGACATGTATGATACTTTGATGCCTTTGTTACAGGTGGATAGTCTAGTGTTGGTCCTAATGAGGCAACTTCTCAACCTTTGTAGGTTTCATATGATGATGCAGATCATTCCATTTCTGATGCATATTTACATGATGCACTTGTTGATGAGAGAGCTGATATTGAGCACGCAAAAACTATGCCAAAATGGCTGGTGCAGACTTTGCATGACAGCAAATTAGATGCTCTTGTGTCATATCGTACTCGTTTAGGCTCTTATAGTTCCTCCTTTGCATCAGATTGCTATGCTATGGCTGCTTCTAGTCTGTGTGATGAGAATGAGCCTGTTTCTTTTGATGAAGCACAAAATTCAGAAAATTGGATGGCTGCTATGCAATTTGAATATGATGCTATAATGAAGAATGGTACATGGTCTTTCTGTGACTTGCCTCCTGGCAAGAAGGCCATTGGCACTAAGTAGTTATGCAAGCTGAAGCATAAACCTGATGGTACAGTTGACAGGTATAAGGCTAGGCTTGTTGCAAAGGGTTATGCGCAGGAAAGAGGCATTGATTTTGATGAGACCTTTGCACCTACATGCCGTATGACTACTGTTCGGAGCATTTGCGCACTTGCAGCCCATCATGGTTGGAATGTACATCAGTTGGACATTAAAATAGCATTTCTGAATGGTGACTTGCATGAAGAAGTGTATGTTTTTCAGCCCCGTGGCTTTGTGTAGAAAGGACATGATAACCAGGTGTGCAGGTTAAAGAAGGCATTATATGGTTTAAAGCAAGCACCACGTGCTTCGTATGAAAAGATACATGCATATCTGATTGCACATGGTTTTGAGAACAGCCCAATAGAAAGAACCTTATATGTTAAGCGTGCTAATGATGTGCTTCTGATCATTGTTGTCTATGTTGATGACATGCTACTCACTGGTCTATTGAAAAGCATATTGCTGATTTCAAGGCTGATTTGCATGCCTCATTTGAGATGTCTCATTTGGGGAATTTGTATCACTATTTTGGCATTCAGTTTATGCAAGTTGATGGTGGAATATATTTGTGTCAAACGAAATATATTGACACATTATTGCAGCGTTTTGGCCTTGAAGACTGTAAGCCTATTGCCACTCCTATGGAGACAGGTTTACGATTGAGTCTTCATGATGTTGGAGATGCATTTGATGTTGTTGTCTATCAACAGGTTGTTGGATGCTTGATTTACTTATGCATTACTCGGCCAGATATTCAGTTTGCTATCTCATAGATGAGCAAGTTTATGCATTGCCTAGGAGTCATGCATTGGAAGGTGGTTAAGTGCATCTTTCGCTACTTGAGTGGTACTCGGCTACTTGGGTTGTTTTATCCCAAGGGAGGATCACTACCGCCAGATTTGCATGCTTTTTCTGACTCAGATTGGGCTGGTTGTTATGACACTCGTGTGTCCACTAGTGGTTTTTGCTTCATGCTTGGTAGCTCATGTATATCTTGGTTGAGCAAGAAGAACCCTACTTTGGCCACTTCTAGTTGTGAGGTTGAGTATAGGGTAGCTTTCACAGCGACTGTTGAGTGTGTGTGGCTTAGACGCCTTATGGCTGATTTGGGTGTTGGCCAGTCTTCTACCACCACCATCTTCACTGACAGTCAAAGCACATTGGCAGTTGTGAGAAACCCTGTGTTCCATGCTCGCACTAAGCACATTGAGGTGCATTATCACTATGTTAGGGAGAGGTTCTCTGCTGGGGAGATCAGCTTGGCATATGTGCCCACGCAGGATAACATTGCACACCTTTTCAAGAAGGCTCTGCCTAGGGAGAAGTTTGAAGCTTTCTACAAAGCTTTCGGCTTACTTCCTTTTGTGGAGTGATTTCCACATAGCTTGGCACTTCCTTATACATGAGTGCCAGCTTCTTGTTCACCGCATCACTCCCAAGGGGGATTTGTTGATATATTTAGGTAGTGATGTGTGTGAACACACTAGGACCATCGGGGCACTTTTTTCCCTCTTTAGGAGGTTTTTTTCCCCCGGCTTGTATATACGCCTATTGCCATAATGGGCTACTTATCTTTGTTCATTCTCTAGTAATACATTTAGTCTTGTGTGTTGTGCTCCAACCTTCTTCTTCTTCCTTGTGTTGTTCGTGTGCTTCCGTAGACATCTAACTCCAACAAGCATGCATTTATTTTTTACATGGAATATGCTTATGATTCTTTTGTGATGGGACATGTGACTAGCCATCCATGATTAATTTATTCTTATCAACTAAGCTTAATTGCTTGTCAACTGATAGGCATGTAAAACCTCATGGAATAATGGAATATTAAATGGATTTTAATGTCTTGAGATTTTTAATGTGATTATATTTTGATGCAGGAGGTGAAGAATCAAGATGGCATTAATGCGCATGGATTTACTCAAGTATTTATGAAGATATTTAGAAGATAGTATTTTATTTATTTTTGTAAAAGTAGATTGCTTAGAGAGAGAAATTTTGTGAATAAATGAGAGTTTTCAAAAACGCATGCTTTTCAAAGTGTCACCCTCATGTATCTATTCTATAAATACATGTAATCTAAGAGAGCGTCCATCACAATATGTGGGGGAGATTGTACTAAATCTTGTCTCTATCTATTCTATGTGTGTTCTTATGATATATCGTTATTGTATTATCTTTGGATACGTGTGTCCACAAGATCTTGATTACATTCAAGCATATGCCAAAGTGGTTATATCCAAGCTCGAAGGACAATGGTATAAAGGAATACACTAGAAGAACCAGACATGAAACAATGAGACAACAAACAGACCAGGTAGATTATGTAGAACATATTGAGATTCATAATATTTTAGCTCTTAGTTCAGTTGAGAATGAACCAGTCAATGTTAAAGATGCACCACATAGTCCTATATGGAAGGAAGCTATGCAAGAAAAGATTGATAAGAACCAAACATGGAAGCTTTGTGACTTATCAAAAGGTAAGAAAGCATTGGTGTTAAGTGGATCTTCAAAATCAGAAGAAAATGAGATGATACTATATACATATATGAAGCATGACTAGTTGTCAAAGGTGATGCACAGATGAAAGATATTGATTATGATGAAAAGTTTTCTCCTTCATCTAGAATGACAATAGTCAGGACAATACTTTCTTTACCTATATTCTTTGGTTGGAAAGTATACCAGCTAGATATCAAAACTATGTTTCTTAAAGGTGATGGACATGAAGATGTTTATGTTTAGCAACTAGAAGGTTGAACATTTAGTATGCAAGGTTATCATAGCTTTATATGGTTTAAAGCAGGCACCAAGAGCTTGGTATGAAAAGATACATGTCTATCTTCTATCTATTGTTTTTGAAAGCTTACATGAAACACCCACTCTTTATGTAAAAGCTCAGAAACATGTTTTGATTATTATTCTCATATATGTTGATGATATGATCACGATAGGTCCCAAAGATTCAGACCTTTAGTATTTTAAAGCACAACTTAATCATACATTTGTTGTAAATGATTTAGTTATTTTTAATTATTATCTTCGGATCCAATTTATATACATAGATGAGTGTATCTACATGACACAACAAAAATACATTGAGAAATTATTGGAAAGCATTGAGATAACAGATTCCAAGCCTATACAAACACCTATGGATGTCAATGTGTCACTACAGTCAAAAGAATATTCAAAACCATTTGATGCTAAGTTATATAGTCAAGTAGTTGGTTGCTTCATCTATCCATGTAATACACATCTAGACATTCAGTTTGTAGTTTCTCAAATATCTAGATTCATGCATAGTCTGCTGAAAATTCATTGGAAAGCATTTAAGAGAGTTTTCAGGAACATCAAACTATAGAATGGTATTTCCAAAGTCTTCATATTTCTTACTTAAAGGTTTTTTAGATTTTGTTTCAGTAGGTGATAAAGACTCAAGAAGAAGCACATATGGCTATTGTTTCTTTCTAGGAGAATATCTTATCTCTTAGCTATCCAAGAAAAAGCCTACAATTGCTACATGTTCAGGTGAAGTAGAGTATTGTGCTTCCTTTACATCTACACTTGAATCAATTTGGTTACACAAGATTCTAAGTTATTTTGATGCTCATGTTCATCTTCCTGGTCAAATATTTTTAGATAATTATAGTGCTATTGCTATTGCAAAGGACCATGTTCATCATGCTAGGATAAGGCATATGGAGGTACATTACTACTATATTCAGGAACAAGTATCTAAGAAGCACATTGAGCTAGTCTACATACTTACAAGTGAAAATGTTGAAGATACTTTTACCAAACCATTGATATGAGAGAGTCATAGGAAGTTTTGGAGGTTATTGAACCTTGTACCATTATGACATTGAAGGAGGGATTGTTGGAGAAAATGTCAAATAGACTAAGTAGCATCCATAATAAGCATTTTATACAATACCTTTAATAACAAAATCACATAGGCAACTTGGCTAGGAAAAAATCCTCCTAAAAAACCCACCTATGTTTGAATCCTTGGAGGCCCAACGGTAGATCACATGGATTTGTTTTTGAAAAGAAAGAATTAGATTGCAATCATCAACACTTATTGTTCCAACACCAATTTTGCATGATTTCTTTTAGTAGCAATAATATCTAAAACTATAAAAGATCAACTTCGGATCATTATTTGAGTACCTTCTCAAGGAGCTTTAGTAAGTGTGGAATGCAAGTTGGAGGAGATCTTGGAGGTCCTCTACATGAGGATGTGTTTTAATACTTTTGGAGGCGTTCTGCTCTACATATAGAGGCATCTTGACGAGTTTGTGTCAGCTAACTATCAACATTACTTGCTAATATACTATGAGTAAGAAGTCTTTATTTGTCCTCACTTGTTCATTCACTAGTTTCTGATTTATTTTAATTGGAATTTAGGTTCTCTCTAAGACATTGTAAAATTTTCATATTCTCCATATTATAACACACACACATCCTTCATATCTCTTAGGCACACAATGGATTGTATCTACTTCCCATTCCTTCCTAGATTCAAATATTGTCAGTTTGTATCATATTCACACATAATTGGACACTAGAATATAAGATAGTGTAGGCGAGCATCCTAACTTATCGTACACTTTGAAAACCTATCTATTCTCTCTCTATCTCTAAGACTACAACATACGAGGGGCATACCGACGTTGTCCATACCGACGGTCACCTATGAGCATCTGTATGATCGTTGGAAATATCTTTAAAAATCTCGTTAGGCATGCCTATGGTCACTTGCCCATTTGTATGACCGTTTCAAACGGATCATTGGTATCTCTTGTTGTCATTAGTATAGGTGTCGGTATAAGTGTCAATATATATGCTGGTATAAGTGTCAGTATGATCATTAGTAATTTTTTGGAAGTTACGGATTATCATATGGATGCTTATACTGGCGCGTATACTAGCACCCTGTTTTAAACATACAAGGAACCAAGAGAAAAAAATCAACATTTTGCACATTCTTTACATTGAGTATTGTAGCTGTCAAAGTTGCATGTGCAAAGTGAATTCACTCCTCACAAGCCATCCACTCTAGCCCATTTCTAAGGCGATTTTCATCTCCTTATGGAGTCTTCATGCTCATAGAGCATCATTTATAAGTTCTTTTCTATTTACCTAATTCATCATGTTTTTCAATCTTTTGTTCCTTCCTCCTTAGTTTTATTAAAGTATAATTAATAGTAGATTAGGAGTTTCTTCTTTCATTTCAACATATATAAGTGGTCCAACAAGTCTTTGTTCCCACTCAAAACTATTTTATTGCTCTTAATATGGATTCACCTATTGTGCCTTGCTCTGAGTTGGATCGGGAGCCCCTTGTTCCATCAACATCCCCACTCCTACCATGTCAACCTTCACTTTGAGCTCACCACACCCTCTTGATTTTGTGTCTCTCACACTAGATGCTCACTTGGTAGTGATTTCTCGATAAATGAGACTTCTTAAGAGGGGTGTTTAACTTTGAGATTCCCTATGATAGTTGGTTCCCTGCTCATGATCACCATATTACCTTGGCATGTGATTTTCAATTATCATTTGTGGGGAGAGCGTTTCGACTAGGAAGTTTCTCGCTTCTTTGGTGCATAAGAGGATTGTATGCCTTCTATCATTCAGGTCAATGTTGTGGCTCTCGCTTCTTGTATCATGTCTCATGCTTCTTCTAGAGAACTTTATAACAATCTCCTCAATCTCGACATCCAAGTTAAGAAGTTCTTCAATCTGAAGTGGTTGGACCAATTCAGATCATATTGTTGAAGTGTAAGCCCAAAGACTTCATATTGAATGAAGAAGACACCTATCTTCTCTTCACGAAGGATATCGAGTATTCTTATAACCTATGAAGGGTCATGATATTGAGCATCTTGGATAGGAACCCAAACTCGTTGAGTTTTTTTTTTTTGAGCCTTCATTGGAGATATATAGCAAAGAAGAATCACTTCCAAGCAAGATATTAACAATAAAAGTTCCACATGCTAGGGGGAGGGAACAAATACAAGCCATTTGTATTTCTAACATTAATCTTTAGATAACGGTATTCAATTCCCGTAAAACATATTTACTTTACATTCTTTAAAGTTGGGCACCTTTAATAGGTCAAAATAGAGAATGTTCTCCACATTTTCTCTTTGCAACATCATGGAACTTTATCTTTTCAACATAGATTTGTAGACCGTTGCTTAATTTGTAGCAAAACCCAAATTTCACCATTAATTGGGTTTGGCTCCAATTGAGGTATAGATAAGCATCTCTATGGAAGTCACCCCCTCTGAAGCTGCACATCCTCTGGATAAGCCGAACAAGAATGTGTACTACGTCAAAATTAAATTCAAATTTTGACAAAATAATTCAACTACATGGGAAATCAACAATATATTCCTATGCAAATTCACTAAATTTAACTCTATCCGATGCATTTACTCTATAATGCACGGCCATATTAATGATACAAAGCACAATGTAGTTGGCATTTGCTCAAGAAGCTTTTATGCTCTCACACATACATATCATTCGAATACACAAAATTCCTTTCCATCACTCATAGTGCATCGGAGAAGTTCCTTAAAAAACTATATACAAAGAGAGAAACGTTTATGGCTATTGAAGACTAGATTTATGACTATCAAACAAAAACATGAATTAATATGTACAAAATTTGGATGTGCAATAGAAAAGCAATGCATATTTTGAATTTTCATTACTAATCTAAGCTCATCGATGTACTCCATCTCCATAACATTCTTGAAATACCATTCACCTCATGTACTCCATCTCCATAACATTCTGGAAATTCCATTCGCTTTATTATGAGACACTTATCTAAAAACTAATGCATAGTAAATTGGAATCTTAAGCTATTATGAACTTTCCAATTCCACCACAATCCAAGAGAAAACTTCACTAAAGTCCATCTGTATAGAGAAAAGAATCATTGGATGAAACATTCTTTCTTTTTTAACAATCGATATGAATGCAAATACAGAATCACATATTTTACCGACAACACAAATATTCTTAGAGAAATTGCTCAAGAGGTGAGGTTTCTATTTGCTATTGTGACCTCCCTTTGTTGTATCATGGAAGGTTAAATGGATTTTTAATGTTTTAAATGTCTAGAAGTTTTAATGTGGTTGTGTTTGATCTAGCAAGTGAAGAAGCATGAGGACATGGATTCAAGTGGATGTGCATAAATAAATAAATTTGAAGACTAAATTGAAGACTTCTAGAATAGTTATATTTAGGTTTATCTTGTTGTAAAAGTAGTGGTATGCTTTAGAAAGCGACGCCTTTTGTAAATAAACTAGTTTTACCTAAAAAGATGCTTCTAAAAGTGACGTCCCTCATGTAAGTTCTATTTTTAGGACATAATAGAAATAAACCTATAAATACATGTACTCTGAGAGACTCGTCCATCAAAGTACATGAGGAGGGGGGATAACAATGGTATCAAAGCCTGGCACATATCACTGCGGAGGAGATTGTTTGCATTCTCTGTTCGCAATCCGCATCTGCTCCGTTTGCGTTCTCTGTTCGCGATCAAAATCTGAATTGGAATCCGCATCTGCGTTTGTGTCCACGTCCGCTTCCGTTTCCATTCTCGCTTTCACTTCTGTTTCTGTCTCTATCTCTGTTTCACTTTCAGTTTCAGTTCCAAAACCAGAACATGCGTTTATACTTGCGTTTACACCTACATTTACACCTGTGGCTTACTCCACAGTGTCGACTAAGGCATCGACTAAGGCAAATAACTTAGGTAATACATTGGCAATATTGGCACCCAAGGCTCCCTTGGCCGCCATTGGCTACGCGCAATTCAATTTTAATTTTGAGTGGCAATAGAGAGTTTTACATTCCCTACAGTAGGAGGATTTGAACCCACAACCTCTTACTTACAAGGGAAGTACTTTAACCACTATTCCATCTCTTCGAGTTATCACTCTATTTCCCTTTTGTGATATTTACATCAAATTTCATCTCTCTCTTCCTTTTACAATTCCCAAGTTAAGCCCACACATGTGGAAGTGCCCGTCGATTTTCATAGGGGAGTGCATCACAAAAAGGGCATAACTTTCACTATATAGCTCAAATTTTAGCATATAATATATCATTGGAAAGCTCTCAAGAAAAGCATTTTAAAATAATCTACTAGATTGAGGATTCAACATAGTTTGAAAGAGAGGTGTTGTTCTCTAGTTATGGACCTCACAACAACTGAGGATTTTGGCAATTCACCTTTACCTGGGGTGTCACACGAGCAACAATTAAAGATTATGCGACAAGAACTTCAAGCAATTCAAGAAGCTATACAAGCACACTATGCTATGCTCCAATTCGATGGACGAAAGGATGGCCCATTTGTCCTATCATGTCTCTCTCTATTCGACGATTTCTATTCCAATGGTTCATATTTAGAAAATAAGAAAATCAAGTTTGCTACCAGTTATTTGGTAGGAAGAGCTCACCTATGGTGGAATGATCTTTGTCATAGTGTAGATTGTCCAAGCACAAGGAAGGCCTTTCAAGAAGAGTTTAAGGATTCTTTTCTACCCTTATAGTTCAACCTACATGTTGAATAATTGTGGGCTAAATTTACATGGATGGAAGGTGATACATTTAACCTTCCATGATTCGAGAATATACAACATTTCTATCGATACTTAGTAACTCTTCACTTGCTTGAAGATGTTTCCAACGATACTTATATGAAGAAGAAGTATGATGATGGGATAGATAAGGAGATTAAAGCAAAGCTTCACTCATGCCAGCCTACATTGCTTCATGAAGCTTTTGCCTTTGCTCATGATGCAGAGAATGAGTACCAATGGCTTATCAAGAGGATTCGTTTGCAGCAACCACATCAACAACAAAAATCTTTTTACTAGTCTAACTTTCTTTGATTATATGTAATGCATTTACACATAGAATTTAGTATGTAAGATCATATTTAAGATATACTTTTGAAAATCAATTAGAATATTTACTTATTTAAAACATAATTATCACCTCACTATGATCATTTAATTTTTGCATATCATTCTCAATTACATTAAACTTTGAGGTTTTTGATTCCATGCATGTGTTTTACATGGTTCGTGCTTACTATTGTTCAGTGATGGGACATGCGACTGATCATCCATGTCTATTTTTATATTTATCAACTGAGGTTTGTTGCTTGTCAACTGGCAGGCATGTTGTATATTATGGAATCATTGAAGGTTAAATGGATTTTTAATGTTTTAAATATCCAAAAGGTTTTAATGTGGTTGTATTTGATCTAGCACGTGAAGGAGCATGAGGGCGTGGATACAAGTGGATGCACATAAATAACTTAATTAGAAGACTAAATCGAAGACTTAGAGAATACTTATATTTATGTTTACGTTGTTGTAAAAGTAGTGCTTCACTTTAGAAAGCGACGCCTTTTGCAAAATAAAGTAGTTTTACCTAAAAAGACGTTTCTAAAAGAGATGGCCCTCATGTAGCTTCTATTTTCAGGACATAATAGAAATAAACCTATAAATACATGTACTCTCAGAGACTCGTCCATTAGAGTACACGGGGGGAGATGGCACCCAATATGGAGTCGATTGTTTCTCTGTTTTTGATTCTTGTTTTGTCCTCTTTCTACCTCTGTGTGTGCATGCACTGAAGGTCTTGATAACACCCCTTCCTCCGTCCGCCTCTTGTGGTGCCTTTCACCCCCTCCTTCCACCCACTTGCACTGCCCCCTTGGCCTTCCTTCCTCCCACTTGCGCTACCCCCACCCTCCCTCAATCTTCCCCCATCAACAAGTGCTTCCCCCGACCCCCCCCCCCCCCTTAGCTTCACCATCAACAACAAGCCCTCCTTCTCCTCCCTTTTTATATGTACGCAAACAACCCCCCCCCCCCCCCCCCGCCACCACCCTTCCACCCTTCTTCCCCTCATCCAATTTCACTTGCGCAAAAAGAAAGAACCCAGCCTAGATGGGTCAATATATGGGCCAACAATAGATACCATCGGTCCAACAAGTCTTTGTTCCCACTCAAAACTATTTTTGTACCCTTAAAGAGGATTCACCTATTGTCCCTTGCTCTAAGTAGGATACATAGTACCTTGTTCCATTGACATCCCCCCCTTCCATGTCAACCCTCACTGTGAGCTCCCCATGCTCTCCTAATCTTAGGTCCCCTACCACTCGATGCTCACTTGGCTGTGATTTCTTGGTGAGTCATGCTTCTTAGGAGGTTCTTTCAAATTCAATATCCCCTATGACAATTGGTTCCTTGCTCATGATCGTTATCGGAGCTCGTCTTGTAAGTTTGGATTATCATTTTTCATGCGCGTGTTTCCAGGATCAGTTCTCTTGCTTCTTTGGCATACAAGAGAGCTAAACCCCTTTTACGATTTGGGTCCATGTTCAGGCTCTTACTTCTTGTATCATGTCTAATGCATCTTCTAGAGAACTTTCCAACAAAATCCTCAAACTATACATCAGGTTCAAAAGTTCTTCGATCTGAAGTGGTTGGAACGAGTTCCAATCACATCCTTAAAGTGTAAGCCCAAAGACTCCATATTGAATGAAGATGAAACCTACGTACTCTTCACGAAGCATCTACTTTAATGCGACAGCTTATAATAAGAAACTTGATGATGTTGATTCCTCCTCCAAAATTAGGTGTTCTGATTGTAGCTTTTTTTGTAGGAGGATCTAGCCTATGAACTTGTGCAGTGGCTGCTCCTTGGGTAAGAGGAGTAGTGGAATCTCATCATGCATGAGTGATTTAACAGTCTCTCATTCTTGTTTGTGTATACCTTGGTCTTCGGGTAGGGGGTAAGTGTGCGCAAACTACGTGGAACATTAACAAAGACTGATTGGCATTTGTAGACATCTTTATAGATAAGAGACATTTGAGAGTCTTTATAGGAGAGTGTGCGCAAACTAGGTGGAACACTAAGAAAAACTGATTGGCATTTGTAGACATCTTTATAGATAGAGACGTTTGCTAACTTTGAGAATCATATTTTTTGAATCATAATGAAGATTTCACCTGTTCCTTCCAAAGATAGAGAGGTAACATCGGATGAAGTGGCCATAGAGGTAACAAGATTTTGGTCAAGAACAAAGATCTTGCCACATATATTTTCTAGGTTTATCTTCTCCCTGTTATGTAAGGTGTTTACACTCGAATTTTCTTATAACCTATCAAACATCATGACATCGAGCATCTTGGATAGCAACCCAAACTCACTCAGTTTTTTCGAGTCTTCACAAGAGATATATTGGGACCCTGTCTTTTCCTTATAGGCATTTCTCTCTTCTTTCGCTACTGGATTGTGAAATATGACAACTTAGCATCTACACTTTTAATATCTATAATATCAAAACCCCTCGATGTTAGAAAGGCCCGCACACCGCCTGCTTTAAGCGTATGTGATATGAGGCCCTAGCTAGCAATGCAACAACCTTAGTAGCATGCTTTATTTATGCCAAGGATTAAGAAACATCTATAATTATCAGTTTTAGCATTAGCCAAGATAGGCTTGGTTGTGAGATTTTTTGATAATAGATGTGGAGTTCATGATCTAACAAATGATGACATCATTATTGCTTTTGTCATTTTATGTTGTGGGTTGTATAAGCTCATAGATTATGCGAAATCTATGAATGATTCAGCATGTGTAACTCAAGATTATTAGGCTATGTCAGATGCAAAGCTTTAGCATGCATGCTTTGGTCATCTAAATTTTGCTAGTTTGTTATTACACCTTCAAAAATCTGAAATGTTGTCCTCTCTGGCCAAACTAGAGGCACCTAGTAAACATGTCTGTGAAGGTTATATTTTGGGCAAAATGTCATCAATCCTACTTCCCAAAAGATGGTTGAGTACGAGCTACTGAGAGATTCTAACTTGTTCATAGTGATGTTTGTGGTCCCATGCAAACACCTTCTTTTGGGAACTACCTTTACTTCATGACTTTCATTGATGATGTGTTTATGTGTTTCAAAAAGTTCCTAGTTTTAATTGAATACTTGTGAGCATGTAAAATGGACACCCTCCATTCTGCTTGAGAGGGGAATATATGTCTTCTAATTTTAATCTATTTCTCGGTGAACATGGGATAAAACATCAGTATACAATGCCATGTAGACCTTAACATATTGGAGTTGTTGAAACGAAGAACAGTGAAGATGACAAGGTTTGAAACATTAACTTCTCACAATGCAATGCAATGGAATTCTCTTATGTTTCTTGCCAAAATAATATTCGAATGCGCATCTATAAGAGAAAAAGACAGTAATCCATGAAGGTATAAGGGAATGCTGACAGTGTCGGGAAACTTCCTTTCATCTGTTGTAAACATAAAACAAGAATGCATCATCCATAAATATCGGGAATTGATGTGAGAGCACCAGTATCATAGGAAGAACAATACAAGCCATTTACGAATAGAGATTGATAAACAATTCTCTCACTTTATTTTTTCCAACGTAAACAGTAGCAATCGAATCTGAAAACCAAAAATGAGAGAAGCAAAAAGCATCAATTATGAGGAACAAGACTCGAGGGCAGTTCATGCATACCTCCATCGAATTGCATAAGCTTTAGAGAGAAAACTTTCGAGGGTGCGACAAAGGTAAAAATTCACAGAGAAAGAGAAAGTCATGGAACTTTATCTTTTCAACCAAGATTTCTAGACCGTTGTTGAATGTGTAGCGAAATGTTCAACATCACCATTAATTGGGTTTTGGAGAAGGTAGACATAAGCGTCTCTACGACACGCACCCACTTGCACATTCTCTACATGGGCCAAACAAGAATGTGACCTACTTCAAGGTTTAATTCGATTTTCGACAAAACACTTTACCTGCTTGGCTTTTGCTGAAGGACCTTGAGTGCTCTCTCACATACATATCATATGAATATACGAAGTCCCTTTCCACCACTCATACTCGATAGGAGAAGTGTTGATATATTTAGGTAATGATGTGTGTGAACCCATTAGAACCGTTGGGGTACTTTTTTCCTTCTTTAGGAGGTTCTTTTCCCTCAGCTTGTATATATACCTATAACCCTAATGGGTCACTTATCTTTGTACATTCTCTTGGCAATACATTCATTCTTGTGTGTTGTGATCCAAGCTTCTTCTTCTTCTTCTTCTTCCTTCTGTTGTTAGCATGCTTCCACAAAACCTCAAACTCCAATAATTGGTTATATAGCAAGTTGCCACTTCATGTAGGATGTCATTGACACCCCTCCGATCACAATCTCAAAATCCCACAAAATTTGATAAGCATACTCAGGCAATTAAGAGTTCAGAATCGCTTGGCTTTGTGGTGTCGAAATTATGATCCGAGCTCGTTTTGGCCTCAAAACGCACCATCATAGTGCCTATGTAGGCAATTTTATCTTTTTGTGCCAAAGATATATATGTAGTTTTCGCTCGCGAGTATAAGCTCCTCAAAGTCTGCTACAAGTTCAACAAAACTAGCCATGGTAGTGTTGTTCAACTTTTTAAGATACACTCAGTTTTCTACATCAAGGTATTTTAGTGAGTGGCCATGACCGAAAGTAGTGACGTACTGAGTATGTTGGCTACTGAGGATAAGTTGGATGGTATCAATTACTCATTATGGGCTTATATGATGATTCATGTTCTAGTGTTTCCTCAATCACAATCTATCCCCAATAACAATCTTTCGATCACTCAAAATTAACAATGGAGAGAAGAACGCAGAGGTTGCACAAGGTAAGAGAAAATCTGATGCGGAAGAGTAGAAACAACTATGACACAGAGAAGGAAGAATTCTGATATCATAGATGTGAATCAATGGTTACAATAGCTTTGGACAATAGCTTTTTGATGAAGCCTCTACCTCCCGACCACCTCCGAGCTATCACAATCGCATTCACACTTGCATTCTCAATCACACTCTCACTCTCACTCTCAATCAGAAGATAATTCTTAGGTTACTATGCATCCCCTATTTTGATGTGCAAGTCTCCCTATATCATAGTTTGATCGCCATCCTCCCCAAAGAAGTGTGCGATACACCAAATTTGGAAAAATCGAGTCTCTCCAAAACTTATACCAAGACCTGTTTTAATCAAACAAAACATCCCTACTTGCACTGAATTGCTTGATTGAAGGATTATAGAACCTATAACCCATCTGAGTTGAGTCATACCCAATAAACACTTCCTTTGTTGCCCTTTCATCTAGCTTGCCTCTTATTTGTGATGGTATATGAACACCATCTAAAAAACGAAAAACCTTGCAATGTCCATAACTACGTTTTCTTCCATACCATGCTTCTTAAGGACTCATATCTTTGAGTGATTTGGATGGTAGTCTATTGACAAGGTACACAATAGTTCAAAGAGCCTTTTCCTATAATAAAGTAAATCTATGATCTAAGGGTCTGGTCGGTTCAGATAGATCTGAATACTGATACCATTTGGTCACTCATTTGTATGGCCAAATATCTCAAGCCTAGACTTAAGCATAAGTTCATGTACTTTATTAAACATGTGATCCACTTAGCCTAGTGTTTACGTCTCAAGGATGTGAAGGAGGAGGTCTTGGGTTCAAACCCCATGGGGAGCATGGGGAGAGAGTCATGCCAAAGGAGTTATGGAGCCTTCTAACTGAATTTAAGATGAGTTAACTTGAGTCTAGTGAGACTTAACTCGAGCGGCGAGTACACCAACCTCTAGTGGAAGGTACTAAAGCACTAGGTGGTCATAATTCTTATTCTGTTGCATTAGCAAAAGATGGAGCGAACGAACCTCATGGGGACCATGGGGAGAGAGTTTTGATCAAGGAGCTCTAGAGCCTTCTAACTCAAGTTAAGGTGAGTTAACTTGAGTCTACAGAGAATTAAATTGAGTGGTGAGTACACCAACCACTAGTGGACTCTAGTGGAAGGTACGAAAGCACTAGGCGGTCATAATTCTTAGTCTCTTGTATTCGAAAAAGATGGAGTGAACATTCTACAACTTCAATGTTCCTTCCATGGTTAGAAGCAGAGCTAACTATTGCCAGTTCAATCCCAACTTGTGTACTCACCATGTACTAAGAATTCTGACCACCACATGCTTTAATACCTTCCATTAGAGTCCACTAGTGCTTGGTGTACTTGCCACTTGAGTTAAGTCTCACTAGACTCAATTTAACTCACCTTAACTTGAGTTAGAAGGCTCTACAACTCCTTGGACAAAACTCTCTCTCCATGATCACCATGGGGTTTGAACCCAAGACCTCCTCCTTCACAACCTTGAGAGTCAACCACTAGGCTACGTGGATCACTTGTTTAAGAAACTACATGAATTTATGCTTAAGTCTAGTCTCGAGATCTTTGGCCAGACACATGAGTGATCAAACAATGTCTGTTTTTAGATTTGTTTGAACTGGCCGAACCCTTAAATCATATAATTAAATTAATAGATTCTTCCTCCCTTGGAAACTATTTTTATCCTTGAAAATAAATCTATAAATTTCTTTTACTAATGCAAGAGACTAGTAATTATGACCACCACGTGCTTTAGTACCTTCCACTAGAGCCCACTAGTGGTTGGTGTACTTGCCACTCAAGCTAAGTCTCACTGGACTCAAGTTGACTCACATTAACTTGAGCTAGAAGGCTCTAGAACACTTTGATCCCTGCATACTTCTTTCAAGGTTCTTTCATTCACATGAGCTAGCCTCTTATGCCACACTTCAAGTTTACCTAGGGTTGGAGACACAAAGTTGAATAGAGCTATGTTTTTGGTTTCTCCTACTTCAAAAGTAAACAACCTATCATGCTTCTCACCTCTAGCTATCTTCTTGAAGCCTGGACATGGATCTTCCACAAAAGCTCCATGTTGGGTGAACCTAAGTTGCAAGCCTTTTTCAACTATTTGACCTACATTTATTAGTTTTTTTGTAATAGTGGGAACATAGAGAACCTTGTTCAGAATATGTCCTTCCATTGGAAGCTTTGACATTACCAATCTTCTCCACACTATGCTTTGTATCATCCCTTGTTTGAACTTCATGTCTATGCTTTGGACTTTCCAAATTAGATACCAGAGCTATGTTGCCTACACCATGAATTAAACATCCTGAGTCTACGTAGAATAAATGATCATCTTCTTAGCCTTCCTTGTGGCTTAGATTCATCAAGACCAATGAGTCTTCATTATGTTGATCTTTTGAATAATTGTTGTAGTCCGTTCTGTTATGGCCTCTATTGTTATTGTTCAAGTTGCATCCAACTTTGCCTCTATAGCTCCCATATCCACCTCTTCCACTTCCTTTCTAGGTCTTCCCATTGAACCAACAATTGTCTTGAAACCAACATCTCTATCTTGACTCGCCTTCGATGGAGCGTGTGAGTGAGTTAGAGATCGTTTTAATCAGTCTTAGACTTCTTTAGTCAGACATAATGAGCCTAGACATACTGATCAGTAGAGTGCTTAGCTTGACGTATCACAACGATCTTATACATGTATCTTAATTCAAATCCTTTTAATTAATGTCACTTGTCACTTGTCTCTTGTCTCTTGTCTCTCAGTCTCTTAAGGGTTTTTACATGTCTTCTATTTTCTTCTATGTGTGAGAAGGATCCACAGTTTTGCGTTGAACCAGTGAGGATGTTTCATTGAGCTTGTGATAAAATCTATCATCGTAATTCACTTGCATGCATATAATCCATACATACCCATACATATTGATTAGTTTCTGAAAGTGTATAAGAAGCTCCAATATTGGACCATTCTTCCTTTCGAAACTGATTTCTGTGTAAGAATTCCATCTATTCTCGTCATGCATACATATCATCCAAAGAAGAATATGCATATGGATTTTAGGAAGTGTTTAAGAAGCTCCTTCAATGTACCATTCTTCCTTCCAAATTTGATTCGTGTGTATGGTTCCCGTTCATTCTTATCATTCATGTTCATAAATCTAACTTGCACTCCTACATTCCCATTCCCATAATCATTTCAACATCTCTCTGTTCTCCATACTCAACATTAATTTCACTTTCACGTCCTTAAACCTTCCAACATTCATTAGCTTCATACACCCTGTGTGTGCCACAACTTGACCCGATCCACCCGGATTGTGATCACCTCTACATTTGAACCCGACGTGAAACGCTACATGGCATTTGCTTCTGATCTTGTTGGGAGGTTGTGATCCATATCCTTTGTTTCATATTTTTCATCCTCATCATATCATCATTATCATTCTTGAGTGTTGCACTGGATTTCTCATAGTATTGTGCACATCTTCGCCGTGAAATAAACGCATTTGTGAGAGATCTAAAGAATCGTGCATCAATTGCTCATTCACGTAAGATGGAGGAAGGATTCAAATCCCTTATTGTTGAGAAACAAAGCCAAAGAATAGTCTCTTCTATGTTAAGAGAGAAGGGAAAATTCAATGGCATCAACATCCCAAGCTACTTAGATTTGTTTGAAGAGCAAGCTATGATTTTTGTTCTTCCCGAAGATCTTTCGATATCATTCTTTGAGCGAATTGTTGATAGCTCTATCATAAACCGTGTCACTCAATATGATACTCTTCCTTGGAGTGATTTTAGAAAGGATATGCTCAAAGAATTCTATCTTGAAGATTATAGACAACATAATCGAGATGGATTCTTATGATGGGTCGATTCCCCAAAGCCTAGTAGCTCTATTACTCACTTACAAAATGAGTATATTAGAAGCTATGAACAACTTCCTGATGAGGATAAGATAACTTTGGAACCTGATCTTGTGATCAATTTTCTTAAGCTTCTTCATCCTGAAACTCATAGGGAAGTTGAACGGCGATTAGAAGAGCCAACTAAGCGCTATGGTCTTATTGACAATTGGCAAAAAGTGCATAAAGTAGTAGAGGTTGTAACCCATAGACATCAAAGACAATCCATGCTTTATGAGCAAACTAGTGTTCGTCAAGCTAGCCTTCCACAAACTAAGGAGCAAGTTAGAGAACAATCCCATGCTATGCTTTTTGACTCTACTCCTATTCCTCAAATGATGGAGCCTACTCAATTTTTTGAAGTAGATCAAAATAAAAGTGTAGTTGAACAATCTCAAGTTGAAATTCTCACTAAGCAAATGGAAAGTCTTGTTGCTACAAAATCCAATTTGGCCAAGGCTATAGATGCTTTACAATCTAATTACACCAAGACTTTTCAAAATCAAATGAACCCAATGTCTTTTCAAGAGCCTAATCAACATGTTATAGCTACGAATCAAAATCCACAAGTAGCTCCTACTCAAGCATATCAAGTTCCTCCAATGCATAATCCTTCAATGCAAAATCCTCATCCTCATGTGCAAAATCCTTAAATGTATCAAAACATATATCCTCAAGCTTCTCAAACAACTTTTCAAAATCCTCAAAATCCAACTTTTCAAAATCGTCAACCATATACTATGGAAGATCCTCTTGCACCTCAAGCACCACATGCAGCTCCCTAAGCTCCTCAAATACATCAAATTCCTTATCAAAATCCTAATTATCGTGTTCAAGAAATTCCTTATCAACAAAATACTCAATTTCAAAATTTCCCACCACAAGTTAATTAAAATCCTCAAAATCAAAATGGTTTTGTGCGTGGTCCTTGTAGGTGTCCTTGGTGTGATTCATTAGAGCACTGTTTGAGAGATTGTGAACTATTGAAGGCTGCTAAGGAGCAACGACTAGTAATAAACATAGACAAGAAAATATGTGACCATCGATCTAGGCTACCTTTGCAAGGAAATTATGGTAAGGGAGGAATGAAAAAACACTATTAAAATATAACCATAATGGACGTAGGAACTAGAGGAGTGAAACTAGAAGCTCTTGATGAACAACAAGTAGAATCAAGTAAACCCACAAACACTGAGTCACAAAAAAGGAGAACAAAGACATGTTCTCTATTCCTTTTTACCTAAAGACCATGATATCAAGCAATAAAGTGGGCATTTGACAATATCTAGAAAGCATCACTTGTTCTTGCTTGTAAATATTGACTAGAAGCTTGATCCCATATCCCAAGTAGTCAAGATAGATATAATAAAATACTTGGTGCCATGAAAACTAGTTGTTCAACATGATCAAGAATCCCACATCATGATCTTTGACAAGAGATTAGAGTTCAAGGTACAAGTAAGAGTTTGGAAAGCTCCTTCATTACATCTATAACCTCAACAAGCACAGATTATGGCTGATTAAAAGCTACTCGAAAACCAGAGTACATGTGTTGCAAAAATCCGAACATTTTAAGAAGGCAATTAAGATCATCCCCTTTGTATAGTTAAGATCGTCATTGAATGCTGGGCCATATTCACAGAATATGAAATTAATTTCACAAAACCATTCCCAAGAGAAGATTATAATCAACAAAATTATACTAAGAAACACCATATTCACAGAATATGAAATAAATTTCACAAAACCATTCCCAAGAGAAGATTATAATCAACAAAATTATACTAAGAAACATTCATACATTCATAAGAGAAATGATCAAGATAAGTCAAGTTGAACACAAAGTGGAAGCAGAACTCGACATTATATTTCTATTAAAATGATGTTTTACATTTCATGTGTTTTACAAGAGTAATATGAATCTACAATAGAAGCTGATCATAGCTTTCCTCAGGCTCAAGCATAATGGGATCCTCTGGAACATTAAACCACATCTCCTGCCTCTCGTGCTCCAAGATTGGCTCTTCAAGGTCAGCCATGTCCCCCGGTTCATCTGCAAGTGGGGGAAGAGGCTCCCTTGAAGCCGGTTGGAATCTCTCCGTGTCTGCAATGTGCTTCCTTCCAACCTCTTGGTCTTCATCTGGGCATTCATTCAGCCCATTGATTCTCATTCTAATGAAGCTCACTTGAGCATCATCCTTCTCCACAACTATGCAGTGCCTGAACATCTTTAAGGAGCAAGTCAGAGTCGTTCCTAAAACAGCAGAAAAACACTTAGAGGCCAATCACCATGATGACTAATGAAAATTGTTAAAATTGAAATTACGTATGCCCCAAAAAAGTCTAGGACCCAGTCATCATCATTGGAGAATAGTTGAAGCAATCTCATTATGAGCTTTTGTGGCTTTTGATAGGGGTTAACCAATGTCCTGTCCCCAACTACATGACAAAGTTTCTTGGTAACGGCTGGGAACATGAGCACATTTGAGATCCCATTCTCATTGCAATGCTCCCTGACTCTCCTTTTGCTTACTTCATCATAATAGCCAAATGTAATGCATTCAGTGGAGCTCACAAACCTATGCAAAGGAGTGTGATTGATGTTTGTCTTCACCCTGCCAACAAGAACTATAAGTGACAGAGAGCATCATTAAAGCCATGGAGATAGAAAGAAGATTACTTACCACGTGAGGCACTCCACAGCATGACATCTTGCCTTCAGAGCAGTTGAAACATAGAAAGACTGGTCTCTGCTATGGAAAATTACTATCCTCCAAAGACGAGACATAGTCAACTCTGCAAAATCAGTGACCATCTTCTGAATCTGAGGGTGTTTGAAGGGTTCATCATCATTAACTGATCCCAACATCCTAAATCCATAGGTTATGTCTGCTATGAGAAGGGAGAAATACTTTCTAGGCACAACAGAACAAATGTTATTTACATCACTACAGAATACATTGTAATATAGAGGCATAAGGGGGTCTAGGGGATTGGAGAAACATTTCAGATCAGGTTCATCATCAAAATCAATCTCCTTGGCTTTCAGTCTAGATTTCTCATGCCTTGCTCTTTGAATGTGAGCCAAGAATGTAGGGGGTCAATCATCTAGTAGCTCTGTAGACTTACTTTTCTTTGGTTTGTGCAGAATAAAGTGGAAAGAGAATTAAATGAGCTCTTCAATACAGCAAATGAAACATAAGGAATCGATGCATGGCATCGATTTCGTGTGTGGATGGCATTGACTTTCTACTGAAAGTCGATGCCTGGCATCGACTTTGGGACATAAGTCGATGCTTGGCATCGACTTATGCCACAAGGTCGATGCTAGGCATCGACTTATGCCCCCAAGTGGATGTCAGGCATCGACTTATGACAAGAGGTCGATGCCAGGCATCAACTTTTGGCAGCAGTTTGATGCCGGACATCGAATTTAGCACTAAGTTGATGCTAGGCATCGAATTCCTACTAAAAGCCTGGCATCAAATTGGTTAGGTGTATCAAGACATCTAGACTAATAGCAAACCAGGCATGACCTCTGAAAGAGAACCTACCCAATCATGAAACAGGATAAAATATTCTGATAAAGCTTTGTAGGATGATGTGGTTGGATAGTCTGCTTGGACCTCTGTCCAAGAAAAGCAACCCAGCCTCTTCATCATCACCTCCTGAATCTTCATGTATACTTTATGACTACAGTCTCAGAAACATGGGAGGAGGGAAAAAGGATGTGAGAATAACATACATACTTATTGAGCTCAGTCACCATCTCCTCCAGGCTTAACTCCTTGGAGATTACCCTTGACAAAGTTGATATAATCAATGTATCATCATTGATTCCTTGAAGGGCCCTCCATGGTGTCAGCTTCATGTCCTTAGGAGCCTCTTCAATTGAGAGGTCAACTTTCCTTCCCTTTCCCTTCAGATCAACCTGTGGGTCTGGCCTCAACTTCCGTTGCTTCTGGCCCTTGACCTCCTTGTTCTCCGACATTGTTAAAATTTTATCCTGCAGATCCAAGATCTCACCTGTTCTGAATGCCAGTTGAAACCATGGATCATATTTCCTCAAAGCATCAGACTTTTTATTCTCATCCTTTGCAATTCCAACCTCAATAAGGCATTGCTTTCTTAGATTGGGATGTATTCTTCCAGCTTCCTTCACGAGACAATCTTCATATTCATGGTGGAAAAACCAAATTCTCTCTATGGAGGACATTTTCTGCCTGTAGTCATTGTCATTGTTGTGATCCCAAGCAAGGAGCTTGGCTTCCTCAGTTGTAAGACCAACATATATCTTGCACTCTGCATACCTAAAGAAGAATGTGGTAGGGTGCTCCTTCACTAGCTGTCTACGGGTCTTTGCAGAGTGTGAACCTCCAATCACATAATGTGTATAATCCTCACACAAACCCTCATTGAACTCCTCCACAAAGCTGCACTCATTGGGATCCACCATGACAAGGAATGGCACAACAGTAGCATGAGGATTTATTTTCATTTTCTTCTTAAGATTCTGCACGTGCAAATTGTGTGGCTCCCTGATCTCAAGGGGCCTCCTCCCTGTGACTGGATCTATTGGTGGCCTATGGATGATATTGATTGGCAGGTGGAACAACTACCCCTTCTTCACAACTTTTCTTCTAGCTATGTCCTCCCTCATCTTGTTCTGCTCAGTACCAAGAACACCCAAGGCAAGCTCTCCACCAGGTGCAACTATTATATCCTTAGAGCTAGAGCTTGAGTCAGAAGACTCCTCATCAGTAATTCTCTTCTTTTTCTTCTAGAACTTTTTTTGCATGCTTTGCTTACCCCTTGCCTTTACAGGGGTGTTCATCTTCTGTTGTGTTGGCATGATGTTGCCTTAGATCCATGGCATCAAGTCCTTGATAAGATTCACTGAGTCCCTGCATATCTCTGCAAGCCCATCTTGAACACAGCACTCTCGGCACAAGAAATCCATCTTGCATATAACATTTCTTAAACCTTTCGATGTCTCTGCCAGGACAAGGAGGTTGTCAGAATCCTCATCTTCATAATCCAGTTTGAACACTAGGCCATACTGAAAACCCTGTGTTGTCGTGATCTTCCCTCTCCCATACGCCCCTGCGAACACAAGAAGGATTGCATTCTTTTCTTCAACATACTAAAGGCACCACTCCAAGTTTATCATGTCTGGGAGTGGACGATCTGTCCTTAAGACCTCTACGTCCCTCGACCTTTCCTTCCTAGTTGTATCATCCTCAGGAATTTTGATGCTACTCTGTCCACCAAAGGACATTCCAACCGGATTGCTGGCCTTCTCACAGGATAAGGATGCAAGAATTTTCTTTGGTTTTGCTTGGTGACCAATACCTTTGTCATGTTGCTGATCAGCAGAGCTCATGGTCACTCTCAGCTTCTTGAAGGGCCTCTCACTCTTGGACTCAACATCCCTGAAGGGGCTTGGAAATATCAGCTCATACGTTATTGTGTTTTTCAAGGGTCCAAGTCGATGCCACGCATCGACTTGCACCTAAAAGTCGATGCCTGGCATCGACTTTGCACCCTAAAGTCGATGCCTGGCATCGACTTTCAGGCCACATTCGATGCCAGGCATCGACCTTTGAGGTTGATGCCAGGCATCGACTTGAGGGTGCAATTCGATGCCACGCATCGACTTACACCCTCAAGTCGATGCTTGGCATCGACTTGCACCCTCAAGTTGATGCCTGGCATCGACTTGCACACAAAGTCGATGCCTGGCATCGACTTGCACCTAAAAGTCGATGCGTGGCATCGACTTACACCATTAAGTCGATGCCTGGCATCGAGTTGTACCCTCATTGGATCTATATTTTATGAGCTAAGAAAAATAAAAACCTAGAAAGCATACTATTTACTCAAACACACAAAAGGAATCTTTTTTTGTGGTATGATTCTGTCTACCTCTTGGTACTCTTGCCAACATTCTTCTTATCCATGAGAGTTGCCTTGCTGGTATGCTGAGCTCTGTGCTCCATGGCTGTCTGTGCTCTGTTGCTCTCTCTTGCTCGTGGATTTTGAAACTGAGAATGATCTCCTCCTCTGCTATTTATAGGCAATTGGGTAACTTGAACCAGAGACTAACTAGATCTAACTAAATGAATCCAGTTGCTAACTATATCTGTCAACTTATCTAACCAGGAAATACCACTCACACAAATAGGCTATTTCACCTCGACTTTAATGAAGTATTCATAGAACCTTGCAACTATTTATATACATTTGCATGTAATTTACACTTCAATGGCAAGAGTATGGTATGTACATGAGGAAGTATAATCTCCTGTATAACTTGTTTCTTAGAATCTCTTGCTTGGGAAAAAATCAAGTCTAAGGTGTGTTGAATATGGGAGATTAATGACATCTTTATAGTGTTATCCTTCTCACTTCAGTTGTTATTCACATTTATCTTGTAACACATTGTTGAAAAGGAAAATCAATGTATGAATAAACGTTCAACAAAGAGCTTTGGGATTATTTCAACAAAATAGGTTGGTAATTTCAACAAAATAGCTTGGTAATTTCAAACCTCACTCATTGTCTTTGCATCCAACGTTCAGGAAAATCGTAGATTCAAAATTCATTTGAAAATCTTTTGTAACAATCATATACTTAATTCTTACATATAATTCTTACATATACTTTTCCATATACTTCTTACATATACTTTTTCGTGTACCTCTTTTACACATAATTCTTTCTGAATATACTTTCATCTACCTCTTTGAGATCTAGCCAAGAACACAATAAAACCTAATCCTTGAAATCTTAACCAAAGGTAAAATTTCTTCTTGTAAAGTCTTCAATGGCACTACTCCAAACAATTTTAATATCTAATCCAGTTGGAACTCAACTCGGATATATTTTGCTTCACTCATAATTCTAAAACTCAATGACTCATATCTAGTTAGAAATCAACTGTGTATCTCATCTTTCAAAAGTGAATCAAGTCTTTCGTTCCCTTATTAGTGTATATCTAAGTAATTAAGTAATTTGATGTGATTTGATGTTTAATGTAATTTAATGTACTTTAATGAACTTTTGATTTCATATCTACTTGATGTGACATTTGATGTGACATCTTCACTTGATCTCGGATTTCTACTTATTTAAAAAGGTCATTCATCTTCAGTCTTCTGTGAACTGAGTGAAGATGAGCTCAATCTTTTCAGTGGATGCTTGGGCATCAGCTTCCTCTGCTCATATTGATACAGTTTCGGACTCATTGTTCTCAGTTGAACTTTTCCACATAAGTGATGATCCCTATGGTTTAGAACGTGCTGATGATTCTATGTTTTCTGTTGAGTCATTTAAGTTATCCAATTCACAGTGCAATGCTGCTCAACCAAATGCACCTCTTGATCTCCCTTCTGATCCAACCATTGATCTCCCTTCTGACTCAAGTGCATGTGGTGCAACGAAAAAGCAAAGCAAGCTCAATCTACGATTTAAAAGAAGGCCTCGTGAAGTAAGTCAAAAAAGATTTAAATTTCTTACTTCAGATAGACAGATTGCATTGGATATTGTGAAGCATTGTTGTGGTTTGATATGTTTGTACAATTTAGGAATGAAGAAACTAAAGCACCTAAGAGAGAAATTTCTCCATTTAGATAGTGAAAGGCAGGATATATACCTTGTTTCTCGCATGCAAATGATTGAGGATAACATGTCAGTAACACGTGTTGCTTTTGAATATTTCTTTAGTCAAGGGATGCGATGTTGTAGGGCTGCATTTAAAATTGCAATGGGTGTGGGAAAGTTTAGAATACATAGGGTTCAACAGGGGCTTTTGAATGGGGATCTCATTTTGGATACGTTCCATGTTGGGACCAAAGGATCTGTTGGACGTCATGCAATGAATTGGATGATGAACTATTTTAGCTTGCATTGTGAGGTTATGCCTACAACTGGAAGGTTGCACTTGTCAGATAACTTTACTCGTCAAGAGGTATTTCAAATATATAGAGAAGACATGGAAAATAGAAATGAGAAGTATGTCTTGTATCATCACTTTACTCTATTATGGAAGGAAGAGTCTAACAATGTGTCTATTCCTCCTAAAGTTAGAATGGTTGAATGTTCAGTTTGCGCCACTTTGAAAAACATGGCAAAGGGGGCTACAACACCACAAGAAAAGAATGATTTTAAAAACCTTCTTAACAACCATCGTGAGAGTCAAGCTTTAGAGAGAAAGAAAGCAACTCACCATCGAAGTAAAGCACTCAGAAATCCAGAGTGTTATATGTGTTTGTTGATCGATGGTATGGATAAAAAAAAACTTGTTTTGCCACATTTTTATCGCATCCCTAAGGACATTGGAGATGAAGTCCTTGTGCAAATGCATTTGGTTGGTGCTTTGGTATACAATGGAACTGTAATGCCCAAGGTTTTCTTCACATATCGAAATGTGCATAATGATCCAAACCTTACAGTTACCGTCATTCATCGTGTTTTGCAATCATGGAAGGGTCTTTGTCAACCAACTCTATATTTGCAACTTGATAATACTGCAAGAGAGAATAAAAATTCTACAGTCTTTAGATATTTAAGCATGCTTGTTGAAAAATAGGTATTTCAGAAGTTAAGGTAAATTTCCTTCTGGTTGGCCACACTCATGATCACATTGATCAAATGTTCAATACTTTCTCTAAGAAGTTGGCACGTAACAATGCTTTTACTCTTCCAATTTTATCTGAGCTGATTTTAGAAGCATATAATCCAAAACCAGAAGTTCAACACCTCACACAGATTTATAACTTTAAGCACTTTTGCTCAATGGGCCTTGATAACAGTGCTAAGGTTTTGGCTCCATTGCACAATATAAGTTTCAACCATGTATTCTTGATGAGGAGTGTTGATGAAATAACCCTTTTATTTGCAAAGCAGTATTCATCTTCTCCTGGGTGGGAGCCTAAAGAGGGATGCAGATTCTTATTGCAGGTGCCTAATTTGTCTACAGTGTATGGTGCAGAACAATCACCATATGAAGATAAAAAGAATACAGAAAGATGTGGAAATGTGGTTGATCAAAGTAAAAGCTGGATGCATGCACTCATTGAAAAGAAGAGACATATTGAGCGTGCAAAAAAATATGCTGGAGATCAAGATGTATCTTGGTGGGAGGAATTTTTCAATCATCAAGAAGAGATTATACAGTATACAATTGCAGGTCATTGGCCAATTGATGTTCCATTCACATGGGATTCAATAATCGAAGCACATCCGCTCTTAAAATGGATGATGTAGATATTCTTGTTTATGATTTTTCCTTGACAAAAATAGGTCACTTGAGGAAAGCAACCATCAATATGATAAAACAAAAGCTTCCAGATGTATGTGGTACAGGAAATCATAGGCAAACAAGAAGATTTGTGCATGATCCTGCAGAATTTGGTATGTACATGGATGAAGATAGAGCTCTTGTGGATATAGAAGAAGAAGAAGAGAGCTCTCAACAGTATGAGATTGAATCAAGTGCATCAGATGATGAGGGTGTAGACATAGATCGACATAGTTGTGAGTTGCATTGAAACTCTCTAACATTTTTAGTGCTTATGTAAATACGTTGAAGTAGTTTGGTTACTGAAACCATGTTTTGTAGCAATTTTGAATAACAATCAGATATCCACCCATTGAAAATATGTCTAAAATGTTATTTTTGTATAAGAATTATTCAGTTTTACATTCTTTATATAGATTTTAGACATGTCAATGTCTTACCATATAGATTTTGGACATGTCAATGTCTTATCATATAGATTTTGGACAGGTCAATGCCTTATATAGTGAAATTTTGACTACATTTTGAGCTCTTTTTTTATGAGAAAATGACAAAAAATGTCAAAAAATCACATGTTTTCACTTCATTGTTGTAATATATGATTACTGGTATAAAGAAATCTCAAACATAAGCTACCATTTGCTTGATTTTTGAAGAGAGTGTTCTCTTTTTATGACATAGTTCTTGTTTGTTATGACTCGCTGTTCACAAAGGAAGGTGACTTTTCCATAGAGGCTTTAGTAAGAGCACGAGATGAGATTAGGAGAATAACAACTTGGGAGTCACCAATAGAAGATCAATCTCTTATTTCTCACATATCCAATGTAGAAGAAAAACAAAAAAGAGATGAAGCTGAGCCTAGTGAGAGAAGAGTGACTCGAAATCATAGAGCAAGGAGAAACATCACAATCCAAAGATAAAAAAGAGGTACATCAGAGATACATCAGAGGTACATCAAGATGCATGTTAAAATAGGAAATGATAAGAACACTATCACTGTAAATGCATTAGTAGATTTTGGCTTGAAATCAATGTGATTTCAAGAGAAGTCTATGATAAGTTTCGATGGCCCATAGATAAAGATTGTGGTTGGCATATGAGAACTGCAGATAATGGTGTAGGTACCCTGTATGGAGCTTGTGCTAGTGTTTCCATATCCATAGGAGGAATTATAGAAGAGTTTCACACTTTTATTCAAGATAATTACTCCTATGAAGTTCTCTTAGGTCAACACTTTATTTGTGAGATTCGTAGGGAAACTAAATCCATGGATGATGGGTCTACCTATGCTAGATTTAAGTCTAAGGATGGAATGGAATCACTTCAAGTCCTCATGGTAGGAGTGAATCATCCTAGGAATCGATTGTCAATTAGAAAAGAAACCTATTGTTACTCAGGGTCATGAGCATGCTTGTAGTGATTGTGCACCTCGATTCATGTTTGGAGCTACATATGATCAAAATTTCGGATATAATCCATTGTTGAGCAGGACAACAGTGGATATTGGTTTGACATCTCACATCCAACCAACATTTACAATAGTTTGTCACTTTGTTTTCCACATTCTAGATTAGATTTTCTTCATAAGAGTCAATTGTCCAGGTCTTTTATACAAAAACCCAAAAAAATTATCAAAACAACAAAATCATGGAACATGATGAGAACATTGAGCATGTGATTGAAAATTCTCATTGTTTCTCTACTCATGAGGAGTTAGAGTTATGTCTTCAACAAAATTCTAATTCTGATATTATTCTTCTTTCTTCCCTTGATGAGTACGCTCTAATCCAAGAGTATGCTCTCAATGTTGACAAGTGCTCATAATTTAACCAAACACATGATGCCTTAGTTGAAACAAAGTACAAAATTGTAGACAAAAAAATCAAACCCATAGCTCAACCATTACCTCAAGGAAGTAATGAAAAAATTATTGATGTGAAAAATGATCCAACTCTTCGGGATAAGAAAAACATAGGACATACATTCACAGATGAGACAATCAAATAGGTGAAAATTGGTAGAGATGATGACTTTCTTTTTCCAGGAGAGAGAGATAAATTTGAGGGAGTCATACGTAGCCATGGAAAAGCCTTTACTATGTATCCTCATGAGATTGGTTGTGTAGATCCTATGCTAGTTGCACCCATGATAATCTTTACTATTCCACATATTCCATGGAATCTTCGTCCTATACCAGTTCCAAAGGCTCACTTACATGAGCTAATGAAACTACTTAAGGAGAAGATAAACATGAGAATTTTAGAGCCATCTTTTGCACCTTACTCAAAAAGATGGTTCATTGTGCCTAAAAAGAATGGGAAACTATGTTTTATTCAAGATCTCCAACCTGTCAATAAAGTCACCATAAGGAATGTAGGAGCAGGACCCATTGTAGATGAGTTTGCTGAATCATTTTAAGGACATTCTATCTACTCAATGGGTGATTTATATTCGGGATATGACCAACTCCAATAAGCAATTGACAGTCGTGACATAACCACAATAAAAACGCCTTTAGGCTTAGTGTCAATGTGTACTTTACCTCAAGGAGTGACCAATTTTGTGGCTCATATGATGAGTGCTATGAATATGGTCTTACATGATTTTATCCCTCATATAGCTATGCCATTAATTGATGATATTCGAATTAAAGGAAGTGAGGAACGTGTAAAGGACATTACTTTAGACTCATCTAGATGTTGTAAACTTGTTATGGACCATATCTCTGATTGTGAAAGAATATTTCAACGATTTGAAGAGGTAGGTCTCACATTTTCCATAGAGAAATCTGTTTTTGGTATCAACGAGGTTCTTATTGTTGGACATTTATGTGGCCATTCTGGTTGAAAGCCATACCCACAAAAAGCTGATGCCATTAGCAAGATTTCTGAAACATGTAATAACGTGAGTGAGGTACATAGATTTCTTGGTGCTTGAATCTTTTATGTTATTTGGATCCCACACTTTGCTCATGTTGTTGATTGTCTCTATGACTGAAACAAAAATTTATTTGGACTGACAAACACAACTCAAGCTATGCATAAATTGAAGAAATTATGGCTTGAAACTCCCATCCTTAAGTGTGTAGACTATTCTGCTAACAAACCTATTATATTGACTGTTGATACTAGTCCTATTGGTATAGGTTGGGTCATAAGTCAAGATAATAGTGAAGGGAATAGATATGCAATAAGGTTTGGTGCCAAAATTTTACATGAATCACAACGAAAATATCCGCTTTGAAAACAGACTGAATATTTCATTGGTGCAAATGTCAATATTGAGACTGATTGTTTGCCTCTCATTGGAATGATAGCCAATTGTTCATCTCCTGATATAGCCATGCTTAGATGGATCTCATATATTAAGTTCATAAATCATGAGTTAGTTCATATTTCAGGTAAGTCAAATTCAGTTGTTGATATGTTATCGAGAGCTAGATTTGATGATCTTGAAAGTGATCTAATAAAGAATGTGAACTTAATTGAATATATTCCACATATATACGAGTATTAGAAATTTCATGAATCTGAGTACGAAAATGAATGGAGATACATAGGAAAGTATCTGAGTACACTACAACGTATCTGAGTACACTACAACCATTACCTAGCTAGACTACAAATAGATTCTGTAACATTAGGAAATGAGCTTATAACTTTTTCGGATGTAATGGTTATCTTTGGAGACATGCTAAGGGTAAGGTTAAGAATCCACAATGAGTCTTAGGAAAACGAGGTCTTCAATTGCAAGTAATGAAGGAATTGCATGAGATATTATGGGCAAGTCATAAAGGAGTTTTTGGAACATATGAAAAAATTAGAAGTACCTATTATTGGCCTAGGATGTACATTGACATTAGTAGCTATGTTTCTACATGTTCTACTTGTCAACTTCATTCATAAGTCAAACATAGAGATCCGTTGCATCCTACTTATCCACCTTGTATTCACTATAAGTGGGTAGTAGATCTTATAACTATGCCTAAATGTATTGAAAAAATGAGTTACATTGTACTTGCAAGAGAAGACTTAACTAATCATGTAGAGAGACGTGCACTATGATCTAAGACCACTTACAATGTTTGCAAATTCTTGCTTGAGAATGTCATAAGTCTCTTTGGGTACATAGAGAAAGTAGTTGCCGATCATGGAGAGTCAAATGCGAGAGAAGCAAAAGAGTTCTTTGAACATCATGGTATTCGTTTGTCTCTCACTACTGCATATAATCCAAAGGCCAATGGTAAGATAGAGAGAGGGCATCCACCTATTGTGAAAGCCATATCTAAAGCATGTAACGGTGACATCAACAATGGCCTAGATTCTTACCTTTTGCACTTTGGGCAGATAGAATGACATGCACACGTACTACTAGGTATATGCCTGCTGAACTCATGTACTATCAAAAACCATTGTTTCCAATTCAGTCTCATATTTCTACATGGTCAAATTTGCCTTGGTCTAAAAACATGTCTATTGATGATTTTTTGAGTTTGCGCATTAAACAATTAGAACAAGGTAAATTAAGACTTGATGATGTCGTTGAAAGATTTAGATAATCTAGAATGAAGAACAAGCATTATTTTGATAAAACTCATCAATTGCAACCTAAGCCAATTGAAGTAGGAGATTGGGTGCTCATTTATGATAGTACATTTGAGTCTCAATATGATGCACGCAAAAGCTCACTCAACGGTGGTTTGGGCCATACATTGTATCAAAAGTCAACAACAATGGTATGTATGCTCTTTGTGAATTAAATGGTATTGCACTAAAACTTTGATTGCAGGTAAAAGGATAAAGCTATTCAACAAATGTGATAATGATGAGTACATTTTGGATGAAGACATTGAAGAAGATGACAACAATGAGGCCGATTCATAAACAGGAGTATCCATGTTATAAAAATAATAAAAAAATTATTAAAATAAAAGGAAGAATATATATATATATATATATATTTATATATATATATATATATATATAACATATAAAAATATGATTAATTTTTCAAGTTCATGTTGCTTTGTGTTTTTTCAAGTTCATTCTATTTTTTTTTCCTTTTTGTTTCATGCATGTTTTTTTTTCAGTCTTTGCATTGCATTGCATATCCACATCACTTGAGTAAAAAAAAGGGCAAATGATGATTTCTCTACTTGTGTAAAATCGTATCTTAAGTAGTAGTTTATCTACTAAGAGATTGATTATAATCTAGGATTGTGGAAAGATAGGGCATGTAGATTTGGAGGTTTATTTTGGTGACATGACTTTC
Source organism: Ceratopteris richardii (assembly GCA_020310875.1). NCBI lineage: Eukaryota > Viridiplantae > Streptophyta > Polypodiopsida > Polypodiales > Pteridaceae > Ceratopteris > Ceratopteris richardii. Next base: position 85,096,801 of record CM035419.1, on the reverse strand, counting down.
ATATATAAACATGCATATGTATCCTATATCGAAAGCATAATTGTTGAAATCCTAGCTCTTGCTACTTCATGTTTCTACATCCTTAGTCCATCTCACAGCACTTGTATCAGAGTTTAAATGACTGTTCTTCGTCATCAAAAATGGTTGTACCTTGTATCGAGGTTTAATTTTTCCCCGTCAAGAAAAAAAAGCTGCTACATGTTACCAAGAAGTTTTCTTCTACCCCAAAAAATTGATTGTAACCATACAGTTTCCGAATCATCCTCATAATTAAAAAAAAAAGCAAGCCAAAGGAAGATAAAGAGGCATAGTAGAATAAATCACCGGCTATATAGGCAGATTTATGCATTAGTGGAGTTTAGTCAGATTTCCTTGCATGTTATTAGAGAAGAGCATATTCATATTTATCTACGAAATCAATTGATCTAAAATAAGCTAAAGATGAAAGATGTCTCTTGAAAATCCTAAATCTTTGTTTATAATTGTATTTAAGGTAGATTTTCTTCAAGATGAGAGGAATTGATGCTTCAAACAACTCGATACATCCACTTCCACTTCATATTGATGCTTGTTTGTTTCCTTTCTTGATTGTCAATGTTGCTTGTTCATTTGCATATATATTGCCTATTTGTTCATGCATATTCATATTGCCTGTTTCAATTCTTTCTTTCATACAAATTTTGCTTCATGTCACGTTGCCTACTCATTCATGCATATGATTAATTTTTCCTTCCATGTTTCTTATGTTGCCTTTAAAAGAATTTGATGCCTTTAGAGTAGCACTTCCAGAGCAATCGTAGGTTTAGTGGGGGCGAATATCGTTGAGATTTTCTCTCCTCTCTCACTCATGAAGGCCTGTAGGAAACACATTCGGTAAAGGTAGCCAGAATTCCCTTAGAAGTACAAGATGCATCAAGGATGTCAAAGCGAGCTCACATGCAAACTTTGGAAGAAATCAAGCAAATCTAGGGTAGCGGTCAAAGCTAGTTAAACTTTGGAAATTAGAGCAAAAATTTCAATATCTCCAAATCACATGAAAATTCATATACTTGTCAAGCCTATCAAAGGCAGTGTATAGCCTGAATTTCACATGTAAATGGATTTTCTAGCACATTGATATGCCATGTGCATTTTGTAAAAAATATCATTTTTCCACTTAGACCCTACAAAATCTTGTATAGGAATTTTTGTTAGCCATATGGTTTGGCATATATAAAGAGCATATGCAGCTACATATTTTTACAAAGTTTCAAGGCTAGCAGAGTTTCCTAGAAACCTTAATGCCACCTTGCAAGCTTCAAAATGTAGTCAAACTTGTATAAGGGAGATTTAGATAAAAGTTTTTTCTACATATTCCTGAAGGAGATCTTTGGAAACATAGTCCTACAAAGTTTCATCTTCATCAAAGACTTTTTAGAGAGTCAAAGAGCACAAAGTCCAGTTTTCAAGGTCACCACAGTTTTCTAGTTTAAGCAAATTGAAGGGTTGAAGGGCTACCACATGGTGAAAGCTAATTGAGCCATGTTGTAGGATCAAGATGAGCTCATATTCAAGGGTGGAGATGAACTTATGCTTAAAGCAAGGAGAATCCACGAGTTTTTTTCATCAAAGAAGACTTTTTTGACAGTTAAAGATCAATAATGCAACTTTTCTCTAAAAATAGTGGCATATCGTATCCGAATTGATGTCAGCACTGATCCGACGGTCGAGGTCATCCCATATCCAATGGTGGAGAATGAAGCTGCCTAAACTTCACTCTTTTACACTAGATTTGATAGAAAGAACAATTCCAAGCCATTGATTTGATTAATCAAACGGTTGTAATTGAAAGTAGTGATCCTAGAGTTGAGAGTTGATTTCTCTAGATCCAAGGGCCCAAATTCATTCAGAAAATTATAGAAACCCCCCTCCAAACTCCTAGAGCATCATTCTTAGGCATCCATAGGGCTCTTGCTAGCTTAAGGTTTTCTTGAGATGATCACCCTTGGTTGAGCGAGTGAGGATCCAAGGTGGGCTAGTATGAGTATAGTACCTAGTTTCAAATTTAAGTTAGAGCTCCAATCTAGGATAGGCTCTTGAAACCAGCATCTCTATCTTGACTCAACCTTGATGGAGTGTGTGAGTGAGTTAGAGCTTGTTTTAATGAGTCTTAGACTTCTTTAGTTAGACGTTAGAACCCTAGACATACATATGGTCAATGAAGTGGAACTCATCTTCTTACGTGTGACATTGAGTTTGAACTGTCATGGTTTGAGGGTCAAAACTGCCTTTGATTAGTAGACTGCTTAGCTTGACGTATCACGAAGATCTTGTACATGTATTTTAATTCAAATCCTCTTAATTCATGTCACTTGTCACTTGTCTCTTGTCTCTTGTCTCTTAGTCTCTTAAGTATTTTACATGTCTTCTATTTTTTTCTATGTGTGAGAAGGCTCCGTAGTATTGTGTTGAACCATTGAGGATGTTTCATTGAGCTTGTGATTAAACTCTATCATCATAATTCACTTGCATGCATATAATCCATACATACCCACACATATTGACTAGTTTCTGAAAGTGTATAAGAAGCTCCAATATTGGACCATTCTTCCTTTCGAAACTGATTTATGTGTAAGAATTCCATCTATTCTCGTCATGCATATATATGATCCAAAGAAGACAATGCATATGGATTAGAATTAGGAAGTGTTTATGAAGCTCCTTCAATGGACCATTCTTCCTTCCAAATTTGATTTGTGTGTATGGTTCTCTTTCATTCTTATCATTCATGTTCATAAATCTAACTTGCACTCCTACATTCCCATTCCCATAATCATTTCAACCTCTCTCTTCTCCATACTCAACATTAATTTCACTGTCACATCCTTAAACCTTCCAATCTTCATTAGCTTCATACACTCTATGTGTGCCACGACCAGACCCGATCAACCTGGATTGCGATCACCTCCACAATGTGTGCACTCACAAGGCAAGAAAAAAGAGAGAAACAATGGAGTGCTTTCTATTAGCAAAGATCTCTTTTACAAAAGCTTGAATCTCTAACAAGCTAACCTCAAATATGATCTCTCTAGCTACTTTTATAGTTTTTAACTAGCTTTTGGCCTTATCGAGACCTATTATCCAACCTAGTTAAAAGTTAAGCTCCAAGGCATATTCAAGGGCTCAAACGGAGTTAAAACATTAGGCAAATTGATACGTAGGTACTTCTAGTACTCCTTGAGTTGAGCAAAATGGAGTTTTATCTACCAAAAACGGTATTTACACTTTTTTTGTAGTGATGTAAATCACTTTTCGTTGATGCTAGATCAAATTTCACCACATTTTGTAATAAAGTAAGTCTATGATCTAAGGGTCCATCTAGTTTAGACAGATCTAAAAATGGACAATGTTTCATCACTCATATATGGCCAATGGTCTTGACACTAGCCTTAAGCATAAGTTCATCTACACTCTTAAACAAGTGATCTACTTAGCCTAGTGGTTAAGTCGCAAGACTAGAAAGGAGGAGGTCTTGGGTTCAACCCCCATGGGGATAATGGGGAGAGCGTTTTGCCCAAGCAGCTCTAGAGCCTTCTAACTCAGGTTAATAGTCCAGAGAGAGTTAACGCCAATGGCAAGTACATGAACCACTAGTGGACTCTAGTGGAAGGTACTAAAGCAGTGGTCGAGATCACTCCAACCACTAGTAGATGCTAGTGGAAGATATTAAACGAATGGAGCAGATTGCACATGCACTTGTGGACTCTAGTTACATTTGTGGTCCTTGTTGATTTGAGCAAGTATATATACAAGGATAAGGTTGGGAGGAGAGTCATCGTTCTAGCATATGCTAGTCCTTATTGTTATTCTCTTACACATCCCAAGTGATGGCACTTGGGATATTTGGTTGTGCCATCATGTAATAGTCTAAATACATGGCCTGCTCACATGCAAATAAGTGAAGCAGGTGAGATTATTTAGGTGTTAGTACCTCAGAGTGATACTCCCAAAACCTTATTGTGAACATATCATCAAAGGTTTATTTGTAATGGGCTTGGAGGTATTTGATGTTTGCATGCCAAGCATAGGCTACTCTTATACTTGGGGTCATGCTCATGTCTACATAAGGTCATAATTTCCATTGGTAAAGCCTAGGAGAGCAAATCTTTGGGGCTTGTGAATTGCTAAAAGTTTTGAAGACAATTTGCATCATATCTAGTAGCTTCAGTATCATTTGCATCATAACATCTAGCATTGGCTTCAATCGAGGGATCCAATGGTGTATATTGGCCATCATATAAGCAATGGAAGGTGGTCCCTATAGTGCCAGGATTATGGAAAATTCACTGACACTCTCTACATTGTGCATTATTATGTACTTTGATTGCAAAGGCTTTCGATAACCTGCACCTTGGAATTGGTCCATTGCATGAATTGTAAAGACGATCTAGGGGTTCATTGTTCCAAGTGCGCAATATTTTTGGGTAGATTTCCAAAAGGGTTTTCCTATAGGTCGGTTGAAAAATAAGAACTTTTCGTGCTACTAATAGTAAGTCCTCTAGGTGGAATTGTGTACTGAATGTGGGTGTCTTCCCTGCGACTCTCTGAATTTTTTCATTATAATCTACCAAAATTACAAAATAGGGCCTGTAATAGAGTTCAAAGGTCATTATGAGTCGGCTAGGTGCCGTGTTGGAAGTAGTTGGATTGTAGCACCATTTCTTCTATGACCCGCACGGCCTGATTCTAAACCATTATGCGATCTTCATGGGTGCTCCCAATCTCTTCCACTTGATTTAACCATGGGAGGTGGGGAGATTCAAAGGTATCTTTGCCTTGTATGCTTATCCATCCACCAAGAACAGTCTGTGGTTCATAGTCATCTGCAAACGTTTTTTCCACTTGAATGGAGATTGGGTTTTCTTCTCCTAGATCCTCAAGTGGGAATGGCAATCATTCATATTGGAGTAACCTAGTTTGGAGCTCGATAACTTGGTTTTTGTAGCTCTATTAGTGCACTTGAGGTAGTAACAATGTAAGAGGTTTATATTCTGGTATCCATGGACGTTGTGGAGGTGATCCGAATCCGGGTGGATTGGGTTCGGGCGCGACACACATAGAGTGTACAAAGCTAGTGAGTGTTGCAAGGTTTATATGATCAAGATCTGAAGGTCAAGGTGAAGTTAGGGATGGAAAGGAGAGATGTGATGATTTGATTATGGGAAGGGGAACATATGAATGCAAGATAAATCCATGAACATGAATGATAAGAACAAAAGAAAACCATACACATGAGTCGATTTCAAAAGGAAGAATGGTCCAATAATGGAGCTTCTTATACAACTTTCAAAATTTAATTAACATGCATGGGTTCTTGTGGATGTATGCATAATGAAAACAAAAGAAAATCATACACATGAATCAATTTGAAAGGAAGAATGATCCAAGAATGGAGCTTCTTATAGACTTTCAAAATTGAAACATATGCATCGGTGTTTGTGGATTGTATGCATGCATGTGGGTCATGATTTATTAATAAATAGAAATTTATTCTCTCAATCTCAATCGATAACCCTCACTAGTTCAATGCAAGATTGCAAACCTTCTCACACATAGAAAGAGATAGAAGGAGATGTGTAAAAACATATAAGAGACTAAGAGACAAGAGACAAGAGACATGAGTTAAAAGAGATCGTAATAATAGACATGTACAAGAGTGTTTTGATTACATCAAGCTAAGCAATCTATTGATCAAAGGTAGTCCGCAAGACGCTCACACCATGAGAGTACAATTGAATGTCACACGTTAGAGGATAAACTCCACATCATTCATCCTATATCTTTCTATGAGCGTAATATCTAACTAAAGAAGTCTAAGACTCATAAAGCCAAGTTGAACTCACTCACACACTCCAGTGAGGGTGAGCAAAGATAGAGAAACCATTGGGTTTATGAGCCTATCCTAGTTTGGAAGTCTAACTTAAAATTGATTCTAGGAACTATGCTCTTACTAGCCCACCTTGGATCCTCACACACTCAAATGAGGGTGATCGTCTCAAGGAAACCATGTGCTAGCAAGGGCCATATGGATGCCTAATAATGATGCTCTATGAGTTTGGAGGGGGATTTTTGTAGTTATTTTGAATGAATTTGGGCCCTTGGATCTAGAGAAATCAACTCTCAACCCTCATATCAACTCCTTTTGATCACAACCATTGGACTTCTAAAATGCATGGCTAGGATTGGTTCTTTATATGATATCCAAGCAAAGGGGAAAAATTAGGCACATTCATTCTCCACCATTCGATCTAGGAAAATTTTGGACCATCGAATCAGTGTTGACATAATTTGAATAGGATAAGTTGCAATTTTTGGATGAACTTTGCATTATTAATCTTTGACCATCAAAATAGGCTTATCTAATGAAAAAAACTCATGGATCCTCCTTGATTTAAGATTTAGTTCATCTTGAGACTTGAATGTGAGCTCATCCTAATCGTACAACATGGTTCAATCATTGTTTGCCATGTGGCCAACCCTTCAAGCCTTCAACTTCTTGTTAGAGGAAACTATGGTCACCTTGAAAACTGGATTTTGTGCTCTTTGACCCTCCAAATATCCTTTAATGAAGATGAAAGATTGGAGGGCTATGTTTTGACAGGTCTACCTTAGGAATATATAGAGAAAACTCTCATCTGAATCTCCTTTATACAAGTTTGATTACATTTGGAAGTTTGCAAGATGATAGCTCAACCATTACCCCAAAGAAGTAACGAAGAAATTATGGATGTAAAAAATGATCCAATTCTTTGAGATAAGAAAAACATAGGACAAACATTCATGGATGAGACAATCAAACATGTGAAAACTGGTAGAGATGATGACTTTCTTTTGCCAACAAAGAGAGATAAATTTTAGATAATCATATATAGACATGGAAAAGCTTTTACTATGTATCCTCTTGAGATTGGTTGTGAAGATCCTATGCTATTTGCACCCATGATATTCTTTACTATTCCACATATTCCATGCAAGTTCCAAAGGTTCACTTACTTGAGCTAATGAAATAAAGGAGAAGATAAACATGATAATTTTAGAGCCATATTTTGCACCTTACTCAAATAGATGGTTCATTGTGCCTAAAAAGAATGGGAATCTATGTTTTATTCAAGATCTCCAACCCATCAATAAAGTCACCATAAGGAATGTAGGAACAAGTCCCACTGTAGATGAGTTTGTTTAATCATTTTTTAGGTGTGACCAATTCCAATTAGCGAGTGATAGTCATGGCATGACCACAATAAAATCTTCTTCAAGCTTGGTAAAAATGTGTACCTTACCTCAAGGAGCAACTAATTATGTGGCTCATATGATGAGTGCTATGAATATGCTCTTCTGAAATTTTATTCCTCATATAACCATGCCATCCATTGATGATATTCCAATTAAGGAGAGTGAGGAACATATAAAGGACATTACTTTAGATTCATCTCGATGTCATAAATTTCTTCTTGACGATATCTCTGATTGTGAACAAATATTTCAATGATTTGAAGAGGTAGGTCTCACATTTTACATAGAAAAATCTATTTTTGGTTTCAATGAGGTTCTTATTGTTGGACATTTATGTGGTCATTATGGTTGAAAGCCATGCCCACAAAAAGTTGATGCCATTAGCAAGTTTTCTGAAATATCTAACAACATGAGTGAGGTATGTAGATTTCTTGGTGCTTGCTTTCTTTATGTTATTTGGATCCCACACTTTGCTTATGTTGCAGATTGTCTCTATGACTTGTTGAGCAATAAACAAAAATTTATTTGGACTAACAAACACACACAAGCTATGCATAAAGTGAAGAATTTGATGCTTCACGCTCCCATTCACTACAACATATCGAGGGAATACTGATGGTTAGCATACTGACGGTCAGTTGTCGGCGTCGGTATGACCCTCAGACAATTTGGGAAAGCTGGTTTGCCTCGGAAAGCCTGTGTCGGTATAAGCCTCTGTATAAGCATCGGTAATTTACCGGAATTACTGACGCTTATACCGATGCTTATAATGACGCCATCTTGTTAATCGGGACCGAAACCAAAATTCGTCATTCTGAGCATTTTGAATCTACATCTTCTGCTGTCGGGTTTGCGCGTGCCAACAACAGATCTCTGTTTGTTACTCTTTTTCTATCTCTCTCTCTCTCCCTCCCTCTCTCTCACTGTCTCTCTCTCTCCCTCCCCCTCCCTCTCTCTCACTCTCTCTTCCTCTCTCTCCCTCCCTCTCTCTCTCTAAACATACCTCTATCTTTATAGATTTGAAGTTTTGGTAAGTAGATCGCACATATTGTAGCACTCTTTTTTCTTTCTTTATGTTTTTGGTTTACTAATATGTTCTCTATTTGGTTTTGCAAGAGATTTTCGGATCAAACCTTTGGAAATTCGACGAAGGAGAAATTCAAGTGGATTTTGATGACATTGATTCAAACAATTCTCTCTCTCTCTCTCTCTCCCTCTCCTTCCCTCTCTCTCTCTCTAAGCACACCTCTATTTTTATAGATCTGAAGTTTTAGTAAGTAGGTCGCACATATTGTAGCACTCTTTTTTCTTTCTTTATGTTTTTTCTTTTCTAATATCTTCTCTCTTTGGTTTTGCAAGAGATTTTTAGGATCAAATCTTTGGAAATTCGACAAAGGACAACTTCAAGTGGATTTTCACAACCTTGATTCAAACAATTACATCGATGTAAGTGATTGTTCTGTTTTTGATTGAGAGAGAGAGAGAGGGAGAGAAATATACATATACATACACACTCACCTATGTATAAACACACACATACATATGCATACAGACATGCATATGAATACAAACATGCATATGCATTACACATACACAATGCCTATGCATACACACATGCATATGCATACACATACATGCATATGCATACACATACATGCATATGCATAGACATACATGCATGCATATATATGTATAAACATACATGCATATATACATATACATTCACATGCATATGCATACAAATATGCATATGCGTACACACATACATATGCATACACATACACATGCATATGCATACAAATATGCATATGTGTACACACATACATATGCATACACACATGCATATGCATACACACATGCATATGCATACACATACACACATACACAATGCATATGCATATACACATACACAATGCATATGCATACACACATACACAATGCATATGCATACACATACATGCATATGCATACACATACATGCATATGCATACACATACATGCATACACAGACATGCATACACATACATGCATACACATACATGCATATGCATACATGCATGCATATGAATACATGAATGCATATGCATACATGCATGCATATGCATACAAGCATGCATATGTATACAAGCATGCATATGCATACATACACGCATATGCATACATACATGCATATGCATTCATACATGCATATGCATACATGCATGCGTATGCATACATGCATGCGTATGCATACATGCATGCGTATGCATACATGCATGCATATGCATACATACATGCATATGCATACAAGCATGCATACGCATGCATGAATGCATATGCATACAAGCATGCATATGCATAAATGAATGCATATGCATACAAGCATGCATATGCATACATGAATGCATATGCATACATGAATGCATATGCATATGCATACATGAATGCATATGCATATGCATACATGAATGCATATGCATACATGAATGCATATGCATACATGAATGCATATGCATACATGAATGCATATGCATACATGAATGCATATGCATACATGAATGCATATGCATGCATGAATGCATATGCATACATGAATATGCATATGCATACATGAATGCATATGCATACATGAATGCATATGCATACATGAATGCATATGCATACATGAATGCATATGCATACATGAATGCATATGCATACATGAATGCATATGCATACATGAATGCATATGCATACATGAATGCATATGCATACATGAAAGCATATGCATACAAGCATGCATATCCATACATGAATGCATATGCATACAAGCATGCATATGCATACATGAATGCATACGTATACAAGCATGCATATGCATACAAACATGCATATGCATAGATACATGCATATGCATACATACATGCATATGCATACATACATGCATATGCATACAAGCATGCATATGCATACATGAATGCATATGCATACAAGCATGCATATGCATACATGCATCCATATGCATACATACATGCATATGCATACAAGCATGCATATGCATACATGAATGCATATGCATACAAGCATGCATATGCATACACATACATGCATATGCATACACATACATGCATATGCATACACACATGCATATGCATACACACATGCATATGCATAGAAGCATGCATATGCATACATGAATGCATATGTATACAAGCATATGCATACATGAATGCATATACAAGCATGAATGCATATGCATATGTATACATGAATGCATATGCATACATGAATGCATATATACATGAATGCATATGCATATATTCATGAATGCATATGCATATATACATGAATGCATTTATACATGAATGCATTTATACATGAATGCATATATACATAAATCCATATGCATACATTAATGCATATATACATGAATGCATATGGATACATGAATGCATATGTATACAAGCTTGCATATGCATACACAAGCATGAATGCATATACAAGCATGAATGCATATACAAGCATGATTGTATATGTATACAAGCATGAATGCATATGTATACATGCATGAATGCATATGTATACATGCATGAATGCATATGTATACAAGCATGCATATGCATACACATGCATATGCATACATGAATGCATATGTATACAAGGATTAATGCATATGTATACAAGCAAGCATGTGCATACACATACATGCATATGCATACATGCATGCATATGTATACAAGCATGCATATGTATACATGCATATGCATACAAGCATGCATATGCATACATACATGCATATACATACATGCATGCATATGCATACAAGCATGCATATGCATACATGAATGCATATGCATACAAGCATGCATATGCATACAAGCATGCATATGCATACAAGCATGCATATGCATACATGAATGCATATGTATACATGCATGCATATGTGTACATTGGATGAGTTGAGATCTTCATATTGGATCACATGGGATCTGCACGTACACCTTAGGGAGAGCATGATCATGATGACTCCAAGATATATCATATCCGTAATGGAGCTCCAGTTATGGATCAGTCGGAAAGTCAATGCATCATCTCATTCGACAACTTTGCTCCATAGAATTCGGTCATTCAGTAATGTTAAAATGGATTGAACAGGATAGGGACTCTAAAAATCAGATCACACAATCCATATATGAAGAGTACTGACCACCACCTCGGAATCCTATTGTGATTCTGGAATGGATTCAGCATACGGCACACGAGGTGATGTCTCATCGACGATCGGAAGCTTGCGATGCTTTTAGAGCAGGCTTACCAAAGCTTGTATGGTAGATGTTGAAGAATGGGAATCGATTTAGGATGAGCAACAACATACTCCTGATTGATATCGTCAATAGAGAGATACCGCGGCCACACGTTTAGATACGGTTGGAACGTCACATTTAGGTAGCGGCGGATACGACAGTATGTGCTACCAATTTGTAAGTATCATGTTAATTATTGAAGTTGTTTGTGTTAAGCACATTATGTATGTTCATCTAACACTTTGCATATTTATTATAGGAGTTGGTAGTGGGTCGTCCTCTGACGCGAACTGAAGAATCATATGGATATCGACATGGAACGACATGGAGAATATTCTTGATTAGGTAAAGTTATATCTTGGTTTCATGTTTTTAGTTGTTGTTTATAAATGTCATGTCAATTGGTCTTATTTTATACATATGTTTTGTTGCAGGATTGTAGGTGTTAATATTTTAATCAATGCCGCAATTTTGTATTACACTCGTATGCGGCAATGATGTAACATAATTTTGTATTCCATTCCTATATGGAAGTGTTTTGTCACATTGCCACAATTTTATATTACACTCCTATGTGGGAATGATGTACCATAATTTTGTATTGGATTCCTATATGGAAGTGCTTTGTCACATTTTGTATTCGATTCCTATGTAGAAGTGCTTTGCCACACTTTAGTACATTTTTCATTTATGGAATATACAACTTTCTGGACATGATTCATTTTCATTTTTTCCCATATAATTTTATGTTTTGGTTGCCATTAGAGTACATAACACATGTACTCAGTTGGGCAGAGTGTATTGTCTTTTGCTAAACAACATCATGCTGTAGCAAAAGACAACACACTCTGCCCAAAAAAAATTGTATAGATATGGTCCTCGATATACGTGTCGGTAGCTCCAGTAGGGATGCCGGTATAGGCGTCCGTACACCCAATATGGGCATCCGTATGGGTGCCGGTATACGCGTCAGTAATACTGGCATATATACTGACACCTATACCGGTGCACAAACCGTCGCTTATACCGATGCCCATACCGACGCTTTGTTTCGGACGCATATACCGACTCTAACACCGACATCGTGAAGAAATCAAGCCCGTTTATTTTCCTCAGTAGCATCCTAGTATACCCTCGATATGTTGTAGTGATTGTTATGCATGTAGACTATTCTGTTAACAAACCTATTATATGGACTATTGATACTAGTCCTATTGGTATAGGTTGGGTCATAGGTCAAGATGATAGTGAAGGTAATAGATATGCAATTAGTTATGGGGATCAAATTTTAGAAGAAACACAACAAAAATATCCACAGATCAAATGAAAACTATGGTGTATGGTGACAACTTTGAAAAGAGACAGAGTATTTCATAGGTGCAAATGTGAAAGTTGAGATTGATTGTTTGCCTCTCATTAGAATGATAGACAATTTTTCATCTCTTGAAATAGCCATGCTTAGATGGATCCCATATATTGAGTTTATAGATCATGAGTTAGTTTATACTTCAGGTAAGTCAAATTCAGTTGTTGATATGTTATTGTGAGCTAGATTTGATGATGATTTTGAAAGTGATGTAATAAATAATGTGACCTTAGTTGACTATGTTCCACATATATAAAAGTATGAGAAATTCATGAGTTTGAGTACGAAGATGAATGGAGAGACCTAGGAAAGTATCTGAGTACACTACACCCATTACCTACTTGGACTACGGATAGATTCCGTAACATTAGGAAACAAGCTTACAATTCTTTCCTACATAATGGTTATCTTTCGAGAAATGCTAAGGCTAAGGTTAAGAATCCACAATGAGTGCTAGGAATGCAAGGTCTTCAATTTCAAGTAATGAAGGAAATGCATGAGACATTATGGGTGGGTCATAAAGGATTTCTTGGAACATATGAAAAAATTAGAAGTACCTATTATGGGCCTAGGATGTATGTTGACATTAGTAGCTATGTGTCTACATGTTCAACTTTTTAACTTCTTTTGTCATTCAAACATAGAGATCCTTTGCATCCTACTTATCCACCCTATATTCACTACAAGTGGGTATTAGATCTTGTAACTATGCCTAAAGGTATTGACAAAATGTGTTACATTGTACTTGCAAGAGAAAACTTAACTAATCATGTAGAGGGACATGCACTACAATCTAAAACCACTTATAATGTTTGAAATTTTTTGCTTGAAGATGTCATAAGTCCCTTTGGGTACATGGAGAAAGTTGCCGATCGTGGCAAGTTAGATGCCAAAGAGGCTAAAGAATTCTTTGAACATCATGGCATTCGTTTTTCTCTCAAGTATTGCATTTAATCTAGAGCGTAATGGGAAAATAGAGAGAGGGCATCCATGTATTGTAAAAGCCATATCTAAAGCATGTAATGGTGACATTAAAAAATGGCCTAGATTTTGACCCCTTTGCACTTTAGGCACATAGAATGACGTGCATATGTACCATATGGTATATGCCTGTTGAACTCATGTAGTATGAAAAACTATTGTTTTCAATTTAGTCTCATATTTATGCATGGTCCAATTTACCTTGTTCTACAAACATATGTATTGATGATTTTTTGAGTTTGCACATTAAACAATTAGAACAAGGTAAATCAAAACTTGATGATGGTGTTGAAAAATTAAGAGATTATATCATGAAGAACAAGCTTTATTTTGACAAAACGCATCGATTGCATCCTAAGACAGATGAAGTAGGATATTGAGTGCTCATTTATGATAGTATATTTGACTCTCAATATGATGCATGCAAAAAACTCACTCAACGTAGGCTTGGGCCATACATTGTATCAAAAGTCAACAAAAATGGTACATATGATTTTTGTGAATTAAATGGTGTCGTATTAAAAACTTTGATTGCATGTAAAAGGATAAATCTATTCAAGAAACAGGGTAATGACGAGTACATTTTAGATGAGGAAATTGAAGAAGATGACAACAATGAGGCTGATTCATAAACTTGAGTATGCATGGAAACAAATAAATATTAAATTAAAAGAACTATATCATTTCTTCTTCAAGTTCATGTTGCTTTGTTCATTCAAGTTTATTCCACTTTCTTTTCCCATTCTCACTTATTTCCAATTTCATTTCATGCATGTTTCTTTCTAATCTTTGCATTGCATTATCCACATCACTTGAGTCAAAAAGACAAATGATGATTTCTCTACTTGTCTGAAATTGTATCTTAAGTAGTAATTTTATCTACTAAGAAATAGGCTATAATCTAGGATTATGGAAATATAGGGCATGTAGATTTCGAGGTTTATTTTGGTAACATGACTTTCATATATAAACATGGATATGTATCTTATATCGAAAGCATAATTTTTGAAGTCCTAGCTACTCCTATTGCATGTTTCTATATCCTTAATCCACCTCACATCACTTGTATCAGAGTAAAAATAACTGTTCTCCATCATAAAAAATGGTTATACCTTGTATCGGGGTTTCATTTTTCCCCGTCATAAGAAAAAATGCACCTATATGTTACTAGGAAGTTTACACTTTCTTCAACCCCAAAAACGTGAATGTAACCATAAAGTCGCCAAATCATCATAAAAAAAAAAAAAGAGCAAGCCAAAGGAAGCTAAAGCAGGGGCTATATAGGTAGATTTATGCATTAGTGGAGTTTGGTTAGATTTCCTTGTTTGTAATTAGAGGAAAAACATATTCATATTTATGTAGGAAACAAGTTGATCTAAAATACGCTAAAGATGAAAGATGTCTCTTGAAAATCCTAAATCTTTGTTTAAAATCCTATTTAATGTTGGTGCACGGAAATCAACAATTGAAGTTTTAATGAAGGTTTAGAAGTCAAGGACTGAAGAAAAGTTCAAGTTATGAAGCATGGAGGAAGTGCATATTCAGAAGATGAAGATGTGTACACATATGTACATTAATTTAGAGACAACTCATATATATCTTTTGTATGGTCGTAAGCTTGTACATATGTGGCTATAAATATAAGTAAAAAGTCGGGGAAAATATGTGTTAATAGAGAAATTGGTATTTGTATGAGTCATTAGACATCTTAGAAGTGAGTAGAATCTCTTTCATCACTCAGTTGTAAAATTCCTTTAGGAATGAAAGAAAATTGCGCCAGATGTTTCTGTGCATTCTCCTTCTGTGATTGATCATTTCAAGAATTCTTTTATATATGTCTAAGTCCATAGCTAGTGAGTCTATGGTTAAAGTTTTAGAGCCTAATTGTAAACAAGCTGTGAGAATTATTAGTAGAAATATTCATATGTGAAGAAGTGTTCACTATTTCCTAAAACAGGCGCAATCTCGATGGTCAATGATTTAATCATTTCTCAGTGCATAGGTTAAATTTTTGTATGAGTGAGGAGTAAAAATTTAAGTTAGAAGGTAATCCATCTATGGCTAAAAGCATTTGTATAAACAGGTTCTAGATTGAGAGAACCAAGTGTTAGAAGTTATAGGTGTCTGAATCGACTTTTCAAACGAGCAGCTTTAGACATAGGTAACTTGTTGAGATCATTTCTCAAGATCTACTGAATCTTTTGGAGTGATTCAACTTGGACAAGGTGCACAAACTGTAGGCAACACCTTTTGCAAAGTTTCGTAAAAAACTTTACACAATTGATAAGTTAATTAGAGAGATATGTGCAGCAGACTTTTTGTGTAGTCATCTCCTTCACAGGTTTTTCAAAATCCTTATAATTGATCATTGATCCTTTAAAATAGAAGAAGGTTTGAGTTACTCTTGTTATAGAGGTGCTCTAACTACAAGAGTAGCTTGTTCTTTTGGAGATTAACACTCTCCATCAGTGGTATCAGAGTAGGAAGTATCAAAATTGAAGGAAGGAGGATCCCGACTGCTGCAACTGCAAAGACTTCAACATCTGAAGGTTCAAAAGGTGAAAGCTTGAGGGCAAATCTTGAGAAGGAGGTCATACGACATCAAGGAAGACAAAAGGTATATTATTCAAAGTAAAGGTACATCTATTACTCATAGAGTTTGAAGAATTCAATATACAGCTGAAGAAAGGATGGAAGATTCT
Organism: Ceratopteris richardii; assembly: GCA_020310875.1. Taxonomy (NCBI): domain Eukaryota; kingdom Viridiplantae; phylum Streptophyta; class Polypodiopsida; order Polypodiales; family Pteridaceae; genus Ceratopteris; species Ceratopteris richardii. The sequence goes on along the minus strand of CM035419.1, from coordinate 85,080,218 downwards.
CTTCAAATAGAGAAGTTGGATAGAGAGAACTATCCAGCATGGTCAATGAGGATGGAAGCTCATCTTATGAGCAAAGAATTGATAGGTTATATTACAGGTGAAGACGAAAAGCCTCAATTCAGAGATCCTAGTGTTCCAACTAGGGAGGAATTATCAGAATTGAAGAATTGGATGAAGAGAGATGCTCAAGCTAGCAGCATTATCTATATGGCAGTCAATGACTACTTGCTACCTCATATTAGAGGTCTTGAAAGTGCAAGTGATATATGGAATGATTTGGAGGAGCATTTCCAAAACACCACAAAGTCAAGGAAGGCATCTTTGTGGGCAGAATTTATCACTTTTAAGAAGAAGGCCTCTCAATCCATCTCAAACTATTTAACAAGGATGCAGGACATTGCAAATGCATTACGAGCACTTGATGAAGACATTGAGGAGGATAAATTGGTAAGGAAAATCCTCACAGGGTTGAGAGGTGATGAAAAATGGAAGCCGTTCATTTTGTCTACTGAATTATCACTTGATCATTTTACTCCTGACTTAAATCAGTTGCTAGGACATATGTTAACATTTGAGCAGGATGTCAAAGGTGAAGGTGACAAGAGTACAGGTCATCAATGTATTCAAAGGATAAGAAGAAGAATATCAAAGGAAAGCAACAAACAAATGAGGATGAAGGTACAACTAGCCAAGCTAACTTCCTAAGAGGAAGAGGAGGTGGCAAAGGTAGAGGAAGAGGCAGGAGTAATAAAGATGGAGTCAAAGCTTGCTGGATTTGTGGTAAGACAAATCACTTAGCTAATGATTGTTGGCATAATACTCAGATTAATGGTGGATATAATCAGAACTTTAATTCAAGAGGAAGAGGTGGCAGGAATCAAAGAGGTAATTTTAGAAGTAGAGGTAGAAGAGGTTACTTTGGAAGAAATGCAGGTAGAGGATTCCAAAGTCAACAATACAGTAATACCTACTACAATTATGCTTCAGATCAGAAGGAAGATTCAACATTGATAATGAATGCAACTTGTGAAAGGCAAAGTGAAGATCAAAGAGTCTTCTACATTGACTCAAGATGTAGCAATCATCTGAGTGGTAACATAGCCTTGATGACTGATTTGGAGAATAAGGTAACTAATCATGTTGTTCAAATAGGTGACAATACAAAGCACAATGTGAAGTCAATTGGATCAGTGAAGGCCAAAGATGGTAGTACTCTCTTGAGTAAGGTCTTGTATGTTCCTAGAATTCCTAAGAATTTGATAAGTTCAGGACAAATTGTTGAAAAAGGTTATGAAGTTAGATTCACTAATGAAGGAGTGTTTGTGGAAGACCCTAGCAATGGGTATAAACAAATTGTTTCAGGGAAGAAAGAAGGAAGATTGTTCACATTAAAGATCCAAGGTAATGTTGTTCATGCCTTGTTCACTAATGGTGGACATAAGATCTCTGAGTTAGATCTTTGGCACAAGAGGCTTGGACATTTCAATGAAAGAGGTATCAAAGATATGGTTAACAATGGTTCAATGCTTGGATTGCCTAATGTTGCAGGTCAACAAATGACATACAGATGTGAGGCATGTCAATTAGGTAAGGCTCATAAGCAATCTTATTCCAAGCATGGTTTTATGTATTCAGAGAAACTTGAATTGGTACACACAGATGTGTGGGGACCATCAAAGGATTTTAGTATAAATGGATCAAGGTATTATGTGATTTATGTTGAAGATGCTACCAGATGGATCACTATCTATGTGATCAAAGATAAGTCTGAGGTATTTAATACATTCAAACATTATCATGTGTATGCAGAGAGAATTACAGGTCATAAGTTAAAGAGACTAAGGTCAGATGGAGGGGGAGAGTATTTCTCTAATGAGTTCAGTGATTACTTGTGTAATGCAGGTATAAAAAGAGAAATTACTTGTAGGTACTCTCCTCAACAAAATGGTGTAGGAGAAAGGAGAAATAGAACTCTTGTTGAGTTTGCAAGATCCATGATGAAGGAGAAAAATTGCCCAAATTACTTATGGGCTGAGGCTGAAAATTCCTTGTATCAAAGGATGTTACATTTGATGAGCAAGGTACTTGGTATGCAGGTACAATCAATATTAATGCAGGTGATGAAGAAGTTGTGAATCAAAAGAAAGGTAAATCAAAGGTTCAGATATTTGATGAAGAAGAGAATAATGAAGTACGGGTTGAAGTTGAAGAAGTGCCAAGATTTGATCCAGAATGTGATGAACCAGAAACATCAAGGAGTGGAGAACTTAGAAGATCATCAAGACACAAGTGGCAACCTACAAGGTATAGATATGACACTTCTTTTTTGGCTACCAAAGATTATGCTTATATGATAAAGGAAGATGAAGACCCTTCTACATATGAAGAGGCAAAAGGTAAGGAAAATTGGGAGAAAGCTATGCAGGAAGAATATGATGCATTGATGGAGAATCAGACATGGGAGTTGGTTCCTAAACCAAATAGCCAAAAGATCATTGGATGCAAGTGGGTCTACAAGACAAAGAGGTATGCAGATGGAAGTGTGTCTAGATATAAAGCTAGACTTGTTGTGAAGGGTTTTGCTTAGACTTATGGTATAGATTATGATGAGACCTATAGTCCTGTGGCAAACATGACAACTATTAGGACACTCATAGCCATTGCTGCATGTAAAGGTTGGAATTTATGTCAATTAGATGTGAAGAATGCTTTTTTAAGTGGTTATATTTCAGATGATGTTTTTCATGGAGCAACCCCAAGGATTTAGAGATGAAAGGTATCCAGAGTCTCTACCTAAGTTCAAGAGAGCTTTGTATGCTTTGAAGCAGGCCCCAAGGGCATGGAATTATAGACTTGTGAAGTTCGTGAAAGAACTTGATTTTCAAGTATCTAAAGCAGATAGTAGCTTGCTTGTCAAAGCAAGTGATGATGGGTTCATATACATGTGCATATATGTTGATGATATAATTCTTACAGGTACAGATGAGAAAAGGCATTCAAAGCCTAAAGAAGCAAATGGAGAAAGAGTTCAAAATCAGTGACTTGGGAGACTTGTCATATTTCTTGGGCATGGAGATCTCATACACTCAACATGGAGTGTATGTAACTCAAGAAAGGTATTTGAGAAACTTGGTGATCAAGTTTAAGATGAATGATTGCAATTTAGCTGCTAACCCTATGTTTCATGCTAGGACTAAACACATTCAAATTCAGTATCACTTTCTAAGAGAGAAGGTGATGGATAAAGAGATTGAAGTCATACATACTTCAACAAAAGATCAGATAGCTGATATGCTAACCAAAAGCTTGGATGGACCAAAGCTACAGAGATTCAAAGACATGGCAGGTATAAAGAAGATAGAGAAAACCTCAATTGATGATTGAGGGGGAGTTGTTGGTGCAGGGCAATCAACAATTGAAGTTTTAATGAAGGTTTAGAAGTCAAGGACTAAAGAAAAGTTCAAGTTATGAAGCATGGAGGAAGTTCATATTCAGAAGATCAAGATGTGTACACATATGTACATTAATCTAGAGACAACTCATATATATCTTTTGTATGGTCATAAGATTGTACATATGTGGCTATAAATATAAGTAAAAAGTCAGGGAAAATATGAGAGAGCATGTTAATAGAGAAATTGGTAGTTGTATGAGTCATTAGACATCTTAGAAGTGAGTAGAATCTCTCTCATCACTCAGTTGTAAAATTCCTTCAGGAATGAAAGAAAATTGTGCCCGATGTTTCTATGCATTCTCCTTCTATGCTTGATCATTTCAAGAATCCTTTTGTATATGTCTAAGTCCATAGTTAATGAGTCTATGGTTAACGTTTGAGAGCCTAATTGTAAAGAGGCTGTGAGAATGATTAGTAGGAACATTCATATGTGAAGAAGTGTTCACTATTTCCTGAAACATGTGCAATCTTCATGGTCAATGATTTGATCATTTCTCAGTGCACAAGTTAAAGTTTTGTATGAATCAGGAGTCAAAACTTAAGTTAGAAGGTAAGCCATCTATGGCTAAAAGCATTTGTATAAACAAGTTCTAGATTGAGAGAACCAGGTGTTAGAAGTTACGGGTGTCTAATCAACTTTTTAGAAGAGTAGTTTTAGACATAGGTATCTTGTTGAGATCATTTCTCAAGGTCGACTAAATCTTTTGGAGTGATTCAACTTGGGGAAGGTGCGCAAATTGTAGGCGACACCTTGTGCAAAGTTTCATAAAAAACTTTACACTAAGCTTAGATAAATCTTTGACAAATGAAGAGAATATCAGGTCCACATGAACCCATAAAAGTGTGTTTTGATGGTCATGCAAGACAATATTCTAAGACATGTAGTGTTAAAGAATGGAATCTCCATGAAGGAGGATAAAGTTAGTGCTATAGTAGAGCTACCAAGGCCAAAGAATGTCAAAAAAGTACAATCTATCATGGAGCATTGCACATATTATTGGCATTTCATTCACATGTATGCAATCATTGCAAAGCCTCTCTATGCTCTTTTGAACAATTTTGAGTGGATAGAAGAATGTGGAAACACCTATAATGAGTTAAGCAATGATTATTCGCAGCACCTAACTTGACTATACCAGATTGGAACAAGCCTTCCATGTTCATGTGGATGCAACCAATTTCTCTATTGGGTGTGTACCAGCACAACTTACTAGCAAAGGACATATGGATCTTCCACTTGCTTATGCTAGTAGACAATTGAATGCATTGAAACGGAACTATACCACTATCAAAAGAGAAGGCTAAGGCATGGTATATGCAATTAAAAAGCTTATACATTACTTGCTTGCAAATAAGTTTAAATTTTTTACAGACCATCAAGTGTTACTCTATATATTGAACAAACCTTGCAATACTAGGAGATTGATAAGATAGTTCCTCTTACTAATGTAATATGAGTTTGAAGTTGTGGTAGGGAAAGGTAGGAATCACCGTAGGGCACATCACCTTTCTAATTAACTTTAGGAGAGTCCCCTCCAGGAGTATCAGATGACCTTCCTGATGATTACTTGTTCAATCTAGAGGTAGTGCCTGACTAGACCAAAACTATAGTGCCTATTCTAACCTTTGGACCTAAACATCATGCACTAAAAGCGAAAGATAAAGATAAAGTGAGGTCTCAAAAACACCACATATTAGCAGGAAGCATGTATAAGCACACCAATCAAGGCATACTAACTTGTTGTGTAGATGAAGATGAACATGCTAAATGGTTGCAAATAACACATGTAGGTGCACTATAGTAACATCACTCCAAATATCAAACCCTTTAGAATCTATGAAGATTAGGTGTGTATTGGCCAACAATGGAAACAAATTTCCATAGGATGTGAAAGTAATGCCAAATGTCTATTGTTAGACCACTAGTGGAACATGCCACTCTGTATCAAGTGTCTTTGGCACCACATTGGAGCAAAACTTTTGTAGATTTTTCAAGGATGAAAACAATCCCTCAAGGGATGAGATCGGCTAGAAGAAAGAGCTTACAGCAAGAATTACTAGACTACACACCCATTGGAGAAAATTTATACAAGCTTGTAAGAGGTAGATACCTAAGAATGTGTGTCCACGAGAGTGAATATCTTAAGATCTTAGAAAGTGCTGGTAGGAGGACAATTTGGACCAGACTATGTGATTAAAGAAATTCTATTTGTAGGCCTTTGGTGGTCAACCCTTCACATGGATGCACATACCCATGTGAAGAGGTGTGATAGTTGTGAGCGAACTTAGTATCCGATACATAGAGATGGGATGCCATTGAAACCCATGATGGGTGGATGTGCATTCTCCAAGTGGGTATTAGACTTTGTAAGTCCACTTAATCCCCCCCCCCCCCCCAGCTAAGAGTTCATATGTTAAATACAATATTGTTGCCACAAACTATCTGACAAAATGGGTAGAAGTAAAAGCCATGATGAAGAACGATGCTCAAGCAATGTAAAATTTCTTATTCCAAAATTTGTTCACTGGATACAGGTCACCAATAGAGTTAATAAGTGATAGAGGTACACACTTCTTGAATGAAGTCATTGAAAACCTTCTGCAAGAATTCTTGATGGTACACAAGAACTGTGTCATGAGCTCTCATCTAGGATCTTTGATCTTGAATGATTAGGTGAAACACGAGTAAGAGCAGTTGTAGGAATATATGTAGCCACGAAAAGAAAAAAAAGCATACTTTGAAGCCCATGTGAAGGATAAGGGATTGAAGGTAGGAGTTTTCATCTTGGGATACACCGTGAAGCAACATGCAAGGAGATTAGAGAAGCATGGCTATGGACCCATGAATATTAATAGAATATCAACAAATGGAGTTGTACAATTCGCCACTCTAGAAGATGACATCTTTACAAGCTACATAAGTGGATGTAGAGTTAAATTTTATCAAGAACTCGTCATAGAAGAAATTCTAAGGAGACTTAATACAGCCAAAAAACATGAGGAAGAGGAAAAGTTAGTGTGAGAAGAAGTGGAGGCAGAAGCCTTAGAATGCATCTCACAAATGAAATTGGGGAGATGGGGTAGAAATCAACCTACGAGAATAATCATAAGGCTCCAAGATATCCTGGCCATGCGCCAAGCATCAAGAGTAATTTCCCCTCAAAATATTGGTCAATGTCTTTTTGTGACCCTAGAGGTATGACAAGGATAGAGTGCAAGGATTGTAAGAGCATTTGTTGACTCACGATCATCCACTAGTGTATTTAATATATCCTACTATCAAGAAATGCATGGGCAAGGTGGAGCTTCCCATCTACCTTCAAGATGTTCTGATGACACTCAAAGTGCTAGTGTGTCAAGAGGTGGATCTCACCAAACCTCTTCTCTTGGGTTAAGATTGGATCCATGAACATGCAGTCAACCTAAACCTAAGAACTTCTTCAGGTTTGGGTACATCAAAATCACATCACAACTAAATTAGACATTCAAGCACTCAAGGAACCACTAACGAAACCCACTCATGGTCCTTCCAAGAACACACATGATGATAGCAATGCCATTCTTGCCCAAAGTTCTATGGTACAAAAGAAGGTCACTTGAAGGAGTCACAGAAGCCAATATGGAACTTCCTTCTTTTCCAAAGATGGTTCCAAAACAACAAGCAAGGCAACCTAAGAAGTAGATGAAACATATAATCAAGTCGCATGCCCAACGACACATGAAAAACATAGTAACTCATGGAGTGAAGTAGATTTATAGATGCAAGGGTGAACAACCCTCTACTCAGGAGACATAATCCCAAGGATCCACCAAACAAACTAGTCATTCAAAGACAACAATGAAGGACTATTCAAGCAATTTGCCAAGCCATACCATTCCCATTTGTTTTCCAAAGTGGTCGATGAAGGCTGACACCGAGCACGACAAATATGGGTGCATGAGACTTGCTTACGAGCTGAAATAGCTACACAAAGGCTCATAAGTTTGAATCACCACTCATAAACACTCACTTCACAAACTTCATGATGCACATCTGCACTCAACACCTCCATGCCTCCAATCACACCTAGGATTATATGGAAATGGGTAACCAAAATGTACCAAATCCAAGATGATCTATTGCAACAACATTTAAACGTCATTATTTTAAAAATTTGTAATCCCATGCTCAAAGTTTGCAGAATTAAGCCTTGTATAAAACCCCCTAACCCGATTTTGTAAATCAATTAGCACCACAGTAGATGCAATCTGAGCACACTGCACATCCAAAGTATGCATCTAGGAAAAAAAATCACTAACCTACTAACAAACACTCACAAACACAACAAACACTTCACTCACTAACTCCCCAACGAGTATAGGTATCATTTTGGTATTGTAAAAGAGACAAAGTATCATCATGTTTTCATTGCAAGGGTAATATGATCTTGTTTTCTAGCAGATCCAAAGAAAAAGAAAATACTACTAGCATCATGGATGACACAAAGAGCACTAGTTCATAGGTAGGGAGGAATCAATCAACAATTGACATGGGAATTTAACCTACTAAAGTGCCACCGATCCAATCACATGAGGAATTACATGGTCTACAACAAATACCCATACATGACCCTAAAATAGGATTAACCAAAAGAGTTAGTGCAAACTCTCACTCATTCAATGGCATGCCAAGGCTCTTAGGAGAAGTGACATACATATGGGAGTCCAAGTGTGATTACGACAAGACTTAATGTACTTTCTCCATAAGCAATGTGTACTCTTCTTAGGGTAGCGTAATTGAGACTCCTAACAAGTTTTTTTGGTAACCTGGAACATCCTCAAGGAGTTCTCCTTCATGAGAACTAAGCTTATGATTGATTTCCATGGGTGTAGCTACAACTTTGGTGTTCTCCATCTTCCATTTTACCAACGTATCATGGATATACTTTCTCTGAGTGATAAACACACCAAAATTTGTATACATAAGCTCTAGACCAAGAAATTAGTTTAAAAACCTAGCTCAATGATTTGAAATTCTTCCATTAGTTGAGCGTTAACCTGCTTGATGCCATTAGCACCATTCCCTATCATGATAATGTCATCCGTGCAGATACATAAGTAGATAACTTCTGAGTTAGTCTTCTTTATAAATAAAGAATAAAGCCATAAATCCTTGATCCTGCAAATAAGTAACATGCCTATGGTTCCAAGCTCTAGGAGTTTTCTTTAGGCTATAGAGTGCCTTCCTTAGCTTGCATACATAACCTTATTTATTCTTATCTTCATATCCTGGTGGTTGTGCCACATACACTTCTGAAATCCATCCATTTAGGAATGCATTCGTAACATCTAACTGATATAGTTTCCAATTCTTGGAAGCAGCAATACTTACCAAAAACCTAATTGTTGGCATCTTAGACATAAGTGAAAAAGTTTCTTCATAGTCCACTCCATGGGTTTGAGCAAACCTCTTTGCCACTAGCCTTACCTTGTACCTGTACATAGAACAATCTGCATTCTTCTTTATTTTATATATCCACCTAGATCCTATTATCTTCATGCTTGGCTTCTTGGGCACTAAACCCCAAGTGTTGTTCTCCTGAAGTGCTTCAACTTCTTCCTCCATGGCTTCTCTCCTTTCTTTCTTATTGGCCTCTTCAAATGAAGAAGGTTCTTCTGTCATAGATTCTTTGGTGATATACACATAATGTTTGGTGACTAATGATGTGTCATAGCCATAGCTATGGGATTTTTACTCTCCCTTTGAGATCTCTTGAGTGCTTGATACGAGTACTCTTGAATGTCTTCCAATTGCTTCACCTTGGCCTTTCCTTTTGACTTCCAAGCCTTGAAGCCAATTTTTTTCTTCATACTCTGAGTTGACATCTTCTAGTAATTGTTGATATTCTTGAGTGAGAGTTGGAAATTCATTTTCCAAATAATAAGGTAACTTGATCTTCCTAAAATCATCTTCAAACCATGAATTATTCTCTTCAAATACTACATTGCTATTAGCTATGAACCCTTTGTTAGTGGGATTGTATAACCTATAACCCTTTTGGTTCTGATCATAACCAATAAATACACACTTCTGAGCTTTTGGATCAACTTTCCCTCTAATCTTTGAGGGAATATGTGCATAAGCAATGCACCTAAATATTTTGCAATGATGCAATGAGGGTCTTCTTCCATTCCATGCTTCATAAGGTGTCATTCAATCCAAGGGTTTGGATGGGAGCCTGTTTACCAAGTATGTGATTGTGGAAACAGCCTCTACCCATAGGTAGTTGTGTTTTTTTTTATTCAACATTGACATTGCAGCCTCTAGTATGAATTTGTTCCTCCTCGCTACGACTCCATTTAGTTCAAGAGTATAAATTGTTGTGACTTCCCTTTTTGTACCTCTGTCCTATAAGAATGAATTGAATTCATGTGAGAAATACTCTCCATCTTCTCCATCAGATCAAGCTTCTACCTGTTTGGTTCTCAACCATTGACAAGAACTTTTTGAAACATGCAAATACCTTATCCTTATGCTTCGTGAAATAGATAATTTTCCATCTATACTGATCATCTATAAACGAGACATAGTACCTTGAACCTGAGATTGATGGACCTTTGCTAGGACCCCACACATCAATGTGTACAAGCTCCACATACTCTTCATACATGTACACCTTTCTATTGAATGGTTGCATGTGAGCTTTGCCAAATTGGCATGTTCCACACTTGTATATCATGTGTTGCTTGAACACATTTGGAATACTAGCACACTCTGATCCCTACATATTTGCTTTAGTGTTCTCTCTTCTATATGTCCTAGACTTTTGTGCCATATATCTAGTTGAGATAGAGTTTGGTCTTTGTACTTGAAAAGTACAATGTTTTTGGTGTCTTCAATCTCAAATGTAAAGAGCCTACCAAATTTCTCACCTTTTGCAATCCTCTTGAAGCCTTTTTTAGAGTCTTCCACATATGCTCCATCCCTAGTGAATCGGACTTGTAAGCCTTTGTGAACAATCTGTCCAACACTAATTAAGTTTTTTGTTATAGTGGGTACTTAAAGAACCTTACTTAAGAGGTTCATGTTACCATCAAAAGCCTTGATATTTCCAATTTTCTTAACAAAGTTTCTAGTCTCATCACCTATTTGTACTTCATGCTTCTCTTTAGGTTCTTCAAGATCAGATAACAATGCTACATTTCTAGCCACATGATTTCAACCTGAATCAAAGTAGAAAAGATGCTCATCATCTCTACCTTGCTTGGATGTCATGTTCATGATGAGTAGATATTCTTCTCGATCTTCTTTAAATTTTTTATGATCTCTTCTTCCTTTGAAACCTCCTTGATAACTGTTGTTGTTGTAGCCTTGGTTCTAGTTGTGATTGTAGCTACTTCCTCCATTCTTATACCTGCGCTTGGATTGTCCATAGCTCCCCCTATGGAAGCCTCTTTCCTTTTCATTCCTTGTGTTTTTAAACCATTTTTCTTAGGTGTGGTTGGTAAGGCCACAAATGTTGCAAGGTGGAGTGTTGTAGGATCTCCCTTGTCTTGCTTTTCTCCTTGTCCCTTCCTCAAGTACCTCTTCCTCTACCTATGTAGTTAACTTGAGAGGTACTAGCCTCCTCTTCATGTTTTTTTTGCTTATACCTTTACCCTTACGTTTATTCTTATCTGTATAAAGGTCATAAGATTGGTTACCTCTTGAGTTGTCAACATTCTTGTTGAGCTTCGTTTCATGGGTGAAGAATTGTCCCATCAAGGTGTTGAGATCAGGTATTTGCATATCCATATAAAGGTCCATTGATGTGGTGAAGGACTCCCACTTATCATCAGCTTTGATGCCATTGATGATTTTCCTTACTATGTGTTCTTCGTTTATCTCCTCTCCAATAATTGCAAGATGGTGAGCCACATCCTTCATCCTGCTTACATAATAAACTACACTTTGTTTTGGTTGCTTCTTTATGGTTGTAAGCTCCATCCATAGTTGATTCTTCCTAGCTCTTGTATTTGACGAGAAGTATGATAAGAGTACTTCCCAAGTCTCTTGGGAGGTCTTGCAGTTCCTAATGTGAGGCAATAACAAATTAGATATTGATTTTAGTAAATATGACCTCGCAAGAGCATTCTTTGCACAGCACGTTGTCAGCCTCTCTTGCTCTTCCTTTGTGGGTTGATGTTTGCTCCTAGATATTGGCATCTCTTCATCTGTTGAGATGTATCCATATAGACTTCACCCTTGAAGGTAGGCATGCATCCTTAGTGACCATGCTGAGGTGTTTCTTCTATTAAATTTGTCAATGAAGGATGGAAATCCATCTCTCATCTTGATTGTTGTTGTTGCTCTGATACCACTATTGGAGGAGATGGTGGATAGTCTTCACAGATCGTGTTGTTGATTAAACCTGCTTCACACCATCCAAGAAAAATTGCTTGAGATTATAGTGGGCCTCTTTAAATTGCTAATGATCATAAATAATCACTTATGTTTTTTGAAATATGATCCACTAATCAATGGATCAAAACAGATAGGTAGAAAATTGAGCCAAAGTCATAGACTTGCTATTTTTGACTCTACATATCTTCAATATAATGAATAGTGCTCTGTGCACAATAGAAATTAGACTAGTTTCTTTTGGTGATGTCTAATTAACCTTGATAGCTACCAAGCATGAGTAATTTCACTATAAATGATGAACTACACACTAAGTATGATGTATCAGAGTACACACCAAAGAGTAAAGAAGTGTTACTATCTCATGATTCAGATAATGAATGATTATGAAATTTTGTGGTTGTAAATTAGACAATGTAATGAATATATGATGATCTAAATCACGACAAATGATCAATCATACGGTGAGAGCAAGCTCTAAGAATATCACTTTATTGAAGTAGTCATGGCAAAGAGCTGAAGTGAATATGTAATGAAACTGTATGTATTAGATCATATACAAATACAATGTCATTGGCAATAAGGTATTGCACAATGTGAGAAGGGTGATTGAGCTATGGTGTGAGCTCTCAAATCACAAGTATCTCCTTCAAAATGATCTCCTGAAGTCGAGTTGTCATGCGGGTCATTTGATTCTCTTTTTGTAGTTGCATTTGAAGCCAATCTTTTGAATTCAAATTCAAATTCAAAGATCCACCTAAGCGTGAATCCTAAACTCTAGGATATATTCTCTCATCAATCAATTACGACATTGATGCTTCCTAACTTCCTCGTGGATGTAGGAATCTTTTACAAAGATAAGTGTAAATGATTTGTACAAGGGATTGATCACATAAGGTTCCATGAGAAATATGCCAATCAAACAAGTATGTGGGCTTGGACTTTCTTGCACCAACACCCCTATAGTATTTGTACTTTCAAAACTTCATCGAAACCATAAATATATGTATTTGAAGGAAACAAAAAATGAAGGATAAGTTGGGCCCCAGTAAAGTAGATACCCTTAGCTGTAGTGAATGGTAGAATCAAATCCTAAGTTAACTATGGAGTGCAAGAAGTAGTTTTATATATTCAAATAGTTAAGCTTGACCTAGTGTCCCTTTAGAAAGAGTCCGAACAACTTCTCAAAGTCTCAAGCCCTACCATAGACTTTTGAGTCCTAGACAAAATATTCTTAACAAATGGGACCTATGTGATTGGCCTTTGGGCCCATAATCAATGATATAATAATCCAAACACCCAAACTCGGATATCAAGAAAATTCCCACAAAATGGAGGTGCTACTTATAGTAGTTTTATGCTTTTTTATGAAAATATCAAAGATATGGCCATATGGGATGAGGTGCACACCTTTGAATAGCCAAATATTTTCTAAGAGTTTGTCAATGTTGTATTTTCTACCACACAAGTATCACATCTAGAAGATTCTCCCAAATAATATCATCTCCAAATATCTTCCCAAGAAGCCTATAAAAGGATCCCCTTGGGGGCCCTATAAACAAGCAAGTGGTGTGTAGGTACATGCTATCAATAGTGTAGTCATCATAGTGCTACCCCTTTGGAAGTAGAGATCTTGGCTACAAGAGAGGTGCTCAAATCTCTTCCATTATGTGTCCCATATCCTTTGTATTTATATCTTCTAGTATAAGCTTTACTTTCCTTTGAATCCAACTATCTCTTTCTTTGTTTTCTATCTCCCAACCTTTCCATTTCTTATAATTCCTTCTCTACATTATCCTCATTGTCAAATCCTCATCATTTCCCTTCAGCTTATATCCATTGGGAAGTAAGGTTATCTTATTCCTTGTGTTTAAGTATTAAAATGTTTCTTGTGTGAATGCTAAGAGGGTAGCACAAAACACCCTTTTCTAAGAGAAGTTCATGTAACAGTGAATGTACATGTGTATATGTTACCTATTTGAATGCTAAGATAGCAGTGCAGAACACCCATGTCCTAAGACAATTTTCATTTTGTATGGGTGCTAAGAGGCTAGTGCGGATCACCTGTGCCCTAAAAGTGCTCTTTGTGTTGTGCGCGTATGTTTGAAGTGAATGTCTAAGGAGCTAAGAACCCTTCCTTTCCATCATATCCATCCTTGCTTATGAGCCTGAGTACTAAAGGGTTGTTAGAGGCCATTTCTTTAGTGCCCCTCTCATAAATTGGTTCTCCCACTGAGAAACTTAATTTAATAAATTTCCAAATCTCCAATAACCAAAATTGTCCCATTCATCCTTACAAGCCTTATCAACCAAGACCCCTTCTTTCTATATTTCCTGATGATCTTTACAAAGTTTATGAATTGAACTTAAATTGATGATTTGTTGACCAAAATGGTTGATCGCTTAGCTTTGTGATATGATATCTCCTAAATACCAGATTGAAATTAAATGAATTCCATGAGAATTGTTCTTGAAAAATTAATAAATTTGGTTTTCCTAATCTTGAAAATTATTTATAAAAGAATTTGATACTTGTATATGATTGGATTTTAGGTTGGCCCTTCAACATGCAATGCAAGTTTGGTGGGGTGGATGTCGGAGAGATTTACTCTCCTAATTTGCAAGGATAATCAACAAGGCCAAAGTATTTGCTGAACAAGGAAATTCAATACACTTTGAGAAGAAATGATCTCGAATCTTGTACATGATCTTGAAATCCCATGAAGATGATTTGAACGATGAAATTTGTCAAAGATAGAAGGTGGGAGTTATTCACAATAGATAGGACCAAAAGGCAAGAGAAGCATCTAAAAGTGATGTGAGTTTTCTGATGTGCTCGATGCTAAGGAGAATTGAAGAAACGATGAGCTCTAATGTACTAATGAAGGACGCTCAAATGAATTTTGAATTATGCAAGTGAAGAAGGATAGAATTTTTGCTCTAATTTCATGTTTTATATCACCAAAGCTAGCTACAAAATCATTAGATAACTACCTTGCAAGAGAAATACTTGTGTTGTTAAAGGCACCCTCTGTGAGCCATAGAAAAGGGCGGTTGAATTGATCCACCAAGTGATCATTCCCATACTTCAGATGGATCAATTCAACTACCATGTTCTATAGCTTACATAGTGTGACTTTAGCAACATAGGTATTTCTCTAGAAAGGTAGTTATATGACAATTTTGTTGCTAGCTTCAATGATAGAAAACGTCAAATTAGAGCAAAAAGTATCTCCTTCTTTGCTTGCATAATTCAGAATTTGCTTGAGAGTTCTTCATTAGCACATCAAAGCTTAGCGTTTCTTCGATTCTCCTTAGCATCAAGCACATCAAAAAACTCATGTCGCTTTTAGATGCTTCTCCTACCTCATGGTCCTATCTGTTGTGAATAACTCCCACCTTATGTGCTTGATAAATTTCATGTTTGAATCATCTTCATGGGATTTCAAATCATGTACATGATTGGAGATCATTTCTACTCAAAGCGTATTTAATTTCTTTGTTTAGCAAATACTTTGGCCTTGTTGATTATCCCTGCAAATGAGGAGAGTAAATCTCTCATACAACAATATGGTAAAAAAGATGTGCTTGAAGGATTGTGGCGAAAATTGCTCTCACTAAGGCAAGTAACTATTGAAGACTTTTCCAATTATGAGTCCAAGTTTCAGTGTGTTATCATAAAGAGAAAGAAAGAATCCCATAAGGTATGGATATGATACATCTTTAGTCACCAAGCACTCTATGTATATCACTAAAGACTCTATGATAGAAGAGCATTCTTCATTTGAAGAGTCAAGGAAGAAGAAAGGTTGGAGAGAAGCTATGCAGGAAGAAGTGGAAGAACTACAAGAAAATCATACTTGGGATCTAGTTCCCAAGAAGCAAAGCATGAAGGTAATTGGATCCACGTGGATATAAAAAATAAAAAAGAACTCAGATGGATCTATAAATAGGTACAAGGCAAGGTTGGTGCCAAAGGGTTTTGCCCAAACTCATTGAGTATACTATGAAGAAAATTTTTCACTTGTGGCAAAGATACCAACAATTAGGGTTTTGTAAGTCTTGGTGCTTCTAAAAACTAGAATCTTTATCAGTTAGATGTCAAGAATGCATTATTAAATGGATGGATATTAGAAGAAGTGTATATGGCACAATCACTAGGTTTTGAAGATGAAGATAAAAACATGTTATGTATGTAGGCTTAGGAAGGCACTCTATGGTCTCAAGCCAGCTCCTAGAGCTCCCCATCAAGCTTAATGCCAAATCCTGTAATCCAAGCATCTCTCGAAACTTCTTCAACTTCTCAGCCCCAAGTGCTTTGGTGAAAATATCAGCAACCTGCTCATCTGTTCTCCCATTGCACCTCAATGTGCTTAGTGCGAGCATGGAACACAGGGTTCCTCGCAATTGCCAATGCCCTCTGACTGTCAGTGAAGATGGTGGTGGCAGAAGAGTGGCCAACACCCAAATGAGCCATAAGGCGTCTGAGCCACACACACTCAACAATCGCTGTGAAAGCTTCCCTATACTAAGCCTCACAACTAGAAGTGGCCACAGTAGGATGCTTCTTGCTCAACCAAGATATACATGAGCTACCAAGCATGAAGAAAAAACCACTCGTAGACATATGAGTGTCATAGCAACCAGCCCAATCTGAGTCAGAAAAAGCATGCAAATCTGGCGGTAGTGATCCCCCCTAGGATAAAACAACCCAAGTAGCCGAGTACCACTCAAGTAGCGAAAGATGCGCTTATCTGCCTTCCAATGCATGACTCCTGGGCAATGCATAAACCTGCTCATCAATGAGACAGCAAACTGAATATCTAGCCGAGTAATGCATAAGTAAATCAAGCATCCAATAGTGTGCTGGTAGAGAATAGCAGCATCTCCAGCATCATGAAGACTCAATCGTTAACCTGTCTCCATAGGAGTGGGAATAGGCTTACAGTCTTCAAGGCCAAAACACCGCAATAATCTGTCAATATATTTTTTTTGACACAAAGCCATTCCACCATCAACTTGCATAAACTGAATGCCCAAATAGTGATGCAAATGCCCCAAATCAGACATCTCAAATGAGGCATGCAAATCAGCCTTGAAATCAGCAATATGATTCTCAATAGGACCAGTGAGCAGCATATTGTCAACATAGACAACAATGATCAGAAGCACATCATTAGCACGCTTAACATATAAGGTGCTTTCAGTTGGACTATTCTCAAAACCATGTGCAACCAGATAAGCATGTATCTTCTCATACCAAGCACGTGCTGCTTGCTTTAAACCATATAATGCCTTCTTTAACCTGCACACCTGGTTTTCATGCTCTTTCTGCACAAAGCCATGGGGCTGAAAAACATACACTTCTTCATGTAAGTCACCATTCAGAAATGCTGTTTTAATGTCCAACTGATGTAAATTCCAACCATGATGGGCTGCAAGTGCACAAATGCTCTGAACAGTAGTCATACGGCATGTAGGTGCAAAGGTCTCATCAAAATCAATGCCTCTTTCCTGTGCATAACCCTTTGCAACAAGCCTAGCCTTATGCCTGTCACCTATACCATCACGTTTAGGCTTCAGCTTGTATACCCACTTAGTTCTAATGGCCTTCTTGCTTAGAGGCAAGTCACATAAAGACCATGTACCATTCTTCATTATAGCATCATATTCAGATTGCATAGCATCCATCCAATTTTCTAAATTATGTGCTTCATCAAAAGAAACCGGCTCATTCTCATCACAGAGACTAGACACAGCCATAGCATAGCAATCTGATGCAAAAGAGGCACTCTGAGAGCTTGAATGAGTACGATATGACAAATGTGCATCTAATTTGTTGTCACGCAAAGTATGCACTAGCCATTTTGGCATAGTTTTTGCCTGCTCAATATCAACTCTCTTATCAACAAGTGCATCATGTAAATCTACATCAGAAATGGAATGATCTACATCATCATACGAAACCTGCAAAGGTTGAGAAGTTGCCTCATTAGGACCAGCACTAGACTGGGGCCACCTCTAAAAAGAGGCATCAAAGTATCATACATATCTTTGGAGCTAACAGATGTCTCCTTAGTACATAAAAGCAATGGCTGAATAGGATCTTCCACAAAGATAACATCATGGCTAACCAAAATGCATTTAGTATGTGGATGATACGGACGATAGCCTTTACTTTCAGAACTATACCCAACAAAAATACATTTTACTGCCTTATCATCAAATTTTCTACGATGTTGTTCAGGCACTCATGCATATGCCAAACAACCAAAAACATGGATATGAGCAACAGATGGCTTGCAATCATGCCAAGCCTCATATGGAGTGATAGACTGTAGCGCTTTAGTGGGACACCTGTTTAGTACATATGCTGCACACATGACAGCATCAAGCCAGAAACTATGAGGTAAAGCCTGACTCTTGACCATACACCTCGCCATCCCCATGAGAGACCTATTCTTCCATTCAGTAACTCCATTCCGTTGAGGTGTATACGACACTGTACACTGGTGTTTTATCCCGCGTTCAGCCATAAATGCATTAAAATCAGAAGACATATATTCCCCCCCTCGATCAGAACGCAGGGTGCCCATTTTACATGCTGACAGATTTTCAGCCAAAACCAAAAATTGTTTGAAGCACATGAACACTTCGGACTTTGCCTTCAATGGATATACCCATGCATGCCTGGAAAAATCATCAATGAAAGTCACGAAGTAAAGATAAATTCCAAAAGAAGGTGTCTGCATAGGACCACAAACATCACTATGTACAAGCTGCAATTTCAGAGTAGCCTGAACTGAACCATCTTGTGGAAAGGATGAACGCTTCATTTTTCCCAAAATACAGCCTTCACAAACATGTTTTCCAGGTGCCTCAAGTCTGGGCAATGAGGACACCATTTCAGATTTCTGCACGCGTAGTAAACTAGCAAAATTTAGATGACCAAAGCGTGCATGCCAAAGCTTTGCATCTGACATAGCCTCAGAGTCATTTACTGCAGATGCCAAATCATTTATAGATCTTTCATAGTCTATGAGCTTATAGAGCCCACGACATAAAATGCCAAAAGCAATAATCACATCGCCATTTGACAGATCATGAACTGTACACTTATCGTCAACAAATTTCACAACCAAGCCAATATTGGCTAATGCAGAAACTGATAACAGGTTCTTTTTGATCCCTGGCACAAATAAAGCATCTGACAAAGTGAAAGAACTACCATCAACAGTAGTCAAAATGATCTTACCAACTCACATAACAGGATAAGAGGAGTTGTTGGTGCATGTAACAGTATTCCTTGTAGGGGTAGGCTCGAGTGAGGAGAAGAAACTGTGCTGCGAGATAATATGTTTGGTTGACCCACTATCAAAATACCAAACATCTGAGTCTATTGCAGACATGCACTACTCATGAGAAGATGGGTCAAAATTGCAGAGAGTAGTAAACGCCCATTCTTCTTCCTGCATAAGATTTGTAGACTTTGTTTTTTGTATAGAGGCCTCTACAACAACCATTCCAACCCCTTTCTTCGTTGCCTCTTTAGCAGCCAGTTTTGGACAGTTCTTTATGATATGATCATTCCCTTTACAGTACTTACAAAACAATTTCTGCTTTTCGGATTTCTTCTCATCTTTATCTTCCTTCTTCGAACATGCAGAATTAGCAGATTTTGGCTTACTAGTTGAAGAGCTCCATTTTCCTTTGCCCTTCTGACTAGCCAGGAAAGCTTGATCTGCAACTCGCATAATGGACCTGTTTTGCCTGGACTGATCTTCCTACAACAGAACAGAGACTAATTCCTCAAATGAAAAGGCATTTGGATTGGCTTTCATCATCAACCGAAGAGTAGAAGCAAAACTCTGATATGAATCGAGAAGACCATTCAGAAGGGTCTACGCAAGTGAGCTATTTGGTATAACCTCATCAGCAGAAATCAATTGTTCCTTCAAGTCTTTGATCTTTGTTAGGAAACTATCCATAGAATCACCTTCATTCATGTGCTCACTCTCCAACTGTTTTCGGAGGTAAGCAACACGAGCCTCATTCCTATCTTGGTACAATGTGGTAAGTGTATCCCAAGCATCCTTAGCTGTTCTACAATAGCGAATGTACTGCTTTGACATAGGATCCCTCTCTCACTCACTCACTCACTCTCTCTCTCTCTCTCTCATTCTCTCCATTTATCATCTCACCCTGATAAAGTATCTCTTGTTGCAAGGTTAAAAAGAGAATTGACTTCACTTGGCAAGGTCTCACAAAGAATTTTTTATTCAAACTACTAAGAATTTAACCCAAGTATTGGCAATAAATCCCATGCGTGACTCATGAGTGTTACTTTCTTATGCATTAAATCCTTAATTGAATTAAAATTTTAGAATATTCCCAAAACCGTTCTGTAAAGAGTGTTAGGCCACCAGATTATTATAATCTAGCATAGTCTTTAGTGAAGCACCATATTGGCCTAAACCTTGTAACCCTTTCTAAATTAACACAAAACGGTCATACTCATGTCACTCCATGAGATGCGTGGCCAGTCCACCGGACTGCGCATGGTGGAGTAAGCATGGTGCAAACCGCATTTTCTGAAATTGTTTCTGTGTTTTGTTCAATACAATATCACTGCTTTATCAGATAAGTCGTTAATATTTAAGTATGGTGATTAATTAAACCGTGTTGGGAATCTTTGTTGAAAGATAAGGTGAAACAATTCTGTGATTCTCTCAGTATTTATTTATTTAGAAGTTCTTGTGCAAGATTCATAGTGAATGAATTTGGTGGTAACGTTATACGATCATACTCTAAAGTGTGGTGATATATTTCTGAGTTAAATAATAATCAGTACGATGTGTTGAAGAGGCTAGTCCTATGTGTATATTCAGAGAGAATCTACGACAACTAAGATGATAGCAATGGTGTGTTTTGGTAAATTTTTTAATCAATACTTGAATTTGAGGAGTGGGAAAATATCAAAGGGTATCTGTTTACAGACCCCTACCATCCCAAGAACCCATTAAGTGAGATTGTTCATTGTTATCGATCGAAGCACAATCGGATTAGAAATAGAGGTTAACATAGGGAAAACCACACCAAAATTTAGATTATCCATCTCCATAGATTGAGTGCAGGTAGAAATCACTACTACATCTTTAACCCCTCCAAACCTACATTCCCTCTTGAAGTGCCAACAAGATCAAATTCTTGAATCATGAAATATGTGTGAGTATATTTTCTCATGAAATCAAGATCAATTAGTGCATGGTTAAAACATTATTTGTGCCTCATGCATGATCATGTTAGGAAAACCTATCAATTCGTTACTCTTAAATTGATGAAATAAAATTATGGCGCATCATGATGTACTGGAGTAGTTCCCAAGTGGTTCTTTGATGAAAAGGATTATCATTCATATTATTCTTCTCACAATTTATTAAGGCCTTTAATTATTTGTGTGCAAATGGTTTATGAGACATGTTTCAACTTCAAGAGCACGTACGTGGATGCAAGGCATTGTAATGTTTCCCTATGCATGATTACTTAATGTGCAAAATTTCCACGCATTGTGCAAAAAGTAAAAGATACTTGATGTAGAGACATAAATTTTGTCTCATCACATTTCCTAACTTTATGAAAATCATTCAAACGTTCTCACATTCACTAAAGTGAAAATGAAGTTGTATGCATAGGTGAAAGATGAGTGTTGATACTATAGCCGTTGATAGTTTGTGGCTCTATTTCATGATATTTTAGATGCACATAAGAAATTCCTCCATGCTGCATAGTCAAGAGTTGACGAAGAAGGATGTTGAGGAAGACGAGTTTCACTCATAAGGAAGTATATTTCATCTGTAGATGCCAAAAACATGTTTCCTAGAAATTTGACACACAATAACATATATTCGAGCTTAATAATGCACAACGATCATAAGGAATGGTTTCACAAGTTAGAGCACATTTTGGTTAACATTGTAAATAGAAGAAATTCGAAAGAGTAGTTCGTTGGAGATACCTTTCTTTTTATGGTTTTCTTGAAATCAAAACATAACCTATCTTTGAGCTTTTCAAAAACCAATGATAAATATAACACATTTTTATTTTATTTTTATTGTTTTTGAAAATATAAATGAACTAAGAGAACTCAAAACAAAACCAACGAGTTCACATTTGTGATGTATCAAGATCAACTTCATTTTTATCAATTTTATAATTGTCAACATTTCTTTCATGTTCACTAATGTCATCGTGCAGATGACGATTCCTCCCATCCATGCTTCTTAAAACATTTCACTCTCTTTCTTGTTATTGGATAATTCCTCATCAAAGTTCCATCAAGTTCTTTTAACGAATAAGCTCCATTGTTAGGGAGATGAGTAACTACATAAGGACCAAACAATCTTTTGATAAATTTTCCATGTGCATCATGCTAATTACCTATTAAAAGCTTTCATAAACAAAGGTCCAATTATCTATTGAAATTGAAATGGAGTGTGGATGAAAATGTTGAATCTTTTCTGAAAGTAACTTATTTTTAAAATGTGATTCTCTTAATCTAGTAGATACTTTATCTACACTCATCAATCGTTTCTTAAAACAAGAAATTATTCATGTGATACATAATTTTTCCAGGTTAAGGAGGTCACTGAGTGGGAGAAAGAGGATTTTGACACTATATCAACTTGAGAAAGAGGCTTTTGACACTATATCAACTCAACTGGCATGAAACCAGTGGTTCTAGTGCACGTCATCATGTTGGCTAATAATGCTAACCATTTTAAAAATCATTTTTTACTTTGCTCAATTCTTTACTTATTTACACGTCGATTTAGTTATTTACTTATGACGGATTAATAAAAAGACTTCATCAGACAAGATATTACATGTGATGGTCTTTAAGAAATAGCCACACTCCACAGATCTGGTAGCAATGATAAAAAGGATGTTAGTGTAACCATCTCTGACAATTATGAACTCCATCTCCCTCATTAGATAACTACCTATGTGATGTCCCAGGCCATTAAGGCATCTGGTTGGACCTCTGGCCTCTTGAGGTGGGGGTGACGGTTGAATCCCTACCGGCCACATGTAAGGGACATGTATAACTTGGAATGATGAATCATATGGCTGATGTGCCATCGTATGACTAGCCCTGCCGTAGTTGCAACCGCTATTGAACCCAGTCTTGTAAACCCCTGTTCTTGTGGGATAAGGGGGGTCCCATGGGTAGTATGCCCTTCCTTGTAGAGTTGCAATTTCAAAGTTAAAACCCAGGGGAGTAGGCTTTGGCTGAACCTCCATCACTACAATATATGAGAGGCGTAGTGACGTTGTATATACCGACGGTCACACTTGGCATCGGTATGGGCTTCCAAAAATGTCACTTAGAGATACCGACGGTCAAGTGACCGTCGGTATGACCCTTTTAAACAGATCATCGGTGTGGCCCACAACCGTCGGTATATGCGTCGGTATGGGTGTCGATATAAGCGTCGGTAATTTACTAGGAATTACCGACACATATACCAACGCCCATACCGAGGCATATATCGGTGGCGAGTTTTAAACATACCGCGAACCCAAGAGCAGAACTTCACATTTTTGCGCATGTTTGAGTATTGTTGGTCTTCTGTCGAACTTGCACGCACGAACCCAATTGCGACCTGCATTGTCTTGTGCACACACACACACACACGCATATCTCTCTCTCTCTACACACACACACACTCTCTCTCGGCTTAGATCTCACATCTTGGTAAGTGCTTCACGTACTGTTAGCAATTGTGTTTCTCTATGCTTTAGGTTTTATAATTTCTCTTTTCTTTGATTTTTCAGAAGTTCTTTGGCGTCGATTGTTTGGAATTGGACGATAGACGACATACATTACGCTTTGACGACAACGATCCAAAAGAGGGACATACTTGTAAGTGATTGTTTATTCTCTATTCACAAAGAGACAAGGAGAGAGAGAGAGAGAGAGAAAAGAGAGAGAGTGAGAGATAAAGAATAATGAAAGAAAGGAAGATAGAGATAGGAAAATAGAGCATACATACACACACACATACACACACATTTACACATTTACACATGCATACATACACACATACATGCTTACATACACACATCTATACACACATGCATGCTTACATACAGACACACATATACACACATGCATGCATACACACACATAAATTTACACACATGCATACATACACATACATGCATACACATACATGCATACACACATACATACACACATACATACACATATGCAAACATACACATACACATACACACACATATACACACATACATACACACACACATATATACACACAAATACACACATGTATGCATACATACACACACATATACACACATGCATGCATACACACATATACACATATACACACATGCATACATACACACACATACATACACACACATATATACACATATGCATGCATACAATATATACACACATACACATACACACACATGCATGCATACATACACACACATGTATACACATGCAAACATACACACACATGTACACATACACACATATATACACACATGCATACATACGCACATGCATGTATACATACACACACATACACATACACACACATGTATACACATGCATACAGATACACACATACACACACATGCATGCATACATACACACACATACACACACATGCACACACATGCACACACATGCATGCTTACATACACATACACACACATGTATACACATGCATACATACACACATACATGTACACATGCATACATACACACACATATATACACACATGCATACATACACACATATAGACACATGCATGTATACATACACACACATGTACACACATACATACATACACACACATATGTACATAAATACTCATATACTCACACATGCATACATAGACACACATACACATATACACACATGCATACATTCACACACACACATACATACACACATGCATACATTCACACACACACACACATACACACATAAGTTAGTGTTTTAATTCGATATATATAATTAAATATATAATTTTTTTAGTTTGAAGTTTTTTTTTATATCAAATATATAAACAATAGGATTAGGGTTTGTATGCTATTTACACATACATACACATACACATAATATATATATATATATATATATACACACATGTAGATACACATGTATACATAAATATACATATTTTAGATCTACATATTTAAGATTAAGGTTTTAGGGTTTAGGCATACATATAGCTCAATTATATTTATATTAAGAAAAAACATAGAGAAAAATAAGAAAAAAATCTGAATATATAAATAAATGAATAAATATATATATAATATGATCAGGGTTTTCGGATTAGGGGTTTAGATTTTTATAGGTGTTTAAGTATCCAGGTTTTAGTATTTCAGATTTAAGTCTAAGTCTTTCTGATTAGGGTTTCAGGGTTTTAATATGTAGATAACATATATACATAAACACACATATACATATAATACATAGATACATGTAGATATACATGCATACAAAAATATACATATTTTAGATTTAAATATTTAAGATTAGGGTTTTAGGATTTTAACACCTACATAACATATATGCACACATACACATGCACATATAATACATATATACATGTATATAGACATGTATACACAAATATACATATTTTAGGTCTAGATATTTAAGATTAGGGTTTTAGGGTTTAGGCATACATATAACTCAATTATATTTGTATTAAAAAAAATATAGAGAAAAATAAGAAAAAAATCTGATTATATTAAATATATATATATATATATATATATATATATATATATATATATATATATATATATATATATATATATATATATATATATATATATATATATATATATATATATATATATATATATATATATATATATATATATATATATATATATATATATATATATATATGATTAGGGTTTTAGGATTAGGAGTTTAGATTATTATAGGTGTTTGAGCATTTAGGTTTTAGTATTTCAGATTTAAGTCTAAGTCTTTCTGATAAGGGTTTTAGGGTTTTAATACGTGGATAACATATATACACAAACACACATATACATATAATACATACATACATGTAGATACACATGCATACAAAAATATACATATTTTAGATTTAAATCTTTAAGATTAGGGTTTTAGGGTTTTAACACCTACATAACATATATGCACACATACACATGCAGATATAATACATATATACATGTATATACACATATATACAGAAATATACATATTTTAGGTCTATATCTTTAAGATTAGGGTTTCAAGGTTTGGACATACATATAACTCAATTATATCTATATTAAGAAAAAATATAGAGAAAAATAAGAAAAAAAATTTGAATATATAAATAAATATATATATATATATAATTATTAGGGTTTTATGATTAGGGGTTTAGATTTTTATAGGTGTTTAAGTATTTAAGTTTTACTATTGCACATTTAAGAGTAAATCTTTAAGATTAAGGTTTTAGGGTTTTAACACCTACATAACATATATACACACATACACATACACATATAATACATATATACATGTAGATACACATGCATACAAAAATATACATATTTTAGATCTAGAATTTTAAGATTAGGGTTTTAATTAAATATATATAATTAAATATATAAAATTAAATATATAAAAATAGGATTACGTAAGGAAAAAATCTCAATATATAAATAAATATATATATAAAATAAGATAATTATATACATAAATAAATATAAAAAGAACTAGTGTTTTAAATAATTTAATTAAATATATATAATTAAATATATAGAAATAGGATTATCTAAGGAAAAAATCTGAATATATATATATAATAGGATAATTATATAGATAAATAAATACAAATAGAATTAGTGTTTTAAAGAGTTTACTTAAATATTTATAATTAAATATTTATAATCAAATATATAGAAATAGGAGTAAGTAAGGAAAAAATCTGAATATATAGATAAATATATATTTAAAATAAGATAATTATATACATAAATAAATATAAAGTGGACTAGTGTTTTAAACAATTTAAGTAAATATATATAACAAAATAAATAAAAATAGTATTAATTAAGAAAAAATCGGCTTGTCTAAATAATATATATATATATAAATGTAGGATAATTATACATGTTTTAGGTCTAAGTCATTTGGATTAGGGTTTTAGGGTTTCAACACCTACATAACATATATACACACATACACATACACATACACATATAATACATATATACATGTATATACACATGTGTATAGAAATATACATAATTTAGGTCTAGATCTTTAAAATTACGGTTTTAGGGTTTAGACATACATATAACTCAATTAAAAGGAAAAAAACTGAATAAATATATATATATATATATATATATATATATATATATATATATATATATATATATATATATATATATATATATATATATATATATATATATATATATATATATATATATATATATATATATATATATATATATATATATATATATATATATATATATATATAATAGGATCAATTAAGAAAAAATCCGAATATATAGATAAAAAAGGATAGTTATATAGATTAGGGTTTTAAAATTAGGGTTTTAAGTTTTATTAGGTATTTAAGTATTTAGGTTTAGTATTTTAGATTTAAGTCTTCAGAGTTAGATTTTTAGGTTTAATAAAAAAACAAATATTCTAAAATGTCCATATTGTAGCAGATGGCTTTTTGGATCCTGAAGAGAGAATGGCAAGTCCTTGCACACAGTGCAAGTATCAAATTTATTGAAAACGACGGATTCTGCACATGTTAGAGAGTATGGATCCTTTGATAGGAGTCGACTGGAAAACCTATGCTATCATTTGCATGGTCCCCTAGGTGAGAAGATGGACCTAAACGACATTGCACCGATAACCTCTCGTGGAGAAAAGAGAGCAAAAAAGGACTTAGACGTACAAGCAAGCACTAATAATATTATACAGAATGAACATATGGAAGAGATGCTTGAAGCATTTTATGAGATGGACGAAGATCATGATGGTGAAGAAGGTGTGAAGAGTTTCATAGACACAACAGAAATTCCACGATCAGGAGTTGATGAAGAATATGAAAACATGGGAAGATTAGCTCGTTTACCACTCGCGATGCTCAATCTGCAATCCATTTATGGATGGTCAGATAGTAGTGTCAAACTAAATTGTTCAGGTAAGTGGAGAACAAATTGGCTTTTGATTGTTGTATCACAATAACTTCATTTACTAATATCATTTTAATTTCTTATTGTAGGCTTTTTAAAGTTCAATTTTTGCCAGAGGGCAATGACATGCCTCCAACACGTGGAGATGCAAAAAAACTTTTACAGTCCATTGGAATGGATTATACTAAAAGTCATTCTTGTCGGAATGATTGCATTCTCTTTCAGAATGAGTATGAGCATCTCCACGTATGTCCAAAGTGTGGAGCAAATAGATTTAGAGAAGACGTTGTAGGCGAAGCAATCCCCGAAAAGGTTATTCGCCACTTTCCTATCATTCCACGAATTAAGAACATGTTTAGATGCAAATCTATAGCTGATTTAATGTCATGGCATACAAAGGGCAGGTCTACACATAATGTAATGCGAGTGCCTACTGACTCTGATGCTTGGAAGCACATAGATAGTAAGTGGCTAGAGTTCGCTAGTGAGCCTCGGTCCATACGTCTAGGCATAGCTATGGATGGAGTGAATCCATTTGGATTACACAGTTCTTCATGGAGCACATGGCCTATATGTTTGGTCAATTATAATATCCCACCATGGTTGGCCACAAAGAAAGGTCATTTATTATTAGCTCTTATTGTACCAGGTAAGTATAAGGTAAAAAACATGGATGTATATCTTGCACCACTTGTGGAAGAACTGTGCATTTTATGGGATGGGATTACTGTGCATGACATGTCTCAACTTATAAGAAGACGAGACGTGCGAGTACAAGGCATACTTATGTGGAAAATGCATGATTGGCCTGGCCGAAGCACTACATAAAACTATCTATGAAGGACATCATAGATATTTGCCTGATGGACATGTTTTATGTGAAGGACAAATTGATCGACAAGCGCAACCGCAACCACAACCGCACGTGAGGTTATGTCCCATCGACGATCCGAGGCTCATGATGCTTTTAGAGCAGGCTTACCAAAGCGTGTATGGTTAGATGCTGAGGAGTGGGACATGATTCGTGACGAGCAGCAACAGACTCCTGACCGATATCACCAACAGTGAGATGCCGCAGCCACACGTTTAGATACGATTGGACTGTCACATTTGGGCAACGACGGATATGACACGATGCGTCATGAGTAAGAACCATTTCATTTATTGAATTTATTTGTGTTAAATTTCTCATGTATGTTTCTCTAATCTTTTGTATATTTGTTCCAGGAGCTGGCAATGGGTCGTCCTCCAACACGAACGGAGGAGTCTTACGGATATAGTCATGGGTTGATTGCACTATTGGAGGACTTTGAGGGACCTGGTGTGGTAGTTTCATGGGAGCATTTGCGATGAGGTAATTAATTTATAAACTTGGGTTTTACTTGTT
This sequence comes from Ceratopteris richardii, assembly GCA_020310875.1. Lineage (NCBI taxonomy): Eukaryota > Viridiplantae > Streptophyta > Polypodiopsida > Polypodiales > Pteridaceae > Ceratopteris > Ceratopteris richardii. Next base: position 85,050,757 of record CM035419.1, on the reverse strand, counting down.
GTTTGTAGTTTTCATGTGAATTTATCTCATTCCATTAATGTTCTTTGTTGCAAGACTGTTGATATGGAACGTTCATTGCATGTGTATGGCAGTGGAACACCAATATTTTGTATTTGATTTTCATATGGCAATGCATTGCTTTGCCACATTTTGTAAAAGCGTCATATATGATAGTGGTTTTCCACACTCTTGTACATGCTTCATTATTGAAATATATAACTTCCTTTGTTCATGGTTCATGGTTCATTTAGATTATCTCTTTTGTGTCCAATAATACTATGTTTCATGAAATCATAGTTCGGTTGTCATTAGAGTACACATCACATGTACTCGATTTTTTTTGGGTAGAGTGTATTGTCTTTTGTTAAGCAACACCATGCTAATGTTGCTGTAGCAAAAGACAACACACTCTGCCCAAAGAAAAATTTGCAGGTATGGTCGTCGCTATACGCGATGGTACTCCCAATAATGTCATCGGAATAAGCGTCGGTACACCCAGTAGGCGACGGTATGCCTTTAGAGGCCTCGGTATAGGCCTCCGTATAGGCGCGACTATGGGCGCCGGTATTAGCGATGCATATACCGGCGCATATACCGATGCATATACCGGTGCCTATACCGATGCATATACCGATGCTATGATACCGACGTGCACACAGACCTTTACACTAGTGTTGCGACAAATAAAGCCGCGTTCATTTTCCTCGGTAAAAACCTCGCTATACCATCGATCTGTTGTAGTGCAATTAAAAAAAAACAAAAAATAAAACCACCTATGTGATCCTTCCAAATCCCATGTCAACAGACATGTCCAAAGCCTTATGTCCATCGCCAACAATTCATGAGTATCATCAATGTCCAATGGCTCCTAAATTTTGTAATTATATGTATATGTTCTTCAATGAAATCTAATGGCTCTTTCATGTGACTATCATCAATGTCCACTGGCTTTTACATCTATATATATATATATATATATATATATATATATATATATATATATATATATATATATATATATATATATATATATATATATATATATGTGTGTACACGTTCAATGAGATCTGAGGAACACTGGTCGGCGACTCGGCATAACCGTGGGCTGTAATGATGTGAGCCGATAGGAACCCAATGACGTAATCAACGCCCGTCAGCATAGAGATCTACATATGAGCACGTTTTCAATGAAATCCAAAGCACACTGTTTTCATAACCGTGCGTTACAGTCTAGAGATCCGGTAGGGACGATAACAATCCGGTGTGAGCCGATAGGAACTCAATGACGCCACCAGCGTCCGCCATTGCATTTCTTATTCGTGTGAGCGGTCTTTTAAAGGGGGAACTCTGTTGCGTAGATTCAACCCTGGATCGTCTTGTGTGGATTCAGCCAAAGTGCGCGTTATCTTGACGTGATCAACTATGGCAAGCCAATCATCATCCACATCTCGAATGCACAGAGCGGCCGCGCTGTACTACGAGATCCAGCCGAATGCTGTGCAGCAGGAGCTATGTACTCTTTTTCAAATATTGGACTTAAATGGAGATGGCCGCATCACTGAGGCTGAGTTGAAATCTGTATTTGATTCGCCATCCTTATTCGCCTTGTTGGACAAAGATGGCAACGGTGAACTTGATTTTGAAGAGTGCAAGTGCCTTTTCTTCCTCGCCAAGCAGCAGATAGAAATTTGTGACGGACGCAGAAAGAACCTTCTGGAGGGGGTACTGTACGTATGCGTTGAATGCAATGTCTTCCATCTGTGCCCAAATTGCTATGGAGCTCGTAATAATCTTCGGCCCGTTCACCCGCATTCAAATTTATTACTACGCCCGCCCCTGATTACTGGCCTCATCAACGAGATCATAGATCGGGTAAATCTTTAGCTCCGCAATCTATACTGGTACATCTCACCGGATCCTTTTTGCACTTTGCTTGAATGAAAGGGAGCTGACGTAGATTTTAATGCCGTCAACCCCATACAGAGTTAGGATCTTCATAATCCCCGAAACATCTGGAGCCACAGTATAACAGAATGCATCTTGTCGTTAATCTGTTAATTCCAGGTCAAAGGAAGGCTAATTTCATGCACTGGTTCCTAGAAAATCCAGAATGCGTAGTCTTCTCGGGCAATTGTCTGTTGATGCATACTCTATGTATCTGCCTCATTTGTAAATAAATATGTTTTCGGCTGCAGGACCAGCGCAGAACTGTGGTGCAGCTTCGCTCCGTTAGCCAGCCGATAGTAGTTTCGCAGCCTCCCCCCAAGAGCCCTTCTTCCACCCACAGGGCGGCAACAGCCGTCCAAACGGCTAGCGCTGTTATCAATGTCGCGAGCGCTGCTATCGGTGCTAGCGCTTTCGTTGCAAGCGGATGCTCTATCATGTAGTCCCTCGTAAGTGCCCTTCAGTTCTGATACTCATAAATTCTCTTAATTTCTAACATGTAATATGATTCATAGGCACGCAAGTGTACCTTATTCGATAAATAAGGAACAAGATCAAGCTAAAAATAGATTTCCTCCATAATCAGAACGATAAGAAACTCTTCTAAGATAGTCATAACATTCTCTACTTCTCTGAATATTGATTTCACCTTTTTTTTTTCGAGAGTATAATGAATTGGAAACACACTCACACACGCATAATGAGGAGACACCCATCATATGCCCAGCCAAGGCTTGAACTCATGACTTCCTCCCAGAGAGTGAAGGCATCAAACCACTAGATTATACATGCTTCGAGGCATCAAACCACTAGATTACACGTGCTTCCACAGTATTGATGTCTCTTATTCGGATGTGCAGAAGCAAACATAACGTTGTCATCATAGACTTCGACTTACACTTTGATATATTGGGTTCGGGGATTCCGCTTCTTTTGATTAGGCCGAAAATTCATCAGCTCCTTTGGCTTTGATGAGTTGACATCCTTATTTTCATATGCTAAGCTCAAACATTTCGTTTTATTTTTTCGTGCACAATCTTGATGATGTTTTGCAATACGTCCACCATACCTATTACAACCACATTCGTTGTATAGAAGGCTCAAACTACCTTTCTTAATGGACATGTCTCCTTCTACTTCAAAGGAAACGTATGATTTTAAGCATGTTTGCGTATTATTGTGCTTATTAAAAACTTAGCTACATATGTAACTGGTATTTTTCTTTTCTGCATGTTATGAAAAAAATATCTACAGTATAACAACAATCTCACCGGACCCTTTTTGCACTTTGTTTGAATGAAAGCGAGCTGTCTTGTGTAGATCTTAATGGCGAATTCATACAAATCCCTGTGTCGCCGTCGAGCCCATGTAGAATTACGATCTTCATAGTCCCCGAAACATCTGGAGCCACAGTATAAGAGAATCTGTTAATCTTGTCGTGAATCTGTTAAAGGAACGCTGATTTCTGTTAATCTTGTCGTGAAAATCCAGAATGCGTAGTCTGCTCGAGCAATTTTCTGTTGGTTACTTGTACATGACTATTTTCTCGGCTCCAGGACCAGCGCAGAGTTGTGGTGCAGCCCTTCTTCCATCCATGCTATCAAGGTCGTAAACTTTATCGGTACAAGCGGATGCTTTATCATGTGGTCCCTCAGAAATTCTCTTAATTTCTAACATGTATGATTCACAGGCACGCGAGTGTATGTTGAAAGCAACACTACCAAGTGATTTATATTTCTGCTCGGATTCGATAATATTGATTTATCTATTTTTTCTGAGAATACAAGGAATTGGGAACACACTCATACACCCGACCTCATAAGGTAGACACACCCATCATATCTCCAGCCAAGATGTGAACTCAACACATCCTCCCAAACATTCAAGGCATCAAATCACTAGATTACGCGGGCTCAGACAATATTGATATTCTCTTATTCGAATTTGCATGAGCAAACATAATGTTGTCATCATAGACCTTGACTTATACTTTGATATATTGGTTCGGGGATTCCCCTTCTTTTGATTAGGCCGACAATTCATCAGCTGCTTTGGCTTTCGCGAGTTGACATCCTTATTTTCATATGCTAAGCTCAAAGATTTCGTTTTATTATCTTCCTGCACAATTTTGATTATGTTTTGCATAGGCTTTGTTCTTTATAGAGCAATACGTCTAGCATACATATTACAACCAGGATTGCTTAAACTTCGTTGTATAGAAGGCTCAAGCTACCTTTCTTAGTGGTAATGGCTCTCTATATTTCAAAAAAAGCTTATGATTTTAAGCATGTTTGCATCTTAATGTGCGTGTTATAAAGTTACCTACTGTAACAAACTAAGAATTAGGACCACCGCGTGCTAGAGAGATGACTCTCCTCCCAACCTTATGCCTCTATAGATAGCTGCTTGAATCGACGAGGACCACAAATGTAACTAGAGTCCACAAATGCATGTGCAATCTCATCCACTCCTTTCATACTTTCCCCTAGAGTCTACTAGTGGTTGGTGTACTCGCCTCTTTAGTTAAGTCCACTGGACTCAAGTTAACTCATGCTAACTTGAGTTATAAGGCTCTAGAGCTCCTTGGGCAAAACTCTCTCCCCATGTTGCCCATGGGGGTTGAACCAAAGACCTCCTCCTTCATAACCATGAGACTTAACCAGTAGGCTAAGTGGATTACTTGAATATGAGAGCACATGAACTTATGCTTGAGTTCTTGAGATCTTTGGTCCTACAGACAAGTGACCAAACAGTATCCGATTTTAGATCTGTCTAAACCAGTCGGATCCTTAGATCATAGAATTACTTTATTACATTCTTTCCCCCTTAGTAAAGATTTTCGTCCTCGAAAATAAAGCTATATATAACAACCGTAGGCAACCCCCGAGTCTCATGTACTTAAACCGGAAGAACATGGTCATGTTCTAAAACTAGAAAAACATGTCTCATCTCTATGATGGGATCCCTAGTCAAATGATTCTAAACACCCTCCGGCTTTGCACTTTGATAAACTGGTCAAAGTACAAAGTAGTGAATGAATAATTAGGGTGGATCTAAAAACATCCCTAGCCACTTCATTGTGTCTCGATGTGCGACCTAGGCACAAACATATGAAATCCATGGATTCCAATTACTAGTCCGTTTCTGGGCATGACTAGTGCATGGATTTAGTAACTAGGATGGAATTTGTATCCTAATCAAGACTTTGAGAACTCTTGAATCACTTGAATTTTATTTGGAGAACTTGAATTTTGCTTGTCTCAAACATCTAACTTAGGTGTTTGTACAATGGTTTACTTTGATCCAACAATTACTTGATTTTTTCATCCGACTAGAGGATTACTTTGTCCTAATGGGTTTAAAAATCCTACGTAAAACTATAGGAGAAAGTTTACCATTTTTGTTGAGTGAACCATACTATAACTTGCCCAATACAAATTCGCAGTGAAATTTGTCCAACTTAGGACAATTCTCTCAAAGACTAGAGTTAAAAGTTCTTGGGAATCGTCAATCTCTTGAGAAATTCCTAACTTGTCTATTCTAGAGTCTACTAGACTCTAAGAAATCATTTATGCTATAACTTGAAGCAAAATCAAATAAATAAGTTCACTTCAACTTATTATCTTTTGAAAAATTGAAAATATTCTGATACAAAACATCTATCTAGAATGTTTAATTTAGTTTCCTGGTTCTAATCGACTAACCCTTGACTTTTGTAAAAAGAATCAGATACCATATTTGAAATCCAAAAGATTATGAAAGCGGAAAGAAAAAACTAAAACTCTATTCGACCAATTCATACTTTGAATTATACTAGTCCATTTCTGGGCATGACTAGTGCATGGATTTAGTAACTAGGATGGAATTTGTATCCCAATCAAGACTTTGAGAACTCTTGAATCACTTGAATTTTATTTGGAGAACTTGAATTTTGCTTGTCTCAAACATCTAACTTAGGTGCTTGTACAATGGTTTACTTTGATCCAACAATTACTTGATTTTTTCATCCGACTAGAGGATTACTAGGTCCTAATGGGTTTAAAAATCCTACGTAAAACTATAGGAGAAAGTTTACCATTTTTGTTGAGTGAACCATACTATCACTTGCCCAATACAAATTCGCAGTGAAATTTGTCCAACTTAGGACAATTTTCTCAAAGACTAGAGTTAAAAGTTCTTGGGAATTGTCAATCTCTTGAGAAATTCCTAACTTGTCTATTCTAGAGTCTACTGGACTCTAAGAAATCATTTATGCTATAACTTGAAGCAAAATTAAATAAATAAGTTCACTTCGACTTATTATCTTTTGAAAAATTGAAAATATTCTTATACAAAACATCTATCTAGAATGTTTAATTTAGTTTCCTGATTCTAATCCACTAACCCTTGACTTTTGTAAAAAGAATCAGATACCATATCTGAAATCCAAAAGATTATGAAAGCGGAAAGAAAAAACTAAAATTCTATTCGACCAATTCATACTTTGAAGATATGTAAACTTTCCATGAGTCAAAATCTAGATGACTTAGGACTTTTAATTTCTCAAAGATCTATTTCAACAGGGTATTGAAGCATTTTTTCTATCCTTAAGAGAAATAAGTTGGATTCTCAAAAAGATTCAAAGAAAATAAAAAACATCATTCAACCACAGGATACAAGTGTGGCAATTACCATCAGTGTGTCGACCCACTGAGGTTTTGTTGATGCATTTTTTACTCAAATAATGCTTCACTTGGGACTAAGTTCAGGTCAGAATGAGTCTTTCTGACTCCTTACTAGGAATGCAATTCTTGTGCATTTCTTTGAGTCAAAAAGAGTGAATTTACCAAGTTACACTAGGAACTTGACTCTTGACTTACTCAATCTATTCCTTAGTTGAAAGGTTCAGTTCAAAGCCAAAGTCTTACTCTTTCAGAAATTTATCAAATATTTCTGAATCATCAACACTTTAGCTTGAAGTGTTTCAAGAAGATCTAGGAAGTTAGTTACTTTGTATGTTCTTACAAACTTGATCTTGAAGTATCTTGAGATCATAGTTTATCCCCTTGAATTAAAACTTATCCTTGGAAGTTTTAATTCCCTTGAAGATCAAATCTAACTTCAAGATTTATTATAGGACTAAAAGATAATTATCATTCCATGGTCAAATGTCCCATACCATCTTTCCTACATCAATCTGAATATAAAATCTGGCATCTTATACAACCCTATTTTATATTCATATTAATGTGTGGGTGATATTTATCCTAAAGTCAAAACATATCTTCATAGAGTACCTTTTCACTTCAACTCTTTGAAGTTCCAGCATTATCCCTAAATTGATATTCTAGTTTTTATTTCTTTACACGATCAGTTCATGATCTCGTTTCTTTTCATAGTAAACTTGAATACCTTTGACAGAATATTAATTCTTCTTTACCAAGATTTTCAAAAGAAAAACCAACTATCATTTCAAGTTCTAGAATTTATCAAATTCAAGTCTAATTAATTATACTTGACCAATTTGTAGCGACAAGAGTGGTTTTACTACTTGTCTTTAAATTCCTTTCTCACTTATGTTTTAGATAACTATCCCAACCGGGACTTTATAGGAATCTCTCTACTGCATAAGTCTAAGCATCCACTCATGCTTTCTGGATTTTACCAAAATCCTTATAAGGATAGGCAAACATTATGTTTTACCTTCCATAGACTTAAGTACCGTCATCACAGTTGCAGACTACATACTTGGAATATCTACTCTGGGACAACTTACTATTTTTATTGCCGATACTTAGGCAAGCTTCAAAGTAGTTCCAATCGTGATTCGTGGATAACAATGGCCAGGATTAATCAATTCTTGTTGACCATGCGATAAACTAAAGACTTGGTCTTTATCTTTAAGATCTCTTTGAACTATCAAAAGCTTGTTTGCTTATCCATGGGATTTTAGAGATCTTTCCTCTACTCAAGTCCAAGTATATACTAATGCGTTTCAGATTCTAAAGCTAAGAATCTTTGATATAGCTTTGGGTTATATCACTATTTTGGACTTAAGTAACCATACCAAAGATTTGGGAGCTACTAGGAACTACTTGCTATCTAAAGAATTTAAAGAATTTCCTTCTCACTACTTGGGAGAACATTATTCTTCAATGACTAGAGATCCATACTAGGCCATGACATGTGTGCATCCATTCGTCCATGTCCAATCATCCATGCACAAAAAATCTATCTTCTTCCTTACAAAAGTTATAAATATACATGTGCACAGACTTGAGTGCATCCTATTCCTTTTGCAAGAAAGAAGAAAATATAAATTGTGCATGAAAACATCCTTTCGTATACACATGCTTGTCCTTTAATAAGTGTTTCAATATGTTTATGCTCTTTCATGTAGGTTTCAATAATCTGCATCAAGATTATAAAAAATGAAGCTCACTACCATACCTCAATGATTAAAATGCATCTTACATGATACCAGAGAGCAAAAATAAATATTGAAACCAATCATTAACTTGGAAAATACTTATCTCCCAATTAAGCTACGTCCTTCCCTTGATCCTCGAGAAGAGTCGTTCTCCAATACTTCCAAGATAAAAGCCACATACTTCTCTTTGAAGACCATTTCTTTGAACTTGATGCAGTGAAGTAAGTTCACTTGTTGCCTTCCTTAGACGAGCAAGGCGATGGAGAAATGGTAAGGATTCTTCCCTGTTGCCTCAGGTCATAGGTTCGAACCCATCGGCACGTATCACACATGTTGAAGGTAGTGGGTACAACAATGGACTTCCGTAGTGGAGATCATGAAATCCAATCCGGTTCGGGACTGTCTGATAAGTAATCTCTTTTAGAAGTTGACAATGACATGCTCTGTGGTGTGTGAGCAAAAGTATAATCTATTTGCAATATCACGAATGCGCGTCGGCTTTGCCCTAGAGAAAATGGATTGAGAAATAGTCTCATAACCACGGATCAAATTCCGTACTTCAAAACGGCGATCAAATTCCTTTTTGTGTGGATGAACCTTATGGAGCTTTGGCACCAAGGGATTTGGGAATCTCCTGAACGTTGAAAAGGTAGTCAATCAGATAATGATCATCACGTACGAGGCATCGTGGCTAGGAAAGCTATATGATTTGGCGTCATCAACGAGATGGTAGATCTTCAGCTCCGGATCCTTTTGGCACTTTGTATGAATGAAAGTCAGCTATTATACATCTATTATTGTCTTGTGTAGCTCTTAATGCCGAATTCATACAAATCCCTGTGTCGCCGTGAAGCCCATACAGAAATACGATCTTCATAGTGCCCGAAACATCTGGAGCCACAGTATAAGAGAATCCATCTTATCGTTAATCTGTTAATTCCAGGTTAAAGGAAGGCTACTTTCATGCACTGGTTCCTAGAAAATCCAGAATGCGTAGTCTACTCGGGCAAATTGTCTGTTGATGCATACTCTCTATGTATCTGCGTCATTTGTAAATGAACATGTTTTCGGCTGCAGGACCAGCCCAGAGTCGTTGAAGTTGTCGGATCATGTAGTTCCTCGGAAGTGTCCTTCACTTCTGATACTCAGACATTCTCTTAGTTTCTAACATGTATGATTCACAGGCACGCAAGTGTACCTTGAAAGCAGCATTACCAAGTGATTGCCTTTCCGCTCTGATTCGATAAATAAGGAACACGATCAAGCTAAAAATAGATTCCCACCATAATCGCAGCGATAAGAAACTCTTTTAAGATAGTAATAACATCCTCTCTACTTCTCTGAATATGCCCATGCCGTCGCCAAACATTTTGGATTTGTCTCAGTATTGATTTCTCTTCTTCGGATTTGCATGAGCAAAGATAACTCTATCATCATAGACTTTGACTTATTTGGTCTCGGGGTTTCCCCTTCTTTTGGATAGCTCGGCAATTCATCAGCTGCTTTGGCTTTCGTAAGTTGACATCCTTATATTGATATGCTAAGCTCAACGACGTCGTTTTATTCTTTTCCTGCACAATTTTGATTATGTTTTGCGTAGTCTTTGTTATTTATAGAGCAATACGTCCACCATACATATTACAGCTAGGATTGGTTAAACCTCGTTGTATAGAAGGCTCAAACTACCTTTCCTAGTGGAAATGCCTCTCTATACTTCAAGAAGAACACTTATGATTTTAAGCATGTTGGCGTCTTATTATGCTTATTATAAAGCTACCTACAGATGTAAATTGTATTTTCCTTTTCTGCATGTTATAAACAAGTAATCTACAGTGTAATAACAATAATGCATGTTATAAACAAGTTCTCTATAGTGTAATAACAATAATAGTAATGTTATGAAGGATGTTGACGATCGGCACTTTCAGTACCTTACATACAGAAACTTATTCGTACTACATAGTCATGTTTGTGTGGTACAACCCCTTAATACTTGTTTCTACTTAGGCGTATAAAATAGGAGGTCAAAATTATGATATTGCCGTATTTACGGAAATTAAACTTGCATCTTTTTATGCACATACATCATATTTTGCCTAGATAGAGAACATATTTTACATATTGATATAAATTGTTTTTTATGATTGCTAATGATGAAAATTTACTATGTAGGTACATCATTATCTAAAAGAACATGGATGAATATAGTACATCTATTGAATCATAATGGGATCCATTACAATAATCATTGTGTTTAGTAGCTATATCTAGAAATTTTGAATACAAACATAGCCTTGGCAGAAGGATAATAATTTGAATGTTGGATTTGGACCAATAAAATGCCATAATATTGACATAAAGCTTGAAACCAAACTCTTTTGAATTGTTATCACTTATGGATTGATTGAATTTTTTGAGTTTATTATTGACATATTGATGGGTTCTGTCTTTTGATCTAGCTGTTGAAGGTTCTTGACGGTGTGGATGGGCATCGAGGTATTCAGATATGCTTGGACACAAATAAAAGAAAATACATTTTATATATATTTTGTAAGTAAAAGACCCATGTAAAGGTTCCTTTCTTGAAATTCATAAAAGAAGTGGTTGAGATAAGTATCAATGTACATCCTAACTTTGGAAAATAAAATATAAGTCTCACATACAGGAGAGTAAGTTTTTACTTTCGTGCTTGATTTTCGAAGTGGCACCCTCATTGTAATCTCTATTTTTTATGTAATAAACAAACTATAAATAGACATACTCTGGAGAATCCTCAATCGAGTGCATTTTAGAGATTGCATCCAATATTGTGTACTCTCTCATCCACTATGCAACTATGTTTTCTATGTGTTTTCATATTTCCTATTTTTAGTGAATGCATAACATATGATCCTATAACAATGTTCTTTGAGCCTATGCTTATCATTACAGAAAAGTTGAACCCAAACCTGATCCCAATCGGAATCCATATTCATGTTTTGGTTTTAATTTTGTTTTTTTGTTCCTCTTTCGATTTTGGTTTCTGTTTTGATTTCAAATTTCTGTTTCACTTTGAGCTCTTGAACATGAACCTATAGTTTACTCCTATGCTTACTCCTATCTTTACTCCTATCTCTACTCCTATCTTTACTCCTATGATAACTCTTACCTTTACTCCTATGTTTGTAGCTATGTTTACACCTATGTTTATACCTATGTTTATTGCTTCAACTTTGGTATAATTTTGGCCCTTGGCTTCCTTGCCATGCATGAATCCTAGTGGTTTCCATTGGCTATGCACAAACACTCTTTAATTAAGGAGTTACAACAAAAAAAAATTGTATGGAAAAAAGAGTAAGTATTTCTTTACATATCAAAAGAAGGAATTCCTATACATGAAGATAACGTAAAAACAATAGTTGTTTGGCTGATTCCTAAGACTGTAGGGGATGTTAGAAGTTTTCTTGGAATAGCACAATATGAAAGAGCACATATTAAGGATTTCTCTAAGATCGCTACTCCCCTCACATAATTCACTAAAAAGAATGTAGAATATGCGTGGAGTGATGCGTGTCAAAATCATTTGAAACATTAAAACAAAAAGTGGTTGAAAATTGTGTTTTGAAAATACCAAAAATCGGAAAGCCTTTTGTGGTTGCATGTGATGCAAGTGGTAGTCAAATAGCATGTGTTCTTTCACAGGATGGTAGGGTGGACGCATATGAGTCCCAAAAACTAAGAAAACATGAACTTAACTATCCTACTCATGATTTAGAAATGCTTGTTGTTGTGCATGCACTTCAGCATTGGAGACATCTATTGTGAGAGGTTAAGTTTGAATTGAAAACAAATCATCAAAGTCTAAAATACATCTTGACACAAACATTTCTTAACAATAGGGAGAAGCATCAGATTCAATTATTAAGTGAGTATGATTTTGACATTAAATATCTGGCTAGTAAGGAAAATAAGGTTGCTGATGCATTGAGTTAGAGACCTTTGTGTAATCTTCTTTCTTCAATAAATTGTGATTTTCTCAATCAAATTGAAAAAGAGATAAAATAGGATCCTTTTTATGCACCTATTTTGAATTCTTTGAATGCAAACAGAGGATTGATACATGAGGAAAAATTTCATTTGCAAAATAGAACATTGTATTGTAACAATGAGCTAGGCATATCTTGTAAATCTCCATTAAAAGCTAAAATATTGCATGTTTGTCATGATGCATCTTTTTTTGCACATCCAAGTTATTCAAGGACCTATGTTAAAACAAATTATTCTTACTTTTGGCCATGTATGAGGCGGGATATTAGAAAATATGTAAGTGAATGTTTGAAGTTCCAACATGTGAAATCTGAGTTTAAGAGGATGCTTGGAATGCTTCAACCTTTGGATGTTCCAAATTAGAAGTGGGAGTCTATTTCTATGGACTTTATCACTAAGCTAGCTACGACCAGAAGTAAGCATGATACCATATTTATTGTCGTAGATGGACTTACCAAGATGGCACATTTCTTTCCTATGAAAAAGACTCATACTGCATTGAATGTTGGAAGAATCTTTGTAATAGAAATTTTTTGATTGCATGGAATGCCTAAAAGCATAATTTTTTATAGAGATTCTAGATTTACGTCAAACTTTTGGAGAGCAACATTTGAATCGATTGGAACTCAACTTCGTATGAGTACAACTTTCCATTCACATACTGATGGGGAAACCGAGAGGGTTAACATGGTAGTTGAAGATATGTTGCGTATGAATGTGAATGAAAAGCACGATATTTGGAGTGAATATTTACCCTTGGTTGAGTTTGCATACAATAGTGCATGTCATGCATCTATAAAAATGACCCCGTTTGAAGCTATGTACGGGTATAATTTTTTGACTCCACCTTCGTTTTTGGGTTTTCCAAATAAAGTAGAAGTGTCCAAAGAAATGCTTGATAAAATGGATGAAGAACTTGGGAAAATTAAGAAACACATAAAAGAAGCTTAGAAAAAACAAAAGATATTCTATGATTTGAAGATAAGCCCACTTGAATTTCAAGTTAATGATATGGTATTTCTTGAACTTAATCCTCACCGATCTAACTTGTTGCTAGGAAAGGATCCTAGACTTTCTCATCGATATGCAGATCCTTTTAAAGTTTTGAAAAAGATTGGATCTCTTGCTTATTTGCTGGGATTACCTAAACATTTAAATGTGCATCCTGTATTTCATGTTAGCTTACTTAAAAGATATGTATCTAATATTGCTTATGTTTTGCAAGACAATTATAAGTTGAAAGATGATGGCTCTTTTCAGCTTCAACCTGAAATAGTATTAGACAGAAATGAAATATGTCTTAGAAACAGATCTATAGTAGAAGTTTTAGTGAAATGGCACTCATACCCAGTAGAAGATTTGAGATGGGTTAACTTAGATGATTTTCTAAAACATTATCCTTCTTTCCAACTCTGAGGACAAAGTTCTTAAAGGGGGGAAGAATTGTAATGGGCCTCTTTTCTAGTGAGATTATTCATTTTGAACTTTCTGAATTTCATTGTGTGGATAATGCTTAGAATGAATAATGAGGTCATTTTATGCATGTAAGAAAAATTTGGGTTAACAAGTTTTATATTCTCTCTCTAGATTTTATTCACATCATGTTTTCTAGTGGAATTTTGAAGGAGAAGATGAAAGTAAGGAAAACTCTGTATGAGACAAAGGTAGAGCAATGATAAGAGAATAAAAGTGCCTGTGTGAAATTTTTGTGAATCATGGTTCAATTACCTCATTCAGGGTCGGACATTTAGTTCATTGTAAGAAAATGCCTTTATTTTACTCTCTCTCTAGAATTTTGAAACTTGGAGGAGTGGCATCTGGAAGTGGATTTGGACCTCGGATGTCTCTAACGCTATTGTGCAGATCACAAAATTGAATAAAGGTGTCTCTCACAAGCTTAAGGTAATGTTGATATATTTAGGTAGTGATGTGTGTGAACACACTAGGACCACCGGGGCACTTTTTTCCCTCTTTAGGAGGTTTTTTTCCCCCGGCTTGTATATACGCCTATTGCCCTAATAGGCTACTTATCTTTGTACATTCTCTAGTAATATATTCAGTCTTGTGTGTTGTGCTCCAAGCTCCTTCTTCTTCCTTGTGCTGTTCGTGTGCTTCCGCAGACGTCTATCTCCAACAATTGGTATCAGAGCAGGTCGTTGCTTCTTCTAGGGCGCCGTCGACACTCCTCCGTTTGCAGTCTCAGATTCGCACAAAATTTGGTGAGCATACTCAGGGTGTTTCTGAGCTCGTTTTGGCCTCCGAACGCACTATCACAGTGCTTGTGCAGGCTATTTCGTCCTTTTGTGCCAAAGGTATATACCAGTTTCTGTTCGCCAGTTTAAGCGTCTCGAAGTCTGCTACAGGTCTAGCAGAACTCGTATGGGCAGTTCTGTTCAACTTTTTGAGATACAGTCAATTTTCTGCATCAAGGTATTTTAGTCACCGGCCATGGCTGAAAGCAGTGATGTATTCCGTATGTTGGCTGTTGAGGATAAGTTGGATGGTACCAACTACCCATTATGGGCTTATATGATGTGACATGTACTGGTTGCAAAAGGATTGTGGAACATTGTGCAGGGTGTTGAAAGACGTCCTGTTACACCTGTAACGACAGGTACTGCAAATACAGGTGTTGGAGCTGATGAGGATGGTGTTGAAGATGATATTCCGCAGATTCCTGTTCGTGCTGCTGTTTCTGTTGCACCTACTGCAGAGCAGATTCGTTGGGATGGCAGAGATGCCCAGGCACATGCATTGATAGCTTTGTCTGTCAAACGTGCCATTATTCCTCATATTCGCTCTTGCAGAACAGCAAAGGATGCTTGGGATACACTTACCACTTTGTACCAGGCTAGGAATGAGGCTCGTGTTGCTTACCTCCGAAAACAGTTGGAGACTGAGCACATGAATGAAGGTGATTCGATGGACAGTTTTCTTACAAAGATCAAAGACCTGAAGGAACAATTGATTTCTGCTGATGAGGTTATACCAGATAGCTCACTTGTGCAGACCGTTCTGAATGGCCTTCCTGATTCATATCAGAGTTTTGCCTCTACTCTTCGATTGATGATGAAAGGCAATCCAAATGCCTTGTCATTTGAGGAATTAGTCTCTGTTCTGTTGCAGGAAGATCAATCCAGGCAGAACAGGTCCATTATGCGTGTTGCAGATCAAGCTTTCCTGGCTAGTCAGAAGGGCAAAGGAAAATGGAGCTCTTCTACTAGTAAGCAGAAATCTGCAAATGCTGCACAATCGAAGAACCAGGATAAAGATGAGAAGAAATCAGAAAAGCAGAAATTGTTCTGCAAGTACTGTAAAGGAAATGATCATATTATAAAGAACTGTCCAAAACTGGCTGCTAAAGAGGCAAAGAAGAAAGAGGCTGGAATGGTTGTTGCAGAGGCCTCTACACCAAAAACAGAGTCTGCAAATCTTGTGCAGGAAGAAGAATGGGCGTTTACTACTGTCTGCAGTTTTGACCCATCTTCTCATGATCAGTGCATGTCTGCAGTAGACTCAGATGTTTGGTACTTTGATAGTGGGGCGACCAAACATATTACCTCGCAGCGCAGTTTCTTCTCTTCACTCGAGCCTGCCCCTACAGGGAATACTGTCACATGCGCCAATAACTCCTCTTATCCTGTTATGGGAGTTGGTAAGATCATTCTGACTACTGCTGATGGTAGTTCTTTCACTTTGCCAGATGCTTTATTTGTGCCAGGGATCAAAAAGAACCTGTTATCAGTTTCTGCATTAGCCAAGATTGGCTTGGTTGTGAAATTCGTTGATGACAGGTGTACAGTCCATGATCTCTCAAATGGCGATGTGATTATTGCTTCTGGCATTTTATGTCGTGAGCTGTATAAGCTCATAGACTATGAAAGATCTGTGAATGATTCGGCATGTGCAGTTCATGATTCTCAGGCTATGTCAGATGCAAAGCTTTGGCATGCACGCTTTGGTCATTTGAATTTTGCTAGTTTGTTACGCCTGCAGAAATCTGAAATGGTGTCCTCTTTGCCCAAACTTGAGGCACCTGGAAAACATGTTTATGAAGGCTGTATTTTGGGCAAAATGCAGCGTTCTTCCTTTCCAAAAGATGGTTCAGTTCGGGCTATGCAGAAATTGCAGCTTGTACATAGTGATGTCTGTGGTCCTATGCAGACACCCTCTTTTGGAAATTACCTTTACTTCGTGACTTTCATTGATGATTTTTCCAGGCATGCATGGGTATATCCACTCAAAGCAAAGTCCGAAGTGTTCATGTGCTTCAAACAGTTTTTGGTTTTGGCTGAAAATCTGTCAGCATGTAAAATGGGCACCCTCCGTTCTGATCGAGGGGGGGAATATATGTCTTCAGATTTTAATGCATTTTTGGCTGAACGTGGGATAAAACACCAGTGTACAGTGCCGTATACACCTCAACAGAATGGAGTTGCTGAACGAAAGAACAGGTCACTCATGGAGATGGCGAGGTGCATGGTCAAAAGTCAGGCTTTACCACATAGTTTCTGGCTTGAGGCTGTCATGTGTGCAGCATATGTACTGAACAGGTGTCCCACCAAAGCGTTGCAGTCCATCACTCCATATGAGGCTTGGCATGACCGCAAGCCATCTGTTGCTCATCTGCGTGTTTTTGGTTGTTTGGCATATGCATTAGTGCCTGAACAACATCGCAGAAAATTGGATGATAAGGCAGTAAAATGTATTTTTGTTGGGTACAGTTCTGAAAGTAAAGGCTATCGTCTGTATCATCCACAGACTAAATGCATTCTGGTTAGCCGTGATGTTGTCTTTGTGGAAGATGCTATTCAGCCATTGCTTTCATGTACTAAGGAGACATCTGTTAGCTCCAAAGACATGTATGATACTTTGATGCCTCTTTTTACAGGTGGACAGGCTAGCGCTGGTCCTAATGAGGCAACTTCTCAGCCTTTGCATGTTTCATATGATGATGCAGATCATTCCATTTCTGATGCAGATTTACATGATGCACTTGTTGATGAGAGAGCTGATATTGAACAGGCAAAAACTATGCCAAAATGGCTGGTGCAGACTTTGCGTGACAGCAAATTAGATGCACCTTTGTCATATCGTACTCGTTCAGGCTCTCATAGTACCTCCTTTGCATCAGATTGCTATGCTATGGCTGCATCTAGTCTTTGTGATGAGAATGAGCCTGTTTCTTTTGATGAAGCACAAAATTCAGAAAATTGGATGGCTGCTATGCAATCTGAATATGATGCTATAATGAAGAATGGTACATGGTCTTTATGTGACTTGCCTCCTGGCAAGAAGGCCATTGGCACTAAGTAGGTATACAAGCTGAAGCGTAAACCAGATGGTACAGTTGACAGGTATAAGACTAGGCTTGTTGCAAAGGGTTATGCGCAAGAAAGAGGCATTGATTTTGATGAGACCTTTGCACCTACATGCCGTATGACTACTGTTCGGAGCATTTGTGCACTTGCAGCCCATCATGGTTGGAATGTACATCAGTTGGACATTAAAACAACATTTCTGAATGGTGACTTACATGAAGAAGTGTATGTTTTTCAGCCCCGTGGCTTTGTGCAGAAAGGGCATGAAAACCAGGTGTGCAGGTTAAAGAAGGCGTTATATGGTTTAAAGCAAGCACCACGTGCTTGGTATGAGAAAATACATGCCTATCTGATTGCACATGGTTTTGAGAACAGTCCAACTGAAAGCACCTTATATGTTAAGCGTGCTAATGATGTGCTTCTGATCATTGTTGTCTATGTAGACGACATGCTGCTCACTGGTCCTCTTGAGAAGCATATTGCTGATTTCAAGGCTGATTTGCATGCCTCATTTGAGATGTCTGATCTGGGGCATTTGCATCACTATTTGGGCATTCAGTTTATGCATGTTGATGGTGGAATGGCTTTGTGTCAAACGAAATATATTGACACATTATTGCAGCGTTTTGGCCTTGAAGACTGTAAGCCTATTGCCACTCCTATGGAGACAGGTTTACGATTGAGTCTTCATGATGCTGGAGATGCATTTGATGCTGTTCTCTATCAGCAGGCTATTGGATGCTTGATTTACTTATGCATTACTCGGCCAGATATTCAGTTTGCTGTCTCACAGATGAGCAGGTTTATGCATTGCCCAGGAGTCACGCATTGGAAAGCGGTTAAGCGCATCTTTCGCTACTTGAGTGGTACTCGGCTACTTGGGTTGTTTTATCCCAAGGGGGGATCACTACCGCCAGATTTGCATGCTTTTTCTGACTCAGATTGGGCTGGTTGCTATGACACTCGTGTGTCCACCAGTGGTTTTTGGTTCATGCTTGGTAGCTCATGTATATCTTGGTGAGCAAGAAGCAGCCTAGTGTGGCCACTTCCAGTTGTGAGGCTGAGTATAGGGCAGCTTTCACAGCGACTGTTGAGTGTGTGTGGCTCAGACGCCTTATGGCTGATTTGGGTGTTGGCCAGTCTTCTGCCACCACCATCTTCAGTGACAGTCAGAGCGCATTGGCAGTTGCGAGGAACCCTGTGTTCCATGCTCGCACTAAGCACATTGAGGTGCATTATCACTATGTCAGGGAGAGGTTCTCTGCTGGGGAGATCAGCTTGGCATATGTGCCCACGCAGGAGAACATTGCAGACCTTTTCACGAAGGCTCTGCCTAGCGAGAAGTTTGAAGCTTTCCGCAAAGCTTTGGGCTTACTTCCTTTTGTGGAGTGATTTCCACATAGCTCGGCACTTCCTTATACATGAGTGCCAGCTCCTTGTTCACCGCATCACTCCCAGGGGGGATTTGTTGATATATTTAGGTAGTTATGTGTGTGAACACACTAGGACCACCGGGGCACTTTTTTCCCTCTTTAGGAGGTTTTTTTCCCCCGGCTTGTATATACGCCTATTGCCCTAATAGGCTACTTATCTTTGTACATTCTCTAGTAATATATTCAGTCTTGTGTGTTGTGCTCCAAGCTTCTTCTTCTTCCTTGTGCTGTTCGTGTGCTTCCGCAGACGTCTATCTCCAACAGGTAATTCCTCACGATTTTTCAGTTAGAGGGTTTATCTATTCACATCCGTGATTGTGATGCTCACATGTCACCATGTCTAATTATGGATATTTTTGGATATGTCTTTTTGGTGTTTTTCTTCTATTTTTGACAGGTACGCTAAAGAAGGAAAGCACACTACGATCACATGGCTTTTCGCAGAAGTTTTGGAGGAACTCGACTTTCTCTAAATTTGGTGGATCGCACACTTCCTTGGGAGGGCAGCAATCAAACTCTGACATAGGGAGGCCTACGCATCAACACAAGGGATGTACAGAAATCTGAGAATTACCTTGTGATTAAGAGTGAGAGTGAGAGTGAGAGTGAGAGTGAGAGTGAGAGTGAGAGTGAGAGCGTGATTGAGAGTGCGAGTGTGAATGTGATTGTGATAGATTGGGGGTGGTCAGGAGGTAGACGCTTCGTCAAAAAGCTAATGTCCAAAGCTATTGTAACCATTGATTCACATCTATAATATCAAAATTTTTCCTTCTCTCCGTCATATTTGTTTCTGCCCTTCTGCATCAGATTTTCTCTGACCTTGTGTAATCCTTGCGTTCTTCTCTCCTCTCTTATTTTTGAGTGATCAAAAGATTTTGATTGAGGAAACGCTATAGTAGCTATCTTAGGAAATCCTTAATATGTGCTCTTTCATATTGTGACAACCCAAGAAAACTTCTAGCATCCCTTACAGTCTTAGGATACGGCCAATCAACTATTTTTTTTACTTTATCTTCATCCATGTGGATTCAATCTTTTGATATGACTCTTCCTAGATACACAAGTTTATCCTCATCAAAGAAACACTTACTCTTCTTTCCATAGAATTTGTGTTCCCTAAGATTTTGCAAAGTCTTCTTGAGATGTATCTCATGCTCAGAATCATTTTTAGAGTATACAAATATATCATCAAGAAATACTAACATGAATTCCTATAGGTAAATATGGAAAACATTATTCATCAAGCGTATAAATGTGGCAAGAGCATTTGTTAATCCAAAAGGTTAAGCCATAAAATTGTAGTGACCATATCCTGTTTGAAAAGTTGTCTTGGGAATATGCACTGTTTTGATTCTAATTTGGTTATATCTAGAACTTAAGGCAATCTTAGTGAATAGAGCCACTCCACTAATTGACCTAATAAGTCATCTATGTGAGGTAGTGGATACTTATTTTTAATTGTTCTTTTATTCAACCCCCTATAGTCAATGCATAATCTATAAGAGCCATCTTTCTTCCTCTAAAATAAAACAGGTGCACCCCAATGTGAGACACTTAGTCTTATCAAGACTTTCTCCAAAAGATCATCTAATTGAATCTTAAACTCCTTCAATTCATGGATGTTAAATCTAAAGGGTGCTCTAGAATATGGTTCACTCCCTGGATATAGGTCAATTGCATGGTTAATTTTCCTAGGTGGAGGTATACCAGGCAAGTCTTTTGGAAATACATTCGCATATTCTTTCAAAAGACTTTCTACATAATTTGGAATACTTTCATCATTATCTTGCTCATGGAGTTTTTTCATATACACTACAAATGTTTTACAACCATCTCGTATACCTCTATTTTTCTGCATAGCAGAAATAAGAATAGGTTTAGGATTATAAGCATCACCTAGAATGTGGATAGATTCACCATCTAGGCGTAAAGTGTATGTTGTTTGCTCACAATCAATTGTTGCAGAATTCTGAACTAACTAGTCCATGCCTATGATTGCATCACTCTGTTTCATCTCAATCACTTGAAAATTTTCAGAAAAAGAGCTATTAGAAAAAGTAAATGCAAGGTTTTCAATGTATCCTTTCGTATAATTTAGACATCCATTGGCCATCTCTAGAGGTCTAATTATGTGCATATTTAGAGGTATCCCCAAATTCTATACTAATTTGGAAGATAGAAAAAAAGGTGTACTACCTGAATGAATCACAAATCTTATTTTATGCATAGAAAGCATACGCATCACAATGAATCTACTCCAATTTACCTTTTTCAAATTGAACTTCTCCATCTTCTTAAAATTCTGAGCCAGCGTAGTAGTTTGGAGAAAATCTATGCATCCAGATCCCTTGACTTGATAACAGAGTTGCTCATGAAGCCCTTCAAGAAATTTTCTCTTCAAAGCATTACCACTAACCTCCAATGCCTTTGTACTCATCAACAGACAAGATATGCTTGCCACTTTCATGTTGATGAAAATTGTAGAACTCCATCTTCTTCTCCATATGGTAGTGTGCCGAACAGTAGCGTTTTCTAGATTGTTCTCTAAACTCCTTCCATAAAGCCAGACTAGAACACATCTAAGTCTGCATATAGGACTTCCACCATAGCTTTTCGATACCACACAGGTGTAGCATCCCAAATTTTGCCATGGACTCCTCACTAAATTATGGAAGATCAAAGAAATTATCGAGCTTTTTAATCCATGCCTAAAGATCACCACTCTTCTTCGCACCATTAAAATCATTCAACTTTTCCTTCTTTAAGACTTTCTTAAGGTCCAACTCACTTGGTTCCATATCTTCATAATTGCATTTTTGTTCTCCTCAAGGCACGTTAGATGTTCTTAGACCTTAACCCACTTCATTGTTCAGTTCCAGGAATAAAATTGTTCCACCTTCTAGTTGTTTTCCATCTCCTTCTTTGCGTAATTCTCCAAGAAGTTTCTCAATAAACTCTTGTTGCTCACACACCTTCTACATGAAATCTTCCATCATTCCCAAGAGTTGATTCTGCTCTGATACCACTTGTAGCATTTCCCCAATCACAATCTTTCCCGAATCACAATCTTTCGATCATTCAAGAATAACAAAGGAGAGAAAAATGCAGAGATTGCACAAGATAAGAGAAATTCTGATACAGAAGAATATGACTAAGAGAGAAGAATTTTGACATTATAGGTGAGAATCAATGGTTAGAACAACTTTGGAAAGTAGCTTCTTGATGAAGCATCTACCTCTCAAGCACCCCCGATCTATCACAATCTTATTCACAATTGCACTCTCAATCATTCTCTCACGCTCACTCTCACTCTCACACTCAATGACAAGGTAATTCTTTGATTTTGTGTGTACCCTTTGTTGATATGCAAGTCTCCCTATAGTAGAGTTTGATCACCACCCCCAAAGAAGAGTGCAATCCACCAAATTTAGAAAAAGTTGAGTTTCTCCAAAATTTTCACAAAAAGCCATGTGATTGTAGTGTGCTTTCTTTTGTGTACTTATCAAAAATAGGAGAAAAGCACCAAAAAGACATATTCAAAACCATTCATAATTAGACATGATGACATGTAAGTATTAGAATCAAGGATTCCAATAGAATTATAGAAGCCCTCTTTTTTTGTTTTTTAAGTGTTGGAAAACGGCACTTTTGAAAGCCGTGTAACTCAAAAACAGTGAGGTATTAGGTTAAGCTTGTGAGAGATACTTTTACTCAATTTTGTGATCTGCACAATTATGTTAGATATGACCTAGGTCCAAATCCGCGTCCAAATGCCACTTTTGAGCCCTGCATGTTTCAAAATTCTAGAGAGAGAGTAAAATCAAGATATTTTCTTGCAACAAACTAAATGTAGAGCCTAAACAAGGTACTTAAGACATGAGTCAGATGCAACAAAGATCTAGAGAGATAATATCAAAATTATCATCCCATTCTTTTTTAATTGCATAAAATGACCTTATTATTCATTCTTAGCATTATCCCCACCATGAAATTCAAAGAGTTCTAAATGAATTATTTCACTAGAGAAGAGGCCTATTATAATTCTTCCCCCCTTTAAGAACTTTGTCCTCAGAGTTGGAAAGAGGGATAAATTGTTAAAAATCTTCTAAGTTTACCCAACTCAAATCTTCTACCGGGTATGAGTGCAATTTCACCAAAATAGCTACTATATATCTATTTCTAAGCAATATTTCCTTCCTATGTAATACTATTTCAGATTCAAGCTCAAAAGAGCCATCACCTTTTAGCTTATAATTCTCCTGCAAAACATGAGCAACATTAGGTACATATCTTTTGAGTAAGCTAACATGAAATACAAGATGCACATTTAAATGATTAGGTAATTCCAACAAATAAGCAAGAGATCCATTTTTCTTCAAAAGTTTAGATGAACCTGCGTATCGAGGAGACAATATATGATCCTTCCCTGGCAACAAGTTAGATCGGTGAAGATTAACTTTAAGAAATACCATATCATCAATTTGAAATTCAAGTAATCTTCTCTTTAAATCATAGAACTTTTTTTTTTTCTGAGCTTCTTTTATGTGTTTCTTGATTTTTCCAAGTTTTTCATCCATCTTATCAAGCATTTCTTTGGATACTTCTCTTTTATTTGGAAAAACCAAAAACAAAGGTGGAGTCAATTATAACTATACATATCCTCAAACTGAGTCATTTTTATGGTCTTTGTACATTCTCTTATAATACATTCAGTATTTTGTGTTGTGCTCCAAGCTTCTTCTCCTTCCTTGTGTTGTTCGTGTGCGTCTGCAAACGTCTATCTCCAATAATTGGTATCAGAGCAGGTCATCGCTTCATCTAGGGTGTCGTCGACACTCCTCCCATTGCAGTCTCAGAATTGCACAAATTTTGGTGAGCATACTCACCGATCTAAGCTCTTTTTGGCCTCCGAACGCACTATCATAATGCTTGTGCAGGTTTTTTCATCTTTTTGTGCCAAAGGTATATACCAAATTTTGTTCGCTAGTATAAGCATCTCGAAGTCTACTACAGGTCTCGCAGAATTTGTTTGGGAATTTCTGTTCAACTTTTTGAGATACAATCATTTTTCAAAATCAAGGTATTTTAGTCACCCACCATGGTTGAAAGGAGTGATGTATTCCATATGTTGGCTGTTGAGGATAAGTTGGATGGTACCCACTACCCGTTATGGGTGACATGTGTTGGTTGCAAAAGGACTGTGGAACATTGTGTAGGGTGTCAAAAAACATCCTATCACACCTGCAACGGTTACAAGTGCAAGTACTGAAGCTGAGGCAAAAGGTGTCAAAGATGGTGATATTCTACATATTCTTGTTCGTGCTATGGATTTTTGATGCACCTACTATAGAGCAGATTCATTGGGATGGCAGAGATGCCCAGGCACATGCATTGATAGCTTTGTTTGTCAAACATGCCACTATTCCTCACATTCGCTCTTGTAGAACAGCTAAGGATGCTTGGGATACACTTACCACATTGTACCAAGCTAGGAATGAGGCTCGTGTTACTTACCTCCAAAAACAGTTGGAGAGTGAGCACATGAATGAAGGTGATTCTATGGACACTTTCCTAATGAAGATCAAAGACTTGAAGGAATAGTTGATTTCTGCTAATGAGGTTATACTAGATAGCTCACTTGTGCAGACTATTTTGAATGCTCTTCCTAATTCATATCAGAGTTTTGCTTCTACTCTTCGGTTGATGATGAAAGGCAATCCAAATGTCTTATCATTTGAGGAGTTAAAATCTGTCTTGTTGTAGGAAGATCAGTCTAGGCAGAACATGTCCATTATGTGAGTTGCAGATCAAGCTTTCCTGGCTAGTTAGAAGGGCAAAGGAAAATGGAGCTCTTCAACTAGTAAGCAGAAATTTGCTAATTCTACATATTCGAAGAAGGAAGATAAAGATGAGAAGAAATCAGAAAAGCAAAACTTGTTTTATAAGTACTATAAAGGTAATGATCATATCATAAAAAACCGTCCAAAACTGGCTACTAAAGAGGCAAAGAAGAAAGAGTCTGGAATGGTTTTTACAGAGGCCTCTACAGCAAAAACAAAGTCTCCTAATCTTGTGCAAGAAGAAGAATGAGTCTTTACTATTGTCTACACTTTTGACCCATCTTCTCATGAGCAGTGCATGTCTACAGTAGACTCAGATGTTTGGTACTTTGACAGTGGGGAGACCAAATATATTACCGTGCAGTGCTGATTTTTCTCTTCACTCGAGCCTGCCCCTACAGGGAATACTGTTACATGCACCTTCAACTCCTCTTATCTTGTTATGGGAGTTGGTAAGATCATTTTGACTACTGCCTATGGTAGTTCTTTCACTTTGTCAAATGCTTTGTTTATGCCATGGATCAATAAAAATTTGTTATCAGTTTCTGCATTAGCCAAGATTGGCTTGGTTGTGAAATTTGTTGGTGACAGGTGTATAGTTCATGATCTATCAAATGGTGATGTGGTTATTGCTTCTGGCATTTTATGTCGTGGGTTGTATAAGCTCATTGAATATGAAAGATCTGTCAATGATTTGGCATGTGTAGTAAATGATTCTCAGGCTATGTCAGATGCAAAGCTTTGGCATTCACGCTTTGGTCATCTAAATTTTGCTAGTTTGCTACACCTATAGAAATTTGAAATGGTTTCCTCTTTGCCCAAACTTGAGGCACCTAGAAAAAATGTTTGTGAAGGCTGTATTTTGGGCCACATGCAGCGTTTGTCGTTTTGAAAAGATGGTTCAGCTTGGGTTACCCAGAAATTGCAACTTGTATATAGTGATGTCTGTGGTCCTATGCAGACACCTTTTTTTGGGAATTATCCTTACTTCATGACTTTCATCGGTGATTTTTCCAAGCATGCATGGGTATATCCATTGAAGCCAAAGTCTGTATTGTTCATGTGCTCCAAACAGCTTTTGGTTTTGGCTGAAAATCTATGAGCATGTAAAATGAGCACCCTCTGTTCTGATCCAGGGGGGAATATATGTCTATGATTTTAATACATTTCTCGCTCAACGTGGGATAGAACACCAGTGTACGGTACCATATACCTCAATAGAATGGAGTTGCAGAACGAAAGAACATGTCACTCATGGAGATGGCGAGGTGTATGGTCAAGAGTCAGCCTTTACCACATAGTTTCTAGCTTGAGGCTGTCATGTGTGCAGCATATGTACTGAACAGGTGTCCCACTAAAGCGCTGCACTCTATCACTCCTTATGACGCTTGGCATGAGCGCAAGACATCTGTTGCTCATCTGCATGTTTTTGGTTGTTTGGCATATGTATTAAGGCTTGAACAACATCGTAGAAAATTTGATGATAGGCAATGAAATGTATTTTTGTTGGGTACAGTTCTGAAAGTAAAGGCTATCCTCTGTATCATCCATAGACTCAACGCATTCTGGTTAGCCGTGATGTTGTTTCTGTGGAAGATGCTATTCAGCCATTGGTTTCATGTACTAAGGAGACATCTGTTAGCTCCAAAGACATGTATGATACTTTGTTGCCTCTTTTTACAGGTGGACAGTCTAGTGCTAGTCCTTATGAGGAAACTTCTGAGCCTTTGTAGGTTTCATGTGATGATGCAGATAATTCCATTTCTGATGCAGATGTACATGATGCACTTATTTTTGAGAGAGCTAATATTGAGTAGGCAAGAACGATGCCAAAATGGCTAGTGGAGACCTTGCGTGACAGCAAATTAGATGCATCTCTGTCACATCGTACTCGTTCAGGCTCTCATAGTGCCTCTTTTGCATCAGATTGCTATGCTATGGCTGCATCTAGTCCCTGTGATGAGAGTGAGCCTATTTCGTTTGACGAAGAACAAAATTCAAAAAATTGGATGGCTTCTACGCAATCTGAATATGATGCTATAATGAAGAATGGTACTTGGTCTTTATGTGACTTGCCTCTTGGCAAGAAGGCCATTGGCACCAAGTGGATATACAAGCTGAAGCATAAACCTCGTGGTACAGTTGACAAGTATAAGGATAGGCTTGTTGCAAAGGGTTATGCACAGGAAAGAGGCATTGATTTTGATGAGACCTTTGCACCTCCATGCCATATGACTACTGTTCGGAGCATCTGTGCACTTGCAGCTCATCATGGTTGGAATATACATCAGTTGGACATTAAAAAACATTTCTAAATGGTGACTTGCATGAAGAAGTGTATGTTTTTCAGCCGTGTGGCTTTGTGCACAAAGGGCATGAAAACCAGCAGTACAGGTTAAAGAAGACATTATATCGTTTAAAGCAAGCACCATGTGCTTGGTATGAGAAGATACATGCTTATCTGATTGCACATGGTTTTGAGAACAGTCGAACTAAAAGCACCTTATATGTTGAACGTGCTAATGATGTGCTTCTGATCATTGTTGTCAATGTTGACACCATGCTGCTCACGAGTCCTATTGAGAAGCATATTGCTGATTTTAAGGCTGATTTGCATGCCTCATTTGAGATGTCTGATTTGGGGCATTTGCATCACTATTTGGGCATTCAGTTTATGCAAGTTGATGGTAGTATGGCTTTGTGTCAAACGAAATACATTGACACATTATTGGAGCATTTTGGCCTTGAAGACGGTAAGCCTATTGCCACTCCTATGGAGACAGGTTTACGATTGAGTCTTCATGATGCTTGAGATGCATTTGATGTTGTCCTCTATCAACAGGCTGTTGAATGCTTGATTTACTTATGCATTACTCAGCTAGATATTCAGTTTGATGTCTCATAGATGAGCAGATTTATGCATTGCCCAAGAGTCAAGCATTGGTAGGCGGTTAAGCGCATCTTTCACTACTTGAGTGGTACTCGGCTACTTGCTTTGTTTTATCCCAAGGGGGGATCACTACCACCAGATTTGCATGCTTTTTCTGATTCTCATTGGGCTCGTTGCTATGGCACTCGCGTGTTCACTAGTGGCTTTTGCTTCATGCTTGGTAGCTCATGTATATCTTGGTTGAGAAAGAAGCAGCCTACTGTGGCCACTTCCAGTTGTGAAGCAGAGTATAGGGTAGCTTTCACAACCAGTGTTCAATGTGTATGGCTCAGACGCCTTATGGCTGATTTGGGTGTTGGTGAGTCTTCTGCCACCACCACCTTCACTAAGAGTTAGAGCGCATTGGCAGTTGCGAGGAACCCTGTGTTTCATGCTCGCACTAAGAACATTGAGGTGCATTATCACTATGTCAGGGAGAGGTTCTCTACTAGGGAGATCAACTTGGTATATGTGCCCATGCAGGAGAACATTGCAGACATTTTTACGAAGGCCCAGCATAGGGAGAAGTTTGAAGCTTTCCACAAAGCTTTGGGCTTATTTCCTTCTGTGGAGTGATTTCCACATAGCTTGGCACTTCCTTATACATGAGTGCCAGCTCCTTGTTCACCGCATCATGCCCAAGGGGGATTTGTTGATATATTTAGGTAGTGATGTGTGTGAACACACTAGGACCACCGGGGCACTTTTTGCCTCTTTAGGAGGCTTTTTCCTCTGGCTTGTATACACTCCTATTGCCCTAATGGGTTTCTTATCTTTATACGTTCTCTAGTAATACATTCAGTATTCTATGTTGTACTGCAAGCTTCTTCTCCTTCCTTGTGCTGTTAACATGCTTCCGCAGACATCTATCTCCAACAATTCTTGCAACATTCAAAGTAGTATCAGTCTTTATAGGAAAGAAATATGCCATCTTGGTAAGTTGATGGAATGCAAAAAATATGGTATCATCCTTACTTCTGGTCATTTGTTATTTAGTGATAAAGTCCATAGAAATAGACTCCCACTTTCAATTTGATATTTATCCTTATACATCGATCCCTATTTGTTTCCAAAAAATTCAAAATAGGTGCATAAAAAGAGTCATGTTTCAATTCTTCTTGAATTTGATTGAGAAAATCAAAATTTGTTATATAAAGAAGATTACATAAAGGTCTTCGACTCAATGCATCAGCGATCTTATTTTCCTTACCAACCAGATACTTAATGTCAAAATCATACTCGCTTAATAATTCAATCCAATGCTTCTTCCTATTGTTAAGTAATGGTTATGTGACAATGTATTTTAGACTTTGATTAGCTATTTTCAATTCAAACTTAACCCCAAACAATGGATGTCTCCAATTCTTAAATGCATGCACAACAAGAAGCATTTTGAGATCATGAATTGGATAGTCAAGTTCATGTATTCTTAATTTTCTAGACTCATATGCGACCACCCTACCATCCTCTGAAAGAACACATTCTATCTGACTGCCACTTTCATCACATGCAACCACAAAAGGCTTTTCCATTTTTCGAATTTCCAAAACAAAATTTTCAAAGACTTTTTATTTCAATGTTTCAAATGATTTTTGAGAGGCATCACTCAACACAAATCCTTCATTCTTTTTAGTCAATTTTTTGAGGGGAGTAGCTATCTTAGAGAAATCCTTAATATATGTTATTTCATATTGTGTTGACCCAAAAACTTCTAACATCCCTTATAGTCTTAGGAATCCGCCAATCAATTATTGTCTTTACTTTATCTTCATCTATATGGATTCCATCTTTTGATATGACTCTTCCTAGATACACAAGTTTATCCTTAGCAAAAAAAGGCTTACTGTTCTTTCCATAGAATTTGTGTTCTCTAAGAGTTTGCAAAGTCTTCGTGAGATGTATGGCATTCATAGAATCATCTTTAGAGTATAGAACTATATCATCAAGAAATACTAAGATGAATTCTTCTATGTAATTATGAAAAACATCATTCATCAAGCACATAAATGTGGTAGAAGCATTTGTTAATCCAAAAGGTAAAATGGTAAACTCATAGGGACCACATCATGTTCCAAAAGCTATCCTGGGAATATCTTTTTTAAAGATGAGTTGAGAAGATAAATCTAGATTAAGCACAACTAATTGAAATTCTTACATGGACCAAATTTTGCAATTTTTCCCCCAATGCTTTCTTGTTGTATCTTATGAGGGAAACGAGGTTGGAGTTGGGAATATGACAAAAATGCTGAAATTTTTGAGATGAAATGGATAGACATAGGAGGTGAGTGGAGATGATGGAGATAGCAATGGAGATCAAAAAACAAGAAAAATAGAAAATTTACGTACATACCTATGATTCCAATGTCTAAACTCTACATCTTACCTTCACACATGTAGCAAATCATACTCCCTAACAACAACGTTAGATTTGATTGTCACTCTAGCATGATAAGAATACCAAAATGAGGAGATCAACCTCATAATTGTCAATCCATGGGGATGTGAGCTTGGTATGAAGATTGTTAGAAAGTGAAATGCACAAGTGCATGAGTGAGAAGCACGCTAACATGCACACACAAAAACACACATATGCACACAAGGTAGAACAAGTAGTAGAATAATGGAGTCTTTAATTCAAGAGCTATTGGTGGAAATTTCCATAAAACGTTCAACCTCGAAAATGAGCACTCTAGCTTGTTTTATAGTTTTTCACTCATGATGTCCTAGTTTAGACCTAGTGTTCAATGTAGTCAAAATTTAGCTTCTTAAGATATTTTGAGGGCTCAAACTAGAACTACAAATTTGAGACTTGATACATGTGCTTTTCTAGCACTCCTAAAGCTTAAGGACTAGTCATCTTGAAGAAAATGGATTCAAATGATCAAAGATAGGTATTTACAATGAGATGTAATGATGAAAATCATTGTTTCTTAGACAATTGATTTGAATAAAAGGCAAGGCCGATTCATCACCTAATCTATAGACTAACTTGTCTTCTTAATCCACTAATTGACCCTTCTTGATCTATATTGAATACTTGAGATGGTTATGTTGCAGGATCTTATGAACTTGTGTATACAAAGATTACAAAATATGGAAACACACAAAAAAGAGAGTTTCATATTAGAGGATCACAACAACCAAGTGATTGGAATCAAATTAATTAGGAGCCCAAAATATAGGATCACTTTTAGTTGATAGATTCCAAATTCAAAATTTTAATTTTCCTATAGAAACCCATGACTTTTAGTCGCGAGTGAGTGAGCAGAAGAAGGACACATTGAGCTTCAAGATTGTGGACACACTTTGTCCCCACATGTATGAGTAAGCCTACAATATCTCCCTTGTATCGTACATTCAATACAATATACATTTGTTTTAGATTATGCAACTATCTCGTGCTCACTACTGCCTCTTGCTTTACTCTTATTTTAAGTGAATTTGTCTTGAGGAGTTCTCTGCGTATACTTAATCTTTTTCTGTGATATAACTTGGTATATGTAGCTTAGACCTTTAATTTCTATGCTATCACTTTTCACCTCATTTGATTTAGAGATCAGAGAGAAATCTTCATTACATTTTGCTTATGTCTGTTGTTTGTCATCTTCCTAAAATGTCAGGATTACAACCATAACTTCTTAAGATTATTTCTCAGCATATACTCATCCTAAATTAGTGGAATAACTTCCTATATCAAGCTTAGGGGTAAATTTAGATATGGCTGAAAGCTCTCGGGTCAATTGTAATCAATGAGTGAGTTCGGAGTGAAACACTGAGCAGGTTACTGTCCATAACTAGCAACTTTCTACAACTCTTCAATCTTGAAAGTAGTCTGTTTTGATGCAACTATTTGAAGGTGATGATCCAAAGCACATTATGGGTCCAAATGCATATTTGGGAAGCTATAGGTGTATACTAAGGTAACCTGAAGTAACATTGGCAGGTATAGAGGAGGATTTGTATAGCACCAGCTCATTTCTAGAGTGTATCCAGCCATCTCCTCACAGTGGCATCAGAGTAATCATTAACTCAACATGGGAGATGGATTCCCATCATCAATTGACAAATTGGATCGAGGTAATTACTTTGCTTCGTCTATTAGAATGGAAGCATATCTACAAGGTAGAATCTTTATGGTTACATATCTAGAGATGAGTCAATGTCAATACTTAGAAGCAAAGGGCAACCTACTCAAGAAGAACAAGAAAGGTTATCAACATGGTGCTCAAAGGATGTATTGGCAAGGTCATACCTTCCCAACTTAGTTTCTGATTTCTTACTCCCACATATCTGAAATTGTAAGACATGACAAGAAACATGGAATGCAGTTGAAGCATTCTTCTCTTCAAGCAGTAGAGCAAGGAAGAATCAACTATGGATGGAGTTCACAACACTCAAGAAGATGCCCAACTCAATGTCACTGATTATGTCACTTAAATGAAGGACCTAGCTGATCAACTTGGAAGCATTGGAGAAGTCATTAATGAGGAGCAAATTGTGATAGCTTGGGGTGGGCACGAGGTAGAGGCTTCGTTAAGAAGCTATTGTCCAAAGCTATTGTAACCATTGATTCACATCTATAATATCAGAATTCTTCCTTCTCTGCATCATATTTGTGTCTACTCTTCTGCATCAGGTTTTCTCTTACCTTGTGAAATCTCTATGTTCTTCTCTCCTCTCTTATTTTTTAGTGATCGAAAGATTGTGATTGAGGAAACACTACAAGTGGTATTAGAGAGGAATCAATCCTTGGGAACGATGGAAGTTCTAACACAAAAGATTCATGAACAAGAGGAGCTTATTCATAAGCTTCTTGGAGAATTGTGCAAAGAATGAGGTGGAAAGCAACCAGAAGGAGTAACAAACTTGTTTTTACAGCTGAACCATGAAGTAGATGAAGGTGCAGGAACATCTAGTGTACCTCGCAGAAAACAGAAATGCAATTATGAAGATATGGGACTAGTTGAGTTTGCCCATAAGCAAGTCTTCAAGAAGGCAAAGTTGAATGATTTTGATGCTAAGAAGAAGAGTGGCGAATAACTTGAGGGATGGATTGAAGAACTGGAGGATTTCTTTGATCTTCGACAATTTAGTGAAGAGTCCAAGGCAAAAGTTGGGATCTTACACCTGTGTGGGATCGTGAAGCTATGGTGGAAGTCGTATATGCAGACTCGAACCTGTTCTGGTCCAGTTCTATGGAAGGAATTTAGAGAACAAGGTGAAAAATGCTATTGTTCTTCACACTACCATATGGATAAGAAGATGGAGTTCTACAATTTTTGATAGCACCAAAGTGATAAACATAGCTTATCGGTTGATGAGTAGTTCCTACATCTTCATAAATATGCATTAGAGGTTAGTGGTAACGCTCTCAAGTGTAAATTTATTGAAGGACTTTGTGAGGAACTTCGCTATCAAGTCAAGGGATCTGAAGCATTGATTTTCTTGATGCAGTTGGGATGGCAGAGAACTTTGAGAACATTGAGAAGTTCAATTTGCAGAAGCCAAATAGAAGCAGATTCATTGCAATGGGACATAGGCCACAAAGACCTGTTACAATGAATATGAACAATTCAGAGAAGACTCCCTCTTCAAATAACCAAGGCAAAAATCCTGCTCAGGTGGAAAATCAAAGGAGGCATCGACCAATCTAGTGGCAACAAGACCTTGATTTTATTAATAAGGCAAAAGGACTTGGTCTGTGTTTTCGTTGCAGGCAGCAAGGGCATTAGACGTATGAGTGCCCCAATAAGGTAGTCTTTTGAGTCCCACAATCAAAAGCGATAAACATCATCGAGGAGGGTACAATTATTTAGGAAGGAGATGATGGAGGTAAGTCCCTTGACTCTACTTTACGTTGCATGGTGGTTAGTTCTTCCCAAAGGCTTCTGTAATCATGATTCTGGGTATGATTTTAGTGCACAAAATCACATTTTTGATTGATTTAGGTAGTACCCACTGTATTCTATCTTTCAAATTAGTACGAAACCTAGGGATAGCCAATATGCAGATAACCAGACCTGTACAGATGGCCAATGGACAATTACACTACACAAAAGGACATATTGAAAACCCTAAATTTACTCTTTCTGATAGGTGCTTTTTTGGAAGTTTCCATGTGATTGAGATGAAATAGAGTGATGCAATCATAGGCATGGATTGCTTAGTTAAAAATTTTGTGATGACTAATTGTGAAAAAAGAACGATTACTTTAAAGCTAGATGATGAATCTATTCATATTCTAGGTGATGCCTATAATCCTAAACCTATCCTTATTTTTGCTTGGTAGATAATCAAAGGTATACATGATGGTTGTAGAACATTCATAGTGTATGTAAACAATTTCCATGAAGAAAATAATTAGGAAAGTTTTCCAAATTATGTAGAAAATCTTTTGAAAGAATACGTAGATGTATTTCCAAAAGAGTTGTGTGGTATACCTCCACCTAGGTAGATTGACCACACCATTGACCTATATCCAGGGAGTGAACCATATTCTAGAGCACCCTATAGATTTAACATCAATGAATTAAAGGAGCTTAAGATTCAATTAGATGATCTTCTGAAGAAAGGCTTGATAAGACCGAGTGTATCAGCTTGGGGTGCACCTATTTAATTTCAGAAGAAGAAAGACGTCTCTTATAGATTATGCATTGTCTATAGGGGGTTGAATAAAAGAACAATTTAGAATAAGTATCCACTCCCTCACATAGATGACTTATTAGGCCAATTAAGTGGAGCGACTGTATTCACTAAGATTGACTTTAGATCTGGATATCACCAGATTAGGATCAAAATAGAGGATATTCCTAAGACAGCTTTTTGAACACGATATGGTCACTATGAGTTCATGGTTATACCTTTTGGATTAACAAATGCTCCTGCCACATTTATGTGCTAAATGAATAGTATTTTTCATGATTACCTAGATGAATTCATCTTAGTATTTCTTGATGATATATTTGTATACTTTAAAGATGATTCTGAGCATGCAATACATCTTAACAAGACTTTGCAAACTCTTAGGGAACACAAATTGTATCGATAAAAGAGTAAGTGTTTCTTTACTAAGGATAAATCTGAGTTCATGGTCATCTCTCAGATCTTCAGGCAGTATGTGACTTTGGCCTTGCGTTCCATTGTACTAAATGTGTATAGTTTCTTCTTGCAAAGTTGATGACTCTCAACAGAATCTTTCTCTGTATATTGCGCAACTCTTCAATATAATCTCTGCGTTTTGTTGTTGTGCGCAAACACCTATGATCTCAATCATCGTGCGGATGGTCCTCTTCGCTACATCACAACGTGTTTCTCCTTTGTCTAACTTTAGAACCTGTGCCATGTGACAGACAGATAATCTTCGAATATTACCTCCTCCTTTTCCATATCTACATCTACGCATGATCCCCCCCTCGTACTTGCATGATCTCTCCCCTATTTTTATCCATCTGAACTATGCACCCCCCGAATCTGAAGCCTTCACTTTGACCCTCCGTTTTTTTTAGCTCTCCGCGCAAGCGCATGCATGCTTTTTATTTCCTTTTTCTCGTCTGCACCTTTTCCTATTTTTAGTTTTAAATCATTGTGCGCTCGTTTTCCGTTTTTCTTTTCCTTGTTTTGATTTGTTTAATCGTTTTTTTATTTTTTTATTATGACTTGTTTCACACTCTCCTTGTTTAAACAACAAGGTCACATGTTCTAGCGATAAATGCGAAATACATATGTCTACTTGCCACGTATACCATTTGTAGTTTCTTAATACAAAACAGTTCATATTTGCACATGCATGTTTAAGGCTTCGCTATATATACATGATGGCTCACCTTTCTACTTTCACATTCTCAAGATATGCATTTTCGTGAAAGATAAAACATCTACGCTTCAGTTTGGTATCACACACAACATGAATATGAACTTTGAAATTGTCCCACAGAAGTGAGTTTTCATAACTTCAAAAGTGATGAGTTAAAGAAAACAAAATGTATCGAAGCTCGAGGCTGATGAGTAGATGGCTATGCACTATGGATGTCCCACTTCATTTCGTAGGACTTTCCCCATTCACAAACATTGATGATGAGTCTTATTACATGGAGTGATTCAGACACACAGTCATAACTTGAAAAGAATGAAGACCAGATCTAGAATGGATTCGTGCATAGGCACACCCATCATCCATCGCCTTAGTCTCCATTTGTACCTCAGCTATAAAGGGCTATCCAAGGATAGCCTCATATGAACAATGGTCTTGGACGAAGAAATGGAATTCCTCAGAAATCCCTGCTATCATCACAGGCACAAATGCGCATGCCCCGAGCAGTGCTCCAGAGCCATTATTTCTCGTCCTCATCCTCCATCCATGGTCTTTATCTATTGGCCACCTAAACTGATCATAAAGCTTCTTGGAAATCACATTTATCTTTGACCCTCAGTCAATCAAGGCCAAAGCAAAACATGATTCTTCATAATTGCTTCCCAATTTCACCTTCATTTCAGGTGTCCCTCTTGCCCAAAAAGTCCTGTTAAACTCACTTTCTGTCTTTCTCATCTCATCATCAGGTGTAATAGGACCTAAGGAATTCTTATGGCACCTGGCTATCTCATCATCATTGTCATCAGAAGTGTCACTCAATGTAACTGCTTCATTTATCACTTGAATATCTTCAGCTGCTTCTTCTATCTCTACATCTTCAGGTAATAGAAACCTCTTTCTCTTTATCAACTTTTTAAAGTTGTCCTTGAACTCAGGCTTCACTATGGAGAAGACCTGCTCCAAGGACATGGTCACTTGGCTTTTTAAGAGAATATCATTTAATATCTCTCTTGTATCATTTTTCTTTTCCAACTCAGAAATTAATATAGCCTTTGGCCCCTTCTTCTTTGTCTTCTTCTTCTCTTTATCCTTCTCTTGAACATTCTCTTGAATTTCATCGGTCTTTTGAACAGGTTCTGGTTCTTTCTCTTTCTCTTTGCTTTGCTCTTGAATCTTAATTGTATGAGCTGGCCTCTTTCCCTCCTTTATTTCCTTCTTCTTTGTCTCTTCCTTTGAAGCAATAGTCTCTTTAAATTGTAGTTTCTTTTCGGGCTCTTTAGCCTTCTCTTCAGCGTCTTGGCTTTGTTTCCTTGTAACTCTTCTTTTTGGCTCAATCTCTTCCTGGATCTCATCCCTCTTCCTCTTTTCTTCCACATTGGCTATATGTGAATATACTGAGAATTGATCAACAGGAGACTTCCACGCAGTCTTCTGCATAATAGCATCTCTAGCCCTCACTAAAGCCTCTATAGAATAGTTTCTTTGAGGTTGAGGTCTAGTCCCCTTTTCATCTCCTTCCTCTAATGGCTCTAACTGTGCGGCTGATGTACTTGCATTATTGCCAGATAGGTCCTCATAAAGTTTCTTCATTCCCCCCTTTCCCCAATTCACAGGCAGAGGAAGGTGGGTCCTAAAGTCACAAAGATTCTTGTCTATATCTATTACCACTTGATGCTCCTTTGCTAGCTTAAGCTCTTCACATGCATATGAGAAATGTTCTTGTGCATCACACCATACACATCCCTTTGCCCCTCTAAACCCACCAGTCGCTCGTCTCTCAAAAGGTCCACTCTTTCTTTGAAATGTGGGTTGCACTTGTGGTGCAGGTATCTATTGAGCAACAAGCTCCACTGGAGGTGCAGGCTAAGGCATCACATAGCCTTGCACAATTGGAATGGGCATATTACCTCTCTATATTGCATCTGCATAACTGGTACTTGCGTGAGGAGGAGTGGGATCCTGATACCCCATAGAATACACTTTATTATGAATACTCGCCATTTCTTTTGACATAGATGCTTGCATCGCCATAAGATTTTCTATTTGTCGGCTGAGAATCTCAAGTTGTGGCTCCGTTGGTGATCCCAAAGTGGATGCAACATTAGCAAAAGATGATGTTGTAGGCACATTCGGAATCGCTGGAAGTGAAGCCTCCCTAGGTGGTTCTAGAGCTACTACTACAGGTCTATCATATAATACCGCCTAGCGTTGCCTCATCTAGGCAACCACTTCCACTTCTCTCCTCACTACAGCCAACCCAAACCTCTGTCCAGGTTCTTCTATCCTCCTCCTGACCTTAGTCCTGTCTTCAGGACTTAAGAACTTAAGGAAGGAAGTAATAGATGCTCGGAGAGTCCCTGAAACTACCCGTGTGAAGTAATGTGCAAAATCTACTTCAGGTAGACCATAGATCCATGCCTGTTCCTCAAATACATCCAGCTATTCAGTCACATTCAAACCCATAAACTTGCCCTTTTCTCTCAAAACTGCTTGGACTACACGAGCCCCCTATTTCTCATCACTACTTCCTTGAAGACTTCCTCAATCTCTCTTCTCTGGTCCGACCTAGAACGTAGAACGAGGTCCAGTGTGAGTGGCTCTACTATCTCTCTTATCTTAGAGGAAAGCTCAGAGAAGAAACTCGATGGGTCACGAGCCAGGAGGTGGAGGTTAGTGTAAGTACTCTATCTAGGTCAAATGCGGTCTAAGTGCTCTCTCTCCTCAGTTCGCAAAATTTCAATGTATTTTCTCTTCTTTCAATGATATTTTTCTGACGCTCTATCTAAGCTATGAAATCAGCAAATCCCTAATCTAAGTAGGAAGAAAATGCTGACATGTATGGGCTAAACTAATGCAAAGTTTCGATGCTCAAACTCAAGCAACAAAACAGTCTTTCTGTTCAAACTGTGTATATGAAGCAATGCAAAAAAATCAAGGACCTGAAATGCTGGTATCTGGAGTCTCTGTCTGATGCCGAGGTTCCTGTCTTCTTATAAAGGAGTGGGTGGCATGACGAGGATCACCGGGCAACCGCCTCGCTTCACATCGGGTTCAGATGTCAGAGAAGAAGGAGGTCAAGTGAATGGGAAGAACTGGCACGGGGTAGGATCAGGCCCCGTGTGTGCGTCGTTCCCCCTATCCGGCGAGCGGCATCTACGAGCTGGGCGCCTCGCCCTCTCTTTGGTGTGGCAATCCTCGTAAGGCCCCTACCCTCTCCGAAGAGATGAGCGAACGTGTGTACGCGTCAGACCGTAGGTGAAGGAGTCGAGATAAATCAGATTAAGCTCTGAAACACGGAAGTCGTGGGATCGTTGTGCAAACAAATTCAATGATACAATGCAGATGCCACTGAAGTCCTCCAATAGAATCTCAATGATACAAAGATTCCCGCTATAGTGCGGATCGGTAATACGGCAATGTGCTACAGTGCGGAACAGGTGAATACAAATATACGCCGCTGCTACAGTGTGGATCGGTCGACTATAAGATAGGCCTCCCGCTACAGTGCGAGAAGGCACCCATGGGACTCGGCTTTGCCCACGCATCCGTAGCGCATCTCTCTTGTGCTGAATTCTCTAGCCCGTCACCTACCACCGACTCTCTATCGAATTGTCTTGGGCATCGCCAGGGCTCTACAGCCCACGTTTGATCAGGTGGGCCGACAGCTAGGGGCCACATCTCTCTCTCAATTCTCTCTCTCATGGAGATTTTGTTTAGTGCTCGTCGTTTCTCTCTCTCTCTCTCTCTTACCAAATTCACCCGTGTGCATGTAGCTTCTGCTGCAATATCTCTCTCCGGTGTCTACGTCAACAGTAGCACCACTACCCATCTCTCTCTCTCTCCAGGCAGTCTGCTAAGGCGCCGCCTATCTCTACTTCTCTCTCTTCGACACGTTAGTGCCAGACCCACCAAGCTTCTCTCTATGACACTCAGTAGCGTGCTTCTCTCTCCTCATGCCCTCAGCAGCTCGGACATCTACTCTACATGCTTCTTCTCTCTCTCTCTGCTACAACAACGCCCGATTGCCACATCTCCTCTCTCTTTGACTCTCTCTGTATCGGTGTGCAAGTAATCAAGTCACGGATCTCTCTCCCTCTCCACCCATATACATTACTATTAACGAATAATAGACCAACATATTCATGTCACAGGATAAACCAAATTTGAATGGATAAAATCTATGCTAAGAATAGAAAAGGGTTTATTGAGACATTCTCTCTCTCATGTGCCTAAGGGCTCCATAGTCTCTCCTTCTCTTGGCATGGTAATGGAGCATGTGAGAAAGAACATTAAAAACATGAATGAACTGAAATGGGTAAGGAGCATACCTGGAGGGAAGTTCCACAAGCAAGATCCACAAGGAGGAGCAAATGAGTTTAGGCACTTATTTATAGGCCCCCGTCCCCTTGAACTTTCCTCTAGAAACTTCTAACCTCCTTACTCAACTTTCTAATTCCAGATCACCTTGCATGTCCATTTGCTATTTTTGGAAAATCACACCTCTAATTTCTATTTTTAATTTTTCTCCTTTTTATTTTTCCTAGACTAATGTTTTGGTTTCACAGTGTATATAGAAATTAATTAATTTTAAGGGTTTGACCTAGGGTAAATGCCAATTCCAAGGGTCTAAGCTAGGGTTTTTGGTCAAGAAAATTAGAGTTTTGATCACAATCAAGTCAAACACATTAATCCAAGGTTTTATTTATAGTTTGGACCTAAACTCCAATGGTTTTCTAAGGGTTTAGGTCAAGTTTTCATGCGGTAAACTCACGTTTTCAATCAGTTCCAAGGATCAAATCTAAGGGTTTAAGGTTCAAAAGTTAGCTATTTATACACACATGTCTAATGTACATATCTAACATGATTTCATATCTCAGAGTCAATCAAATCGGCCAAAACATGTACAAGTTTTACCACTTTCATAGTAAAACATCACACAAAAGTCACAAAATCAATGAACTTTGAAAAAGAAAAACAATCTTGTTCTCTAAACTCCTTCCATAAAGCCAGACTAGAACACATCCGAGTCTCCATACACGACTTCCACCATAGCCTTTTGATACCAAGTAGGTGTAGGATCCCAACTTTTGTCGTGGAATCCTCACTAAATTGTGGAAGATCAAAGAGATTATCCAGCTCTTCAATCCATGCCTCAAGATCTTCTCCACTCTTCTTCTCACCATTAAAATCATTCAACTTTTCCTTCTTATATCATCATAATTGCATTTTTGTTTTCCTCAAGGCCCACTAGATGTTCTCAGACCGTAACCCACTTCATCCTTCAGTTCCACGAATAAATTTGTTGCACCATCTAGTTGTTTTCCACCTCCTTCTTTGCATAATTCTCCAAGAAGTTTCTCAATAAACTCTTGTTGCTCACACACCTTCTACATGAAATCTTCCATCATTCCCAATAGTTGGTTCTGCTCTGACACCACTTGTAGCATTTCCCCAATCACAATCTTTCCCGAATCACAATCTTTTGATCATTCAAGAATAAAAAAGGAGAGAAAAATGTAGAGATTGCACAAGATAAGAGAAATTCTGATACGGAAGAATATGAGTGAGAGAGATGAATTTTGATATTATAGGTGAGCATCAATGGTTAAAATAGCTTTGCAAAATAGCTTCTTGATGAAGCATCTACCTCTCGACCACCCCTGATCTATCACAATCTTATTCACACTTGCACTCTCAATCATTCTCTCACTCTCACTCTCATTCTCACATTCAATGACAAGGTAATTCTTTGGTTTCTGCATGTACCCTTTGTTGATATGCAAGTCTCCCTATAGTAGAGTTTAATCGCCACCCCCAAAGAAGACTGCAATCCACCAAATTTGGAAAAAGTTGAGTTTCTCCAAAATTTTTGCAAAAAGCGATCGTAGTGTGCTTTCTTGTTGGGGGGTTCTTGAACAAGAAGGGATTTGAGTGTTTGTTTGAACAAGAGTGCCATGCGATCGTAGTGTGCTTTCTTGTTGGGGGATTCTTGAACAAGAAGGGATTTGAGTGTTTGTAGGAGAAAAGGGAAAGACAAGAAGAAAGACACACACTGGAAGCCTCTGTCGATCGATTATAATAAAACAAATACAATGTTGAAGCACAATACAATCCAACGCTTCTGTGCAAAATCCCACGGAGTGCTCAATTACCAAAATACCAAATACCCAAGGGACTTGTTGTTGCCGTGCTCCTCTACACCAAATCTCCACCTTCTCCAAGCCTGCACTTGTGCACACCTTGCACCAAGCTTGCACTAAGGGGGAGGGATGGGTACCTTCTATCGGCACGCACACACTTCAATAAGACCTTGGGATTCTTGGGGGACTATCTTAGCACTTCTCTGCACACTTCCTTGGTCACTCCTCATGCACACCTTACACTTCACTTCTCTGCGTCGCACATTGTGTGTCTCTTGCACTTCTCTCTCTTGCCTTTCTTAAACTATGCTCACTCTTGCTTACACTTAGAATAGTCCAAGAATAGTCCTTGCCTTAATTTGAGTGTTCATTCATGTACGCTCCCAACTGTAAGAGTATCTTGGTGCTCACTTTGATGTCCCAAGATTGTCTTCACAAGTGGGCAGCCAACGACTCCCTCTTTTGTCCTGTAGTGACTTTATACTAAAACCAAAAATTTTAATTGTGGGGCCATACTTTCACTTCTACGTACGCTGCCGCTTCACATACCTTCACATTTTCCTTTAAACTCTTCAAATGTGCACATAAGGGAGGGTTCACCTGAACCTTCCAAAACACTTTAAAAACACTTTTAACCTTAGGGAAATTAGAGAAATACCTCTGCAATCTGCAACCCACTTTCTCCAATTTCCCCATTGTGGACAGTTAATTGTGCACTACCTATGCACTTTGACACTTGCACTTTAGCACTTTGACTTTGCACCTATTGATTTTGATCTTGAATTTGTTGACTTTGACCAATTTGACTTTGACCTTTTGACTTTGACTCTGGTTGTCTTTGACTACATTTTACTTTGACCAATATGACTTTTACAAGCTCAATAGTTGCCCACCACCTAATGTGCTCTTTGTCCCGGAGAGCTACAACCAAAACTAAGAGCATAGAGGACATCATGATTCTTGTGCTGCAGAATCTTTAAACGGACACTTAAGCAGAGACCCAAAAGTGGAATGTATTGCAAGGAAAAGCAAAGGAGGAAAATGGGAGGGTAGAAAGGAGGGGGAAGGGAGGGCTAATGGGGCTGAGATGGATAAGGCAAGGAGGGGTAAGGATGTGGCTGGGCATAAGTTTAAAAGGGGGGGTGAGGGAGTAGGATTATGGGGTCTAGAGAGGGTCAAAATGATAAAAAAAAAAAGAGCGATAGAGGTTGCATTACGGAAAATGTGCAACATGTGGTGAAATGAGGTGAGAATAGGCAATGTGGACCATGTGTATAAATAAAAACATGTGATAAATATGCACAAAACATGTGGTTTTTGACCAAAAGTCAGAGGAAATTATGGATTTTGGAAAAATTAAGTCAAAAAATGAATCGAGAGGTGCCAAAATACATGAAAATGACTCCAAATTTAAAAAAATGGCCATCTGAGCCATGATTCAAAGCCAAAAGGTTTGAGCCATAAAAACTTAAAAAAATATATAAAATAAAATAAATAAATTAAAAGAAATAAATATATATATAAATTTAAATATGAAAAAGACAAATAAATTTTATTTATTTATTTATTTATTTAATAAAACTTGAACGCATGCCAGTGAAAATTAAAGAAAAATAAAAATAAAAAGAAACTATAAAAGAAAAAAAATAAATAAAATAATAAAAAATAAGAAGAAAATAAATGAAAGAAACTAAAAATAATTAAAAAATAAATTAAAAAAATCAGGGGGGGTTGGAGGGGGGCGGGGGGGGGGGGGAGGGGGAGATGGGGGGGGTGGTTGCGGTGGGGGTGGGGATGTGTCAGAGTCGAGGGAGGGGGGGGGGGCAGGGGAGGGGGGGATGGGGGGGGGGGGGGGGGGGGGATGGGGGGGGTTGCGGTGGGGGAGGGGGGGATGGGGGGGGGGGAATGGGGGGGGGCTGCGGTGGGGGGGGGGGTGGGAGGGATGTGTCAGAGTGGGGGAGGGGGGGGGAGAGAGAGAGAGAGAGAGAGAGAGAGAGAGAGAGAGAGAGAGAGAGAGAGAGAGAGAGAGAGAGAGAGAGAGAGAGAGAGAGAGAGAGAGAGAGAGAGAGAGAGAGAGAGAGAGAGAGAGAGAGAGAGAGAGAGAGAGAGAGAGAGAGAGAGAGAGAGAGAGAGAGAGAGAGAGAGAGAGAGAGAGAGAGAGAGAGAGAGAGAGAGAGAGAGAGAGAGAGAGAGAGAGAGAGAGAGAGAGAGAGAGAGAGGGAGACGGAGAGGGAGGGAGAGAGAGGGAGAGAGAGAGAGAGAGAGAGAGAGAGAGAGAGAGAGAGAGGGAGAGAGAGAGAGAGAGAGAGAGAGAGAGAGAGAGAGTTATTTTTTGTAAATTTCGAGTTCTTTTTTGAAAAAAATCCCTAGGGGGACTTTTTTTTGAAGGATAATATCCAAAATTAAAGAAAAATAGAGAAAA
The DNA here is from genome assembly GCA_020310875.1 of Ceratopteris richardii. Lineage (NCBI taxonomy): Eukaryota > Viridiplantae > Streptophyta > Polypodiopsida > Polypodiales > Pteridaceae > Ceratopteris > Ceratopteris richardii. The sequence goes on along the minus strand of CM035419.1, from coordinate 85,006,483 downwards.
ATGCCTCTCCACTATATAGTACCGTATACACCTCAACAGAATGGAGTTGTAGAACAAAAGAATAGGTCATTCATGAAGATGGCGAGGTGTATGGTCAAGAGTCAGGCTTCACCACATAGTTTCTGTGAAGTGATTTCCACATAGCTTGGCACTTCCTTATACATGAGTGCCAGCTCATTGTTTAGGAGGTTTTTTTCCTCCGGCTTGTATATACTCCTATTGCCCTAATGGGCTGCTTATCTTTGTACATTCTCTAGTAATACATTCACTATCCTGTGTTGTACTCCAAGCTTCTTCTCCTTCCTTGTGTTGTTCGCGTGCTTCCGCAGACATCTATCTCCAACAATTCTTGCAACATTCAAAGTAGTATCAGTCTTTATAGGAAAGAAATATGCCATCTTGGTAAGTTGATGGACTACAGAAGATATGGTATCATCCTTACTTCTGGTCATTTGTAATTTAGTGATAAAGTCCATAGAAATAGACCATCACTTTCAATTTGGAACATCCAAAGGTTGAAGCATTTGAGGCATTCTCTTAAACTCAATTTTCACCAATTGGCATTTAAAACATTCACTAACATATTTTCTAATATCCCGCTACATACATGACCAAAAGTCAGAATACTTTGTTTTAGCACAAGTCTTTGAATAACCTGGATCTAGAGAGAAAGGCACATCATGAAATTCATGCAATATTTTAGCTTTTAATGGAGACTCATCAGATATACACAATCAATCATTACAATACAAGGATCCATTCAACAAATGAAATTTATCGTTATACATCGATCCTTGTTTTTTTCCAAAAAATTCAAAATAGGTGCATAAAAAGAGTCATGTTTCAATTCTTCTTGAATTTGATTGAGAAAATCAAAATTTATTATAGAAACAAGATTAGATGAAGGTATTCAACTCAATGCATCAGCGATCTTATTTTCCTTACCAGCTTGATACTTAATGTCAAAATAAACTCGCTTAATAATTCAATCCAACCCTTCTTCTTGTTGTTAAGTAATGGTTGTGTGAAAATGTATTTTAGACTTTGATTAGCTATTTTCAATTCAAACTTAACCCCAAACAATAGATGTCTCCAATGCTTAAATGCATGCACAATAGCAAGCATTTTGAGATCATGAGTTGGATAGTCAAGTTCATGTTTTCTTAATTTTCTAGACTCATATGCGACCACCCTACCATCCGGTGAAAGAACACATCCTATGTGACTGCCACTTGCATCACATGCAACCAAAAAAGGCTTTCCCTATTTTGAAATTTCCAAAAACAAAAATTCAAAGACTTTTTATTTCAATGTTTCAAATGATTTTTGAGAAGCATCACTCCACACAAATCCTTCATTCTTTTTAGTCAATTTTTTGAGGGAAGTAGCTATCTTAGAGAAATCCTTAATATGTGTTCTGTCATATTGTGTTGACCCAAGAAAACTTCTAACATCCCTTATAGTCTTAGGAATCGGCCAATCAATTATTGTCTTTACTTTATCTTCATCTATATGGATTCCATCTTTTGATATGGCTCTTCCTACATACACAAGTTTATCCTTAGCAAAGAAACACTTACTCTTCTTTCCATAGAATTTGTGTTCTCTAAGAGTTTGCAATGTCTTCTTGAGATGTATCAGATTCTTAGAATTATCTTTAGAGTATAGAACTATATCATCAAGAAATACTAAGATGAACTCTTCTATGTAATTATGAAAAACATCATTTATGAAGCACATAAATGTGGTCGAAGCATTTGTTACTCCAAAAGGTAAAACGGTAAACTCATAAGCACCACATCATGTTCAAAAAGCTATCTTGGGAATATCTTTTTTGAAGATGACTTGAGAAGATAAATCTAGATTAAGCACAACTAATTGAAATTCTTACATGGACCAAATTTTGCAATTTTCCCCCCAATGCTTTCTTGTTGTCATCAAGCACATAAATGTGGCAAGAGGATTTGTTCATGCAAAAGGTATAACCATGAACTCATACGGACCATATCGTGTTCAGAAATCTATCTTAGGAATATCCTCTGTTTTGATCCGTATTCGGTGATATTCAGATCTTAAGTCAATCTTAGTGAATACAGTCGCTCCACTGAATTGGCCTAATAAGTCATCTATGTGAGGGAGTGGATACTTATTATGAATTGTTCTTTTATTCAACCCCCTGTAGTCAATGCATTATCTATAAGAGTCGTCTTTCTTCTTCTGAAATAAAATAGGTGCACCCCAAGCTCATACAGGCGGTCTTATCAAGCCTTTGTTCAGAAGATCATCTAATTGAATCTTAAGCTCCTTTAATTCATCAATGTTAAATCTATAGGGTGCTCTAGAATATGGTTCACTCCCTAGATATATGTCAATGGTGTGGTCAATCTGCCTAGGTGGAGGTATACCACGCAACTCTTTTGGAAATACATCTATGTATTCTTTCAAAAGATTTTCTACATAATTTGGAACACTTTCCTCATTATTTTCTTCATGGACATTGTTAACATAAACTATGAATGTTCTACAGCCATCATGTATACCTTTAATTATCTGCATAGCAGATATAAGGATAGGTTTAGGATTATAGGCATCACCTAGAATATGAATAGATTCATCATCTAGCTTTAAAGTGATTGTTCTTTTTTCACAATTAGTCATCGCAAAATTTTTAACTAACCAATCCATGCCTATGATTGCATCACTCGTTTTCATCTCAATCACATGGAAACTTCCAAAAAAGCACCTTTGAGAAAGAGTAAATTCAAGGTTTTCAATATATCCTTTTGTGTAGTGTAATTGTCCATTGGCCATCTGTAGAGGTCTGGTTATTTACATATTTAGGGCTAACCCTAGGTTCTGTACCAATTTGAAAGATAGAAAACAATGGGTACTACGTGAATTGATAAAAAATCGGATTTTATGCACTAAAATCATACCCGGAATCGTGATTACAAAAGCCTTTGGGAAAGAACTAACCACCATGCAACCTAAAGTAGAGTCAGGAGACTTACCTCCATCATCTCCGTCCTCAATAATTGTATCCTCCTTGATGATGTTTATTGCTTTTGATTTTGCGGGTCAAAAGATTTCCTTACTTGGGCACTCATATGTCCGATGCCCTTGCTCCCCGCAATGAAAACACAGAGCAAGTCTTTTTGACCTCTTAATGAAATCACGGTCTTGTTGCCACTGGATTGGTTGATGCCTCCTTTGATTTTCCACCTGAGCAGGATTCTTGCCTTGGTTATTTGAAGACGGAATCTTCTTTTAATTGTTCATTTTCATTGCAAAAGGTCTTTGTGGCCTATGTCCCATTGCAATGAATCTGCTTCTATTTGCCTTCTACAAATTGAACTTCTCCATCTTCTCAAACTTCTTGGCCATCCCAACAGAATCAAGAAAATCAATGCTTGAGATCCCTTGACTTGATAGCGAAGTTCCTCATGAAGCCCTTCAATAAATTCACTCTTGAGAGCGTTACCACTAACCTCTAATGCATATTTATGAAGATGTAGGAACTTCTCTTATAAGCTATGTTTATCACTTTCATGCTATCAAAAATTGTAGAACTTCATCTTCTTCTCCATATGGTAGTGTGGAGAACAATAGCATTTTTCACCTTGTTATCTGAATTCCTTCCATAGAACTAGACGAGAACACATTCGAGTCTCCATATACGACTTCCACCATAGCTTCGTGATCCCACATAGGTGTAGGATCCCAGCATTTGCCTTGGACTCTTCACTAAAGTGTCGAAGATCAAAGAAATCCTTCACTTCTTCAATCCATGCCTCAAGATATTTGCCACTCTTCTTCTCAGCATCAAGATCATTCAACTTTGCCTTCTTGAAGACTTGGTTATGGGCAAACCCAACTAGTCCCATATCTTCATAATTGCATTTTTGTTTTCTGCGAGGTACACTAGATGTTCCTTCACCTTCATCTACTTCATCGTTCAGCTCCACAAACAAATTTGTTCCTCCTTCTGGTTGCTTTCCACCTCGTTCTTTGCACAATTCTCCAAAAATTTTCTGAATAAGCTCCTCTTGTTCATGAATCTTTTGTGTTAGAACTTCCATCCTTATCGAGGATTGATTCCGCTCTAATACCACTTGTAGCGTTTCCTCAATCACAATCTTTTGATCACCCAAAAATAAGAGAGGAAAGAAGATTGTAGAGATTTCACAAGGTAAGAGAAAATTTGATGCAGAAGGGTAGACACAAATATGATGCAGAGAAGGAAGAATTCTGATATTATAGATGTGAATCAATGGTTACAATAGCTTTGGATAATAGCTTCTTGACGAAGCCTCTACCTCCTGACCACCCCAAGCTATCACAATCGCATTCACACTCCCACTATCAATCACACTCTCACTCTCACTCTCAATCACAAGGTAATTCTCACATTTTTGTGAATCCTCTATGTTGATGCGTAGGTATCCCTATATCATAGTTTGATCATTGCCCTCCCACAGAAGTGTACGATCTAGCACATTTAGAAAAAGTCAATTTTCAACAAAACTTTCACAAAAGGGCATGAGATCGCTTTCTTTCTTTATCGTACGTGTCAAAAATAGCAGAAAAACACCAAAAAGACATATGTAAAAATATCCATAATTAGAGATGGTGACACATGAGCATCACAATCATGTGGCTCAAAACGTTAAGAAGATGGAGAAGTTCAATTCGCAAAAGGAAAAGAGAAGCATATTCATTGCGATGGGACATAGGCCACAGATACCTATTGCAATGTACATGAACAATTTAAGGAAGACTCCATCTTCTAATAACCAAGGTAAGAAGGAAAATCAAAGGAGGCGTCAACCAATTTATTGGCAACAGGACCCTGACCTTATTGAGAGGGCAAAGAGACTTGGTCTATGTTTCAATTGAATGAAGCAAGGGCATTGGACATATAAGTGCTCGAATATGGCATTCTTTTGGCCTGCACAATCGAAGGTAATAAACATTATCAAGGAAGGAACAACGTTTGAGAAACCAAATGATAGAGCTAAGTGCCCTAATTGTACTTTACATTGCATCATCACTAGTTGTTTCCCAAAGGCTTCTCTAATTACGATTTCGGGTATGCATTCTATGCATAAAACAAGATTTGTGATTCATTGAGGTACTAAACATTGTTTTCTATCTTTCAAATTAGTATAGAATATGGGGATACCTCTAAATATGCAGACAATTAGACCTGTAGAGATGGCCAATGGATGATTGCATTATACGAAACGATACATTGAAAACCTTGCATTTACTTTTTCTAACAGGTCTTTTTTTGAAAAGTTTCATGTGATTGAGATGAAATAGAGTGATGCAATCATAGGCATGGGATGGTTAGTTTGGAATTCTGCAACAATTGATTGTGATCAAAGAGCACACACTTTAAGGCTAGATGGTGAATCTATCCACATTCTAGGTGATGCATATAATCCTAAAACTATTCTTATTTTTGCTATGCAGAGCATTAGAGGTATACGAGATGGTTGTAAAACATTTGTAGTGTATGTGAACAATCTCATGAGCAAGATAATCATGAAAGTATTCGAGATTATCTAGAAAATATTTTGAAAGAATATGCCAACGTAGTTCCAAAAGGCTTGCCTAGTATACCTCCACCTAGGCAAATTGACCGTGCATTGACCTATATCCAAGGAGTGAACCATATTCTAGAGCACCCTTTAGATTTAACATCCATGAATTGAAGGAGCTTAAGATTCAATTAGATGATCTTTTGAAGAAAGTCTTGATAAGACCGAGTGTCTCACGTTGGGGTGCACCTGTTTTATTTCAGAGGAAGAAAGATGGTTGTTATAGATCATGCATTGACTATAGGGGGTTGAATAAAAGAACAATTAAAAGTAAGTATCCACTACCTCACATAGATGACTTATTAGGTCAATTTAGTGGAGCGAATATATTCTCTAAGATTGCCTTAAGATCTGGATATAAGCAAATTAGATTCAAAATAGAGGATATTACCAAGACAGCTTTTCAAACACGATATGGTCACTACGATTTTATGGCTTAACCTTTTGGATTAACAAATGGTCTTGCCACATTTATATGGTTGATGAGTAATGTTTTCCACATTTATATGCTTAATGAATCATGCTTGATAATTAATGAAATACTAAGATGAATTCATCTAGGTAATCATGAAAAATATTGTTCATCAAGCACATAAATGAGGCAGGAGCATTTGTTAATCCAAAAGGTAGAATCCTGAACTCATATTGACCATATCGTGTTCAAAAAGCTATCTTAGGAATATCCTCTGTTTTGATCCGAATTTGGTGATATCCAGATTTTAAGTCAATCTTAGTGAATGCAGTCGCTCCACTTAATTGACCTAATAAGTCATCTATGTGATATTCTAGCTCCACAATTTCATCTTCTGTTAGCTCATGAATGTAATGGTACTGTACTTCTATGTGCTTGGTGCGAGCATGAAATATTGCGTTCTTTGCAATAGCCATACAACTTTGATTATCACACTCCAGTACAATTGCCATATTTTATGGAAAGCCTAGATGTGTAAGAATTCTCCTTAACCAGACTGCCTCACAAGAAGCAAAACAAGTTACTTCGTACTCTGCTTTAGTGGAGGAGAGTGTGAGAGTTGGTTGCTTCCTACTTACCCAAGAAAATATTCCTAAACCAAGTGAGAAACAATATCCATAAACTAATTTTCTAGAATCACTCTCCAGCCCAATCGAAATCACAATATCCTTGAAGTGTATCACCTATGGTATAAAATGTACCAATATCCAAGGTTCCTGCAATGTACCTTAGAATTCACATTCCAACATTCTAGTGACTCTCCTTAGGTTTGTTGGAAAACCTCCTTAACACTCCAACAACCTAGCAAATGTTTGGTCTAGTGTTGCACAGAAAAATAAGAATTCCAACGAGCTTCCTATACTTCTTAGCATCTACATCAGGCATGTTATCATCCATAGATAGCTTATGATTTACCTCCATAGGTGTGCAGTTGGTTTGCAGTCCATCATTCCAAATGCCTTGAGAATTTCTTTGGCATATTTTTTTTGTGAGATGAAAATTCCATCCTTTCTTTGCCATACTTCAATTCCGAGACAAAAATGGAATAGACCTAAGTCTGTCATTTCAAACTTAGTTCCCAAGTTGATCGAAGTTTGATTGATGAGTTCTTGATGATCTCATGTAATGATCAAATCATCTGCATATACCATAACCTAACAATAGGCAGAAGCATTGGATTGAATTATTAAGCCACTATGATTTTGACATTAAGTATTTGGTCGGTAAGGAAAATAAGGTGCTTGATGCATTGATGCAAAGATCTTTATGTAATCTTCTTTTTGTATTAAATTCTAATTTTCCCAATCAAATTCAAGAAGAACTAAAACATGACTCTTTTTATGCACTTATTTTGAATTTGTTGAATGCAAATAGGGGATCAATGTATCAGAAAAAATTTCATTTGCAAAATGGATCCTTGTATTGTAATAATTGATTGTGTATATCTTCTGAGTCTCCATTAAAAGCTAGAATATTGCATGATTTTCATGATGCACCTTTCTCTGCACGTCGAGGTTATTTAAGGGTCTATGTTAAAACAAAGTAGTCTTACTTTTGTCTGTGCATGAAGCACGATATTAGAAAATATGTTAGGTGAAAAATGAGTTTAAGAGAAAGCCTAGAATGCTTCAACCTTTGGGCGTTCCCAATCAAAAGTGGGAGTCTATTTCTATGGACTTTATCACTAAATTACCTATGAGTAGAAGTAAGCATGATACTATATTTGTTGTAGTCGATCGGCTTACCAAGATGGCACATTTCTTCCCTATGAAAAACACTAATACTACTTTGAATGTTGCAAGAGTATTTGTAAAAGAAATTTTTTGATTGCATGGAATGCATAAAAGCATTCACTACAACATATCGAGGGTATACCGAGGCTACTACTGAGGAAAATGAACGGGGATGATTTCTTCGCGATGTCAGTGTTAGAGTCGGTATATGCGTCAGAAACAAAGCTTCGGTATGCGCGTCGGTATAAGCATCAGTATGAGTGTCGGTATATGCATCGGTATAGATGCCGGTATTACTAACGCGTATACCGATGCCCATACCGACAACCATACTGGGTGTACAGAGGCCTATACCGACGTCCATACTCGAGCGACCAGCGCATATACGGACGACCGAACCTATACAAATTTTTTTGGGCAGAGTGTGTTGTCTTTTGCTACAGCATGATGTTGTTTAGCAAAAGACAACACACTTTGCCCAACTGAGTACATGTGTTATGTACTCTAATGGCAACCAAAACATAAACTTATATGAGCGAAAATGAACAATGAATCATGTACAGAAAGTTGTATATTCCATAAATGAAAAATGTACAAAAGTGTGGCAAAGCACTTCTATATAGGAATCAAATACAAAATTATGGTACATCACTACCACATAGGAGTGTAATTCAAAATTGTGGCAATGTGACAAAAAACTTCCAGATAGGAATCGAATACAAAATTATGTTACATCATTGTCGTATGCGAGTGTGATACAAAATTGTGGCATTGATCAAAATATTTACACCTACAATCCTACAACAAAACATATGTATAAAATAAGACCAATTAACATGACATTAATAAACAAAAACTAAAAACACAAAACCAAGATATAACTTTACCTAATGAAGAATATTCTCCCATGAGACGATTGCACCACGTCCCTCTAAGTCTTGTAACAATGAAGTCAATCCATGTCGATATCCATATGATTCTTCAGTTCGCATCGGAGGACAACCCATTTCCAACTCCTATAATAAATATGCAAAATGTTTGATGAACATACATAATGTGCTTAACACAAAAAACTTCAATAATTAACATGATACTTACAAATTGGTATCACATACTATCGTATCCACCGCTACCTAAATGCGACGTTCCAACCGTATCTAAACGTGTGGCGGCCGCATCTCTCTGTTGACGATATCGATCGGGAGTATGTTGTTGCTCATCCTGAATCGATTCCTATTCTTCGACATCTAGCCATACAGGCTTTGGTAAGCCTGCTCTAAAAGCATCGCGAGCTTCCGATCGTCGATGAGACATCACCAAGGTGTACGTGGACATCCCATCTGATGCAATGTGAAAATCTCATCTCATCCAATGTATATATATGCATGCTTATATACATATGCATGCTTACAAACATATGCATTCATGCTTGTATACATATGCATTCATGTATTCATATGCATGCTTGTATGCATTCATGTATACATATGCATGCTTATATACATATGCATGTATGTATGCATATGCATTAATGTATGCATATGCATTAATGTATGCTTTGCATGCTTGTATGCATATGCATTCATGTATGCATATGCATTCATGTATGCATATGCATTCATGTATGCATATGCATGCATGTATGCATATGCATGCATGTATGCATATGCATGCTTGTATGCATATGCATGCATGTATGCATATGCATGCATGTATGCATATGCATGCATGTATGCATATGCATGCATGTATGCATATGCATGCATGTATGCATATGCATGCATGTATGCATATGCATGCATGTATGCATATGCATGCATACATGCATATGCATTCATGTATGCATACGCATCCATGCATGCATATGCATGTATGTATGCACATGCATGCTTGTATGCACATGGATGCTTGTATGCATTTACATGCATGTATGCATATGCATGCATGTATGCATATGCATGCATGTATGCATATGCATGGTTGTATGCATATGCATGCTTGTATGCATATGCATGCATGTATGCATATGCATGCATGTATGCATATGCATGCATGTATGCATATGCATGCTTGTATGCATTTGCATGCTTGTATGCATATGCATGCTTGTATGCATATGAATGCTTGTATGCATATGCATGCTTGTATGCATATGCATGCTTGTATGCATATGCATGCTTGTATGCATATGCATCCATGTATGCATATGCATTCATGTATGCATATGCATGTATGTGCATGCATATCCATGTATGTGTATGCATATGCATGCTTGTATGCATAGGCATTCATGTATGCATATGCATTCATGTATGCATATGCATGCATGTATGCATATGCATGCATGTATGCATATGCATGCATGTATGCATATGCATTCATGTATGCATATGCATATATGCTTGTATGCATATGCATGCATGTATGCATATGTATGGTTGTATGCATATGCATTCACGTATGCATATGCATGCATGTATGCATATGCATGCATGTATGCATATGCATGCATGTATGGATATGCATGATGTATGCATATGCATGCATGTATGCATATGCATGCTTGTATGCATATGCATTCATGTATGCATATGCATGTATGTATGCATACGAATGCATGTATGCATATGCATTCATGTGTATACATATATATGCATGCATGTATGTGTATGCATATGCATGCTTGTATGCATATGCATTCATGTATGCATATGCATGTATGTATGCATATGCATTCATGTATGCATATGCATATGCATGCTTGTATGCATATGCATTCATGTATGCATATGCATATATGCTTGTATGCATATGCATGCATGTATGCATATGCATGCTTGTATGCATATGCATTCATGTATGCATATGCACGCATGTATGCATATGCATTCATGTATTCATATGCATGTATGTATGCATATGCATGTATGTGTATACATATATATGCATGCATGTATGTGTATGCATATGCATGTATGTGTATGCATATGCATGTATGTGTATGCATATGTATTGTGTATGTGTATGCATATGCATTGTGTATGTGTGTATGCATATGCATGTGTGTATGCATATGCACGTGTGTATGCATATGCATATTTTTATGAATATGCATGTGTATGTGTATGCATATTTATGTGTATATGCATATGCATGTTTGTATTCATATGCATGTGTGTATGCATATGTATGTGTGTGTTTATACATATGTGAGTGTGTATGTATATGTCTATATCTCTCCCTCTCTCTCTCAATCGAAAACAAATCAATCACTTACATGGATGTAATTGTTTGAATCAAGGTTGTCAAGATCCACTTGAAATTCTCCTTCGTCGAATTTCCAAAGATTTGATCCCAAAAATCTCTTGTAAAACTTAAGAGAGAAGATATTAGAAAATCAAAAACATAAAGAAAGAAAAAAGAGTGCTACAATATGTTTGATCTACTTAACAAAGCATCATATCTATAAAAATAGAGGTGTGCTTAGAGAGAGAGAGGGAAGGAGAAAGAGAGAGAGAGAGAGAGAGAGAGAGAGAGAGAGAGAGAGAGAGAGAGAGAGAGAGAGAGAGAGAGAGAGAGAGAGAGAGAGAGAATTGTTTGAATCGAGGTCGTCAAAATCCAATTGAAGTTCTCCTTTGTCGAATTTCCAAAGATTTGATCCTGAAATCTCTTGCAAAACCAAACAAAGAACATATTAGTAAAGCAAAAACATAAAGAAAGAAAAAAAAGTGCTACAATATGTGCGATCTACTTACCAAAACTTCATATCTATAAAGATAGAGGTCTGTTTAGAGAGAGAGAGAGAGGGATGGAGAGAGAGGGAGGGAGAGAGGGGGAGAGAATGAGAGAGAGGGAGGGAGAGTGAGAGAGAGGGAGGGAGAGAGAGAGAGAGAGAGAGAGAGAGAGAGAGGGAGAGAGAGTGACAAACTGCTTAGAATGAAGAATTTTGGTTTCGGGCCCGGTTAAATAAATGACGTCGGTATAAACGTCCATATAAGCATCGGTAGTTCCAGAAATTTATCAACGCTTATACCGACGCTTATACGGATGCATACTTTTCGAGGAAAAGCGGCCTTCCCAAATTGTCCGATGGTCATATTGACGCGGACAGATGACCGTCGGTATGCTAACCGTCGATATTCCCTCGATATGTTGTAGTGATTATTTTTAATAGAGTCTCTAGATTTGCATCAATATTTTGGAGAGCAACATTTGAATTGATTCGAACTCAACTTCGTATGAGTACAACTTTCCATCCACAAACTGATGGGGAAACTGAGAGGGTTAATCCGATAGTTGAAGATATGTTGCATATATATGTGAAGGAAAAGCAAGATAATTGGAGTGATTATTTAGCCTTGGTTGAGTTTGCATACAATAGTGCATGGCATACATCCATGTACGGATATAATAGTTTGAATGCACCTTCGTTTTCTAGTTTTCAAAATAAAGTAGAAGTGTCCAAAGAAAAGCTTGATAAAATGGATGAAGAACTTGGAAAAATTAAGAAACACATAAAAGAAGCTCAGAAAAGACAAAAGAAGTTTTATGATTTAAAGAGAAGACCACTTGAGTTTCCAATTGATGATATGGTATTTCTTAAAGTTAATCCTCACCAATCTAACTTGTTGCTAGGGAAGGATGATAGACTTTATCCTCAATACATAGGTCCTTTTAAAGTGTTAAAAAAAAATGGATCTCTTGCTTATTTGCTGGAATTACCTAAACATTTAAATGTGCATCCTATATTTCATGTTTGCATACTCAAAGTATATGTACCTAATGTTGCTCAGGTTCTGTAGGAGAATTATAATCTGAAAGATGATGGCTCTTTTGAGCTTCAACTAGAAATAATATTAGATAGAAAGGAAAGATTGCTTAGAAATAGATCTATACTAGAAATTTTGGTGAAATGGAACTCATACCTAGTAGAAGATTCAATTTGGGTGAATTTAGAATATTTTCTAACAAATTATCCTTCTTTCCAACTCTAAGGAAAGAGTTCTTAAAGGGGGAAAGAAATGTAATAGACCTCTTTTCTCGTGAAATAATTCATTTTGAACTTTGTGAATTTCATTGTGGGGCTAATGCTTAGAAGGAATGATTAGATCATTTTATGCATGTAGGAAAAAACTTGGGATGACAAGTTTCATATTTTGTCTCTAGATCTTACTTGCATCATGTTTTCTAGTTGAAATTTGAAGGTGAAGACGAAATAATTAAGAAAAACTCTCTATGAGATAAAGGTAAAGATATTATAGGAGAATAAAAGTGTCTGTGTGAAATGTTTGTGAACATCTTCTAAGTACCTTGTTTAGGGATCTAGATTTAGAAAATGTCTTAATTTTAATCTCTCTAGAATTTTGAAACTTGCAGGGCTTAAAAGTGGCATTTGGAGATGGATTTGGACCTAGGTTGTCTTTAACACTATTATGCAGATCAAAAAAGTTAATAGAAGTGTATGTCACAAGCATAAGTTAATTCCTCAAATTTTTTGCATTACACGACTTTGAAAAGTGCCATTTTCCAACACTTAGAAAAAAAGAAAAAAAAAGAGAGGGCTTCTCTAATTCTATTTGAATCCATGGTTCTAATGATTATGTGTCACCATGTCTAATTATGGATATATTCGGAAATGTGTTTTCGGTGCTTTTCTCCTCTCTTTTGACAGGTATGCAAAAGAAACCGCACTACGATTGCATGGCTTCTTATGAAAGTTTCAGAGAGACTCGACATTTTCTAAATTTGGGGGATAACACACTTCTTTGGTAGGAGCGATCAAACTCTGCTAAAGGGAGACCTACGCATCAACAAAAGAGGACGCACAAAAATTAGATAACTACCTGGTGATTGAGTGTGAGAGTGAGAGAGAGTGATAGTGTGATTCAGAATGCGAGTGTGATTGAGATTGTGATAGCTGGGGGGTGGTTGGGAGGTAGAGGCTTTATCAAGAAGCTATTTTCCAAAGCTATTATAACCATTGATTCTGATCTATAATAGTAGAATTCTTCGTTCTCTGAGTCATATCTTTTCTACTCTTTCGCATCAGATTTTCTCTTATCTTGTGCAATCTCTACATTTTTCTCCCCTTTGTGATTCTTGCAATCTCTACATTTTATCTTGTGAAATCGGTAGAAGATAGATTGTGATTGGGGAATTGGCACAAGTGGTATCAGAGTAGATTCGATTCTTGGAGAATGATGGAAGGTTTGATGCAAAAGGTGCATGCAAGAGGAGCTTATTGAGAATCTTCATGGAGAATTATGCAAAGAATGAGGTGGAAAACAACCGGAAGGTGCAACAAGTTTATTCATTTTCGAATCAATGAAGTCGGTGAAGGTGCAGGAACATCTAGTGTTCCTCAAGGAAAATAAAAACACAATTATGAAGATATGCAACGAGGTGAGTTTGCCCTTAACCAAGCCTTTAAGAAGGCAAAGTTGAATGGTTTTGATGGCGAGAAGTGTTGGAGTTAGACGTCTGCGGAAGCACGTGAACATCACAAGGAAGAAGAAGAAGCTTGGAGCACAACACACATTACTAAATGTATTACTAGAGAATGTACAAAGATAAGTAGCCCATTAGGGCAATAGGAAAATATACAAGCCAAGGGAAAAAACCTCTTAAAGAGGGAAAAAAGTGCCCTGACGGTCCTAATGTGTTCGCACACATCACTACCTAAATATATCAACAAATCCCCCCTAGGAGTGATACGGTGAACAAGGAGCTAGCACTCATGTATAAGGAAGTGCCAAGCTATGTGGAAATCACTCCACAAAAGGAAGTAAGCCCAAAGCTTTGCGGAAAGCTTCAAACTTCTCCCTAGGTGGAGCCTTCGTGAAAAGGTCTGCAATGTTCTCTTGTGTGGGCACATATGCCAAGCTGATCTCCCCAGCAGAGAATCTCTCCCTGACATAATGATAATTCACCTCAATGTGCTTAGTGCGAGCATGGAACACAGGGTTCCTCGCAACTGCCAATGCGCTCTGACTGTTAGTGAAGATGGTGGTGGCAAAAGACTCGCCAACACCCGAATCAGCGATAAGGTGTCTGAGCCACACACACTCAACAATAGCTGTGAAAGCTACCCTATACTCAGCCTCACAACTAGAAGTGGCCACAATAAGCTGCTTCTTGCTCAACCAAGATATAAATGAGCTACCAAGCATGAAGCAAAAGCCACTAGTGGACACACGAGTGTCATAGAAACCAGCCCAATTAGAGTCAGAAAAAGCATGCAAATCTGGCGATAGTGATCCCCCCTTGGGATAAAACAACCCAAGTAGCCAAGTACCACTCAAATAACGAAAGATGCGCTTAACTGCTTGACAATGCTTGACTCGTGGGCAATGCATAAACCTGCTCATCTTCGAGACAGCAAATTGAATATCTGGCCGAGTAATGCATAAGTAAATCAAGCATCGAACAACTTGTTGATAGAGAATAGCATCAAATGCATCTCCAGCATCATGAAGAATCAATCGTAAACCTGTCTCCATAGGAGTGGCAATAGGCTTAACGTCTTCAAGGCCAAAATGTTGCAATAATGTGTCAATATATTTGGTTTGACACAACACCATTCCACCATCAACTTGCATAAACCGAATGCCCAAATAGTGATGCAAATGCCCCAAATAAGACATCTCAAATGAGGCATGCAAATCAGCCTTAAAATCAGCAATATGCTTCTCAATAGGACTAGTGAGCAGCATGTCGTCAACATAGACAACAATGATCAGAAGCACATCATTAGCACGCTTAACATATAAGGAGATTTGAGTTGGACTCTTCTCAAAACCATGTGCAATCAGATAGGCATGTATCTTCTTATAGCAAGCACGTGGTGCTTGCTTTAAACCATATAATACCTTCTTTAACCTACACACCTAGTTTTCATGCCCTTTCTGCACAAAGCCATGGGGCTGAAAAACACACACTTCTTCATGCAAGTCACCATTCAGAAATGTTTTTTTCATGTCCAACTAATGTACACTCCAACCATGATAAGCTGCAAGTGCACAGATGCTCTAAAGAGTATCGATCAAGTATCGATCTTCATTATAGCATCATATTCAGATTGCATAGCAGCCATCCAATTTTGTGAATTTTGTGCTTCATCAAACAAAACATGCTCATTCTCATCAGAGAGCTAGATGCAGCCATAACATAGGAATCTGATTCAAAAGAGGCACTATGAGAGCCTGGACCAGTACGATATGACAGAGGTGCATCTAATTTGCTATCACGCAAAGTCTGCACTAGCCATTTTGGCATAATTTTTGCCTGCTCAATATCAACTCTCTCATCAACTAGTGCTTCATGTAAATCTGCATCAAAAATCCAACGATCTACATCATCACATGAAACCTGTAAAGGGTGAGGAGTTGCCTCATTAGGATTAGCACTAGACTATCCACCTATAAAAAGAGGCAGCAAAGTATCATACATGTCTTTGGAGCTAACAGATGTCTCCTTAGTACATGAAAGAAATGGTTGAATAACAGCTTCCATAAAAACAACATCACCGCTAACCAGAATGCATTTAGTCTATTGATGATATAGATGATAGCCTTTACTTTCAGAACTGTACCCAACAAAAATACATTTTAGTGCTTTATCATCCAATTTTCTGCAATGTTGTTCAGGCACTGATGGATATGCCAAACAACCAAAAACACGTAGATGAGCAACAAATGGCTTGGGATCATGCCAAGCCTCATATGGAGTGATAGATTGCAGCGCTTTAGTGGGACACCTGTTCAATACATATGCTGCACACATGATAGGCTCAAGCCATGTGGTAAAGCCTGACTCTTGACCATGCACCTCCCCATCTCCATGAGTGACCTGTTCTTTGGTTCAGCGACTCCATTCTGTTGAGGTGTATAGGGCACTCTACACTGGTGTTTTATTGCACGTTCAGCTAGAAATGTATTAAAATCAGAAGACATATACTACCCCTCCTGATCAGAACGGAGGGTGCCCATTTTACAGGCTGACAGGTTTTTAGCCAAAACTAAAAACTATTTGAAGCACATGCACACTTCCGACTTTACCTTCAATGGATATATGCATGCATGCCTAGAAAAATCATCGATAAAAATCACGAGGTAAAGATAATTCCCAAAAGAAGGTGTCTGCATAGGACCACAGACATCACTATGTACAAGCTGCAATTTTTGAGTAGCCCAAACTGAACCATCTTTTGGAAAGGACGAACGCTCGATTTGCCCAAAATACAGCCTTATCAAACATGTTTGCCAAGTGCCTCAAGTTTGGGTAAAGAGGACACCATTTCAGTTTTTTGTAGGTGTAGCAAACTAGCAAAATTCAGATGACCAAAGCGTGCATGCCAAAGCTTTGCATCTGACATATCATAAGAATCATTTACTACACATGCCAAATCATTTATAGATCTTTCATAGTCTATGAGCTTATACAGCCCATGACATAAAATGCCAGAAGCAATAATCACATCGCCATTTGATAGATCGTGAACTGTACAACTTTCATCAACAAATTTCACAACCAAGCCAATCTTGGCTAATGCGAGAATTGATAAGAGGTTCTTCTTGATCCCTGGCACAAATAAAGCATGTGACAAAGTGAAAGAACTACCATCACTAGTAGTCAAAATTATCTTATCAACTCCCATAACAGGATAAGAGGAGTTGTTGGCACATGTAACAATATTCCCTATAGGGGTAGGCTCAAGTGAACAGAAGAAACTATGCTGTGAGGTAATATGTTTGGTCGCCCCAGTGTCAAAGTATCAAACATCTGAGTCTACTACAGACATGCACTACTCATGAGAAGGTGGGTCAAAACTGCAAACACTAGTAAATGCCAATTCTTCTTCTTGCACAAGATTACCAGACTCCGTTTTTTGTGTAGAGGCTTTTGCAACAACCATTTGAGACTCTTTCTTCTTTGCCTCTTTTGCAGCGAGTTTTGGACAGTTCTTTATGATATGATCATTCCCTTTATAATAGTTACAAAACAATTTTTGCTTTTCTGATTTCTTCATATCTTTATCTTCCTTCTTTGAATATGCAGAATTAGCAGATTTCTACTTGCTAGTTGAAGAGCTCCATTTTTCTTTGCCCTTCTGACTAGCTAGGAAAGCTTGATCTGCAAGTCGCATAATGGACCTATTCTGCCTAGACTGATCTTCCTGCAACAGAACAGAGACACTATCTCCTCAAATGATAAGGCATTTGGATTGCTATTCATCATCAACCGAAGAGTAGAAGATAAACTCTAATATGAATCAGGAAGACCATTCAGAATGGTCTACACAAGTGAGCTATCTGGTATAACCTTATCAGCAGAAATCAATTGTTCCTTCAAGTCTTTGATCTTCATTAGGAAACTATCCATAGAATCATCTTCATTCATGTGCTGACTCTCCAATTGTTTTCAAAGGTAAGCAACACGAGCCACAATCCTAGCTTGGTACAATGTGGTAAGTTTATCCCAAGCATCCTTAGCTATTCTACAAGAGTGAATGTGAGAAATAATGACACGTTTGACAGACAAAGCTATCAATGCATGTGCGTGGGCATCTCTGCTATCCTAGCAAATCTGCTCTATAGTAGGTGCAGCAAAAACCATAGCACGAACAAGAATATGCATAATATCATAATCTTCAATACCTTCTGCATCAGCTTCATTACCTGTAGTCGTAACAGTCGCAGGTGTGATAGGACGATTTTTGACACCCTGCACAATGTTCGACAGTCCTTATGCAACCAACACATGTCGCATCATATAATCCCATAACGGGTAGTTGGTACCATCCAACTTATCCTCAATATCCAACATATGGAATACATCACTACTTTCAGCCGTGGCCGATGACTCAAATACCTTGATGCAAAAAATTGACTGTATCTCAAAAAAGTTGAACAGAACTGCTAGACGAATTCCACTAGACCTCTAGTAGACTTTGAGATGCTTATAATTGCGAGCAAAAACTAGTATATACCTTTGGCACAAAAAGACGAAATAGCCTACACAAGCGCTACGATAGTGCATTTCGAGGCCGAAACGAGCTTAGCCTGCTCTTATACCTATTGTTGGAGTTAGACGTCTGCGAAAGCACGCGAACAGCACAAGGAAGAAGAAGAACCTTGGAGCACAACACACAATACTGAATGTATTAATCAAGAATGTACAAAGATAAGTAGCCCATTGGGGCAATAGGCGTATGTATATACAAGCCGGGGGAAAAAAACCTCCTAAAGACGGAAGAAAGTGCCCCGGCGGTCCTAGGGTGTTCAAACACATCACTACCTAAATATATCAACAAGAAGAAGAGTGGTGAAGATCTCAAGGCATGGATTGAATAGCTGGAAGATTTCTTTGATCTTCGATAATTCATTAAGGATTCCAAGTCAAAAGTTGGGATCGTGCACTTGTGTGGTATCTTGAAGCTATGGTGGAAGTCCTATATGCAGACTTGGATGCATTGTGGTCTAGTTTTATGGAACAAGTTTAGAGAACAAGCTGAAAAACGCTATTGTTCTCCACACTACCATATTGAGAAGAAGATTTTATGCATAGAAAGCATACCCGAAATCAGAATTACAGAAGCCTTTGAGAAAGAATTAGCCACCATGCAACGTAAAGTAGAATTAGGGCATCTGCTTTCTCGATCGTTGTTCCCTCATCGATGATGTTTTTTGCCTTCCATTGTTGAGGAAGAAAGATTGCCTTATTTCGGAACTCATATGTCCGATGCCCTTGCTCCCCACAAGGAAAACATAGAGCAATTCTTTTTGCCCTCTCAATAAAGTGAGGGTCTTGTTGCCAATGGATTTGTTCATGCCTCCGTTGATTTTCACCTCAACATGATTCTTACCTTGGTTATTAGAAGATGGAGTCTCCTTTGAATGAACTGAAACATGGAGAACATATAACAATTCCTTTTGCCCTCTCAATAAAGTGAGGGTCTTGTTGTCAATGGATTGGTTGATGCCTCCTTTGATTTTTCACCTCAGCATGATTCTTACCTTGGTTATGAGAAGATGGCCTCTTCCCAATCAAATTCAAGAAGAACTAAAACATGGATCTTTTTCTGCACCTATTTTGAAGTTTTTGAATGCAAAGAGGGGATCAATGTATCACGAAAATTTTACTTGTAGAATGCATCCTTGTATTGTAATAATTGATTGTGTATATCTTCTGCGTCTCCATTAAAAGCTTGAATATTTCATGATTTTCATGATGCATCTTTCTTTGTAAATCGAGGTTATCCACGGACCTATGTTAAAACAAAAAAGTCTTATTTTTGTCCATGTATGAAGCAAGATATTAGAAAATATGTTAGTGAAGGAATAAAATGCCAAAAGGTGAAAAATGAGTTTAACAAAATGCCTAGAATACTTCAATCGTTAGGCATTCCCAATCAGAAGTGGGAGTCTATTTGTATGGAATTTATTACTAAATTACCTATGAGTAGAAGTAAGGATGATACCATATTTTTTGTAGTCAATCGTCTTACCAAGATGGAACATTTCTTCCCTATGAAAAACACTAATACTACTTTGAATGTTGCAAGAGTAGTTGTAAAAGAAATTTTTCAATTGCATGGAATGCGTAAAAGCATAATTTCTAATAGAGTCTCCAGATTTCATCAAACTTCTTCAGAGCAACATTTGAATTGATTCGAACGCAACTTCATATGAGTACAACTTTCCATCCATAAATTGATGGGGAAACTGAGAGGGTTAATCAGGTAGTTAAAGATATGTTGTGTATATATGTGAAGGAAAAGCAGGATAATTGGAGTTATTATTTACCCTTGGTTGAGTTTGCATACAACAGTGCATGGCATGCATCTATGTACGGATATAATAGTTTGGCTGGAGCTTTGTTTTCCGGTTTTCCAAATAAAGTAGAAGTGTACAAAGAAAAGCTTGATCAAATGGATGAAGAACTTGGAAAAATTAAGAAACACATAAAAGAAACTCAGAAAAGACAAAAGAAGTTCTACGATTTAAAGAGAAGACCACTTGAATTTCAAATTGATGATATGATGTTTCTTAAAGTTAATCCTCACCAATCTAACTTGTTGCTAGGGAAGGATGATAGACTTTCTCCTCAATACAACGGTCCTTTTAAAGTGTTAAAAGAAAATTGGATCTCTTGTTTATTTGCTGGAATTACCTAAACATTTAAATGTGCATCATGTATTTCATGTTAGAGTACTCAAAAGATATGTACCTAACGTTGCTCATGTGTTCTAAGAGAATTATAATCTGAAAGATGATGGCTCTTTTGAGCTTCAACCAAAAATAACTTTAGGTAGAAAGGAAAGATTGCTTAGAAATAGATCTATACTAGAAATTTTGGTGAAATGGCACTCATACCCAATAGAAGATTCAATTTGGGTGAATTTAGAATATTTTATAACACATTATCCTTCTTTCCAACTCTAAGGACAGAGTTCTTAAAGGGAGGAAGAAATGTAAAAGGCGTCTTTTCTCCTGAAATAATTCATTTTGAACTTCTTGAATTTCATTATGGCCCTAATGCTTAGAATGAATAACTAGGTCATTTTATGCATGTAGAAAAAAATTTGGGATTATAAGTTTCATATTCTCTCTCTAGATCTTACTTGCATCATGTTTTCTAGTTGAAATTTGAAGGTGCAAATGAAATAATTAAGAAAAACTCTCTATGAGATAAAGGTAGAGAAATTATAGGAGAATAAAAGTGTGTGTGTGAAATTTTTGTGAATCATCCCTTAATTACCTTGTTTAGGGCTCTACATTTAGAAAACATCTTAATTTTAATCTCTCTAGAATTTTGAATCTTGCAAGGCTCTAAAGTGGCAGTTAGAGGTGGGTTTGGACCTAGGTAGTCTTCAATATTATTGTGCAGATCAAAAAAGTGAATAAAAGTTTCTCTCACAAGCTTAAGCTGATTCCTCACATTTTTTTGCTTTACAAGGCTTTGAAAAGTGCCGTTTTCCAACACTTACAAAAAAGAAAAAAAAAAGAGGGGGCTTCTCTAGTTCTAGTCGAATCCATGGTTCTAATTCTTACGTGTCACCATGCCTAATTATGGATATTTTCGGATATGTGTTTTCGGTGCTTTTCTCCTCTTTTTTGATAGTTACACAAAAGAAAGCACACTACGATCGCATGTCTTCTTTCGAAAGTGTTGGAGAAACTCGACCTTTTCTAAATTTGTTGGATAACGCACTTCTTTGGGGGGAGCGATCAAACTCTGCTATAGGGAGAACTGCGCATCAACAAAAGAGATTGAGAATGATAGTGAATCATTCTCAAAAGAGAGTGAAAGAGAGTGATAGTGTGATTGAGAATGGGAGTGTGAATGAGATTGTGATAGCTAGGGGGTGGTTGGGAGGTAGAGGCTTCAATAAGAAGCTATTTTCCAAAGCTATTGTAAACATTGATTCTTATCTATATTATTCAAATTCTTCTTTCTCTGAGTCGTATCTTTTCTACTCTTCCACATCAGATTTTCTCTCATCTTGTGCAATCTCTTCGTTTTTCTCTCCTTTGTTATTCTTGAATGATCAAAAGTTTGTGATTGGGGAATCACTAGAAGATAGAGTGTGATTGGGGAATTGGTACAAGTGGTATCAAAGTAGAATCGATTCTCGTGAATGATGGAAGGTTTGATGCAAATGGTGCATGCAAGAGGGGCTTACTGAGAAGCCTCATGGAGAATTATGCAAAGAACAAGGTGGAAAACAACCAGAAGGTGCAACAAGTTTATTCGTGGAACCGAATAATGAAGTGGGTGAAGGTGCGTGAACATATAATGTTCCTCTAGGAAAATAAAAACACAATTATGAAGATATGGAATGAGGTGAGTTTGACCTTAACCAAGTCTTCAAGAAGAAAAATTTGAATGGTTTTGATGGGGAGAAGAAGAGTGGTGAAGATCTTAAGGCATGGATTGAAGAGCTGGAAGATTTCTTTGATCTTCAACAATTTAGTAAAGATTCTAAGGCAAAAGTTGGGATTGTACACCCGTGTGGTATCCCAAAGCCATGGTGGAAGTCCTACATGTAGACTTGGATGCATTCTGGTCTTGTTTTATGGAACCAACTTAGAGAACAAGCTAAAAAACACTATTGTTCTCCTTAGTACCATATTGAGAAGATGGAGTTCTACAATTTTCGACAACACGAAAGTGACAGGCATAGCTTGTGTGTTGATGAGTACAAAGAAAAGTTCCTACATCTTTACAAATATGCATTGGAGGTTAGTGGTGACGCTCTAAAGAGCAAATTTATTGAAGGGCTTCATGAGCAACTCCGTTATAAAGTCAAGGGATCTAGATGCATCGATTTTGTGATGCTATTGCGATGGCCGAGAATTTTTAGAAGATGGAGAAGATCAATTCGCAGAATGCAAATAGAAACATATTCATTGAAATGGGATAGTGGCCACAGAGACCTATTGCAATGAACATGAACAATTCAATTAAGACTCCATTTTCTAATAACCAAGGTAAGAATCCTGCTCAAGTGGAAAATCAAAGGAGGCATCAACCAATCCATTGACAACAAGACCCTAACTTTATATTGAGGGAAAAAAGACTTCGTCTATGTTTTCATTGCAGGGAGCAAGGGCATCCGACATATGAGTGCTTGAATAAGACAGTCTTTTGGACTACACAATCGGAGGCAATAAACATCATTGAGGAAGGAACAATGATTGAGAAAGTAGATGATGGAGGTAAGTTCCCTAATTCTACGTTACGTTGCCTGGTGGCTAATTCTTTCTTAAAGGCCTCTGTAATTACAATTTTTGGTATGCTTTCTACGTATAAAATTAGATTTCAGATTGATTCAAGTAGTACACATGGTTTTCTATCTTCCATATTGGTATAGAATTTGTGGATACCTCTAAATATGTAGATAACTAGAGTCGTAGAGATGACCAGTGGAAGAGTGCATTATATGAAAGCATACATTCAAAACCTTGCTTTTACTTTTTTGATAGGTCTTTTTCTGGAAATTTTCATGTGATTAAGATATAACAGAGTAATACAATCATAGGCATGGACTAGTTACTTTATAATTCTGCAACAATCTATTGCGAGAAAAGGGCAATCATTTTAAGGCTAGATGGTGAATCTATCCACATTTTAGGTGATGCATATAATCATAAACCTATTCTTATTTCTGCAATGCAGATAATTAGAGGTATATATGATGGTTGTAAAACATTTGTAGTGTATGTGAACCATCTACATGAGGAAGGTAATGATCAAAGTATTCCTAATTAGAGGTATATATGATGGTTGTAAAACATTTGTAGTGTATGTGAACCATCTACATGAGGAAGGTAATGATCAAAAAATTCCAAATTATGTAGAAAATATTTTGAAAGAATATGCGGATGTATTTCCAGAAGACTTGCCTGGTATACCTCCACCTAGGAAAATTGACCATGCCATTGACCTATATCCACAGAGTGGACCATATGCTAGAGCACCTTATAGATTTAATATCAATGAATTGAAGGAGCTTAAGATTCAATTAGATGATCTTTTGAGGAAAGGCTTGATAATGCCCAGTGTCTCACCTTGGGGTGCACCTATTTTATTTCAGAAGAAGAAAGATGGATCTTATAGCTTATGCATTGACTATAGGGTGTTGAATAGAATAACAATTAAAAACAAGTATCCACTCCCTCACATAAATGACTTATTAGGTCAATAAAGTGGAGCGAGTGTATCAACTAAGATTGACTTAAGATTTGGATATCACTAAATTAGGATCAAAATAGAGAATATTCCGAAGACAGCTTTTTGAGCACGATATGGTCATTATCAGTTTACGGTTTTAGCTTTTGGATTAACAAATGCTCTTGCCACATATATGTGCTTGATGAATAATACTTTTCATAATTACCCAGATGAATTCATCTTCGTATTTCTTGATGATATATTTATATACTTTAAAAATGATTCTGAGCATGCGGTACATCTCAAGAAGACTTTGCAAACTCTTAGAGAACACAAATTGTATGGAAAGAAGAGTAAGTGTTTCTTTTGTAAGTATAAGCTTGTGTATCTAGAAAGATTCATATCAAAATAAGGAATCCATATAGATGGAGATAAAGTAAAAACTATAGTTGATTGGGTGATTCCAAAGATTGTAAGGGATGTTAGACATTTTCTTGGGTTGCACAATATAAAAGAGAACATATTAAAGATTTCGCTAAGATAGGTACTTCCCTCACATAATTGACTAAAAAGAATCTAGGATTTGCATGGAATCATGCATGTCAAAAATCGTTTGAAACATTGAAAGAAAAAGTCATTGAGAATTGTGTTTTGAAAACTCAAGTAATGGGAAAGTGTTTTGTGGTTGCATGTGATGCAAGTGGCAGTTTGATAGGATATGTTCATTCACAAGATGGTAGGGTGGTCGCATATGAGTCTAGGAAATTAAGAAAACATGAACTTAACTATCCGGCTCATGATCTAGAAATTCTTGTTGTTGTGCATGCAGTTAAGCATTGGAGAAACCTATTGTTAGGGGTTAAGTTTGAATTGAAAATAGATCATGAGAGTCTAAAATAGATTTTCACACAGTATTACTTAACAACATGTAGAAGTGTTGGATTGAATTATTAAGCGAGTATGATCTTGACATTAAGTATTTGTCCGGTAAGGAAAATAAGGTCGTTGATGCATTCAGTTGAAGACCTTTTTGTAATCTTCTTTTTATAATAAATTCTAATTTTCTCAACCAAATTCAAGAAGAACTGAAAGATGACTCTTTTTATGCACCTATTTTGAAATTTTCAAATGCAAATAGCGGATTAATGTATCATGGAAAATTTCATTTGTAGAGTGGATCCTTACATTGTAATAATGGATTGTGTATATCTTCTGAGTGTGTGTTAAAAGTTAGAATATTGCATGATTGTCATGATGCACCTTTCTTTGCACATCCAAGTTATTCAAGGAACTATGTTAAAACAAAGATTTCTTACTTTTGGCCATGTATGAAGCGGGATATTAGAAAGTATGGTAGTGAATGTTCAAAATGCCAATAGGTCAAAACTTAGTTGAAGAGAATGCCTGGAATGCTTCAACCTTGGATGTTCCAAATCAAAGTGGGAGTCTATTCCTATGGACTTTATAACTAAATTACCTATTAACAGAAGTAAACATGATACCATATTTGTTGTAGTCAATCGGCTTACCAAGATGGCACATTTCTTCTCTGAAAAATACTAATACTGCTCTGGAATGAAAAGAAAGATATTTGGAGTGAATATCCATTTGAGGCTATGTACAACTATAATTGTTTGAATCCACCTTCATTTTCAGGTTTTCCAAATAAAGTAGAAGTATCAAAAGAAATGCTTGATAAAATGGATGGAGAACTTGGAAAAATTAAGAAACACATAAAAGAAGCTCATAAAAGGCAAAATAAGTTCTATGATTTAAAGACAAGACCACTTGAATTTCAAATTGATGATATGGTATTTCTTAAAGTTAATTGTAACCAATCTAAGTTGTTGCTAAGAGAGGATGATAGAATTTCTCCTCGATACGGAGGTCCTTTAACGTGTTAAAGAAAAATGGATCTCTTGCATATTTGATGGAATTACCAAAATAGTTAAATGTACATCCTGTATTTCATGCTAGGTTACTCAAAAGATATGTACCTAATGTTGCTCATGTTTAAGTTGCAAGAGAATAATAAGCTCAAAGATGATGGGTATTTTGAGCTTCAACTAGAAATAATATAAGATATGAAGGAAACATTTCTTAGAAATAGAACTATAGTAGAAAGTTTGGTGAAATGGCAATCCTACCTAGTAGAACAATCAAGTTGGGTAAACTTAGAAGATTTCTAACACATTATCCTTCTTTCCAACTGTGAGGAGAGAGTTCTTAAAACGGGGAAGAATTGTAATAGGCCTCTTCTCTAGTTAAATAATTCATTTTGAACCTCTTGAATTTCATTGTGGGGATAATTGTTAGAATGAATAATTAGGTCCTTTTAGCTATGTAGGAAAAAAATTTGGGATGAAACATTTCATATTGTCTCTCTAGATGTTACTGGCATCATGTTTTCTAGTTGAAATTTGAAGGTGAAGATGAAAGAATTAAGAAAAACGTTGTATGAGACAAAGGTAGAGAAAGTATAGGAGAATAAAAGTGTTTGTATGAAATTTTTGTAAATATTTTTTTGTTCAGTCCTCTAGTTTCTTGTAAGAAAATTTCTTGATTTTAATCTATCTCTAGATTTTTGAAACTTGCAAGGCTCAAAAGTGGCATTTGGAGGCAGATTTGGATGTAGGTCATCTCTAACACTATTGTGTACATTGAAAAATTGAAATAAAAGTATCGCTCACAAGCTTAAACTAAATCCTCACCCTTTTTGAGTTATAGGGCTTTGAAAAGTACCGTTTTTCAGCACTTAAGAAAAAAACAAAAAAAAGAGAGGGATTCTCTAATTCTATTCGAATCCGTGATTCTAATGGTTATGTGTCACCATGTCTAAATATGGGTATTTTTGGATACATTGTCGAAAAGAATTTATTACTCTTAAAATATTGCTAAAATTAAAAGATTGATTAATTGATATAGGTTTGGTTAAATTATGAAAATTTTGACTAAGATTTGATTTTAAGTTTTATAGGATAAGAAGTTTGATGATTAATATCAAGATGGGAAGTATTTATCTAGGTATTATCTTATATAATTAAGGGTATAGATATAAAATCAAGGGCTAGTTAAGGATTTGTCTATGTTTTGAAAGTAAATGAAAGGGTATTTAAGGATTAAATGTAGGTTTTGATCATGTCTTATAGGGTTCTAGATTAATTTTAAGGTTAATTAAGGGTTATTTCACAAATCTAGACGGTTATGGAAGGTTAGAAGATTAGTTTAAGGGTTAATTGAGATTAATTAACATGGTTTGAAGTTAGTTGAAGGGTAAAGCTATGGTTAAGAGATTGATTAAGTAGGTTCTAGTCTATAAATGAGTTAATAAATAGGGCAAATATAATAAATGGGACCTTCGCAAAATATTTCAAATAAAAAATATGTTAATTATTAAGGTTATGGTAATAAGTAAATTTATTGATGGGTTTCATTTAATTTATTCTAAAGGTTTGTATTCACTCTAAAGTAATTAAATAAATAAAAAGGAATTGAAAGGATGTATTTAAATCTAAAGTCTATGGTCGAGTAAATATTTAATTGAATGGTTGTGTGTATTTTTGGGAGAAACAAATAGAGGAAATTTCCACGCCTAAAATCTTGTTGAAGTGTTGTTGAGTTAAAGAGGAGTTAATATAGGCTGCATGGATCAGTTATCTAAAGGAAAATGTGGGCTATGGTGGGCTACTCTCATTTATATAAAGAGGGAGTATGTACTCACAAGCTCATGTGATTTTTTAGGTACTTTATTTTCCTTTGCTCTAGACTATAGTCATTTATGCACACATTTCCATGATTGTTCTGTGGCAGGAGGAGAGAGAAGTCCATCTATCTTACTTTTGTCCTTCAATTAATGGAAATTTTTTTTTTTTTTGCTTTGGGAAATGATCCACGTAGAGACAAGGGCGCTTTGTTTCTTTTCCTCTTCTTCAATTTAATGTCTCCTTCTATTTTCTTCTTTTTTTTCTCTCTTCCTTTAATTTTTTTTATTCTTTTCTCCCACTCTTCTTTAATACTTTTATTTGTCCTTTCTCTTCTCCCTCTCCCTCCCTTTCTCTGTCAGCGGCGCAACATAGCTGCACGCACAACAGAGAGAGAGAGAGAGAGAGAGAGAGAGAGAGAGAGAGAGAGTAAGAGTGAGTTTTTTAATTTATTTTTTCTTTTCTTTTTTTAGCTTCTTTTTCTATTTTACTTTATACTTATTAGATATTTAGTTACTATTTTTTTCTTTTGTTAAATTATTATGTTTATATATGTATTTACTTTATAGTTTAGATATATTACATATTTTATGTTTATATATTTTAATATTTTATTATGATATTTTATGTTATATTTAAGTTTAAGTATATTTATTAAATAAATGTTATAAAATGAAAATATGGAGTGTATGTATAAAGGTATATGTTTATGTATTTATATTTGTATATGGATGACTTAATATATGTTTATGTTTCCTATGTATATATTTAAGTATTTATGTATGTGTGCATGAATATTTATGTGTGAATATTTATGTCTTAGATTTATTTGTTTTAATATAAGTATGTATATTTAAGTATCTATGTATGTGTGTGTTTAATTAATTGAATTGGTTACATATTAAATGTATGATTTGTTATCCTAGTGTTTTTTGTGTTCACAGGTTAGCAAAAAGAAGGATTACCCTATCCCAATATTTACCCTATTCTATCTTCACTTATCCTTTCCTTTTCTTACCCTTAGACCAAGCTTCTTTAACCCTTAGCTTGTTAGTAACTTAATAGAACATGCATTAGATTTAGTGATGTTTGTGACCTGCTAGATGTTGCTAGAGATAAGTGCATATACCCATGTATGATGTTAGGCATATTAGTAAATGTTAGACATGTTAGGCATGATTAGTAAGACATGATTAGTATATGATAGAGATGTTAGTGTATATAATGCCTGTTAGATATTAAGTAATGCATGTATATGTTAGGTAGAGCATGTTAGAAGTTAGGTATTGCAAATTAGATGTTAGAAGTTATGTTAATGGATGTTAGAAGCGTATGCATGTTAGTTAATGCAAATCAATTAATGTATGCATATTAGATGTTATGTGTATTTCATGTATGCATGCATGCTGATTTATGGTATGCATGTAGGATAGTGTTTTCATGTATGTATACATGTCATGCATGTTTTCTTGTTGCATGTTTATGCATGCATGTTCATGCATGGTTGCTAGTGCATGTGCATGTATGCATGTTCATTTATGCATGTGGATTTTGTTTTGCATATCATGTTTGTATTTAGTGCATGTTAAGTTTACATGTTCATTTATGCATGTGTCTGTGTGCATGTTATTTATGTTTGCATGTTATGTTTACATGTTCATTTATGCATGTGTATGTGTGCGTGTAATTTATGTTTGCATGTTATGAATGCATGTCCATTTATGTATGTACATGTATGCATGAGAGTTATTTATGCATGTATGCATGAGAGTTATTTATGCATGTATGCATGAGAGTTATTTATGCATGTATGCATGTGATTTATGAGTGTTTATGCATGTGCATGTTTATTCATGCATGTGTGTGTTAGTGTAAGTTATTTATGCATATGTGCGTTAATCTAAGTTATGTATTCATGTATATGTATGGTATGCATATGTGTGTTAGTGCATGTTCATTTATGCATGAATGTGCATGAATGCATGTTCATTTACGTCATGCATGTATGTTAGTATGCATGTGCTGCATGTTAGCATATGTAATATGTATGAATATGTATAAGTGTATTAAGCTATGTGAATTATATGATGCAATGTATGAATGAGTTATTTTATTATAATGTGTATGTTTAAATAAATGAAGGTACTTATATATATATATATATATATATATATATATATATATATATATATATATATATATATATATATATATATATATATATATATATATATATGTTAAAGAAAGTTTAATTATCTTATCGTAAATTACGTTTTTTAATATGTTAAGATTTAAGTGAGTGTTTAATCTTTTATAAAAGGTTACTCATATCTCTCATGTGATATTTAAGATGATCCGCAGACCTGTTGGAGAACAGAAGATTTGAAGTGTGAAAGAATTTACATAGCTGAAATCAATTGTTTAACTTGTATAGGATACAATTTTAATGAGCAATATCTTATTGCTTTGTATAGGAAATCAATCATTAAATCTATGTACATTTCAACATTTATGTCTAAAGAGGCTTCATCAATTAGTTCCTTTTTACCTCCATCTACCTTTGAAAGTTTATTTCATAGTCTAGCTGAAGAAATTGAAGAGTTAGTTAAAGACAAGATAGTAGAAGAAACTTTGCTTATAAGAGAATTTGATTGTAGAATACCCAGAACTTTACCATTAATTTCTACTGTTCAACCTAGTACAGAAAATAGTGAAGATGTTTTTCCACCATCCGTGTCTAGAAACATTGAAGATTCTCAAAACGATTGAGACGTACCTGAAAGCATTAAAGATCAACTAGTTAGTGAGAAATTAATCTTACCAACCTATTTAGAAGCAACAGAAAGATATAGAAACGCTTTGGCCTACGGACCTTAGGGAAACTTATACTTGTTCTGCATAGTCACCCTACATGCGCCGTTAGCGAGCCGATTGATTTGATCCACCAATCGTCACAAACCGCTCCCACATTTGAACCCGACGTGAACAACGGCACAATAGGACAGGCAAAAAAATCTTTTTCTTTTCTTGCATATGTATTAGCTTGGTTTAGGCTACGTGGTTGCAGTAGCTTGAGATGGTCATCTTGTAGAGGTAGATTTCACAAACCTTGTAATTCCGTGGTTGTTGAGGGCTGAGCTTATGCTCTGAGCGCCTCCACGGGAATAGGCAAGTAGTTAACCTCATCTCTACACCCTTACCATCAATTTTTTGAAGAAAAACATTTGCGCACACAACACTTAGATTCTTTGTATTAGGCATTTATTGCTCAACAAATGTAACTTTAAAATTTCACATGCACTCTAGCTTTTTCACCAACTGTCAGGTATATTTTCTAAACTTGCATCTGTTTGTTACTATTTAAGTAGGACTTTAGGAGAACTTTAAATATTAGGAATTGCTAGATTTTCAATTCAAAAAGAATTTTTCATTTTGAAAGTAAGTATTTATTTAGGATTGTTTATTAGTATAATTTTAGTTTAAAAATTCAAAAAAAAAGAAGCTATTTGAAAAGTTAGTATCTAGTTTTCATTAAATTATTAAGGATTGTTAGATTAGCATAAGTTTAGGTTGAAAATTCAACAAGAATTTTCATTTGAAAATTAGTATCTATTTCTCAAGAATTGTTTAAGTTTTTAAACTTAAATAAAACTGGAACCGAACAATTTAGTTAGTTTGGTTAGAGAACAAAAAACTAAAGTATAATAAGAAATTAAGGATTATATTAAAAAACTTAAGTCTAGTTCTAAAATACATAATAAAATGGATGAGTTATTTAAGAATATGATGTCAGAAACCCAAGGACAAAAAGTAGTTGAAGCAATGCTAAAAGAAAAAAGGAAATTCAGTGGAGTTAACACACAACTAATTATTTAGACACTTTTGAGGATAGAGCAAAACTACATGGTTTCCCAGTAACTAAATGGGTAACATTTTTTTGTAAGACTTGCAATAGTTTCAGCCATTAGTGTAATAGAACCTCATAAAGCACTTGCATGGGAAGAATTTAAAAAACAAATGCATAAATAATTTTACTTAGAAGATTATAGTCAACATAGTAGGGAGGGATTTATGAAGTGGCTCAGCACTCCAAAAACCCAAATATCTCTTACACAATTACATGGAGAATTTATGAAGAGATTTTCACAATTGCCTGAGCAAGATAGGACTGCACTTACTCCAGATATAGTTCTTTATTTCCTAAAAGTTTTTACTACAGACATTAGAAGCAAAGTAGAAAGAAGACTAGAAGAACCTGGGAAAAGATATGGTTTAACGGAGGATTGGGCGGTTCTAAAACAATTACTAGAAGTATCAGCACAAATGAAACAGAGGCAATCATTACTATATGATATGAATTTAAGTTTTCCAACAGTGGGACCAACTACTCAAAATCCTAAAATTAATATAAACTCTAGTACATTTGAACAAGCATCAACATCTAAAGTGCCTCGTGAGTTACAGTTTGAAATATTATTTAATAAACTAGAAAATATGATGCAGATGCATACGAACATATCTAAGGAAGTGGCTACACTTCAAAACATAGGTCATTCTTTAACTAGTCAAGATAGAACAATTTTAGGTCCTCAGTTTACTTATGCCCCAAAAATAAATCCTATACCTATAGCACCTTTAGTGAATCAACCAGTAGCTCAAAATAATGAACGAAGAGGGGCACCCACCCGACGATGTGTTTGGTGTGACTCCAGTGAACATATATCTTATGCATGTGAGTCTTTAAAAGAGGCAGAAGAAAGAAAACTAGTTATTGATATTGATAAAAAACTATGTGACTACCGCACCCACCTCCCTCTAGCTGTAAATTGGGGAAAAGGTGGAATGCAAAAACTATATGAAAATATATTTGAGGCACAAAGAAGCTCATTTAGGGTTAGATTAGAATGCGATGAAAGTGATCTAGATGATGACACATCAAATGAAACAAAAAATTATTCAATAGAAGCATTTATAAAAGCTAGAGATGATATAATGAACAGAACAGCATGGAACTCACCTATAGATAATTTATCTATCTTCTCACATATTGAAAATGGAAGAAAAGACAAAAAAGGATGAAATTCAAGATTTAAATGAAACAAATCAAAGAGTAACTAGAAAACAATTGAGAAAAGAACCTAAAAATGTACAATTTAATGAAAATACAAATTTAGATTCAAATGAGCAGAAAAGAAGAGATATAAGGGAGGGCAAACAACGTGAGACATCAAATAAACCTTTACAATCAAAGCCTAGTGAATTAGATTCAAGGACTAATGAAGAAAAAAATAAAAATGAGGGAAAAACAAAGAAATCCAAAAGAATTCCAAAAGCTATTTTAACTTCAGAACTTGAACAAAAAAAATGACACAAAAGAAATCTTGTATGATATTCTCTTAAAAAGTCAAGTGACTATGTCACTTGAACAATTATTTACTATAGATAATTTAGAATTTAATGATAACTTTATTAAAATGATTAAAGGAAAAATATTTCCATTAAATACTGATATTGAAATGCATGACAATGTAGATGTAACTCATATTTCTAAAGATTCCTTTTCTTCTGACTCTGATGATGAGGAAGAAAGTGAAGGATACATTAATAAAATTTTTTTAGGACCTATACTTCCAGATAATATACAGGAAAAAATTTGAAAGCAATTACAAAAAGAGTTTTTGGGCCAGGGAACATCTGAGATTAAAGTAAATTTATAAGATAGGAAAAATTCTTGTATTACTAGATTCAGGTTTATAAATAAACGTAATATTAAAAGAATTATATGATAAACTTAGATGGCCTATAGATAAAGAACATGGGTGGATTATGAGAACAGCAGACAACGGATGTGGTGCACTTTTAGGAACATGTGCCAACATTCCAATTTCAATAGGTGGGATAAGTGAAACATGTCACTTTTTCATACAAGATAACTGTTCTTATGAAATCATCTTAGGACAGCTTTTTATGTGTGAAAGTCGTATGGAAACAAAAATAATGGAAGATGGCTCTACGTACGCAAGATTTAGATCAAAAGATGACCTACAAACCTTACAAGGAATGACCGTTAACCCAACCCATATTATAAATAGAGAACAAATTAGGAAAGCACCTATCAGATCACAAGAGAAGATGCACGAGAGTCATCTACCTCTTAGTGATTCTAGAACATACTTTGATCAAAATCTTTACTAGAGAACATTTTTGAGTGGGACAACAGTGGTAACTGGTTTGAAATCTCGCAGAAAAGTGTACATAAAATAGAAATTCTTTCTGTTTATTTTGCATCTTCAAAATCACAAATAATAAATAGTAAAGATATTCGTATGGAAATAATGAAAAAACATGAAAAATATTTTAAAAATAAATGATATATGTCTATAAATGAAAAAAATTGAAAATGTAATTGAAACTTCTTTTTGTTCCACTTTACTTGAAGAAATTAATGAAACGTTACATGACAAAAAATTATTTGTTTCTAATTTTCATGAAGTTAAAATTAATACAAAGTATAAAACAGTAGATAAAGAAGTGAAACCTGTAGCTCAAGCATTACCTGAAGGAAGTGATCTGAAAATAAAACAAGTAATTAATGATCCTATCTTACGTGATATCTCAAAAATAGGCCATAAATTTACTGAAGAAGCTATTAAATTAATAAAAATAGGAAATGAAGATTATTTTTTATTGCCTACTGAACATGAATTGTTTCATGAATTGATTAGAAAACATGGTAAAGCTTTTTCTCTTTATCCTCATGAAATAGGATGTGTTGACCCTAGTATAGTATCTCCTATGATCATTTTTATTGTAGCCCATATACCTTCGAATCTTTGCCCTATACCAGTTCCAAAGGCTCATTTATCTGAGCTAATGAAACTGCTTAAGGAGAAGATGCATATGAAAATTTTAGAACCTTCCTCCGCACCTTATTCTAATACATGGTTTACTGTTCCTAAAAAGAATAGTGAACTTAGATTTATCAAGACTTACAACCCGTAAATAAAATTACAATTAGGAACGCGGGAATCGGCCCTATTGTAGGAGAATTTACCGAAGCTTTTGCTGGGCATTCTATCTATTCTATGGGTGATTTATTTTCAGGATATGACCAATTCCAGCTTGCTACTAAGAGTAGAGATATTACTACGGTTAAGACTCCTTTAGGATTAGTTCGTATGTGTACTCTTCCCCAAGGAGCTACAAGTTCAATAGCACATATGATGAATGCAATGAATACGGTCCTTCGTGAGTTTATTCCTAATGTGACCATGTTGTTTATAGATAATATTCCAATTAAAGGCTATGAAGAAAAAGAAAAAGATGAAACATTAGATTCTTTAGGATGTAGAAATTTTTATCCAATCATATTTTAGATTGTGAGAAAATTCTTAAAAGATTTGAAGAAGTAGGTTTAACGTTTTCCATAGAAAAATCAGTTTTTGGAGTTAATGAAGTTTTAATTGTAGGACATTTATGTGGTTTCTATGGTCGTAGGCCTTATCCTCAAAAAGTCGATGCTATAAATAAATTATCTAAAACCTGTAAAAATATTAGTGAGGTTAGACATTTCTTAGGAGCATGTGTATTTTATGCTATTTGGATTCCGCATTATGCCCATGTAGCTAATCCGTTGTATGATTTACTTAAGACAAATAGAAAATTTAAATGGACTGAAACTCATGTTAAAGCACTGAAGAAATTAAAAAATTTACTTTCTAATGCACGTGTTTTAAAACGTGTAAATTATTCAAATGATAAACCGATTATTTTAACTGTAGATACTAGTCCCATAGGAATAGGATGGGTAATAGGACAAGATGATAGTGAAGGAAATAGATACGCTTTTACATTCGGGGCTAAAATTTTACATGAAGCACAAAAAAAGTATCCATAAATAAAATGTGAATGTTGGGGTTTAGTTACTGCATTAAAGACTAATAAGGAGTATTTTATGGGAGCTAATGTAGTAATAGAAAGAGATTGTTTACCATTAATAGGAATGATTACTAATTGTTCTTCTCCAGATATAGCTATGTTAAGGTGGATATCTTATATTAGATTTATTAATCACGTTTTAAATCATATTTCTGGAAAAAATAACTCTGTTGCAGATATGCTTTCTAGGGCTAAGTTTGAAGATGATGACATGATTGAAACTAAATTAAATGTGATTAATCATATTTTTGATGTTTATGTGTATGAAAAATTTAATGAAAATGAATATGAGGGAATTTGGTATGATATAGGACATTATGTTAGCACTTTGAAGCAATTACTTGTTCGGTCAGCTAATAGATTTAAAGACATTAGGAAACGTGCATTTAATTTCTTTCTTAAAGATGGTTTTATTTGGCGTCATGCAAAAGGGAAAATTAGATATCCTCAACGAGTTTTAGGAAGTAAAAATCTTCAAAAATAGAGTTATGATAGATATGCATGAAACTTTTTGGGGCAGACAGGATGACGTATACTAGATCTACAGGATTTATGCCTGCAGAACTAATGTACTCTCAGAAGCCGATTTTTCCTATCCAGACCTAGATTCTTTCATGGATGACACTTCCGTGGAATAATGAGATGACTCATGAAGATCTGATTTCTGTTAGGATTATGGAGTTAAATATAGGAAATAAAATGATTGAAGAAGCTGTACAAAAAGTTAGAGAATCACGTCTTAGAAATAAAATATATTTTGATAAAAAACATAGACTTAGGCCTCCTACTGTAGAAGTAGATGATTGGGTTTTAGTTTATGATAGTACTTTTGCTAGGAAAAAATTAATAAAAAGATGGTTTGGTCCTTATGTGGTTGTAACTGTATTTGATAATGGTACATTTAAACTTAGAGAATTTGATGGTTCTTTGTTGAAGAATTTGATTGCAAGGAAAAGAGTTAAACTGTTGAAGAAGAGAAATAATGAAGAATATGAGATTGATGAGATTGATGCTGATGAAAATGAAGATGATGATTAAAATATATGTTTAAAATCAGGTGAAAAAGTTCTAATTGAAGGTTCTTTGATTTTTTGTGTATATGCATGGCATTACTGCATGAGTTAAAAGGATATGTTCAAATTTATTTAAAAAACTCAAGTAGAATTTAAGATGTAAAAATATCTCATATTTTTATGATTCAAGCATAAAAAACTCGTATTTATATGAACTGAATCAGATAGTTAAATAGAAATTTTGGAATTGGAAGCTTGTGGAGGAAAAGGTAACCTTATTATGAATACACGTATATGCTAAAACTTTTATCCATTAGTAAGTGGGATTTTTTGTATCTTGCTATTTATTCCTTATGAGATATGACCTCTAAATGAATTAAAAAAAAATAAAACTTCATACTCAATTAGCTTATATGTATGTGTTTGTTGTTGGTGCGCTATGTTCGGCTAGTAGGCGGGTGGAACAACCTTGGTCGGGTGATCAAGGCCATGAGCTGATGCTAGTTTCATCATAGGACTAACCTTTATGTTGTCATGCGCCTGCATGGGTCGGTAAGCGGGTGGAGTTACTCTAGTCGGGCCATCAGAGCCACGAGCTGACGTCTATTTCATGTAGGATTGACACAGTTTTGTCATGCGCTATGCTAGGTTGGTTGACAAGTGGAATAAACTTGGCCGGGTGGACAAGTCCAAGAGTCGCACCCAATTTCGGTATAGGCCGATTTGTTAAAAATAAATAAAAAGCTGAGTTGGGATGAAGTAATAAAGCAAAAGAAAAATGATATGAAAAAAGAAATGAAAGGACAGTCAGACCATAGGAAATAAAAGTAGGAGGCATATAATTCTATTACCTGATGAACAAAGTTTGGGTATATGTTGTTATGCAGAATAAGTTACTTATTCTAAGCAAGTGACATCAACAGAAGGACTATGACACTTATGATTTATTCTTATAAATGCTTGTTTAAATCTGGATTTAGAAATATGAAATGATATTTATATGACTTATATCTACTTTGTTTTTTTAGATGATTTGTACTAATCTTTTTAATTGCACAAAGTATGAATGCATGATAAAATAAAACTTTGAAAAAATTAAGAAACTTATTTTCAAAAGAATTTGATATGTTCCACTTGAATCTACAGGTTGGCCCATCGAGACGATGTGCAGGTTTAGTGGGGGCGGATGTCGAAAAGAATTTCTTACTCTTAAAATATTGCTAAAATTGAAAGATTGATTGATTGATATAAGTTTGGTTAAATTATGAAAATTTTGACTAATGTTTGATTTTAATTGTTGCAGAATAAGACGTTTGATGATGAATATCAAGATGGGAAGTATTTATGCAGGTATTTTCTAATATAATTAAGGGTATAGATGTAAAATCAAGGGTTAGTTAAGGGTTTGTCTATGTTTGGAAAGTAAATGCAAGGGTATTTAAGGGTTCAACGTAGGTTTTGATCTTGTTTCATAGGGTTCTAGCTTAATTTTAAGGTTAATTAAGGGTTATTTCACAAGTCTAGAGGGTTATGGAAGGTTAGAAGATTAACATGGTTTGAAGTTAGTTGAAGGGTAAACCTATGGTTAAGAGATTAATTAAGTAGGTTTTAGTCTATAAATGAGTTAATTAATAGGACAAATATAATAAATGGAACCTTCGCAAAATATTTCAAAGAAAAAAGTATGTTAATTATTAAGGTTATGGTATTTATTGATGGGTTTCATTTAATTTATTCTAAAAGTTTGTATTTATTCTAAAGTAATTAAATAAATAAAAAGGAATTGAAAGGATGTATTAAATCTAATGTCTATGGTCGAGTAAATATTTAATTGAATGGTTGTGTGTATTTTTGGGAAAAACAAATAGAAGAAATTTCCATGCCTAAAATCTCATTGAAGTGTTGTTGAATTAAAGAGGAGTTAATATAGGCTACATGGATCAGTTATCTAAAGGAAAATGTGGGCTATGGTGGGCTACTCTCATCTATATAATGAGGGAGTACGTACTCACAAGCTCATGTGATTTTTCACGTACTCTATTTTCCTTTGCTCTAGACTATAGTCATTTATGCACACATTTCCATGACTATTCTGTGGCAGGAGGAGAGAGAAGTCCATCTCTTACTTTTTTCCTTCAATTAATGGAAAGCAAATTTCTTTTGCTTTGGGAAATGATCGATGCAGAGACAAGGGCGTTTTGTTTTTTTACTCTTCTTTAATTTAACTTCTGCTTCTATTTTCTTCTTTTGTTTCTCTCCTTTCTTTAATGTTTTTTATTCTTTTCTCCCACTCCTCTTTTATACTTTTATTTATCCTTTCTCTTCTCCCTCTCCCTCCCTTTCTCTGCCGGCAGTGTAGTAGAGCTGCGCACGCAGCAGAGAGAGAGAGAGAGAGAGAGAGAGAGAGAGAGAGAGAGAGAGAGAGAGAGAGAGAGAGAGAGAGAGAGAGAGAGAGAGAGAGAGAGAGAGATAGAGAAAGAGAGAGAGAGAGAGAGGAGATATTAGTTTTTTATTATTCTTTTATTCTATTTTTTTAGTTGTTTTATTTATTTTCCTCCCTCCTTGCAGCCGACGGTGGGGCCTTCCATCAGAGAGAGAGAGAGAGAGAGAGAGAGAGAATTTGCAAGCTCCTCCCTAGTTAGAACACTAGGATCTTTGAGTTCTGGCTTTTCTTCTTATCCTACAATATAACCCATGAGATCTTTTCTCATGAGATGAGCTTCCATCCTCATGGACCAAGATGGATAGTTTTCTCTATCTAATTTCTGAATTTGGAGACTATCTCCCATTCTTTCTTCACCTGTACTATCAAATCTTTGACCTTATGAATAATGAATGTACCTTTACTTCAAGATTTACTCCTTCGCATCCTTTTGATTTCTATCGTGTGTCTTCCTTCAGCCTTTCCTTCAAACTTTGTCCTTTTGAATATTTAGGTGTTAAATTTTGTATATCTGCAATAGTCGGGGTCTTTTTTTCTTTAGACATAGACAGATTACATTCTAACTTAGATTTTGAGTGCTCATTACCATAAACATTTACACTCTACATGGAGATCTGATCAAATCTTTGATCATCGAGATTGCAACTGTTGCAGAAGTCACCCATCACTTTTACACATAAAAATATTCCTACTCACACTTCTCTCAGCTTGATTACAATTAAAATCTTAAATTTTTATCTTAGATGCATCAACTATAGAATTCAACATGTACAAAATGATTTCTCCATTGGCTAAGCATAAAAGGAGAATTAGGAGAAAGATGAAGATGCTATTCTCTGAAAAGACACAGCTTCTATTCATCTGAATTTACAAATGATAGAAAATTCTCACATTCAAACTCATCTACTCACCTTCTATTCATCTACTCTTCTTCTCTTCTATCTGATACATCTATATACAAGTATATATAGGCATTTACATGAGGATTCATCACTAATACAAAGTATCTTTGAACAATTTACAAGGTTAATATACATGGGTTTTCAAAACATATCTCTTTGAATCTTCTCTTCACTTTATGATTCATCCTTTGTCATTTTCTTCATTCTCTATTTTTCAATCCTCTTTATAATCATCAATTTATGATTGTCTTGCTCCAAAAATCTCAACCAGTACTTAAGTACCTTCCACTAAAGTCCACATGTAATAAAGTGATACATAGCAGATGGTTGGACCACACCCTTCAGAAATAGGAGATGATCGAAGTACACCCTAAGAGAGAGGATTAGGAATTAATCCTCAACCATGGATTTTGGGGCGACTGGTTAGCCTATCACATTCCTAACCTAGAGTTTGTGAGTTCAAGTCTCCTTTAGTTTGTTACATTGGTATTAGAGAGGTTGTGTATTCAAATCTCCTATAGTTCATAACATTGGTATCAAAGCCTACGGAGTAGCCTTGGGAAAGGTGGATTGACCCAATGGCATCAAGAAAAGGCACTTGGACATTTTATCATGTTAAAGGGTAGGAACTGGAAGGCGGTTCTTTGCGAACTCTATCCAAGAGAGATTAGGATGTATTTCTGAATAATTAGGTCGGATTGAGGCATGTTAGATTCCCTTGTAAAGTTCTCAAAATAAGATTTCCAAATCTAATGAGTTAGCATGGAAGTGCGAAGTCCTTGGCCAAAATTTTGTGGCACTTGATTGAGAGTTCAAGATACAAAACATTGCGGAGAACAAGGTTCAAGATACTAAGGTTGAGAACAGGATTCAAGACACCAAGGTTGTGAATAGGGTTCACGAAACTATTCAAGGTTGAGGACATGGATTCAAGGGTATCAAGGGGGATAAAAAACTCATCACTGAGGATAGAGGGATAATTGAGTATATCATTGAGGACAATGATCAACCAATAGTGGAAAGATTTAATAGAGTGATAAAGTAGGAGATGGTTCAGGCACACCATTGAAAGATAGGAGATGGCTGAACTACACCCAAAGATGGAGGATTAGGAACTAATTTTCAACCATGGAGTTTGGGGCAAGTGTTTAGACCATCACATTCCTAACCCAGAGTTTGTGAGTTCTAATCTCCTATAGTTCATAAGACCAGTAATGGTAGGTGTTCTTGCCACTTGAGCTTAGTCTCTCTAGATTGAAGTTAATTCAGATTAACTTGAGTTAGAAGGCACTTTGGGGAAAGATTTCTTCCCATGCTCCCTATGGAAGTTGGGCCCAATAAAGTTTTCTTCACAACCTTTAGACTTAAGAACTACGCTAAGTGGATCAATTGTTTAAGAGAGCACATGAACTTATTCTTAAGACTATTCTTGAGATCTTTGACCATACATATGAGTGACCAAACAATGTAGAATTCAAATCTATCTCAATCTGTAGGACCCCAAGATCATATATTTACTTTGTTATATTCTTCCCCACTTGGGAAAATTTTTTGTCCTTGAATATAATGCTTTATATAGTAATTGTAGACAACCCTACAAAAACATGCATGTGAGATCAACTATGGTGTATGTGGCAGAAAAGACAAAATAGCATTTGCAGTGTGTTTGGGTTCGTGGGTAATCAAAGCCGTTATATATTCTTCATGGACGGACCCAATTGAAGAATGTGTGTCTAGCATAAAAAAGACAAAATAGAGCAATCACATCATTTGCAAGATGTGTGAAAAAAAGAGGAAAGAGAATAGAAATACATTGAAAATTGATGAACCTTGGATATCTAGCATGATTGTGTATGATTCAAGTTTGATTCTTGTATAAGAGGACA
The DNA here is from genome assembly GCA_020310875.1 of Ceratopteris richardii. Lineage (NCBI taxonomy): Eukaryota > Viridiplantae > Streptophyta > Polypodiopsida > Polypodiales > Pteridaceae > Ceratopteris > Ceratopteris richardii. The sequence goes on along the minus strand of CM035419.1, from coordinate 84,964,118 downwards.
AAAAACGATCACGTCATTCAAGAGAGATGGGAGAAAGTAAAAAAGAGACTACCAGAATCTAGACCAAGATTACTACCATCCATTCAATGCATGAAAATCGGATGTATACTATTCAAAGAAGATTTTACGTGGCTAGAATGTAAACCAAACCGTTAAATCCTTCGTTGATCTAATGGCCTAAAAACAAAATTCTCTTCCATTTAATGTCACGGCCTAAGAGCCATCCGATTAACATCACATCCAATCGACATTATTAAAAGATTCTCAATCTTCTACAAGGGGACTTGCATGCTTTGGATTGATATGCCCATCCAATGATGCATAGTTATTGTTATATTTCCTTCCTTCTTTCAAGCTCCATCTTTAAATATCGTCAATATCCAAGGGCCAAGTTCAAAGTCGGATAAATGACTTCAAATATTGTCGTCCATGAAACTGCCAAGGGAGGAAATATCGCATTTTTCAACACATTTTAAATGTTTTGACTACTCCAAACCAAGGGATACCTATGCCTCGCCTAGTTGATTGAGGCTCTAGATTGAGGCAACCACCCTCATGTCATTGGTTCATTAGTAATCACCCCCTAATCTAAAAAACCCATAGAGGGTTGAACTTTTTCCCTAATGATCTGGGGTCCCATATCATCCCATTTTATTTCACATTGACATGCGAGTGATACTTATCCTAAAGCCAAAATAGCTTTATGGAGTACCCTGTCACTTTAAGTCTTTAAAACAATTTCGAAGTTTCATGCATTACCTCTAACTTGATATTATAGGTTTTGATTCCATTGCATGATCGTTTCTTGATCTCCTGTTTTTCTTTGGAAACTTGAAAACCTGTGGATAGAAAATCCACTGTGTAAGATAACGGAATACACCTGTAGACAGAGTTGAGAGAAAAACACAGACAAAGATAGACCCAGACTAAGAGATAGAGAACTCAAATTCTTAGATGGCCGAGTGTAATGCAATTACAATGATGGTGCTATCCACTGGTGCGCTCCCACTGTGGAGCTTAGATGGCGATCTAGATAGACTCTAGATGAAGGGCTTACTAGTGCATAAGCTATATAAAGCTCAACCTGGGCTGTGCTTATGTAGCTTTTACAAGGCGATTCGGTATAGATAAATGTAGTCGGGAGATACAAAATAGTCGGTAAAATATACAATCTGACAATTTCTCCATGACCAGAAGTCCTACCGTCTCGGCCCTACCAAAAAACGGGAGATACCCGGACCTGGCAAAAGCGGGCAAGCCCCCCTCTGCACTGCCCCATGAAGGCTCTATGGGGAAACCGCGCAAGGCCACAGGGCCTTTATTTTCACCTTAAATGGCAACCCAATGGCTTGGAAGTTTATGCCCTACCTAACCTAATGGCTAGGCTCACAAAGATCATCTACAACCATCAACGGTCACACATAGACCTCATCTTACTTGGAAGTTAGGGTTCCACAAATATTTGGGCTCTCATAATGGATTCTCCTCATAATGGGGGCCTTACAAGTTAGAGCACCATGGATCATTTGTGGTCACATGAGGGTGGAGTATTGAGCATATTTAACACCCCCCCCCCCCCTTCAATGTCAACCCGATGGTGAACTTCCTCCTTGGTCCAATCCCAAGCTTTGGAAAGTGTCGAAGAAGTTGCTCTCTCCCAAAAGCCTTGGTGAAGATGTCTGCTCCAATTTCTTCAGTAGGACAATAGCTTATCTCCACGACCCCATCCTCAATCAACTCACGCACATAGTGATACTGAATTTCTATGTGCTTGGTACGTGCATGGAAAACAAGATTTTTGGCGATAGGCATGCAACTTTGGTTGTCACACTTCAACTCTGTAGCCTCTTATCCTTGTATTCCTATGTGCCATAGGATCCTCCACAACCATACTACTTCACATGTTGCAACACATGCAGCTTTGTACTTAGCTTCAGTCAAAGATAATGCTATAGTCGGTTGCTTCTTACTAATCCAAGAGAAAATCCATGATCCTTAAGAAAAGCAATATCCAGAAACTGATTTTCTGGTATCAATATCTCTTGCCCAATCTAAGTCATAGTATCCGACCAGAGATGATCCTTCTTCATAAAGAATACCATAATCAGTAGTTCCCTTCACATAGCTGAGTATCCGTATGCTTTCCTTCCAATGAGTTTGGCAAGGCTTATTAGAGAACGTGCTTACTACTCCAACAACATGAGAGATGTCTCCTCTGCTATTGCACAAGTAGATGAGACTTCCAACTAATTTCCTGTATCTTCCAATATCCACTAGAGGTGAAGTATCTTCAATAGATAAATTTGTGTTGACCTCCATAGGTGTAGAAATTTCCTTGCAATCCTCCATGTCGAATGCCTTCAATATCTGCCTTGCATACTTTTGTTGAGAGATGAAAATCTTCCCTGGTTCCTGCCAAACTTCAAGACATAAGCAATAATGCATTAAGCCCAAGTATGTCATTTCAAATTCTGAACAGAGTGCATCTTTTGATTGTTGAGGAAGAGCATCATCATTTCCGGTAATCACAAGGTCATCTACATAGAGTACAAGCACAATTGTCTTCCCTCCTTTCTTTAGAACATACAAGTTAGCATCAGAAGCACATCTTTTGAGCCTTAGATCCAAGAGATACTTATCTATCCATTGTTACCATGCTATAGGGCCTTGTTTTAGCCCATATAATGCCTTCTTCAGTTTACATACCTTGTTCTCTGAATGCGGAGCCTCAAACCCTCGTGACTGAGACACATATACCTCCTCCTTGAGGTCTCCATTTAGGAACACTGATTTGACATCCATGTGATAGACTGGCCAACACTTATGTAGAGCCACAGCTAGTACCACTCGGATAGTAGTCATTCTTGCAGTGGGGGCAAATGATTCACAAAAGTCAATGCCTTCAACTTGTGAGTAGCCTTGTGCAACAAGTCTTGCTTTATATTTTTCTAGAGTACCATCCGCCTTGTACTTTAACTTCCAAACCCACTTGGTGCCAATGACTTTACGCTTAGGGGGTTGATCCACTAGCTCCCAAGTTCCATTCTTCATGATATTGTTGTATTCTATTTGCATGGCAGCCCTCCAATTCAGATCATGGAGTACCTCTTCCACATTGCTTGATTCCTTCCCTTCTTCTTGGATGAGATCAACCATCAAGGATGTGTTTACAATATGGGCGCTTGCCCGTCTCTGTTCCTCTATTCTTTGTGATCACCTCGGTCCATCTGCAACCTCTTCTAGTGACTCTTGGATGGTGTTTGTTGAATCATAGAGCTGCCTCACCCAACATGGCAATGGCTTTTCCACTTGGGTGTTGGCAGGTTGATGACTTTCAAACTCATCATCTGAAGATGATGCTACCTTCTCTTGTGTAGAAGGGATAGCTCTTGGGCCAGGTTCATAGTCCATTGCCCCTTCGCCTCATGATAAAGTGGAAGCTTCTCTTTTCCTCCTCCACTGCATGTGGCTGCTCCTCCTTAAACACCACATCACGACTTGCCATGGTCTTCTTAGCCTCCGAGTCATAAAGCTTATAAGCCTTCTTATCTTCACTGTACCCTAGGAAGATACATTTGATGCTTTTTGGTTGAAGCTTGTTTCTCTCCCTATCTAGAACATGTACATAACATTCACTTCCAAATACTTTGAAATGGGAAACACAAGGCTTTTTACTAGTGTAGGATTCTTGTGGAGTCTTTCCATCAAGTGCCTTGGTGTGGCTTTGATTCAAGATGTAGATAGCAATGTTGACAGCCTCTACCCAAAATTGATTAGGCAAACCCTTTCCTTTCAACATGCACCTTGCCATCTCCATGATGGTTCGATTCCAACATTCTTCAACACCATTCTATTGAGGACTATGTGCCACTATGATTCCCTTACTCTTGCAGAAATCTTCAAACTCTATTGATGTGAACTCACCACCACCGTCTGTCCTGAATTTCTTCATCTTCTTCCCTGTTTCAGTTTCAACAACCTAAAGCCATTCTTTAAACTTACCAAAAGCTTGAGCCTTATCGTGAAGGAAGTACACCCACATCTTCCTGCTATAGTCATCAACAAGTAACATGAAGTAGGAAGATCCACCCAAGGCCTGTGTAGGCATTTTTCCGCACAAGTGAGCATGCACCAACTCTAGAGGATAGCTGCCATGTTCTTGCTTTCTTGTGGAAATGCCTTCCTTTGTCGCTTGCCCATCATGCAAGCTTCACATGGTTCCTTCATTTCTACAATCGATGTTAGGTGTGCAACCATACCTCTACGATGCATCTCCTTCACTACAGGGTATCCAATGCTGCCGAATCTCTCATGCCATAGCTTACATGTGCCCATGTTTGTAGTGGCTATAAGAGGACACAACTCATACAGGTTATTCCTCCTTATGCCAGTCCCAACAATGTTGTTGTTACCGTCCATAATCTTAGCTATTCTCTTATTGAAAGATACTTGATGACCTTGATCAGTTATAGAAGCTACTGAAAGTAGATTTCTTTCTATTTGTGAAATGTACAACATATTTGAAAGCTTTTTGATATCACCATTAGAGTTAATGAAATAAACTGTACCTGAATCTTCAACCGAGGAGCACACCTCCTCGATCGTAACAAATAACTCAAGCTATGTTTTTGCTTTGTTGGTAGACTCCTTGCCCTTGCCACCTTTTACGAGCCACTCTTCTCTTCTGCCTTCTAGATGCGACAGTCATGGATTCTGTGTCCTTTCGTCTTGCATTGCAAAGACTCTCCCTTGAACTTCTTTTTGTCATTCTTCTTTTTGTCTCAATGTTTTGAAGAGTGTGCTTTGCCTCCTTTGGCATTTGCTGTGAATCCAACATCTCCTTTGCTACCACCACTCCTTGCCTTGAGCCGCAGCTTCTCCTCCATGAGTAAGGCACTAAATTCTTCAAACGTTAGTGGTTGAGGTCTTATTTGAGTGGTGTTAAGAGCAGTTAAAAACCATCAAACTTAGGTGCGTAGATTCAAAGACAACGACGAGCTAGCTCTTCCCTTGACTTTTGAACACCTGCTCCCGCCATTTGATCTTGTAGATTCTTAATACGAGTGATAAACACCTCTGCAGTCTCCCCATGAGCAAACTGTTCTGTTGCAAGCTGATTTTCCAAGTTCTGAATTCGTGTCTGATTACGAGTTTCATATTGATTTCTCAATATGTTCCATGCTTCACATGCCTTCGTAGTATGCTGAATGAGAGTCAGAACACTATTAGAAGTACTTGTAACTAGAGCAAAAAGTGCATCTGCATTTCCACATTACCAAGCACATAGAAGATCAACATCAAGAGGAATCATTCGACCACGATTATTTAGATCACGTCTTTCTTGGGCCTCATGATCAATCCGAAGAACAGTCTCCAGAAGCTCATAGCAATCAAGAATAGAAGTGATTTTGAACTTCCACAGGGTGTAGTTTGTACCATCAGGTTTACCTTCTGTGAAGGCTGGTGGCCGTATCCGCAACATTGGGATGATCGGCATCATTGCTCGACCTGCTTGTGCGCCACCTACTCCTCTTGATGAACCACATTGGCCCCCAGTCCTAGATGATGATGCATCGCTTGACATCTTCTCTGTTTTGTTGTTCAGACCTCTACAACCTCTGTGTTTCTGCTTTTGCGCCACTTAGAGCCCCCTGAGCTCTGATACCATGTAAGAAAATAACAGCACAAAGGAATAGACTTGTAGACAGAGTTGAGAGAAAAATGCAGACAAAGATAGATGCAAACTAAGAGATAGAGAACTCAAATTCTCAGATTGCCAAGCATAATGCACTTACAATGATGGTGCTGTCCACCCATGTGCTCCCACTGTGGAGCTTAGATGGCGATCTAGAGAGACTCTAGATGAAGGGCTTACTAGTGCGCAATGCTATGTAAAGCTCAACCTGGGCCATGTTATATAGCTTTTACAAGGCGGTTCGGTATAGATAAACGTAGTCTGGAGATACAAAATAGTCGGTAAAATATACGATCCAACAATATCTCCACGACTAGAAGTCGAGAGATACCCGGACCCCGCAGAAGGGGGCAAGCCCTCCTCTGCACTCCCCCCATTAAGGTTCTATGGGGAAACCGCACGACGCCACAGGGCCTTTATTTTCACCTTAAATGGCAACCCAATGGCTTGGAAGTTTATGCCCTACCTAACCTAATGGCTAGGCTCACAAAGATTATCTATAACCATTAACGGTCACACATAGACCTCATCTAACTTGGAAGTTACGGCTCCACAAATATCCGGGCTCTCATAATGGGGGCCTTACAACTTAGAGCACCATGGATCATTTGTGGTCACATGAGGGTGGAGTATTGAGCATATTTAACACACCGTTCGTTTATAGGGTCTTCAAAAGAAAACGCATTTATACTTCCAGGTTCTTCAATTTCTCCAATTCGAGCCCAATTGGTTATACTTGAAGAATTTGGAGGGATAAGAGCTTTTTAGCTCTTGTCCTTAGATTCATATCTTATTAAAGCTTTAAGTAGCTAGCTCAAATACTTTAAAGTAATTCCATGATATAAAGGTCTCACTATTTCTGGTTTTCTGATTTATGTTATCTCCCTGACCCTTATAGTCGTTGAGGAAGAGATAAAGAGCACTGACTGCGAAATATGAGGAGTTATGAGGCAGTCCAAAGGGATCCAAATTAATGGGCATTTTCTTGATGGCTGAGTGGACAATAATTGTTTTGCAAGCTTTCTTGAAGTCCAAAGCGCAAATTTTGGTGTTCTGTAAGAGATTTTGTAGCAAGGATTGAAATACGACAATATTCTCAAGCGAACAAGTTGAAAGCGACCTATATGCTACATACAGCTTGAACGTAGAAAGATATTCAGGACTTGGCGAATTCATTTGACTTCAATATGGAGAAACCGTACTGGTATTCGGATTTCAGTACAGGATCATTCGCGTTTCATTTGCCGAAGGTCTATGAAGAACGAGTAATTTTAAGTATATATAGAGACATGCCATCCTGAGTTCATGGTGAATTGAAACGTTGGGAATGGTCGATGCTTCCTGATGCACAATGAGGAATGTTCATTAATCAATGATAATTATTTTCTTGATATTCAGACCTATGCTTTCATTTTGTTTTAAAAATTCATGTGAATTTAGAGTAAAGTATTGAATTGAACAAAGTTTAGTTCGAAAACATTTTGCCATTTATATGCTTGACTTTGAGCATTCATATATATTTTTGAACCATTGACAGGGAAAATGACGTATTGTTAGTTGGAAATCCTTGATGATTAGAATAAAAATCGTTTAATGATGACTACATGATTTTCTAGCACAAAAGGTGAAAAAGTTAATATAGGTTTTTTTATCTCCTATGTGTGACTTAGAAAGTTCTTACATTTAGCTTTCAAATTGAGTTTTGTCATTCGATCTTGATGGATATCGAATTTATCTCTTCGTGTGTGTCTCTAAGGTGTTTTGACCCTTCTCTGTGAGTTCGACCTATGACATATATCTCTTGAGATCCAATTCCAATCAAAATCTTTATCTTCGATATATTATGCTTAGAATTTCGTCTTGGAACTTTTAGCATTTTCATATATACATTACATGTCCTATGTATAGGCCTAGGTTCTCTAGGCTGATCCGAAGTATGTGCTTCTACGTTCTTCTTAGAAATAATTGTGTCCTCTTCTGAAGTATAGATGGTTAGAATGAAACATGAACTTGTTTCTTTGGTTGAGTACTTTGAAGTTTCATAAAAGATGACATCTTCTGAACTGTATATTTAGTGGTTCTTAAAGTTAACAACTTGTCTGTCTTAGAGTGTTCACCATAGTTGACAAAGAGATGTTTCTTGGGCTTAGATTGTAACTTATGTTGATCTTTGTAGGACACATATAGGAGTACTTTACTTTTAAACACTCCAAACTAGTTGACATTGAGTTTGCCTCCATAATAGGCCTCAAATGGAGTTTTGTTATGTAATGTACTTGTCACGCCTCTATTGATGATGTGAATTATGGTGTGTACAACTTTGATCATGTTGACTCAACTTGATGCTTCATTCTCAGCTCGATAGATCCATTCTCGAGACTTGGAAAAGGTATATGCCTTGAAATTGGGAAAGTAGATCTATATAGATCTTCTATTATTATTTACTAAGAAAGAAGTAGAGTGATCCACTAAATGATGGGATATTCATTGTTCCACAAATATCCATGTGGAGTAGAGCTAAGGATTACTATCTTGGGTAGAAGTTCCTTGGGTAAATTGAGCCTTATATTTCTTGCCTTGGGTGTGAGACTCAAGGATATCATGAACATGATCAATTTTGGGTAATCGCTTATCTATTTGTATTGAAATTTGAAAGAACTTGGAGAAGCTTGTAGGTTGTAGGAAAGTTAGTTGCAAAACGACGAAGTTCAGTCTAGCCATCCAGCACAAGACTTGACCTTGAGCTTATGGAGACTCAAATAGACCTTATCGGCATATGATAAGTGGAATAAAATGCACTGTGTACTTTGGAGCATCAAGGAGAAAGAGTTAATACAAAACAAATAGGTTTGGAAATTGATTAGCTCAAAAAACTTAGTATCTTTGGATGAAACAATCAATTTCAAATGCTCATAGCAGCCACGATGATTGCACTTGCAAAAATTCGTTTTGGGGGAATGTTACACACACTATTGAGAGTATAGAATGCACAAGAGTACAAGTAATAAGCAAACTATTGTTTTGGAATGAACCTAATATTCATTAATTATACCTCTTATTTTTCAGGGATGCGTAGAGATAGATCCCATGTCAGAAAAACTAAGCTTTCTGTCAATCTACGAAACCAACTGTTTTTAGAATATTTAAATATAATCTAGACATTAATATATTTCCATTGAGTGCTTATCCATCGAATTTGAAGCTCTATAAAGAGAGGAAAATCCTCTCCAAGCTTACTATTGTTAAAGAAGATGATGTAGACAAATGGAGCAAGACAATGATGGCCACAAGTGAATGTATTGCTTCCATCTAGTGTACAAGTGATTTGAAGTCTTTATATATACTTGCGAAGTGCTTCATGAATTCTAGAAGTGGACTTTGAATTCAAATAAGGGCACTAAAGGTTGTTGAAGAGAATCAATTCACTTTCCTATAATCTAGGAAAAGTGAGGATCTAGTTTGATCTAGTTTTAGCTAATTGATTGACTCATTGATTTCCAATCTCAACCATCTCAGATTCATGGAATTTGAGCTCTCGTTCTATCATTTTACATGTGTAAAGCTCTAGGCTTTTATAATGAAAAATGATCCATAAAAAATATTTTATAAAAATAATAAATAGGCATAACTAAAAGAAGGCTTCAATGGATATTTTCACATGGTCCAAATGATAGCTTTTTGATGTAGATCAAATCCACCTCAAGCATAGTGTAATCTTGATGTTGCAACAGCTTCCTTTAAGATAAAGTATGCGTGATTCTTCATTCCCTAATAGGTTGATTACCTACCATTGATTTAATTATGCAAAGATTTATTCCATGAAGTGCCTTTATCAACATATCTGCTACTTGCTCTCAACCTTAGTGTCTTGAGCCTTGCCTTTCCGCTTCTTGGCCACTTGCCTACGGACTTGCCTTGCTCTCAACCTTGGTATCTTGAACATTGCATTTCCGCTTCTTGGCGACTAGCCTACAGACTTGCCTTGCTCTCAACCTCGGTCTCTTGAACCTAGTTCTCACCCATGCTAAGAATCTTGGATCCCCAATCTAGTGCCTATATTGGAAAGCTCCTTTCGATATCTTTTCAATGATATATTGCACGTTGAAATCCGACCTACGAATTGGGAGATACACTCAAATCTTTGTTAAGCTTACCTTTGAAATCGACGCGCGCATCTTCCATCCACTTTGCCCAAGTATACTTCCTTAGCTCTGATACCAATTGTGGGATTTGAACTCACGACCTACCAGCTAGGAGTATGATGGGCTAACCACTTGGCCCAAAAGCAATGGTTGAGGATTACTTCCTAATCCTCCCTCTTAGGGTGTGGTTCAACCATCTCTTGCCGGTTATATCTTGAATCTAACATACATTATCTCCAAATATGTGAGGTTTGGAACTCACAAGTCCAAAATCTGTATACAATGTTTTTAACCATATTACCTCTTGAGTTGCAATGGTCAAATCTCTATACACGACTTTAGTTGAGGATAAAGTAATTGTGGGTTACTTCTTGGACCTCCATGATACTAACTTTCAACTTGCAAATGCTAAGTAACTAGAGGTACTTCTTCTATCATCCTTAGCTCTTTCCCAATCTGCATTTGAATAGATTTTTATATCCAAATTTGAATAGTAAGGATATAATATACCTTCATTCCTTGTAACTATGATTTACTTAAGCACTCTCTTAGCTATATCCATGTATAGTCTTCTTGGCGAGTGCATAATTTGGCTTAGCACTATTACACTATATGATATGTCTGTGCCTATATGAGTAGCATATATCAAGCTACCTACCAAACTTTGATATTCTTTAATCTCTCTAATTTTCTCACCTTTAGAAACACTAAGTTTATGATTCATCTCCAATGGTGTACCTATAAGTTTAGTGCTCTCCATTTTGAACTTAACAAGTAGATCATGAATGCGTGTCCTCTAAGTCAAAAAATACATTCTTTCATCATTGTATATGACTTGCATACCTAGAAAGAATGTGAGCTCATCTAAATCACTAATTTTAAATTGCTCCTACATGTGTCTCTTGATCCTTTGAATCCCCATTCAGATCATCACCTATCACAATCATGTCATCTACATATGCCCATAGATACATAACCTCATTTTGATCCTTTTTGATGAATAGAGAAGGATCTAAGTTGCTAGGTCTAACCCTTTATCTTGAAGGCATGTAATGAATGTGTAACTCCAAGTTGTTACTGCTTGTTTCAATCCATACAATGCTTTTTTAAGTCTCCAAACATAAGATCCATGATTAGGGTTTTCAAAACATGGAGGTTGTGACATGCATGCCTCTTCACTTATCCAACCATTTATAAATGCATGTTTTATAAGAGGAGTCGCAAATTTCTTCTAGCAGCTATACTTATCAATGTTCTAATTGTAGTCATCTTTGCAACTAGTGAGAATGTTTCCTCATAGTCTATATGATGCATTTGTGAGCATCCTTTGGTAACTTATCTTGCCTTGTACCTTCAAACTGATCCCTCTAAGTTTCTTTTAATTTTAAATATCCATCTACAACCAATTACCTTTTGATTTGGTGACATTGCAACCAAATCCCAAGTATCCATCTCATTCAATGCATCTATTTCTTCTTTCATGGCCTTTTCCCAATTAGGGGTTCCCTTTTCCTCTTCATAGGTTGAGGGTTCTATAATTGAGCCTTTTTCCAAGTAGATAGAATTCTTAGTAACAAATGTGGAATCATATCCATACCTTTGTGGGGATTCTCTCTTCTCTCTTATTGACCTTCAAGGATCTTTCTTAGGGATTTCTCAACAGTCTTGAATCTTTGCTTCGCCTCTTGATTTCGATAGTTTGTAATCTTTTTCCCTTTTATCTTGGTCATCATCTGTATCACTTCTTAGATCCTTGACTTGTGTATCGTGCTTGCTTCCTAATTGATAAGAACTAGAATCAAGATCATATGGTATAGTTACCTTTTGTTTGTCTTCATCACACCATGATCTGTGTTCTTCAAACAGAAGATCTCTACTTGTAGTAAATTGCTTCGTTGAAGGACTATAGAAACTGTAATCTATTTGAGTTGATTCATGCCCAATAAATACTATGTTTGGTTCCCTTTCATCTAAAATTAGCTCTTATTTGTGATGTTACATGAATAAAAGCTAAAAAAACAAACACCTTGCAATGTCCAAGACTAGGTCTTCTTCCATTCTATGTTTCATAGGCAGTCATAACTTGGAGTCATTTGGATGGTATTCTATTGACAATGTACATAGCACTTGAAATAGCCTCTACCCATGGATAATGTGGCAACCTCTTCTCTTCAAGCACTGTTCTAGATGATCCAACCAATGTCTTTTGTCTTCTCTCTCCAATTCCATTCAGATGAGGAGAGCACTTGGTAGTCACTTTCCTTTTGATACCTTTATCTTGCAAAAACGCATCCATATCTTTGGAGATGTGTTCTCCTCCTCCATTAGGTTTGAGCTTCTTGAGTGATCTACCTGTATGATTCTCCACATGTGCTAGATAAGTTTTGATTCAATCAAACACTTTGTTCTTACTCTTGATAAAGTATAGAAAGTCCATCTACTATGGTCATCAATAAATGAGACATAATACCTTGATCTTACCAATGAAGGTTCTTCTGGCCCTGATACATCTCTATGTACTAAGTCCAATAAGTTGTGGATATAGCCTTTGTGGTTGAATGGTTGTCTTTGTGCCTTGCTAATCAGATATGCATCATATATGTTGGTCATATGTTGCTTTGATATGTTTGGTAGTTCATGAACACTTTGATCCCTACATATATCCTTCAAGGTTCTTTCATTCACATGAGCAAGTCTCTTATGCCACACTTCAATCTCACTTAGGGTTGAGACCCAAAAGTAAATATAGCTATGTTGTTGGTTTCTCCTACTTCAAAAGTAAAGAGTCAACCACACTTCTAACCTCTAGCTATCTTCTTGAAGCCTTGACATGGATGTTCCATAAAAGCTCCATGGTGGCTGAACCTATCCTGCAAGCCTATTTAAGCTATTTCACCTACACTTATTAGGTTTTTAGTTATAGTGAGTACATAGAGAACCTTACTTAGAATGTTTGTCCTGCCATGGGAAGCTTCAACATTGCCATTTGTCTCCACATTCTGTTTAGTATCATCTGCTCTTTGTATGTCATGTCTATATCCTTAAGAATTTCCAAATCACATAGAAGATCCATGTTGTCTACATCATGATTTGAACATCCTAAATCTATGTAGATCAAATGATCATCTTCTTTAACTTCTTTGTGGCTTAGATACATTAGAAGCAATGGATCTTCATGTGGTTGATATTTTGACTAACTTTTGAAGTCCCTTTTATTATGGGCTCTATTGTTATTATTGAAGTTGTATCCATCTCTACCTCTATTACTGCCATCTCCACCTCTTCCACTTCCTTTTGTTGGAAGTAGTATCTACATTGGTAAATTTTGTATAGGATGTAGTGTTATCTTTATATTGCTTGTTACAAGCAAAAGCATGTGGCAGCGTGGCTAAGATGTCACGCTCTCAAGCTGGCGACCTGAGATTGAATCGTGCCAGCAACACCTTAACAACATGTTCACATTAAATGCTTGTTTAATATGTTTTATTTAGGCAATCATATTATGCGAGTTTGATATCAAGACAAAGATGACGTTTCAAGCTAGCTTTTGGAGTTAGCTTTTGTTAGCGATTGCACACGTTATGCTTTTAGGTAGCTTAATCATGGTCACTTTAAATCTTCATACAAAACTATATAAATAGAGCCTCTTGCTCATTGTGGATCATAACTCAAGCAATCACTCAAGGAGAGTCAAGATACGTGGTGATGAATGAGATATCTTCTCACTCTCAAGTAGAAAGCAGAAGATCTTTGAGGCCAACTTGGAGGAGTTCTCAAACTCTTGGAGTTGTGGTCTACATCTTGGTAATTATTTGGAGGAGATTCTGCTAGCTTACCATCAACATCCATTATTGATTTACTATGAGTAGCAAGTCTATTTTTGCTCTTACTTGCTACCAATTTTGGCTTAAGTTTATTCGAATTTGGGTTTGTTGTAAAACAGTTCTAAAATGTTTGTACTGTCCATATTCTCATACACACACACAATCTTCATACCTCTTAGGCACATAATCTCTTGTATCTAGTTCCTATTTTTGCCTAAATATACATATTATTAGTTTTTATCATATTCACACATTGTAATTTGACATTTTGAATATAGATAATGTAGGTGAGCCTCATAGCTTACCGTTACACTTGAAATCTCTCTATTCTCTCTCTATCTCTCACTCATCTATTTTTGACTCTCAAGGTGTGTATGTTAAGGTACATTTGATGGAAGATCATGTAAACATATGATATATTGTTATTGTGGCCCACTCCCATTTCCAACGTTTGGTATCAGAGCCTAGTTGACATACACCCTTAACAAGATGAGTGACTTCAATGGCACTTATCCAAGGCCAAGACAAGTAGAAGAAGAGGCTACTTCATCTTCTAGAAGACCCCCTGTGTACCCAAGTCAAGAAGACTCAAGGACTAGTGCCAAAGAGACTAAACCTCATTTGCAACAGAAGTGCGTATAGTGCGAAATTAACACACATTTAAATGTCAATCAGATCGAACGACCTAACCAAGTGTATGAAGACATGTGCACTCATGATGGAAAATGAAGTGGTTCAGCTGATGTGCATAAGAAAAGACTAATCCACCTCTCAAACTCACTGAAAGATTGAAAGTGTCTGCCGTGATACCTCTTACAATAGTTTTTAGTAAATCGAGGATTTCTCCCAGCTCCGAACTCCGAATATAGTCAACAGATACTCGTTTCGAAGTCTTGCCAACCCACATCTATTGGAAGTGGTCTCATTCGATTCTGACAACCCTGCTTCAAGTTGTGACCAAAATAGTGAATGGCAGGAAACACCTACACTCATGCCACAACTCCTACAAGATCACACACACTGCAGTAGCTCAAATACAGTGGGAAGGGGTAGACAACAGTCCTACACACACATTCCAAGCATTACACACACATACAAGATCAAAGAGAAGATATAAATCTAAAAGAAAGACGCAAATTCGAAATTCAGCCAAGCTTCTTCTTCAGAATGGCAAAAAGTCTCTACAAAGAGTCACAAAGTGACTTTTATACATGTGCCCTAAGTTTGGTCCTTTCACACAAGAGACCGGCACTTTATTCCAAAAAAGTGAATTTCCTACTAATTTACAAGGGATTTTTTACAACAAGTTTGGATTATGCAACTAGAGGACTCCTCTAGTGCATTTACATGGCTTGAGGGTAAACTCTACGACCTCAAAGAAGAAAAATTATGCAGATTAATTTGAAATTTTTGGGGCTCTTCTCTTGTGCTTCTTTGCTCTACAACACTCTCCCCCTCTTTGTCTTTGTCGTCCCTTGACAGGCTTTAGCTTCTCGTCGGCTGCTTGCTTAAGTCTTCTGAATACACGCACCCAGTGGTCAAAGAAGCGATAAGGACTCTCATAGAATTTGTTATTTTGTCTGAGGTATGTCCTTTGCTTCTGTTTTGCCACTTGGTATTCCTTATATCACATATCTGGGTTGTTGTATTCAGTTGGGCTGCCATGCACGCCACCACTGAGTAGGAATGTGCTGTTCTTAGTCACCTCTTTCTAGCTTTTGGTCTTCTTATTTGTCCTAGTTGCACACATCTGACCATGTTGTATTGTTCCAAGCCTGTTTACTTTGTTGACAACGCACGCTATCAGCGGGAGGATTATTACCTTCCAAGTATTGACCTACACTTCTTCATGGATACTTCTTGGCCCTGGTCCGTCCTTCCCATGAAATGTCCTAGTTCTGATTGATCTTTAATTCCAATCCTCAGGACCTAATTGTTTGGCGTTGTTGCCTGATGCGTGCCCCTGCGGGGCTTTGGGCAGAGGGTGGTTCTTTCATTTTATGATCTTCATTCTTTATTGCGCCATTTTTTACTTTGACCTTCTTCTTCTTCTCTTCTTGCTTGATTCCCCTTCCACAAGTCCCTCCTCCTGAACTCTGTCGTCCCCGATAGGCTTTTTGTGGCGACGTTAATAGGTCTGTATGGCAGCTTGCTCTCTTTGGTTTAGCAAATTAGCATGACATATCATAAATTCCTTCCACTGTGTTGATTTCACTCCATCCTTTGGTGCTTGTCGATGATCCGCAAAAAAGCTTGTCTCATAAGCCACCAGTCGTGCATTCAGGTTTGAAGTCATCTTGACAAAAATGTGAGAATCTGTTTTGAAGAAGCCAGTGAAAAATGCTTCTTCGATCGTTTGCATGTATGTGCTTGGCAAAAACATCAGTCGTGAATAATAAGCCATGAGCATTAAGCGGCTCGGAATGGTTGAAAGATAAAAAATTAATGCGTTAGAGCCTTGCGTAATGCCGATGAAATTCAAAAAAGTGTATTTGGCATGCTAGAAGACTTTAATTACAATTAATAGCATGCTGAATATCTTATTGGTCATTTTAACTGTTAATCCTGGGATAGTCCCATATCTTGCAATAAAAAATTCCATTGTTTTTACCATATATTCTTCCGTTGGGAGGTAGTTATGTGGCGGACTAGGTAACAATGGGTAATTCAGCCATTGATTATTGATGCTTCCGTGGCGCTGTCCTTCCCAAAATTGCGACCAGAAGCGTCTGCAGGGTACTAGACAAAATGCTAGGTTGACTTGAAGCTCGTATGGTGATGCTTCCTACTGTACCCGCAGTGTAGGATTCTTCTCCAAAATCTCGCGTCTCCATATAGGATCAGCCTTCTCGAACTCCTCTTGAGTATAATTGAAAGTATTCTTGTCAAACTGGAGGTTGCTATCAGGCTCTTGATTAGTTGTTGTCCTTATATAATGCCGCGTTTGTTCTTTTAGTAGACCGTATGGTACATTGAAGGGCTTCAAAATTTTCTCCAAATGTTTGCTTTCTATTTGGGACTCCTTTATTATGTGAATGATCTGATCTTGGAATTCAGCAGTAAGTTGGGACACCAGTAGTGCCCTTTTCGGTCGGCTCAGTTCTACAATGTCCCGAGTATTATGTTCAATTTGGACCTCCTGTTCCTCCCTTAGTGTTGAATGATATAAGGGGGGAGAGAGAGTACGTACCTCAGTCTCCTCAGTAGCCTCTGTGGATTTTGGAACTACTGGTGTCCCCTCAATGTCCTTGTGTGCTAATTGATCTTGTGGTTGCTTCATCATTTCTTTCTTTTGCTTAATTTCTTCCTGTTCTTGCAAAATTGTTTCCTTATTCTTTTGGATTTCCTCGGCCACTATCGCGAGTTGATCTATATCTTCTTTACAATGAAGTAGGTATCTATTTTCCACTTTCTTCCATTTGGCTCTAAGAGCGGCGGTGTCTTCCATGTACCTCTTTCCCCATTCGGCAATGGTGGCCTGCTCCTTTTTGAGCTAATCGTCATACTTAGCTAGCTTTTCTTCCAAGTCTTTGATATCCTTTGCTGGGCTTCCCTGAATTTCAACAGGCTGATCACTTAGAAGATCTCTCATGAGCTCCTTGTTTCGGTTCCTTAGGTTTTCTGCGTCTTCCCTAAATACCTTTATTTGTGATTCTAGTATTTTACTTCTTGCGTTCATCCGCGTTTTCTCAGCCTCGCTAGCTTCAATTTTCTTTGTTAATTCCTGTAGTTGTGCTTTCAATCCTTCATTTTCCATGGCTAGAGTTTTGCACTGTCGCTTGAACTCTTGAACTTCATTTTGTTTCTCTTGTACTTGTTTTCTAGCAAATTTTAATTCTGCTGAAAGACTCTTACTCTTTTCTTGAAGCTCATGCTTGTCCTGCATCGCTTGATCATAGTCTTCATCAGCCTCAAGCATTAATTGTTGTGTGTCCAATGCCGTTCTGATCATGTCTTTCACTACTGGCTTGAGCTGAGCGATGTCGACATTTAACCATGTCCTTGGTATGCTCTGAGCTTCTCCGGTTTGCACATCTTTGCCTTGTTCTACATGGATGGTTTCATTGTGGGGTTGTCGAATTTGTAGTTGTCTTTGTGGTTCTTTTTATTCTTTATCCAAATCAAGAACTTTTGTGGCACTCCCTTGAAATGTGACATCCATGGGGGAGGGTTCCGCCACGACCCTTATTGGTGTGAAGGGTTCTGCTTCCTCTACTGTCTCTTGTTGAGGCTCTTCTTTTGGTATCTTGATTGACTCTTCCCTTGAAAGTGTTGCCTCCCTGATATGAATAGTGGAAGTCTCATTGATTTTTATCACATGCGTACCTTCATTTGCTTCCTTACTTGTGGTGTCCTGATCAAGATGGTTAGTGTTTTCATTCATCTTTATGCCTTCTTCTTCTTCATTGTAGTTGACTGCATTCAATTCCACCCATTGTCCATCATCCTTGGACTCACTCTGAATATCCACATTCAACAATGTGTTATCGGGCTCTTCTTGTACATGAGAAGATGAGCTTGAATTGTCCAACCCTAATTCCCTGTATCAATGGACTTTCGTGAGCTTCTGTTTTGCTTCCAAGTCTTGTTGGGTCTGCTGATAATGATGCCCTTGCACAGGTAAATTGACTTGCCCTTCTGTATATTGATGCGTTTCTTCCAGGGCCTTAGTTAAATCTTCCTCTCTAATTGGCCTTTGCTCTTCAATCGTTGTCTTAGGAAGTATGTGTGTCCTTTTTGTGGCTGGAACTTCCTCTTCTACTTGCTTGACTTCCCTGAGTCTCTTGATGCCTCTCATTCTGGGTTGAGAGCTAGTTTCTGCTCCTTCAATAAGTTTGACTTCCCTTTTCTTCTTTGGTACTGTCGCGACCTTGACGTATTTGGCCATGGCCGTTGCCGTTGGCATTTCTTGCAAGTGCTCTTTTATTCCCAAGGCATAATAAATTAAGATAGTCAGAGCCACATTGCCGTTGAGGAATTTCTTGTTGTTCCATTGCTTCTTTTCCTCGAAGAGCCTTTCCTATATGTATGGAGTCAAATTAATTTGATTACCTATTTGTTTGATGGCATGTGAGAGGAGCTGAACTATAATTTTTTGCAGAGCCGTGTATCGATGCATATTGGGAAAGCAGAAGTGTTGGTGAATAAGTCTGACTTCCTCTTCTATGTCCACTCTATTGATGTCCACGAATGTTCTCGTTTTTGTGCCTCGACTCTCTTCTTTCACTACCGTGGTTCCATCTTTTTCCCATCCAAAAGCTTCCTTAATCAAGTCGTGCATAAACTGGATGACGACCCATTCACCTACTTTATCCATCACTCTAGCCTTTGGCACAAATGGATCATGGAGTGCTGGCTGTAAGGTATTCATGACTTGAGTGCATCTCTGGAAGTCGGGCTTATAGATCGGCAGTTCAAAATATTTATGTATGCCCGGTTTTTTCATAATGGCAATGGTAGATGGGAGTTCATGTAAAATTCTGAAGTCTTGGGAAATGATCGGGAATTGATGATCTGTATCCATTATTTTTATATTTTCCAGGAAAAGATACTCCCCAGTCGATTGATCTTCTCTGAACCAATGTCCTTTTGCTTTGATGATACTCTGAAGTGGAAATTCCAATACTTCCTCTTGTAGTGTTGCTTCAGAATCTTCAGAAGCCATCTGCACTTGTAAGGAAAAGTGAATTAGCTTCAATGGAAAGTATAGCAACTTGTGTAGTGCTTTGCAGTGAGTTGTTGTCGTTCCATCACACCGTTTCCCATGATTCTATAAGTGAGATCTCTTACCACATCTTTTTATTTCTTTTCCTGAAAGAAAACAAGCATTAGTATAGCCGAAGCATTTATTTATTTACATAGTAAGTCCATTCCTAAGAGAGTTGAAGCTATGATCTAATCTCAATTGAGGATGTGCACAACTAATTTTATCATGTACATCATGTGCCGAATGCTTGGCCTTGTAATGTGGCCCTACCATGCATACTTTAAGTGCATTTGATACTTCATGAGTGCAATTGGAATATCCGTTGTTTCGATGGTCCAATCCTTGCGATTGCGTAGGTTTCCAAATCCATTTCATCGTCGCCTGGGTGGGGTTTTTCCTTTCTTTGGTTTTGCAAGCGTCATGAGTTCTCTTTGTTTGCCCCAGTGTCCTAGTGATAGAGGTGTTGCTCTTCCTGTTTCTAGGACAAGTCTATTTTGTCCTTGTCATTCGCATGTTCTGATGTAATGCGTCCTCCTGAGTGCTTATCTCTTGCTTGGTTGCTTATATAACCTTCTTGGGAACCCATATCTACTGTCGTGCTTTCTGAGCTTGAACCAAAGGCTTGGGGAGCCATACTTGCAAGAGTCCTTTTGGTTTGGACTTCGGTGAAGTTGACTTTTTTATTTCTATTTTTTCCTTATAAGTTGATGTTGACGTCTCCTCTTTCTCCACCTGATCCTTGCGTACCCATTTGTATTTGTCCGTTCCTTGATGCGAGTATCTGAGTGCTGTCTTCCACATTGGTGGTCCTTTGGCTAGGTGAGAAGCTCTAGGAGGGTTGGTTTCCTTAGTCTCTTGTTGTTCATCAATTGAATGGGGTGATTTCACCTCTTCTTTGGACATTTTAGGGTTTGAACTTTCTGCTTCTTCTATTCTGGCTTTAGAAGTATTGGGGCTGGAGTCAGGTTCCACTAGCTCTTCTCTGCATTCCTTTGCACGCTCGATGGTTTTTTGGTTGTGGTAAAGGCTTCTCTCCTAATAGACTAAAAATTTCCTTGTGCCCTATCTTGGTTGAAATATAGCCTTGAGCTAGGTTAATGCCGACTTCATTCTCAATGATCCAGTCCTATCATAGGATCAATTCTTCTATTAAATCCTCATCTCTACACACTAAGACTCGTTGCTCCATGGAAGAATTCCCTAGGTGGAGGGATACGTTAGTGGTTCCCATGCATTCGATGATTTGACCTCCAAGCCCTACCGTCTGAGCTTTTGTGGGCATCATAATCAGTTGAAGATCTTTTATGACCGTATTATGTATGCAACTAAGTCTTCCTCCTGAATCTATCAATGCATCTACCAATTTGTACTCTGTCGTTCCAATCCCTAGGTTTAGGTAAGGTTGTGACCTGTGAACTCTATTCGTGTCAGATATATGGACTTGGTAGTTAGCCATAGGGATAGGTTCTTCACCTTGAAGATATCGTTCATCTCTTTGCCTAATCCATTCTTTCCCTTTCTTGATGCGTTCTAGGGCTTCTTGTCGTGCCTCCTCTCTAATCAGTTCTTCCTCTTTCTTCCTATTTTGAGCACCAACAAGACGTTCTAACATTTGATCCGTCAATGGCTCCATGAACCTTTTCACCCTGCATCCACTTATGTAGTTAGGAAAAATGTCTCCATCTAAAGTGGCTAGATTAACTGCTCCACTAGTAGAGATCATATTGATGATCAGAGGTCCATATCCGCGTTTCTGTAACTTTTTGGCATGTTGCTTTAAGGTGTAAAACAGGACTAAGTCTCCTTCTTTAAGTCCTTTGTCTTTTATATGTGCATCATAATATGCCTTTTGTCTCCTCTTGGCTGCATAGATTCCTGCTACCGCTTGTAACCTATTTTCGTGGAGCTTCTCTATTTGGTCTAGTTGTTGGGATAATTCGTGTCCGGTCCATTCATACTGCTGGGCCACTCTCAATTAAATCCATTGGCAAAATTGCATTCTGCCTATACACTAAATTGAATGGGGGAGTTCCAATGGCAGTCTTGTATGCGACTCGAAAGGCCCAGATTGCACGATGCAATTGTTTGTCCCAATCAGACCTTCCATTATTAACAATCTTTGTCAATACTGTGCATAATACCTTATTGGAACTTTCAGCTTGACTATTGGCTTGGGGATGGTAAGGGGCTGATTTCTTGTGGATCACTAAAAATTCGTTCATTAGGGATTCCTCGATCACTCACAATCTCAATTGGTAATCTGAATCGAGTGAATATATGCTCAAAAAGGAACTTAGCAGTGGTTTGAGCATCGTTCTTTCTAGTGGACTTTGCTTCTACCCATTTTGTCAAGTAATCCGTGGCCACTATTATATATTCAGCATGTGATCCTTTAGCTGGTGGGTTCATAGGTCCTATGAAGTCAATGCCCCATTTAGCGAATGCTCTCACACACACCATGGGTCTTAAAGGCATGTCATCTCTACGAATTGGTTATTTAGCCCTTTGGCATGTTTTGCAGCTTCGTACATATGTTTCCGCATCCAGATGTAGGGTTGGCCACCACAATCCTCCAAAGAGAATCATTTTTGTAGTTCTTTCAGCTGAAAAATGACCTCCTGCTGCACCTGCATGTGCCATCTCTAATATGGGTAAATACTCTCCTTCATGAACACATAATCATAATTGGTTATCTTTTCCTCTTCTAAACAATTTTCTTCCTATGAGAACATAATCCTTGCTCATCTCCTCTAGGGATCGTTTTCTTGCCAAGCTAACTCCTTCCTCATGTTCTTTTGTCATGAGAAATTCTACTAAAGCTTTGCTCTAATTGGGCGCTATTGTTGAGAAAGGTATGGATGTATGATCCTCTGGGATGGTCTCCTGACATTCAGCACAATTACTCGCATAGTCATGGACATCGTTGGGTATATCAGGCCAGTACACTCCTAATCGTTTTAATTCCCTGATAGTTCCATGAGTCCCTTGGTGTGTTCTCCATTTGTTCACATGTGCTTGTTCAATTAGATTTGTTTGTTCGTCCTCCTCAACACATCTTAGCAATACCCCATTGGGTTCCTTATAGTACACGCTTCCCGCAATAATATGCAAGTTCCTTGAATGTAGAATTTCCTTTTTACTTTCCTTATTAATTGAGTGTTGTGGTCCATGCGTAAGTATAGGAATTAATTTCTCTGCCCACTTTGGGCAAACTTCCAGATTAAACAAATACGTGTCTCGTAGATCATCGGGTACTCCGCTTGGTGGTTCTCCGTGTGTTAACCTTGAAAGATGATCCGCTCTTACATGGGTGTTTCCCTTCTTTACTATCACTTCAAAGTCGAATTCCATTAATACTAAGAACCATCTTACTAATCTTCTCGTGTTCCAAGGTTTATTGACTAGCTACAATAGATCCTGATGGTCTATGAAGAACTTGAGTTTGTTGGCTAAGAGATCGAGGGTTCCACGCCTTTGAGATCCTTATATGTCCATGCGAACACATCTCGATATTCTTGGATCAATTGTATTAACTCCTCCTCCTCTTCCTTTGACACATCTTTGCCTATGTATGTGCATCGTTCTTCTCCATCTTCCACTGTTACTATAATTTTTTTTTTTGTTCTCTGTTGTCGTATGCTTCTCCGTCTCGAGCCTCTCGTTTAGGCATTTTAAAGGCTACTTTTCTCTCTTCTACTTCATATCTTTTAAAATGTTCAGGAACTTCAAACAGATCTGGATCTGATCCAATTTTACTCATTTCGGCTTCTCGTTCTTGTATCCTGGGAGCGGCTTCTATTGCCAGGATCTTGGTCGGTTCTTGCTTCTCTTTGGTTCGAATGGTGACCAAGTAGCTTTCTTTGGAATCGAATTTTGGTTCCATTTCTATACTCTCGTACTCCTCTTTCCATTCTTTCTCCAAGACTTCCCCTCCTACTTCTTGAAGGACAACAATGTAAAGATTTACATCATAGCCTTCCTCATCTACGCACTCATTCATTGTCAAAACTTCCTTATTCACACACACATCTAAGGTTGCTAGGATTTACATCCATCCATGTAGTTCAAAGGTCTCATCCGGAAAGATTTGAGGGATGTACCTTGGGTCCTCTACGGGTCTGTAGTTAGGATGTCCTATTGGCCATATCTATCTTTTGTCGTCTTCTTTCTTGGCTTCCTTACACATCCATAACTGAGCATCCTCGTGTATCCATGATTGATCGCTTGATCCAGCCCTATGAATGGATAGGTCATCTTCCTCCTTGTGTATGGGATTCCATTGTAATGGAGGGACATCTCTATAGGAAAAGGTGTGCAAGTTTATTTTAGTGGTATTTCCTTGATGTCGTAGGTATAATGAATCTCTTCCCCAATCTCGTACTACCTGCATTTGTCTCATAAAGGGTCGTCCTAATATCATCTCGTAATTGTTAGCCTTTTCAAACTTACAAATGGCTAGTGTGTGTTCAAATTCTACTCCACAGGTGGTTAATTTGATTTTTTCCAATATTCCTAAGGGTTTCTCTACATGACCATCTGCTAGTTGGAGCTTCATGCGTGTGGGTCATAGGGTAGGTTTTCCCCATTTCTCCCAAATTTCTTTGGTGGCGATTCCAACACTAGCTCCTGTGTCTAGTGTAGCCTTGGTCATGTATTGATTGTAAGTGATAGGTAGACATGTGTTACCTTTGTCTCCTTCACTAAAGTCTCCCACTTTATCAACATGAATTTTTATTTTACTTGAGTTTCCTTTTCCATTAACTTATTCCTCTTCCTTCTCTTGCCCTAATTCCATTTGGCTTGCTATTTGCTTCCATAAATCCAGCTTAATTCGAAGTAGTTCATCCACAGTCAGTTTGCATTGTACTTTTATCTTCTTTAGTTCCGTTAGGTTGTGTGAACTCTTTTTTGAGTTTTCTTTTCCCTTTTCCTGCACCGTGGGTGCTCGTATGATCACAGACTCCTTTTCATATTCTCCCATGTAATTAGGTAATGCTGAAATGCTCTAGGTTTCTTCTCTATTTCTGTGGAGTCTTGATACTTCCTCATATACTTCTTCCAGGTTGGGGTTTGGTTGATAAACTATCACATCTATTTCCTCAAAGGGAGGCTTACTTACTCCATTCCTCTTCCATTGTTCCTCTCGGATTCTATTCCATAACTGCTTCGGCCATTCAGCCTCTAAGTCAAGTATGGTTGACATAGGTTCATCCTGTGTTCTTAATGGCCCTTGCTTGTCGTCCTTCCATTTAAGCTCTTTATCCAAGGCTTTGACGTGTTCCTTATATAGATTATCTGGTATTCTCGTCTCTAGGAGGGCTGGAATAGTCTTTTCTAGGGTAGCTTGTGCAACCTCTATAAGCTTTCGACATAATGCAAGCCTTTCTTTTTCTAATTCTCCGTGTGGGTAAAGTTTTTCATGTTGTTCTACTTTCGGTCCCATCTTAATTCTAGCTTGGTAAGCTTTCAACCACATATCTAGGTCGTCCGATTTTGGGTCAGCTAAAATGGACTCTGGTTGCTCTACCTCTTGGATAGGTGGTGGAATGGGCACTTATTTCTGAATTTCCTATTCTTTTTGTTCTTTCGTATTTCTAGTTTGTTTCTTATTATCCTGACTTTTGTTTTTCATCCATTTATTTTTGAGTTTTTCTCTTCTTTCCTTCCATTTTTGTGCTTTAGTGTTCTGGGTACTCTCACGTAGATCCTCAGAATCTTCAACTATTTGAATCTTGGGGCTTACCATTTTTTTGCTCTCTCGTTCCTGTTCTGGTTGTTTTCCTTTTTGTTCTTTCATTTGAGCTCTAGTAATGGCCTTCAAAGGTACTGTATATTCCTTATCACTTCCAGATGCTTCTATTACTTCAATTACGTTAATCGGTGATGTGTCTTGGACTTTGGTTGGGTTCTTAGGGCGGTCCCTGAAAAGTTGTTCCTTTCCGCAATCATTGCAATATCCTTCCCAAGTCCTAGGTGGTGGGGGATTGTAAGGTCGAGGGCATTCTCTAATAAAATGGTCTCCTCCACATCTATAGCAAGGTCCTCTCAGTAGAGGTGGTCTGATGGGTGGTTGTACTTTAGGTGCAGTATACATCAAGGTTGCTACCTCTGTTCCATAAGCTTGATCATATCTTTCATAGCCATAATAAGTCGAATCATAAGCTGATTCATACTCTAATGTGTTGGCTTCATATGGATAATAATCTCTTGAGGGTAGCTCATATCTAGGATTCGTTGCTTCCACATTGATCGTTGTTGATGCTGGCACTATGGTTCTTTCCAAATCTTCTTCTGGTTGGGCGTACTTCACAGGTACTACTTGTTGAGGTTGTGACAGTTGTGGTCCTAACACTAGTTGTGGTGCTGGATATGGTGCATGTTCATATGGTCTTGGTGCTCCTGTGGGATAGGGATTGTATCTAGGTATCTCTCTGCCTAGCTCTCTTGGTGGATATCCATATGGTCGATACTGAGGAGGTTGCACAGGTCGTGCCTGCTTATTGAATGGAAAGTTCTCTGTGGTGTGATTAGTGTATTTTTGTTCTATGTGGCAGTACAAGGCAATCCCTTGTTGGTGTTGTCTGTTGTATGGATATGTCGGATGTGCACTAGTCCCTCCTCACACACACATGTGTGTGGGGTGATCTCCTCCACATAGGCTACACCTTCGTAACATAGGCACTCTTTGGGCTGGGTGTTGGTAAGTTCTTTGTCCTTGGACTCCTAGTTTCTTTGCTAATAACTCCGCTAATTCTTCCATATTACTAGAGTTGGATGTAATGGTACTCCGAGAGTCTTCTGATTTAGTGGGGCTGGGCATGCTCTTGAGGTCCTCAGCCAGACTGTCTTGTAGATCAATGCATACTTGAAGGCACCCACTTAGGGTTTGTAGCCTCTTCATGTAAACTAACGTTCTTAGGGTTCCGTTCGTGAGTCCGTCCAAAAATAATGAAATCATTTTTTGCTGAGTGGGCCTCTCGGTAGTTGGGCATCTATCAACATACTGATTGAATCTCTGGGCAGCTGTTTTCACTGTTTCATTAGGGTTTTGTTTAAAGCTATGGAGAATTGTGTTTAATCCCCCTCTTAGTGAATTCCCCAATGAATTCTTGAAAAAATTGCTCCATGTTTCCAAACTGATTAGGATCTAATGGCTGGAACTAAGTCAGAGCCGTTCTTGTGAGGGTGAGTCCAAAAGACTCATACTGCACAAAGAAGTCGTCTACTTGTTCTGCCCTTACTTCTTGTTTAAATTCAGCAATGTGATCGTAGGGTTCTCCCAATCTGTCATAGTGATTTCTTACACATTTTGCCACTTGGATAGGTCTCAGTCTTCTCATTGGTTCTAGCGGTCTAGGCATTATAGGAAAGACCGGAACAACTGGTCTAACTAGAGGTATTCCAGGCTGCCCCCCTACTGGTGGTCGAGGTCTTACTGGTGGTCGGTACTGATTCCCTACTCTTGGGTGGGTCTGATCGTGTGTTTGCACTCTTGGAGTTGCAAATTGTACATGAGTACGATTTGGGACACTCCGTTGGCTAGTTTGTCCTGATGTAGTGTGTCCTGTCTCTTGTTGATTTCCAAAGGGGTTTTGCGATGTAATTGCCTGATCTCTCTAAGGGAATACAAGCAAGCCCATGTATTTCAATCGAGCCCTGTCCAAGGCACTAACCAATGAATATCTTCTCTGATTTTTATCTAGGTATGTGATTCTAGTTTCATCTTCTGGATCCTTCAGCTCATAAAATGTCATAGGGCTTTCTTCTCTTCCTGGAGCCGATAAGTCTCTTTGAAGTAATACATCTGATCCATGGATCTTATAGACTTCCAACAAGTAATCATCTTGAGGTATCAAATCTCCTCTCAAGACTCGTGTTACTTGGGATCTACCTCTAGGGGTCATCACTAGTTCCTCAGGGTTGGTTCTTCCTGGGTCTTCTTGTTCCACTAACTCTCCCCTTTCATTGATCATCTCAGGAAATTCAGTCACTATGTATATGTGACCTATCTTGTCCATGTATGCTCCTCCTTCGTACTTAACAGCAGGTCTAGGCACAATCGTGGCATCCATAGAAGTTACCATCCTCGCCACATCTAGGTAGATGGGAATCTGCTGGGCATTAGTAGAAACATATTGCAAGGAAGTGCAGTACTCTCCTTCCACTGTGGTCATGAAATTTATACTAGGAGTGGGACCCTGCATGTCTTCAGAAGCCATGGGAATATCCTCCTCTGAGTCACTAGAGGTGTCTGAATACACTGAGTGGTGACTCACCTGAGCGGCACTTCCTACAAAAGATATGACACTTCTATGGCTACTTAGTGCTCTCCCAGACCTCAAGTTCATTCACCCTCCTCAGGCTCTCTTGGTCTCTAAAACTCTCCTTAAGTGGCTCTTCAAATGCCTCAAGTTTTCCCTACAAAATGCTACAAAAGCTCTGGACGATACCACTTCTAGACGATACTGCACCAGGCGATACTGCCGTGGGCGATACCAAGCTGGCCACGATACGACACTGGAAACCTAGGCGACACACGATACGATACCACTTGCAAGGGGCCTATACGATACCAACTCGCACGATACAATATTAGAATGAAGGGACGATACGATACTGGTATGGTATCGCGATACCAAATTAACACGACACGATACGATACCAAAGCAGCTCACGACACGATACCTAAAAGCTAGGCGATACGATACTGCTACTGATCACGATACGATACTAGTATGGTATCGTGATACTAAACGAGGACATGGCACGATACGATACTGAAATGGTAGCGCGATACTAAACAGGGAAGATGGCGATACGATACCACTGGGCTAAAGTCAGATCATGATACCAACCCAGCGATACGATACGAGAAGTGGTATCATGATACCAAGGCTGGTAGCCGACGATACGATACTCAAGCCAATCGTGATACTCAAGCCAAAATACCTCCAAAATTCAAAATTTTTGCACCGCCTTGCTCTTCTCTCACCCCTCTTCACTCTTAACACACTGTCTCACACACACACACTACAGTAGCTCAAAAATAGTGGGGAGGGGTAGACAATAGTCCTACACACACATTCCAAGCATTGCACACACATACAAGATCAAAGAGAAGGTAGAAATCTGCAAGAAAGAGGCAAGTTCGAAATTAAGCCAAGCTTCTTCAGAATGGCAAAAAGTCTCTACAAAGAGTCACAAAGTGACTTATATACATGTGCCCTAAGTTTGGTCCTTTCACACAAGAGACCGGCACTTTATTCCAAAAAAGTGAATTTCTTACTAATTTACAAGGGATTTTTTACAAGAAGTTTGGATTATGCAACTAGAGGACTCCTCTAGTGCATTTACATGGCTTCAGGGAATTCTCTAAGACCTCGAAGAAGAAAAATTATGCCCATTAATTTGAAATTTTTGCGGCTCTTCTCTTGTGCTTCTTTGCTCTGCAACACCCCCTATTCCTATTTGTCCTCAATAGGAGGTTTTTGAAGAAGAAGGAACTCTTTCATCATGAAGAGTACATACTACTACCAGCTAGAATACTTCCTACAAAACAACAATCCAAATGGGATTCAAGGGATGCACTAGCACTTTCATATATTGCTATGGGAGTAAAGAGGCATATTATACCCCAAATATTGAGGTCCTGCAAAACCTCTTCTCAGGCTTGGTTGGAGTTAGAGAATCTCTATGATAGCAGATGTCCTGCTAGGAAAGCTCATCTAAGGAGGCAACTAACCAACACAAGGATGAAAGTTGGTGAATCGGTTCACTCACATATTTTGAAGCTTAAAGATTTATGAGATCCATTATTTAATGTTGGAGTCAACATTTCAGATGAAGAGATGTTAAACACACTTCTAAACTAACTTCCATCACCATATCATGCTTTTGTTACCTATTTATCTCTCTCTACAAGAGATATAGAACTTTCATTTGAAGAGTATGGTTCTTGTTACTTCAAGATGAAGATCAACAAAAGGCTATGGAAGAAAATGATGAAGCCATGTTATCATCATCAAAGGGTAAGAGGAAGATGGAGACAAAGAAAGAGAAGAAGAGCCAGCAATCTAAGAAGGAAAGTTAGTCTTCTAATCCTAAGTTTTCAAGTTCTATCCCCAATGCTTCCTCTACACCCAAAGAAAAATCTTTGACTACATCTCATTCCAAGAAAGGAGTACGCCATTACTGTAAGAAGCCAGGTCGTTTCATAACAGAATGCAGAGCAAGGATTTTCAATGAGAAGAAGAAAGCATAAGGTAATAGTGTTGAAGATGATCCTAAACCTAAATCTTCAAAGGTAGATTTAGATGCAGGTATTACTATTGAAGAAATAAGTTTTGATCAAACAACATTATATGCAATCTCAGATAATCCTTGGATTTTTCATTTTGGAGCTACTAAGCATATGATAGCTTACAAAAAGGTATTTTCCTCACTTTCTAACTCTTAAGGGAGAAAAGAGTGACCATTACAAATGGTCATGATTTGGATTTTGAAGGTGTTGGAGAAGTGAACCTTAACACTAGAGCAAGTGGAAATTTTTCAATTTCCAATGCTCTTTATGTTCTAGAAATAAAGAAGAGTTTGCTCTCTATCTCAACTTTCTTGTCAGATGGTTTTAAAGTAGATTTTAAGAAATATTCATGTCATATCAAGTGAGATGTCTACTTGAAGGTGAAAATAGAAGTGGCATGTTTGTGTTATCCAAAATAAGTCTTGCTAATGTTTCTAGGTCTACTACAGCTAAGGAGAACATGACGTTATGGAATGCTAGCTTTGGTCATATCAGTTACACAGCTCTCAAGCGTATCAAGGATCAAGGTATGGTGAAGAGTTTGCTCACTATTCCTTTACGAGATGATGCAAAGTCCTCTGAAGGATGTCTTGAAGCAAAGCTTCACAAACTATATTTCAAGAAGCATGATACATCACTGCCACAAGGAAGTTGTAGATCATACATTCAGATGTGAATGGTCCGATGAGAACAAATTCTATTCAAGGTAGATGATTTCTCAAGATATTCATGGATTTATGGTCTTAAAGTGAAGTTAGAGGTTTTTTTTACTTTCATGAAGTTCTTAGCTATGTTTGAAAATGAAAGTCAGTCAAAGATCAGGATTTTGAGAAGTGATAGATGAGGAGAGTACATGTCAAACGACTTGAAGTCTTTTTTAGAAGACAAAGGTATCTCAAATCAAATCACTATTGCTTACATGCTAGAACAAATTGGTATTGCAAAGAGAAAGAATAGGATACTTGTTGAGATGATGTGTAGTATGATGTCATCCAAAAGCCTTTCTCCCAAGTTTTGGTTTGATGTAATACATACAACTAATCCCATTTTGAATAGGTCTTCCACAAAAGCTTTGAAGGTTATCACACCTTATGAATCTTAGTATGGGAATAAACCCAATGTGAGTTACTTCAAAGTTTTTGGTTCTCGAGCTTATGTTCACATTGAGAAGAAGGTAAGCTTGATGTAAAAGACACTAAAACAGTCTTTTAGGCAATTGAAAGCAAAGGATACTCATTCTATGCTCTAGATACATGTGATATCCTAATCTCACACAATGCAGCATATATCACCGAAAGTCAAATTTATGATAAGAAGGAAGAAATTCCAGATTTCATAAAAGAAAATGATTATGCATTTTTTAGAAGGAATTCGGATTCTTACATTCAGCCATACAAGGTGGATAATGAACTTTCTCAAACCCTAAAAGATATAGGTGAAGAGAGAATTTCATTACCAACCTCAGTACCTAGTCCATCATCAGTACCTCTTGAAGTTTAAACTCGTGAAGTTGGAAAAGGTTCCACAATTCTAGAAGACAAAGATACTAAAGAACTAGAAGATATACCACCACTTTTCACGAGTATGCCAAAGTGGTTATATCAAACATGGAAGTACAATGTATACAGGACTATATCGGAAGAAGTAGAAGTCAGGATAACAAGAAGACTAGGTAGATTATGCTAAATGTTTTGAGGATCATAATATTTTAGCTCCTACTTCAGTTGAGAATGAACGAGCTAGTGTTCAAGATGCACTACAATGTGATTTGTCCCTTGATCACTTGCCTTACTATTTTCTCTTCATCTATGACTTCTCCAATGCTCCCAAGTTGATCTGCTAAGTCCATCTTCGTGAAAAAATCAGTCACACTTTACGTGGGCATCTTCTTGAGTGTGGTGAACAACATCCAAAGTTTGTTCTTCCTAGATTTATTTCTTGATGTGAAGAATGCTTCAAGAGCATTCCAAGTCTCTTCTGAAGTCTTGCAGCTCTTGATGGGTGGAAGAAAAACTCACAAATTGAGTTAAGAATATATGAGGTTTCTAGAGCATCCTTTGAGCACAATGTGTTCAACCTCTCTTGTTCTTCCAGAGCTGGTTGTCCTTTGCTTCTAAGGATTGGCAGCATCTCATCTTCAGAAATGTAACCATAAAGGTTTCTCCCTTAAAGATATGCTTCCATTCTAAGTGACCAAGGTGACTAGTTAGCTCAACTCAATTTGTCTATGGATGAAGTAAATCCATCTCACATGTTGACTTGTTGCTTTGATACCATTGTGCAAAGATGGTTGGATACACTCTAAAGATGAGCTATTGTTGCATAGAACCTTATCTACACCTGCCAATTTAACTTTGAGGAATCTTAGAAGACGCCTTAAGCTTTGCAAATATGTATTTGGAGCCAATATGTGCTTTGGAACATCATTACCAAATATTTATGACAATAGAGATAACTTGCATGTACTACGACTGTGAAGAAACCTTCTATATTGAGATTTGGAGTGCTAGGTGTTTTGCTCAAAGCTCACAACTTGGTAAGTTGACCAAAGAGCTTTTGCACACATCTAATGCAAGTGTAAGGTTAACTAAAACATGTTATTTCATAATTTAGGGGCACTATACAATGAGAAATGAGCTTAACAACTCAGGGGGTCATCTCAACATTTCAGTAACAAGGTGATGTGCAGACATACTCTACTTCATGAGCTTATATCTCGAGACATGCTAAACCAAATCTGATGAAACTTTGTGGCTATATACTAGATTTCTCACTCTTATTATATCAAGTCAAATTGCATCAAATTATGGAGCAAACATAGAGAAATTTCTTCTACAAAGGCATTGAAATAATGAATAAATGATAGAGAACAATAGATAGAAAATGATAATGAAGAAAGGTATTCATTAGTAAGTGATAATGCACATATGATACATGGGAAGTGCAGAGGAATACTCTTACACAAGCTGAGCTCAAGGTATTCCCAATGTTGTAGCTCAATATCTCTCAGTGATGCCTCATATCCCCATGACCAAAACTAATGATTTTACACATATACAAAGCTTTTGAGTTTTGAATTTTCCCACTCCTAACACTGGTCCTACACTTTAGGGTGATCTGAAATGATTCCTTCACCAAACAACTGGGGACTTGTCTTCTCCTATATCCATTAGGTTCTTGTACTCCTTCTTTTACAATTTATTCAAGGTGATAAAGTGAAAATAACAAGCATGTGTTCCCATACACATTCTTATGTGACTTGAAGTAGAATGAGATGTAGTCCTAAATGCTTTGGCCAAGCATGTAGGGTTTCCAAATTTACCAACACATACACATACAAACACATACATTTATACATACACATACATGGATACATACACATACACATACACATACATTTATACATACACATACAAACACATACATTTATACATACACATACACACATAGACACACACATACAGACACATGCACTCACATGCATACATACACATGCATACATACATACATACACACACATGGATACATATGCATATGCATATATAGATACAAAGATCCTACACACACATGCACATACACACAAATATGCATACACACACATACACTCACATGCATACATACACACATGCACACAAATGCATATGCATACATACATACCGAGATGAATACACACACATGCACATGTGCACTCACATGCATGCATGAACACACATGCATACACATGCATATGCATACATAAATACACACATGCATACACACACATGTCCATACACACATTTGCATACACACACATACACATATACACATAAACATACGCACATACAGATACATACACATATACATACACACATACGGATACATACACATATACATACACACATATGTTGGTGCAAGGCAATCAACAATTGAACTTTTGATGGAGTTTTGAAGTCAAGGATTGAAGAAAAGATCAAGTTATGAAGCATGAAGAAAGTACATGTTCAGAGGATGAAGATATGTATACATATGTACATTAATTTAGAGTTAGCTCACTTATACTTTTGTATGGTTATAAACTTGCACATATTTGCATATATATACAAGTAAAAATGTCGGGACAAATATGAGAGAGTGTGAGAGAACAATAATTGAGGAGAATTAGAAGTCATTAGACACTTGTGAAGTGAGTATGATAGCTCTCTCATCTAGATGTAAAACTTTTCTGTAATGAAGAAAAGTTGCGCCCGATATTTTTGTGTGTTCTTCTTCTGTGCTGGATCATTTCAAGAATCCTTTTGTAGGTGTCTAATTCCATAGTTAATGAGTCAATGATTATAGTTTGAGAGCCTAATTGTAAACAGACTGTGAGAGTTTTGTGTAGGAACATTCATATGTGAGAAAGTGTTCACTTTCTTTTGAAATAGGTGCAATCTCAATGGTCAAAGAATTGATCAGTTCTCAGGCGGGGGGGGGGGGGGGGGGGGGGGGAGATGGGGGGGTGGTTGCGGTGGGGGGGGGGGATGTGTCAGAGTGGGGGGAGGGGGGGGGGGATGGGGGGGGGTTGCGATGGGGGGCGGGATGTGTCAGAGTGGGGGAGGGGGGAGAGAGAGAGAGAGAGAGAGAGAGAGAGAGAGAGAGAGAGAGAGAGAGAGAGAGAGAGAGAGAGAGAGAGAGAGAGAGAGAGAGAGAGAGAGAGAGAGAGAGAGAGAGAGAGAGAGGGAGAGGGAGAGGGAGAGGGAGAGGGAGAGGGAGAGAGAGAGAGAGAGAGAGAGAGAGAGAGAGAGAGGGAGAGAGAGAGAGAGAGAGAGAGAGAGAGAGAGACTTTTGTTTTGAAAAAAATCCCTAGGGGGACTTTTTTTTGAAGGATAATATCCAAAATTAAAGAAAAATAGAGAAAAATGCCTCTCCACTATACAGTACCGTATACACCTCAATAGAATGGAGTTGCAGAACAAAAGAATAGGTCATTCATGGAGATGGCGAGGTGTATGGTCAAGAGTCAGGCTTCACCACATAGTTTCTAGCTTGAGGTTGTCATGTGTGCAACATATGTACTGAACAAGTGTCCCACTAAAGCACTGCAGTCTATCGCTCCATATGAGGCTTGGCATGACCACAAGCCATCTGTTGCTCATTTGCGTGTTTTTGGTTGTTTGGAATATGCATTAGTGCTTGAACAACATCGTAGAAAATTGGATGATAAATTAGTAAAATGTATTTTTGTTGGGTATAGTTCTGAAAGTAAAGGCTATCGTCTGTATCATGCACAAACTAAAGGCATTCTGGTTAGCCATGATGTTGTTTTTGTGGAAGATGCTATTCAGCCATTGGTTTCATGTACTAAGGAGAAATCTGTTAGCTCCAAAGACATGTATGATACTTTGCTCCCTCTTTTTACAGGTGGACAGTCTAGTGCTGGTCCTAATGATGCAACTTCTGAGCCTTTGCAGGTTTCATGTGATCATGCAAATAATTCCATTTCTGATGTAGACATACATGATGCACTTATTAATGAGAGAGCTGATATTGAGGAGGCAAGAACTATGCCAAAATGGCTAGTGCAGACCTTGCGTGACAGCAAATTAGATGCACCTCTGTCATATCGTAATTTTTTAGGCTCTCGTCGTGCCTCTTTGGCATCAGATTGCTATGCTATGGCTGCATCTAGTCTCTATGATGAGTTTGAGCCTGCTTTGTTTGATGAAGCACAAAATTCAAAAAATTGGATGGCTGCTATGCAATCTGAATATGATGCTATAATGAAGAATGGTACTAGGTCTTTATGTGACTTGCCTCCTGGCAAGAAGGCCATTGGCACCAAGTGGGTATACAAGTTGAAGCGTAAACCTGATGGTACAATTGACAGGTATAAGGCTAGGCTTGGTACAAAGGTTTATGCACAGGAAAGAGGCATTGATTTTGATGAGACCTTTGCACCTACATGCCGTATGACTACTGTTCGGAGCATTTGTGCACTTGCAACGCATCATGGTTGGAATGTTCATGAGTTGAACATTAAAACAACATTTGTAAATAGTGACTTGCATGAAGAAGTGTATGTTTTTCAGCCCCATGGCTTTGTGCAGAAAGGGCATGAAAACTAGGTGTGCAGGTTAAAGAAGACATTATATGGTTTAAAGAAAGCACCACGCGTCTGGTATGAGAAGATACATGCCTATATGATTGCACATGGTTTTGAGAAAAGTCAACTGAAAGCACCACCTTATATGTTAAGTGTGCTAATGATGTGCTTCTGATCATTGTTGTGTATGTTGACAACATGCTACTCACTAGTCCTATTGAGAAGCATATTGCTGATTTTAAGGCTTATTTGCATGCCTAATTTGAGATGCCTGATTTGGGGCATTTGCATCACTATTTGGGCATTCACTTTATGCAAGTTGATGGTGGAATGGCTTTGTGTCAAACAAAATACATTGACACATTATTGTAGTTTTTTGGCCTTGAAGAGTGTAAGCCTATTGCCACCCCTATGGAGATAGGTTTACGATTGAGTCTTCATGATGTTGGAGATGTATTTGATGCTGCTCTCTATCAACATGCTATTGGATGCTTGATTTACTTATGCATTACTTGGCCAGATATTCAGTTTTCTGTCTCACAGATGAGCAAATTTATGCATTGCCCAAGAGTCAAGCTTTAGTAGGCGGTGAAGCGCATCTTTCACTACTTGAGTGGTACTCGACTACATGGGTTCTTTTATCTTAAGGGGAGATCACTACTGCCAGATTTGCATGGTTTTCCTGATTCTAATTGGCCTGGTTATTATGACACTCGTGTGTCCACTACTGGCTTTTGCTTCATGCTTGGTAGCTAATGTATATCTTGTTTGAGAAAGAAGCAGCCTACTGTGGCCACTTCTAGCTGTGAAGCTGAGTGTAGGGTAGCTTTCACAGCCACTGTTGAGTGTGTGTGGCTTTAGACGCCTTATGGTTGGTTTGGGTGTTGGTAAGTCTTCTACCACCACCATCCTCACGGATAGTCAGAGCGCATTGGCAATTGTGAGGAACCTTGTATTCCATGCTCGCACTAAGCACATTGAGGTGCATTATCACTATGTCAGGGAGAGGTTCTCTGTTGGGGAGATCAGCTTGGCATATGTGCCCACGCACGAGAACATTGCAAACCTTTTCACGAAAGCCCTGCGTAGGGAGAAGTTTGAAGCTTTCCGCAAAGCTTTGGGCTTAATTCCTTTTGTGGAGTGATTTCCACATAGCTTGGCACTTCCTTATACATGAGTACCAGCTCATTGTTCACCGCATCACGCCCAGGGGGGATTCGTTGATATATTTAGGTAGTGATGTGTGTTAACACACTAGGACCATCGGGCCACATTTTTCCCTCTTTAGGAGGTTTTTTTCCTCGGGCTTGTATATACTCCTATTGCCCTAATGGGCTGCTTATCTTTGTACATTCTCTAGTAATACATTCACTATCCTGTGTTGTACTCCAAGCTTCTTCTCCTTCCTTGTGTTGTTCGCGTGCTTCCGCAGACATCTATCTCCAACAGTTCTTGCAACATTCAAAGTCGTATCAGTCTTTATAGGAAAGAAATATGCGATCTTGGTAAGTTGATGGACTACAAAAGATATGGTATCATCCTTACTTCTGGTCATTTGTAATTTAGTGATAAAGTCCATAGAAATAGACCATCACTTTCAATTTGGAACATCCAAAGGTTGAAGCATTCGAGGCATTCTCTTAAACTCAATTTTCACCAATTGGCATTTGACACATTCACTAACATATTTTCTAATATCCCGCTTCATACATGACCAAAAGTCAGAATACTTTGTTTTAGCACAAGTCTTTGAATAACCTGGATCTAGAGAGAAAGGCACATCCTGAAACTCATGCAATATTTTAGCTTTTAATGGAGACTCATCAGATATACACAATCAATCATTACAATACAAGGATCCATTCAACAATTGAAATTTGTCCTTATACATCGATTCCTGTTTTTTTCCAAAAAATTCAAAATAGGTGCATAAAAAGAGTCATGTTTCAGTTCTTCTTGAATTTGATTGAGAAAATCAAAATTTATTACAGAAAGAAGATTACATGAAGGTATTCAACTCAATGCTTCAGCAATCTTATTTTCCTTACCAGCCAGATACTTAATGTCAAACTTTCTTAATAATTCAAACCAACGCTTCTTCTTGTTGTTGAGTAATGGTTGTCTGAAAATGTATTTTAGACTTTGATTAGCTATTTTCAATTCAAACTTAACCCCAAGCAATAGATGTCTCCAATGCTTAAATGCATGCACAATAGCAAGCATTTTGAGATCATGAGTTGGATAGTCAAGTTCATGTTTTCTTAATTTTCTAGACTCATATGCGACCACCCTACCATCCGGTGAAAGAACATATCCTATGTGACTGCCGCTTGCATCACATGCAACCACAAAAGGCTTTCCCTATTTTGGAATTTCCAAAAACAAAAATTCAAAGACTTTTTATTTCAATGTTTCAAATGATGTTTGAGAGGCATCACTCCACACAAATCCTTCATTCTTTTTAGTCAATTTTTTGAGGGAAGTAGTTATCTTATAGAAATCCTTAATATGTGTTTTGTCATATTGTGCTGACCCAAGAAAACTTCTAACATCCCTTATAGTCTTAGGAGTCGACCAATCAATTATTGTCTTTACTTTATCTTCATCTATATGGATTCCATCTTTTGATATGGCTCTTCCTACATACACAAGTTTATCCTTAGCAAAGAAACACTTACTCTTCTTTCCATAGAATTTGTGTTCTCTAAGAGCTTGCAATGTCTTCTTGAGATGTATCAGATTCTTAGAATTATCTTTAGAGTATAGAACTATATCATCAAGAAATACTAAGATGAATTCTTCTACGTAATTATGAAAAACATCATTTATGAAGCACATAAATGTGGTCGAAGCATTTGTTACTCCAAAAGGTAAAACGGTAAACTCATAAGCACCACATCATGTTGAAAAAGTTATCTTGGGAATATCTTTTTTGAAGATGACTTGAGAAGATAAATCTAGATTAAGCACAACTAATTGAAATTCTTACATGGACCAAATTTTGCAATTTTCCCCCCAATGCTTTCTTGTTGTCATCAAGCACATAAATGTGGCAAGAGGATTTGTTCATGCAAAAGGTATAACCATGAACTCATACTGACCATATCGTGTTCAAAAAGCTATCTTAGGAATATCCTCTGTTTTGATCCTTATTTGGTGATATTCAGATCTTAAGTCAATCTTAGTGAATACAGTCACTCCACTGAATTGGCCTAATAAGTCATCTATGTGAGGGAGTGGATACTTATTCTGAATTGTTCTTTTATTCAACCCCCTGTAGTCAATGCATTATCTATAAGAGTCGTCTTTCTTCTTCTGAAATAAAATAGGTGCACCCCAAGCTGATACAGGCGGTCTTATCAAGCCTTTCTTCAGAAGATCATCTAATTGAATCTTAAGCTCCTTTAATTCATCGATGTTAAATCTATAGGGTGCTCTAGAATATGGTTCACTCCCTAGATATATGTCAATGGTGTGGTCAATCTGCCTAGGTGGATGTATACCACGCAACTCTTTTGGAAATACAGCTACGTATTCTTTCAAAAGATTTTCTACATAATTTGGAACACTTTCCTCATTATTTTCTTCATGGACATTGTTAACATAAACTATGAATGTTCTACAACCATCGTGTATACCTTTAATTATCTGCATAGCAGATATAAGGATAGGTTTAGGATTATAGGCATCATCTAGAATATGAATAGATTCATCATCTAGCTTTAAAGTGATTGTTCTTTTTTCACAATTAGTCATCGCAAAATTTTTAATTAACCAATCCATGCCTATGATTGCATCACTCGCTTTCATCTCAATCACATGGAAACTTCCAAAAAAGCACCTATTAGAAAGAGTAAATTCAAGGTTTTCAATATATCCTTTTATGTAGTGTAATTGCCCATTGGCCATCTGTAGAGGTCTGGTTATCTACATATTTAGGGCTAACCCTAGGTTCTGTACCAATTTTAAAGATAGAAAACAATGGTTACTACATGAATTGATCAAAAATCGGATTTTATGCACTAAAATCATACCCGGAATCGTGATTACAAAAGCCTTTGGGAAAGAACTAACCACCATGCAACCTAAAGTAGAGTCAGGAGACTTACCTCCATCATCTCCGTCCTCAATAATTGTACCCTCCTTGATGATGTTTATTGCTTTTGATTGTGCGGGTCAAAAGATTTCCTTACTTGGGCACTCATATGTCCGATGCCCTTGCTCCCGGCAATGAAAACACAGACCAAGTCTTTTTGACCTCTTAATAAAATCACGGTCTTCTTGCCACTGGATTGGTTGATGCCTCCTTTGATTTTCCACCTGAGCAAGATTCTTGCCTTGGTTATTTGAAGACGGAATCTTCTTCTAGTTGTTCATTTTCATTGCAAAAGGTCTTTGTGGCCTATGTCCCATTGCAATGAATTTGCTTCTATTTTCCTTCTACAAATTGAACTTCTCCATGTTCTCAAAGTTCTCGGCCATCCCAATAGCATCAA
The DNA here is from genome assembly GCA_020310875.1 of Ceratopteris richardii. NCBI lineage: Eukaryota > Viridiplantae > Streptophyta > Polypodiopsida > Polypodiales > Pteridaceae > Ceratopteris > Ceratopteris richardii. The sequence goes on along the minus strand of CM035419.1, from coordinate 84,923,893 downwards.
GAAAATCAATGCTTGAGATCCTTTGACTTGAAATCGAAGTTCCTCATGAAGCCCTTCAATAAATTTACTCTTGAGAGCGTTACCACTAACCTCTAATGCATATTTATGAAGATGTAGGAACTTCTCTTATAAGCTATGTTTATCACTTTCATGCTATCGAAAATTGTAGAACTTCATCTTCTTCTCCATATGGTAGTGTGGAGAAGAATAGCATTTTTCACCTTGTTGTCTGCTTCCATTGAACTAGACGAGAACACGTTCGAGTCTGCATATACGACTTCCACCATAGCTTCATGATCCCACATAGGTGTAGGATCCCAACATTTGCCTTAGACTCTTCACTAAAGTGTCGAAGATCAAAGAAATCCTTCAGTTTTTCAATCCATGCCTCAAGATATTTGCCACTCTTCTTCCAGCATCAAGATCATTCAACTTTGCCTTCTTGAAGACTTGTTTATGGGCAAACCCAACTAGTCCCATATCTTCATAATTGCATTTTTGTTTTCTGCGAGGTACACTAGATGTTCCTTCACCTTCATCTACTTCATCGTTCAGCTCCACAAACAAATTTGTTCCTCCTTCTGGTTGCTTTCCACCTCGTTCTTTGCACAATTCTCCAAAAATTTTCTGAATAAGCTCCTCTTGTTCATGAATCTTTCGTGTTAGAACTTCCATCCTTCTCGAGGATTGATTCCACTCTAATACCACTTGTAGCATTTCCTCAATCACAATCTTTCGATCGCTCAAAAATAAGAGAGGAAAGAAGAACGTAGAGATTTCACAAGGTAAGAGAAAATCTGATGTAGAAGGGTAGACACAAATATGATGCAAAGAAGGAAGAATTCTGATATTATAGATGTGAATCAATGGTTACAATAGCTTTGGATAATAGCTTCTCGACGAAGCCTCTACCTCCTGACCACCCCAAGCTATCACAATCGCATTCACACTCGCACTATCAATCACACTCTCACTCTCACTCTCAATCACAAGGTAATTCTCACATTTTTGTGAATCCTCTGTGTTGATGCGCAGGTATCCCTATATCAAAGTTTGATCATTGCCCTCCCACAGAAGTGTACGATCTAGCAAATTTAGAAAAAGTCATTTTCTCCAAAACTTTCACAAAAAGGCATGAGATCGCTTTCTTTCTTTATCGTACGTGTAAAAATAGTAGAAAAACACCAAAAAGACATATCTAAAAATATCCATAATTAGAGATGGTGACGCATGAGCATCACAATCATGTGGCTCAGAACTTTAAGAAGATGGAGAAGTTCAATTCGCAAAAGGAAAAGAGAAGCAGATTCATTGCGATGGGACATAGGCCACAGAGACCTATTGCAATGTACATGAACAATTTAAGGAAGACTCCATCTTCTAATAACCAAGGTAAGAAGGAAAATCAAAGGAGGCGTCAACCAATTTATTGGCAACAAGACCTTGACCTTATTGAGAGGGCAAAGAGACTTGGTCTATGTTTCCATTGAATAAAGCAAGGGCATTGGACATATAAGTGCTCGAATCTCGCATTCTTTTGGCCTGCACAATCGAAGGTAATAAACATTATCAAGGAAGGAACAACGATTGAGAAACCAAATGATAGAGGTAAGTGCCCTAATTGTACTTTACATTGCATCATCACTAGTTGTTTCCCAAAGGCTTCTCTAATTACGATTTCGGGTATGCATTCTATGCATAAAATAAAATTTGTGATTGATTGAGGTACTACACATTGTTTTCTATCTTTCAAACTAGTATAGAATATGGGGATACCTCTAAATATGCAGACAATTAGACCTGTAGAGATGGCCAATGGATGATTGCATTATACGAAAGGATACATTGAAAACCTTGCATTTACTTCTTCTAATAGGTCTTTTTTTTGGAAAGTTTCATGTGATTGAGATGAAATAGAGTGATGCAATCATAGGCATGGAATGGTTAGTTTGGAATTTTGCAACAATTGATTGTGATCAAAGAGCACACACTTTAAGGCTAGATGGTGAATCTATCCACATTCTAGGTGATGCATATAATCCTAAAACTATTCTTATTTTTGCTATGCAGAGCATTAGAGGTATACGAGATGGCTGTAAAACATTTGTAGTGTATGTGAAAAATCTCCATGAGCAAGATAATCATGAAAGTATTCGAGATTATCTAGAAAATATTTTGAAAGAATATGCCAACGTATTTCCAAAAGACTTGCCTAGTATACCTCCACCTAGGCAAATTGACCATGCATTGACCTATATCCAAGGAGTGAACCATATTCTAGAGCACCCTTTCTAACATCCATGAATTGAAGGAGCTTAAGATTCAATTAGATGATCTTTTGAAGAAAGTCTTGATAAGACCGAGTGTCTCACGTTGGGGTGCACCTGTTTTATTTCAGAGGAAGAAAGATGGTTGTTATAGATCATGCATTGACTATAGGGGGTTGAATAAAAGAACAATTAAAATTAAGTATCCACTACCTCACATAGATGACTTATTAGGCCAATTTAGTGGAGCGAATATATTCTCTAAGATTGCCTTAAGATCATATAACCAAATTAGAATAAAAACAGAGGATATTACCAAGACAACTTTTCAAACATGATATGGTCACTACGATTTTATGGCTTAACCTTTTTTATTAACAAATGGTCTTGCCACATTTATATGGTTGATGAATAATGTTTTCCACATTTATATGCTTAATGAATAATGCTTGATGAATAATGAAATACTAAGATGAATTCATCTAGGTAATCATGAAAAATATTGTTCATCAAGCACATAAATGAGGCATGAGCATTTGTTAATCCAAAAGGTAGAATCGTGAACTCATACTGACCATATCGTGTTCAAAAAGCTATCTTAGGAATATCCTCTGTTTTGATCCGAATTTGGTGATATCCAGATTTTAAGTCAATCTTAGTGAATGCAGTCGCTCCACTTAATTGACCTAATAAGTCATCTATGTGATATTCTAGCTCCACAATTTCATCTTCAATTACCTCACGAATGTAATGGTACTGTACTTCTATGTGCTTGGTGCGAGCATGAAATATTGCGTTCTTTGCAATAGCCATATGTCATCTCTGACAGGCTTTTTGTGGCGACGTTAATAGGTCTGTATGGCGGCTTGCTCTCTTTGGTTTAGCAAGTTAGCATGACATATCATAAATTCCTTCCACTATGTTGATTTCACTCCATCCTCTGGTGCTTGTCGATGATCCGCAAAAAAGCTTGTCTCATAAGCCACCAGTCATGCATTCATGTTTGAAGTCATCTTGACAAAAATTTGAGAATCTATTTTGAAGAAGCCAGTGAAAAATGGTTTGCATGTATGTGCTTGGCAAAAACATCAGTCGTGAATAATAAGCCATAAGCGTTAAGCGGCTCGGAATGGTTGAAAGATAAAAAATGAGTGCGTTAGAGGCTTTCGTAATGTCGATGAAATTCAAAAAAGTGTATTTGGCATGCTGGAAGACTTTAATTACAGTTAATAGCATGCTGAATATCATATTGGTCATTTTAACTGCTAATCCCGGGACAGTTGCATATCTTGCAATAAAAAATTCCATTGTTTTTACCATATATTCTTCCGTTGGGAGGTAGTTATGTGGCGGACTAGGTAACAATGGGTAATTCAGCCATTGATTATTGATGCTTCCGTGGCGCTGTCCTTCCCAAAATTGCGACCAGAAGCGTCTGCGGGGTACTGGACAAAATGCTGGGTTGACTTGAAGCTTGTATGGTGATGCTTCCCACTGTACCCGCAGTGTAGGATTCTTTTCCAAAATCCTGCGTCTCCATATAGGATCAGCCTTCTCGAACTCCTCTTGAGTATAATTGAAAGTATTCTTGTCGAACTGGAGGTTGCTATCAGGCTCTTGATTAGTTGTTGTCCTTATATAATGCCATGTTTGTTCTTTTAGTAAACCGTATGGTACATTGAAGGGCTTCAAAATTTGCTCCAAATGTTTGCTTTCTATTTGGGACTCCTTCATTATGTGAATGATCTGATCTTGGAATTCAGCAGTAAGCTGCGACACCAGTAGTGCCCTTTCCGATCGACTTAGTTCTGCAATGTCCCGAGTATTATGTTCAATTTGGACCTCCTATTCCTCCCTTAGTGGCGAATGATATAAGGGGGGAGAGAGAGGACGTACCTCAGTCTCCTCAGTAGCCTCTGTGGATTTTGGAACTACTGGTGTCCCCTCAATGTGCTTGTGTGGTAATTGATCTTGTAGTTGCTTTATCATTTCTTTCTTTTGCTTAATTTCTTCCTGTTCTTGCAAAATTGTTTCCTTATTCTTTTGGATTTCCTCGGCCACTATCGCGAGTTGATCTATATCTTCTTTACAATGCAATAGGTATCTATTTTCCACTTTCTTCCATTTGGCTCTAAGAGCAGGGTGTCTTCCATGTACCCCTTTTCCCATTCGGCAATGGTGGCCTGCTCCTTTTTGAGCTGATCATCATACTTAGCTAGCTTTTCTTCCAAGTCTTTGATATCCTTTGCTGGGCTTCCCTGAATTTCAACGGGCTGATCACTTAGAAGATCTCTCATGAGCTCCTTGTTTCGGTTCCTTAGGTTTTCTGCGTCTTCCATAAATACCTTTATTTGTGATTCTAGTATTTTACTTCTTGCGTTCATCCGCATTTTCTCAGCCTCGCTAGCTTCAATTTTCTTTGTTAATTCCTATAGTTGTGCTTTCAATCCTTCATTTTCCATGGCTAGAGTTTTGCACTGTTGCTTGAACTCTTGAACTTCATTTTGTTTCGTTGCTTCCACATTGATCGTTGTTGATGCTGGCACTATGGCTCTTTCCAAATTTTCTTTTGGCTGGGCGTACTTCACAGGTACTACTTGTTGAGGTTGTCACAGTTGTGGTCCTAACACTAGTTGTGGTAATGGATATGGTGCCTGTTCATATGGTCTTGGTGCTCCTGTGGGATAGGGATTGTATCTGGGCATCTCTCTGCCTAGCTCTCTTGGTGGATATCCATATGGTCGATACTGAGGAGGTTGCACAGGTCGTGCATGCTTATTGAATGGAAAGTTCTCTGTGGTGTGATTAGTGTATTTTTGTTCTATGTGGCGGTACAAGGCAATCCCTTGTTGGTGTTTTCTATTGTATGGATATGTCGGATGTGCACCAGTCCCTCCTCGCACACACGTGTGTGGGGTGATCTCCTCAACATAGGCTACACCTTCGTAACATAGGCACTCTTTGGGCTGGGTGTTGGTAAGTTCTTTGTCCCTGGACTCCTAGTTTCTTTGCTAATAACTCCGCTAATTCTTCCATATTACTAGAGTTGGATGTAATGGTACTCCGAGAGTCTTCTGATTTAGTGGGGCTGGGCATGCTCTTGAGGTCCTCAGCTAGATTGTCTTCTAGATCAATGGATTCTTGAAGGCACTCACTTAGGGTTTGTAGCCTCTTCATGTAAACTAACGTTCTTAGGGTTCCGTTCATGAGTCCGTCCAAAAATAATGAAATCATTTTTTGCTGAGTGGGCCTCTCGGTAGTTGGGCATCTATCAACATACTGATTGAATCTCCGGGCAGCTGTTTTCATTGTTTCATTAGGGTCTTGTTTAAAGCTATGGAGAATTGTGTTTAATCCCCCTCTTAGTGAATTCCCCAATGAATTCTTGAAAAAATTGCTCCATGTTTCCAAACTGATTAGGATCGAATGGCTGGAACTAAGTCAGAGCCGTTCTTGTGAGGGTGAGTCCAAAAGACTCATACTGCACAAAGAAGTCGTCTACTTGTTCTGCCCTTACTACTTGTTTAAATTCAGCAATGTGATCGTAGGGTTCTCCCAATCTGTCATAGTGATTTCTTACACATTTGGCCACTTAGATAGGTCTTAGTCTTCTCATTGGTTCTGGCAGTCTAAGCATTACAGGAAAGACTGGAACAACTAGTCTAACTAGAGGTATTCCAGGCTGCCCCCCTACTGGTGGTCGAGGTCTTACTGGTGGTCGGTACTGATTCCCTACTCCTGGGTGGGTCTGATCGTGTGTTTGCACTCCTAGAGTTGCAAATTGTACATGAGTACGATTTGGGACACTCCGTTGGCTAGTTTGTCTTGATGTAGTGTGTCCTGTCTCTTGTTGATTTCCAAAGGGGTTCTGCGACGTAATTGCCTAATCTCTCTGAGGGAATACAAGCAAGCCCATGTAATTCAATCGAGCCCTGTCCAAGGCACTAACCAACGAATATCTTCTCTGATTTTTATCTAGGTATGTGATTCTAGTTTCATTTTCTGGATCCTTCAGCTCATAAAATGTCATAGGGCTTTCTTCTCTTCCTGGAGCCGGTAAGTCTGTTTGAAGTAATACATCTGATCCATGGTTCATATAGACTTTCAACAGGTAATCATCTTGAGGTATCAAATCTCCTCTCAAGACTCGTGTTACTTGGGATCTACCTCTAGGGGTCATCACTAGTTCCTCAGGGTTGGTTCTTCCTGGGTCTTCTCGTTCCACTAACTCTCCCCTATCATTGATTATCTCAGGAAATTCAGTCACTATGTATATGTGACCTATCTTGTCCATGTATGCTCCTCCTTCGTACTTAACAGCAGGTCTAGGCACAATCGTGGCATCCATAGAAGTTACCATCCTCGCCACAGATCTGCTTAATCCATCCAGGTAGATGGGAATCTCCTGGGCATTAGTAGAAACATATTGCAAGGAAGTGCAGTACTCTCCTTCCACTATGGTCATGAAGTTTATACTAGGAGCGGGACCCTGCATGTCTTCAGAACTTCCACTGTGGTCATGAAGTTTATACTAGGAGCGAGACCCTGCATGTCTTCAGAAGCCATGGGAATCTCCTCCTTTGAGTCACTAGAGGTGTCCGAATACACTCAGTGGTGACTCACTTGAGCGGCACTTCCTACAAAAGATATGACACTTCTATGGCTACTTAGTGCTCTCCCAGACCTCAAGTTCATTCACCCTCCTAAGGCTCTCTTGGTCTCTAAAACTCTTCTTAAGTGGCTCTTCAAATGCCTCAAGTTTGCCCTACAAAATGCTACAAAATCTCTCGACGATACCACTTCTAGACGATACTGCACCAGGCGATACTGCCCTGGGCAATACCAAGCTGGCCATGATACGACACTGGAAACCTAGGCGATACGATACTCGTAGTAGCAGATGATACGATACTGCACTTGGCCATGATACGATACCAACTTTCCTGGCGATACCATACCACGAGAATAGACGATACGATACCTGGGATTCTCATGATACGATACCAAATTGCGAGACGATATGATACCGCTTTCTGGACGATACGATACCAAACAGGGCATGATACGATACTGGAGTTTCCCCGATACGATACGTGAATATAAGCCGATACGATACCACCCTCCTCACATGATACGATACCACTTGCAAGGGGCCTATACGATACCAACTCGCACGATACGATATTAGAATGAAGGGATGATATGATACTGGTATGGTATCGCGATACGAAATTAACAAGAAACGATACGATACCACAGCAGCTCACAATCGTAAAAGCTAGGCGATACGATATTGCTACTGATCACGATGCAATACTGGTATGGTATCGTGATACTAAACTAGGACTTGGCACGATACGATACTGAAATGGTACCGCGATACTAAACAGGGAAGATGGCGATACGATACCACTGGGCTAAAGTCAGATCACGATACCAACCCAGCGATACAATATCACAAGTGGTATCGCGATACCAAGGCTAGTAGCCGACGATACGATACTTCGGCAAGTATCACGATACAAGGGACTTTTCGGTATCGTGATACCAAAAACTCAACCGATCGCGATACTCAAGCCAAAATATCTCCAAAATTCAAACTTTTTGCACCGCCTTGCTCCTCTCTCACCCCTCTTCACTCCTAACACACTGTCTCTTTCCAGAAAACTCAAAAAACAAACTGTTCCCCCCCCCCCCCTCCGCGATACTAAATGCGCACTTAGTCATGTGTTGGTGCACTTTTAGTGTGTTTTTGCCAAGGAATTCTTGTTGAATCTTACCTTTGTGGTGTCGTGATTGCAACTTGAGCTCAAAACCTAGCCTTGTCAGCCTGTGGCGCGCGACACCACACTCACGATACGGGTCGCTGCTCGCACACGATACCAGAATGCAAGAAATTGTCAAATGAGTTCATTTCTTTTTGTTTTTATACTTTTTTGCGGCAGAAACTGAACTTCACTAATTTTGGCAAATTTTTTGGCTTTTTGGTGATCTTGGCCTACTCCTACTTCCCTTCTCTTCTCTTCTCCTCTCCTTCTAACCTAACCCTAACTCCTCCTTCTCTCCCTTCCTACTAATCCTAAACCTAGAAACTCATTACACACACCTCTAGGATGCGAAGTATCAAGTGCTGAAGTGATTGACTACTTGCCACGGAACGAGTTCACTTCTACAAGTACGATTTCATCACACTTGATCTATAACCATCACGAAGGCACCTTGGCTGAGTGTCCCCGGCAACGGCGCCAAAAACATGTGTACCCAAGTCAACAAGACTCAAGAACTAGTGCCAAAGAGACTAAACCTCATTTGCAACACAAGTGCATATAGTGGGAAATTAACACACATTTAAATGTCAATCCGATCGAACTACCTAACCAAGTGTATGAAAACATGTGCACACATGATGGAAAATGAAGTGGTTCAGCTGATGTGCATGAGAAAAGACTAATCCACCTCTCAAACTCACTGAAAGACTGAAAGTGTCTGCCACGAACACATTCCAAGCATTGCACACACATACAAGATCAAAGAGAAGATAGAAATATGCAAGAAAGAGGCAAGTTTGAAATTCAGCCAAGCTTCTTTAGAATGGCAAAAAGTCTCTACAAAGAGTCACAAAGTGACTTATATACATGTGCCATAAGTTTGGTCCTTTCACACAAGAGACCGGCACTTTTTTCCAAAAAACTGAATTTCTTACTAATTTACAAGGGATTTTTTACAACAAGTTTGGATAATGCAACTAGAGGACTCCTCTAGTGCATTTACATGGCTTCAAGGAATTCTCTAAGACCTCGAAGAAGAAAAATTATGCCCATTAATTTGAAATTTTTGGGGCTCTTCTCTTGTGCTTCTTTGCTCTACAACACCCCCTGTTCCTATTTGTCCTCAATAGGAGGTTTTTGAAGAAGAAGGAACTCTTTCATCATCAAGAGTACATACTACTACCAGAATACTTCCTACAAAACAACAATCCAAATGGGATTCAAGGGATGCACTAGCACTTTCATATATTGCTATGGGAGTAAAGAGGCATATTATACCCCAAATATTGAGGTCCTGCAAAACCTCTCCTCAGGCTTGGTTGGAGTTAGAGAATCTCTATCATAGCAGATGTCCTGCTAGGAAAGCTCATCTAAGGAGGCAACTAAGGTCCAACACAAGGATGAAAGTTGGTGAATTGGTTCACTCACATATTTTGAAGCTTAAAGATTTACGAGATCCATTATTGAATGTTGGAGTCAACATTTCAGATGAAGAGATGTAAAACACACTTCTAAACTAACTTCCATCACCATATCATGATTTTGTTACCTATTTATCTCTCTCTACAAGAGATAGAGAACTTCCATTTGAAGAGCTATAGTTCTTATTACTTCAAGATGAAGATCAACAAAAGGCTATGGAAGAAAATGATGAAGCCATGTTATCATCATCAAAGGGTAAGAGGAAGATGGAGACAAAGAAAGAGAAGAAGAGCCTCCAATCTAAGAGGGAAAGTTAGTCTTCTAATCCTAAGTTTTCAAGTTCTATCCTTAATGCTTTCTCTACACCCAAAGAAAAATCTTTGACTACATCTGATTCCAAGAAATGAGTACGCCATTACTGTAAGAAGCCAGGTCGTTTCATAACAGAATGCAGAGCAAGGATTTTCAATGAGAAGAAGAAAGCATAAGGTAATAGTGTTGAAGATGATCCTAAACCTAAATCTTCAAAGGTAGATTCAGATGCATGTATTACTATTGAAGAAATAAGTTTTGATCAAACAGCATTAAATGCAATCTCAGATAATCCTTGGATTTTTCATTCTGGAGCTACTAAGCATATGATAGCTTACAAAAAGGTATTTTCCTCACTTTCTAACTCTTAAGGGAGAAAAGAGTGACCATTACAAATGGTCTTGATTTGGATTTTGAAGGTGTTGGAGAAGTGAACCTTAAGTCCAGAGCAAGTGGAAATTTTACAATTTCCAATGCTCTTTATGTTCTAGAAATAAATAAGAGTTTGCTTTCTATCTCAACTTTCTTGTCAGATGGTTTTAAAGTAGTTTTTAAGAAAGATTCATGTCATATCAAGTGATATGTCTACTTGAAGGTGAAAATAGAAGTCGCATGTTTGTGTTATCCAAAATAAGTCTTGCTAATGTTTCTAGGTCTACTACAGCTAAGGAGAACATGACGTTATGGAATGCTAGCTTTGGTCATATCAGTTACACAGCTCTCAAGCGTATCAAGGATCAAGGTATGGTGAAGAGTTTGCTCACTATTCCTTTACGAGATGATGCAAAGTCCTGTGAAGAATGTCTTGAAGCAAAGCTTCACAAACTATATTTCAAGAAGCATGATACATCACTGCCACAAGGAAGTTGTAGATCATACATTCAGATGTGAATGGTCCGATGAGAACAAATTCTATTCAAGGTAGATGATTTCTCCAGATATTCATGGATTTATGGTCTTAAAGTGAAGTTAGAGGTTTTTTCTACTTTCATGAAGTTCTTAGCTATGTTTGAAAATGAAAGTCAGTCAAAGATCAAGATTTTGAGAAGTTATAGATGAGGAGAGTACATGTCAAAAGACTTGAAGTCTTTTTTAGAAGACAAAGGTATCTCAAATCAAATCACTATTGCTTACATGCTAGAACAAATTGGTATTGCAGAGAGAAAGAATAGGATACTTGTTGAGATGATGCGTATTATGATGTCATCCAAAAGCCTTTGTCCCAAGTTTTGGTTTGATGTAATACATACAACTAATCCCAGTTTGAATAGGTCTTCCACAAAATCTTTGAAGGTTATCACACCTTATGAATCTTAGTATGGGAATAAATCCAATGTGAGTTACTTCAAAGTTTTTGGTTCTCGAGCTTATGTTCACATTGAGAACAAGGATTGTGGTAAGCTTGATGTAAAAGACAATAAAACAGTCTTTTATGCAATTGAAAGCAAAGGATACTCATTCTATGTTCTAGATACAGGTGATATCCTAATCTCATGCAATGCAGCATATATCACCGAAAGTCAAATTTATGATAAGAAGGAAGAAATTCCAGATTTCATAAAAGAAAATGATTATGCATTTTTTAGAAGGAATTCAGATTCTTACATTCAGCCATACAAGTGGGATAATGAACTTTCTCAAACCCTAAAAGATATAGGTGAAGAGAGAATTTCATTACCAACATCAGTACCTAGTCCATCATTAGTACCTCTTGAAGTTCAAACTCGTGAAGTTGGAAAAGGTGCCACAATTCTAGAAGACAAAGATACTAAAGAACTAGAAGATATACCACCACTTTTCACGAGTATGCCAAAGTGGTTATATAAAACATGGAAGTACAATGTATACAAGAATATATCGGAAGAACTAGAAGTCAGGATAACAAGAAGACTAGGTAGATTATGCTAAATGTTTTGAGGATCATAATATTTTAGCTCCTACTTCAGTTGAGAATGAACGAGCTAGTGTTCAAGATGTGCTACAATGTGATTTGTCCCTTGATCACTTGCCTTACTATTTTCTCTTCATCTATGACTTCTCCAATGCTCCCAAGCTGATCTACTAAGTCCATCTTTGTGAAAAAATCAGTCACACTTTGCTTGGGCATCTTCTTGAGTGTGGTGAACAACATCCAAAGTTGGTTCTTCCTAGCTTTATTTCTTGATGTGAAGAATGCTTCAAGAGCATTCCAAGTCTCTTCTGAAGTCTTGCAGCTCTTGATGGGTGGAAGCAAAACTCACAAATTGAGTTAAGAATATATGACCTTGCTAGAGCATCCTTTGAGCACAATGTGTTGAACCTCTCTTGTTCTTCCTGAGTTGGCTGTCCTTTGCTTCTACGGATTGGCAGCATCTCATCTTCAGAAATGTAACCATAAAGGTTTATCCCTTAAAGATATGCTTCCATTCTAAGTGACCAAGGTGACTAGTTAGCTCAACTCAATTTGTCTATGGATGAAGTAAATCCATCTCACATGTTGACTTGTTGCTTTGATACCATTGTGAAGAGATGGTTGGATACACTCTAAAGATGAGCTATTGTTGCACAGAACCTTATCTACACCTGCCAATTTAACTTCGAGGAATCTTAGAAGATGCCTTAAGCTTTGCAAATATGTATTTGGAGCCAATATGTGCTTTGGAACATCATTCCCAAATATTTATGACAATAGAGATAACTTGCATGTACTACGACTGTGAAGAAACCTTCTATTTTGAGATTTTGAGTGCTAGGTGTTTTGCTCAAAGCTCACAACTTGGTAAGTTGACCAAAGAGCTTTTGCACACATCTAATGCAAGTGTAAGGATAACTAAAACATGTTATTTCATAATTTAGGGGCACTATACAATGAGAAATGAGCTTAACAACTAAGGGGGTCATCTCAACATTTCAGGAACAAGGTGATGTGCAGACATACTCTACTTCATGAGCTTTTATCTCAAGACATGCTAAACCAAATCTGATGAAACTTTGTAGCTATATACTAGATTTCTCACTCTTATTATATCAAGTCAAATTGCATCAAATTATGGAGCAAACATAGAGAAATTTCTTTTGCAAAGGCATTGAAATAATGAATAAATGATAGAGAACAATAGATAGAAAATGATAATGAAGAAAAGTATTCATTAGTAAGTGATAATGCACATATGATACATGGGAAGTGCAGAGGAATACTCTTACACAAGCTGAACTCAAGGTATTCCCAATGTTGTAGCTCAATATCTCTCAGTGATGGCTCATATCCCCATGACCAAAACTAATGTTTTTACGCATATACAAAGCTTTTGAGATTTGAGTTTTCCCACTCCTAACAGTGGTCCTACACTTTAGGGTGATCTGAAATGATTCCTTCACCAAACAACTGGGGACTTCTCTTCTCCTATATCCATGAGGTTCTTGTACTCCTTCTTTTACAATTTATTCAAGGTGATAAAGTGAAAATAACAAGCATGTGTTCCCATACACATTCTTATGTGACTTGAAGTAGAATGAGACGTAGTCCTAGATGCTTTGGCCAAGCATGTAGGGTTTCCAAATTTACCAACACATACACATACAAACACACACATTTATACATACACATATACATACACACATAGACACACACATACAGACACATGCACTCACATGCATACATACACATGCATACATACATACATACATACACACACATGGATACATATGCATATGCATATATAGATACAAAGATCCTACACACACATGCACATACACACAAATATGCATACACACACATACACTCACATGCATACATACACACATGCACACAAATGCATATGCATACATACATACCGAGATGAATACACACACATGCACATGTGCACTCACATGCATGCATGAACACACATGCATACACATGCATATGCATACATACATACACACATGCATACACACACATGTCCATACACACATTTTCATATGCACACATACACATATACACATAAACATACGCACATACAGATACATACACATATAGATACACACATATGGATACATACACATATACATACACACAAATGTTGGTGCAAGGCAATCAACAATTGAACTTTTGATGGAGTTTTGAAGTCAAGGATTGAGGAAAAGATCAAGTTATGAAGAATGAAGAAAGTACATGTTCAGAGGATGAAGATATGTATACATATGTACATTAATTTAAAGTTAGCTCACTTATACTTTTGTATGGTTATAAACTTGTACATATTTGCATATATATACAAGTAAAAATGTCGGGACAAATATGAGAGAGTGTGAGAGAACAATAGTTGAGGAGAATTAGAAGTCATTAGACACTTGTGAAGTGAGCAGGATAGCTCTCTCATCCAGATGTAAAACTTTTCTATAATGAAGAAAAGTTGCGCCCGATATTTTTGTGTGTTCTTCTTCTGTGCTAGATCATTTCAAGAATCCTTTTGTAGGTGTCTAATTCCATAGTTAATGAGTCAGTGATTATAGTTTGAGAGCCTAATTGTAAACAGGCTGTGAGAGTTATGTGTAGGAACATTCATATGTGAGAAAGTGTTCAGTTTCTTCTGAAATAGGTGCAATCTCAATGGTCAAAGAACTGATGAGTTCTCAGTGCAGAGTATAAAGTTTTGCCTCAAGCTAGAAGCATTATCTATATGGGACTTAATGACTACTTGCTACCTCACATTAGAGGTCTTGAAAGCGCAAGTGGTATATGGAATGCTTTGGAGGAGCATTTCCAAAACACCACAAAGTCAAGGAAGGCATCCTTGTGGGCAGAGTTTACCACATTCAAGAAGAAGGTCTCTCGATCTATTTCAGATTATGTAACAAGGATGGACATTGCAAATGCATTATGAGTGGTTGATGAAGATATTGAGGAGGATAAATTGGTAAGGAAAGTCCTCATAGGTTTGAGAGGTGATGACAAATGGAAACCATTCATTTTGTCTATTGAATTATCACTATATCATTTTACTCCTGATTTAAATCAGTTGCTAGGACACATGCTAACCTTTGAGCAGGATGTCAAAGGTGAAGGTGATAAAAGTGCAGGTCAAACAATGTATTCAAAGGATAAGAAGAAGAGTAGCAAAGGAAAGCAACAAGCAAATGAAGAAGGTACAACTAGCTAGGCTAACTTCCTAAGAGGAAGAGGAGGTGGCAAAGGTAGAGGAAGAGGGAGAAGTAATAAAGATGGAGTTAAAGGTTGCTGGATTTGTGGTAAGACAAATCAATTAGCTCATGATTATTGGCATAATACTCATAATAATGGTGGATATAGTTAGAACTGTAATTCAAGAGGAAGAGGTGGCAGAAATCAAAGAGGTAATTTCAGAGGTAGAGGTAGTAGAGGCTATTTTGGAAGAAATGCACGTGGAGGATTCCAAAGCCAAAAATACCTACTACAATTATGCTTTAGATCAGAAGGAGAAAACAACATTGATAATGAATGAAATTTGTGAAAGGCAAAGTTATTTCTATTATCACATATTTGAGGATGCAAAACATGTCAAGGGACTTGGGATGCCCAAGAGACTTTCTTTTTTGCTAGTACCAAAGCAAGAAAGAATCATCTTTGGAAGGAATTCAAAGAGATGAAGAAGACACACGAGAAAACTATCACAGAGTTTGTTACCAAGGTCCTAGAGGTTGCAGACTAGCTATCATCCATTGGAGAG
Source organism: Ceratopteris richardii (assembly GCA_020310875.1). Lineage (NCBI taxonomy): Eukaryota > Viridiplantae > Streptophyta > Polypodiopsida > Polypodiales > Pteridaceae > Ceratopteris > Ceratopteris richardii. The sequence goes on along the minus strand of CM035419.1, from coordinate 84,908,458 downwards.
CTCATTCAAGAAGAGGCCATCATGAGGCATATTCCCAATGGGATTAGAAGTGACAGGCAATGGTAGGCTTTTACCAGAACTTATGATCTCATCATGGATCTTCAAAGTCTACACTTCAACATCATTCTTGGACAATTCTTCAATCAAGAGACAAAGAATAGCATAAATAAAGCTATTTCCTATCATGGTATTTCAACTACTGCTCTATATGCAGATAAGAAGGACAAGAAGCTAAAAGCCAAGAAGAAGGAAGAAGATGAAGAGGAGACTTTCCAAGAAAAATTTCTAGGCAAGAGCAATTGGAAAGGGTAGAAGAAAGGACCAAAGCATGCCAAAACCAATTGTCAAAATGTTCAACCTTTTGTCATATGTGATAAGACCAAATCCACCACTCAAAATTGTTGGTTCAATGAGTAGACCCAGAAACGAAGTCGAAGAGGTGGTGGTGGAAGCAATAGAGGTAGAGGTGGACACAACTTCAACAATAACAATAGAGGCCATAATAAAAGGGACTTCAACAATTGTTCAGAAGATCAACCACATGAAGGCTCATTGCTTCTAGCAAATCTATTCCCCAAAGAAGGTAAAGAAGATGATAATTTGTTCTACATACATTCAAGATCTTTAAATCATGTTGTAGGAAACATTGCTCTTCTTTCCTGGTTTCGAAAATCCAAAGCGTAGACATAAAGTACAAAGAGGGGATGATACTAAACACAATGGGTGTTGGTGCAACATTTTTTGCTTGACCAATCATACCAGAGATGAATCCTTTAGGAACACAAAGAATCAAAGAGGAAGATGCTTCCACAAAGGAGGCTATGCACAATCAAGAGGTAGGTTCAATAATAGAGGGAACAACTACCATCTCAATTACAACCAAGGCTACCAAAACATCTATCAAGGTGTCTTAAGAGGAAGGAAACACTTTGACAACTATACAGATGATCAAGAGGATCCCTATTACTCAAGAATATGGTAGCCAAGCATGGCAAAGATGATAATTACCTATTCTATATTGATTCTAGTTGCTCCAACTGTGTAGGAGGCAATGTAGCATTATTTTCTGATCTTGAAGAACCCAAAGGAAAGCATGAAGTTTAGACTGGTGATGACACTAGACACTCAGTAAAGAAGATTGGAAATGTTAAAGCATCTGATGGTAATATGAATCTTCTAAGTAGGGTATTGTATGTGCCAACAATAACCAAGAATCTACTTAGTGTTAGACAGACTGTTAAGAAGAATTTATAGGTTATATTCACAAAGCAAAAGGATTGCAAAAAGTGAGAAATCTAGTTGACCTTTTACATTTTAAGTTGAAGATAAAAGAAATATTGTTCTCTTCAGTTACAAGGACCAAACTCTATCTGAATTAGAGATATGGAATAAGAGACTAGGACATATAAGTGAAAGGACATTGAAGCAAATATGCAGGGTCCAGAGTTTGCTTGGCATCCCAAATGGGTCCAAGAACCACATGATTTACAAATGTGGAGCATGCCAACTTGGCACGTCACATAGGCCCCCATTCAACAAAAGACGATACATGTATGAAGACTACTTGGATCTTGTACACATAGATGCGTGGGGTCCTAGTTGAGAGCCATCAATTTCAGGGTCAGGGTATTATATTTCAGTCATAGATGACCATAGTAGGTGGATAATAATTTATTTTATGACGCATAAAGATGTAGTCTTCACTTGTTTCAAGAAGTATTTTCAGTTGGTTATGAATAAAATAGGTAAAAGTCTGAAGAGGCTCAGATTTGATGGAGTTGGTGAGTATTTATCACATGAGTTTGACTCCTTCTTACAGGACAGAGACATAAAGAGAGAGATTACAACAAGGTACACTTCTGAATAGAATGGAGTAGTAGAGAGAAGAAATAGATTAATAGTAGAGGCTGTAAGATAATTGTTGAATGAGAAAAAACTCCCTAAGTATCTAAAGGTAGAGGCTTTTTCCACAGCCACTTACTTAATCAATAGGCTTCTATCAGAGTCTCTAGATGGGATGACACCTTATGAGGCATGGAATGGAAGGAGACCTTCATTAGATCATTATAAGATCTTTGGGTGCATTGTTTATGCACACATACCTTAGAGATTAGGGGAAAGCTTGATCTAAAAGTTGAAAGATGCATTTTTATTGGCTATGATCAAAATAAAAAAGGATATAGATTATATAATCCACTAACAAAGGGTTTATAGCTAGTAGGGATGTGCCATTTGATGAAAATAACTCTTGCTTCGAGGATGATTGCAAGAAAGTAAAGCTACCCTATGATTTGGACAAGGATTTCCCAAACCTGACCAAACCAAAACCACATACATCAAAGATGTTAACTCATAAGATAAAGAACAAAGATCTCAAAGGGAAAGCAAGAAACCTAGAAGGTATGGCTATGACACATCACTAGCCACCAAGCATTTTATATACATAGCTAAAGACTTTATGTTAGGGGAACCATCTTCATTTGAGGAAGCCAACAAATAGGAACAATGGAGAGAATATATGCAAGAGGAAATTGAAGAAGTTCAAGAGAATAGCACTTGGGATTTGGTTCCCAAAAAACCATTCATGAAGGTAATAGGATCCAGGTGCATTTACAAAGTGAGAAAGAATTTACATGGCACAATAAACAGGTATAATGCAAGGCTAGCTGCGAAGGGGTTTTGTCAAACCCATGGAGTAGACTATGAGGAGACCTTCTCACCTGTAGCAAAGATGTCAAAGATCAAAGTTTTAGTAAGTATTGTTGCTTCAAAGAATTGTAAGCTATACCAATTAGATGTTAAAAATGCATTCCCTAATGAGTGGATCTTTGAAGAGGTCTATGTTGGAGATTCACTCACTAATTTGACATAAAGACGTAAAGAAAAAGAAAGAAAAAGAGAAGTATAAACAAAGCATTCAAAAAATCAAAGCCTTAGTAAAGGGACAAATTCATGCCTCTAATATACAACGTAGAAACTTCTAGAATTATGAGTTTGTTGAAACCCAGATAAAAAATTGTATATATAAGAGAATTGAGAGAGTGCTTAGATGATAGGAGATGAGAACGTAGAACTCCCAAGAGAGGATATAGATGCCTTTTGTAGTAGATGCAAGTGTGTGTATGTAGAGATGAATAAGAGAACCTGAAATGTTGGGTATTCATCTAAGAGAGATGGTAAGGAGAAACTACTCAGCATAGGAGAGTTCTCGTGGCTATGAGCAAAGTGAGGCCAAGCCAATTTGTACACATCTTCTCTAATAGAAATCACATGTTCATGTGGAAATATCTAAGCACATTATTCTCATGTGAAGAAGTCTAAGTGATTTCCTGTTACTATGAAAGTTAGTTAACAGTTACAATTTCTCAGTATACATTTTATAGTATTTCTACAAGTTAGATCTCATCGTATAGTGTAAAGTTTTTCATGATGGATCAATGTCTGCCTCTAAAGACATTCAGAATTGGTGAAGTTTTTCTCAAACTTCAGAAAGAGTTCATTCAGTGAAGGAAGCTCAGGTATTACTTCCTTATTTCATGTACACACAGTTGAAGTAACTACAAACAGAATTGCAGTTGATGTCGGTAAGATTCCGGTACAATTACAGTGAAATTCCGATGACAGTTTGGTAACAGTCCGGTGAAGTTCGGGTGATATTTCGTTTCAGAAAGGTTGTTGAGCTATTGATTATTATAGAGGTGTTTCTAATATCACTCTAGCTTAGTTCTAGTTGAGGCGTGGCAATTTTCCGTAGTCTTGTTAGTGAACAAGCTTTTCCCGTAACATCACATAACCTCAACAAGTGGTATCAGAGCTGAAGGTTTTGAAGAGCAGAAAAGGTCTCTCAGAAGAAGAAACGGAAGTAAAGATACAAAAGAATTTGAAGAATTCTTCACAAGAAAGGTGAAAGCTGAGGAGATCAACAACCAATGGCATCAAGAAACATTTCGAAGTCATTCTCAAGGGTAAAGGTCTATGAAAGGTAAAAACTTTTAAAGTTTTACTCACAGACAATAACATAAACAAGAAGATCATGGCAGATCATATCTCAATTGATAAATTCGATAGTGATAATTATCCGGCATGGGTAATGAGAATGGAAGCCTTGTGAGTAAGGACTTAATGAAATATATAGCACGAGAAGAGAAAGATGCAACGACAAGAGCGTATATCTACAATACCATCACAGATCATTTGTTACCACATATTAGAGGTCTAGAGAAAGCGGAAGACATATGGAGTGCATTGGAAGATCACTTCCAAAATACTACCAAAGCTAGAAAGGCTAGCTTATGGTCAGAGTTTACAACGTTCAAGAAAAAGCAAAGTCAAAGCATTAGTGATTATGTCACTAAGATGAAGGACTTGGCAGATAGTCTTGGATCTATTGATGAAGATATTGAAGATCACAGGTTGATAGCACAAGTGCTTGCTGGATTGAGAGGAGATGAAAGGTGGAAACCTTTCGTATTTTCAACTGAACTTTCTTTAAATCATTTTGTACGAGATTTAAATCAGTTGCTTGGACTAATGCTAACGTTCGAACAAGATTTGAAGACAGACGGAGATAAAGGACACAGTTCTGCTATGTACACAAAGAACAAGAAGAAAGGTGATAAAGGTAAAGAAAAAGATGAAGAAGAGATGACTACTCAAGCAAATTATGCAAGAGGAAGAGGTAACGTCAGAAAAAAAGGTAATACAAAAGGAAGAGGTAACAACAAGAAGTCTTTCTGGATCTGTGGATTAAGCAATCACTTGGCTCATGATTGCTGGCATAATTCTCAAGGATCAAGTTAGAATCAAAACAACAATAGCAGAGACAGAAGTGGAAGATATCAAAGAGGCAGACAAAGCCAAAGAGGCGGATATGGTAGAGGTGGAGCAAGAAGTTGGGGATAGAATCAGTCTCACAACACTACCTACTACAACTATGTGAATGATACGCAGAACGACGATCATACAACATTGATGATGAACTCGATAAGTACATCAGAGAATGAGACCTCAAGGTATTCTATATTGACTCTGGTTGTTCAAATCATTTATCATAAAATATAGAACTGTTATCAGAACTAGAAATCAAATCATACAGTATAGACAGGTGATAATACAAAACATAATGTAATGTCAATTGGAAAGGTAAAGTGTAAGAATGGAGATGACCTATTAACAAATGTTTTGTATGTTTCAACAATCCCGAAGAATCTGATCAGCGTGGGACACATAGTAGAAAAAGGTTTTCAAGTCAGATTTTCAAATGAAGGAGTTTTTGTTGAAGATCCAGAGAAAGGATACAAACAAATTGTCCATGGTAAAAAGGAAGGTAGACATTTTACTCTTAAAGTGCAAGGAAATGTTGGTCAAGCATTGATTACACATGGTGATGAAGTTTTACAGAGTTAGACCTCTGACATAAGAGGTTAGGGCATTTTAATGAAAAAGGAATCAAAGTTATGGTGGAGAAACAATCCGTGAAAGGATTACCAAACATGAAGAACCAACATATGATTCACAAATGTGAAGCATGTCAGATGGGAAAAGTCCACAGGTTACCATTTCAAAAAAATGGTTACAAACACAATGGTGTGCTACAGCTCATACATACAGATGTATGGGGACCGACAAAAGAAGGATCTATCAGTGGCTCAAGGTATTATGTTCTTTTAGTTGATGATGCAACAAGATGGATAACTCTTTATGTTTTGAAAGAGAAGTCAGAAGTGTTTGGAGCTTTCAGGCATTTTCATGCATATGCTGAAAGACTTACAGGACAAAGACTCAAAAGACTAAGGTCTGATGGAGGAGGAGAATATTTTTCTGGAGAGTTCAATGATTATCTGTGGAATGCAGGTATCAAAAGAGAAAGAACCTGCAGGTACACACCACATCAAAATGGAGTAGCAGAAAGAAGAAACTGAACTGTAGTTGAGTTTGCAAGAGCAATGCTAAAGGAGAAGAATTTTCCAAACTATCTTTGGGCTGAGGCTATAAATACAACCACATATCTTGTAACCAGATTACCATGTAAAACTTTAAATGGGATGACCCCTTATGAAGCTAGGTTGGGTAAGAAACCAACACTTGATCATTGCAAAGTGTTTGGATCAGTTGCTTATGCTTATGTACCATCACAACTCAGACATAAGCTTGAATCAAAAGTTGAAAAATAGGTGTTCATCAGATATGATGAAAAGCAGATGGGTTACACGTTATGGAGTCCTCTAACCAAACAGTTTACTGTTTGCAGAGATGTGACATTTGATGAAGGAAAGAGCTGGTATACAAATAAAGAGCATAGTGTTGAAACACTTGAAGAAGAGATAAGAAGAAATGAGAAACGTAAATCACATATGCATGTGAATGGAGATGAAGATCATATGCAGGCAAGTACATCCAGGATCAGATCAAGTATGAGAAATGAAGATGATTCGAGATTTGATGAAGATGTGTATTCAGATACACATGAAGAGTTTGAACCAAGAAGGTCAAACAGAGTAAGGAAACAACCGACAAGGTATTCCTATGATACTTCGTATTTGACTCAGAAAAACTATGCATACTTAGTAAAGGAAGATAAAGAACCCCAGAATTAAAGTGAAGCAAAAGATAAAGAACAATGGGAAGAAGTAATGAAGGAGGAGTTCAGTGCACTTGAGGAGAACAAGACTTGGGAACTTGTTCCAAAACCAAATGGTAAGAAAGTGATTGGAAATAAATGGGTTAACAAAGTTAAGAAGCTTGCAGATGGAAGAATAGCCAGATACAAAGCCAGACTGGTAGTCAAAGGCTATGCTCAGACGCATGGCATAGATTATGATGAGACATGTAGTCTGGTGGCAAAGATGTCAACCATAAGGACTTTGATTGCTATAGCAACATCAAAAGGATGGAAGCTAAGTCAGATGGATATAAAGAATGCATTTCTGAATGGATATATATCATATGAAGTCTACATGGAACAACTTGAAGGGTTTGTAAGTTCCACTTACCCAAATCATGTTTGCAGATTAGAAAGAGCTCTCTATGGATTGAAGCAAGCTCCAAGAGCTTGGAATTATAGACTTATGAAGTATCTCAGTGAACTTGGATAGCAAAGTTTGAAGGAAGATGCAAGTCTACTCATCAAGAGAACAGATAAAGGCATGATCTACATTTGTATTTATGTAGATGACATTATAGTCATAGGTACCTCAGATGAAGGAATCAAGGCGGTAAAGAGATTTCTTGAAAAAGAGTTCAAGATCAGTGATCTAGGAAAGTTATCATACTTTCTTGGAATGGAAGTCACATATACAGATCATGGTTTATATGTTTCGCAAGAAATGTATCTCCTAAACTTACTGAAGAAGTTTAACATGGAGAATTGCAGAGAAGCTTCAACACCGCTTGAAGTAAATCATAAACTCAGCAAATATGATGGTGCATAGTTTAAAGATATGAGAAAGTATCAATCTTTAGTGGGAAGCTTGATTTATGCTACGCTAAGAAGACCAGATCTTAGTAATGCAGTAGGAGTTCTCTCATAGTTCATGCATTGTCCGAAGGATCAACATTGGGTTGTAGGACAAAGAGTTCTTCGATATATCCAAAGAACTATAAAAGAAGGATTATATTATCCTTTTACATCAGATATAAAGCTGAGAGCATACAGTGACTCAGACTGGGTAGGAAGTCAAGATGACAGAAGATCAACACATGGGTATATGATATACCTAGGAGATAAGCTTGTCAGCTGGTGTTCAAAGAAGCAACATACAGTGGCTTTATCGTCAACTGAAGTTGAGTATAAAGGACTTGTGGAAGCAGCTAAAGAAGTGATATGGATGTAGACCTTGTTCAAAAGCATGGGGATCGATCAAGCTATACCTATCATACATGGAGACAATATGAGTTCATTGTATCTTGCAACAAATCCAGTATTTCATGCAAGAACAAAGCACATAGAGATTCAATATCATTTCCTGAGGGAAAAGATAATGGAGAAGGAGATTGAATTAGTATTCACTCCTACAATAGATCAGATTGCAAATATTCTGACAAAGAGCTTGGATGGAGTAAAGACAAGCAGATTCAAAGAAATGGCAGGAATAAAGGAAAAGAAGGATATATGAAAGACCGTTAGATGCTAATTAGTGATTGAGGGGGAGCTGTTGGAGATTTACTCACTAATTAGACATAAAGACCTGAAGACAAAGAAAGACAAAGAGAAGCAGAAACAAAGCATTCAGAAAATCAAAGCCTTAATGAAGGGACAAATTCACGCCTGTAATATAAAGCATAGAAACTTCCAGAATTATGCGTTTTTTGGAACCCAGATAAAAAATTGTATATATAAGAGAGTTGAGAGAGTGCTTAGATGATAGGAGATGAGAAGGTAGAACTCTCAAGGGAGGATATAGACGCCTTTCGTAGTAGATGCAAGAGTGTGTATGTAGAGATGAATAACAGAACCTGAAATGTCAGGTATTCATCTAAGAGAGATGGTAAAGAGAAACTACTCAGTATAGGAGAGTTCTTGTGGCTATGAGCAAAGTGAGGCCAAGCCAATTTGTACACATCTTCTCTAATAGAAAACACATGTTCATGTCGAAATATCTGAGTGCATTACTCTCATGTGAAGAAGTCTAAGTGATTTCGTGCAACTATGAAAGTTAGTTAACAGTTACAATTTCTTTGTATACATTTTACGGTATTTCTACAAGTTAGATCTCATCATATAGTGTAAAGTTTTTCATGAGAGGTAGCTTATCTTGAAGTTATGAGTCTCTACTATAAACTGATCGAAAGAGTTTTGTGAAACAGGACATGTACACATGGTACAATGTCTGACCGTAAAGACATTCAAAACGGGTAAAGTTTTTCTCAAACTTCAGAAAGAGTTCATTCAGTGAAGGAAGCTCAGGTATTACTTCCTTATTTCATGTACACACAGTTGAAGTAACTACAAATAGAATTGCAATTGATTCCAGTAAGATTCCGATACAATTACAATGAAATTCCAGTGACAGTTCTGTAACAGTCTCGTAAAGTTCCGGTGATATTTCGTTTCAGAAAGTTTGCTGAGCTATTGATGATTATAGAGGTGTTCTAATATCACTCTAGCTTAGTTCTATTTGAGGCGTGGAAATTTTCCGCAGTCTTGTTAGTGAACAAGCTTTTGCCGTGACATCACATAACCTCAACAGGCTACATGGTTCAACCGCAAGGATATGAAGACAAAGAGAAACCTAGTTATGTATGTAAATGAAGGAAGGCACTCTATGGTTTAAAGCAAGCTCCTAGAGCTTGGAACCATAGGCTGATCACATACTTGCACGACCAAGCTTTTGTTGCGAGCAAGGAAGATTCTTCATTGTTCATGAAGAAGACTAATTCAAAAGTTATTTATCTATGTGTTTATGTGGATGAAATTATCATTACAAGAAATGAAGCCAATGGCATTAAGAAGATCAAAGCCTAGATGAAGGAAGAGTTCAAGATCAATGATCTTGGATTACTTACATATTTTCTTGGCTTAGAGATTGTTTATACAGATTCTAGTGTTTTCATTACTCACATAAAGTACATCCATGATATACAAGTCAAATTCAAAATGGAAAATGTGAAAATCGTAGGTACAACAATGGAATTGAACTACAAACTCCATGCTCATGAAGGAGAGTTTTCTGAAGATATTACAAGTTATCAAAGTCTTTTTGGTTGTCTCAATTATGCAACCCTAACAAGAGTATATGTATGCTATGGGGTGAGTACACTGAGTCAATTCATGCGTACACCAATAAAGCCTCACATGGAAGCTACCAAAAGGATCTTAAAGTACTTGAAGGGTACCATAAAAGAAGAGCTATTTTATCCAGTTACAACTGCCTTGGATATCAAGCTATACTCTTATGGAGATTGGGCTAGCTCAAAAGATGATAGGAGAAGCACCTCTAGCTACTTATCTTTTGTAGGGTCTAAGTTGATGTTCATGGTCATCAAAGAAACAAGCAACTATGGCATTATCATCAATTGAATCTGGATATAGGGGACGTGCAGATGCAACACAAGAGGCAATGTGGTTAAAGCTACTCTACTCAGACTTGGGGCTACATACATACCCTCCAATGATCTTTGGTGATAATACTAGCTCACTACATTTGGCTATTAATCCTGTATATAATGGAAGGACTAAGCACATTGAAGTGCATTATCATAATATAAGAGAGACACTACTTAGCAAGGACATAGAATTGACCTATGTATCAACAAACTTGCAATGTGCAGATATGCTAACTAAATCTTTGGATGGAACTAAATTAAATAGGTTCAAGATGATTATTGGATTGCAGGAGATTAAAGAGAATTGAAGCCCAAGCATGTCACGCTTGAGGGGGAGTTGTTGGTGCAATTACTCCAAGCCTAAATTTTTGGCCACTTATCCTAAAGCTCATATGTGCATTCATGTACTAGCACATGAATATTCTCTTTTAAGAGATTAATTTTTACTATTTGTAAAAATCATATGAGGAAAGACTTCCAATTATGAGTTCTTAGGAGAATCCTTCCACGAATTACCTATTGAGGATTTAAGGAAAATCAATTCCTAAAACTTTCAAATAATTTTAGATAAAGATTCCAATCCAAACTTGAATCGTGGCTCCAACTAAATGCTAAAAAAGAGGACTATCTAGTCACATTGATATGCAGCAACAAGAGCCTAATTTGGAGAGACATTCAGAGGGATTTTATATGGATATTGAAATCACAATATAGCTCTACCATTTCCCTCACATTATGCAATCATTCATTGCCAATGTCAATGTAACTGATTGCATTACTACATATAAGTTTCTCATATCTCATCTCTTCTACTCTATCATGTATCACTTAGAACAATGAACTTCCTCGATCCATTTCTCAATCTGTACTTGATTATTTGCAGTGATTTAAGTTGGTATAGATTCATTGAGGCATCTAATTTCATGGCACAAATTTTTCATCTCAATTGTTTGAGTCATTCTCGAGTTATGTGCAAAATAGTACCCTTTAGTTTGCATACTATCATTAACTCCCAAAAATGATGTGATGTATCTCTGATTTGCTAAGCATCATTCTCTTAGCATAGTTGATCATTTCAAGTGCGATAACTTGCAAATGCTAGCTAATATACTCAATTAGATATTCCCAAAAGGATTTCTTCTAATTGTTACATGAAAGGAGTATTCTTCATTTTCTTGAGCAGACATGGTGACCAAGATAGTAAGTTTTGGTTCATAGTGGAAACTCGAACTTATCTACTATGATCAAATGATTTGAGGATCATCTTCCAAAGTACTTGGCTGATTATTTCTGCTTCATGGAAAGGTCAAAACGTCTACTTTGCCCTTCTCAACTTAGTTTTGGCTAGTGTGAAGAAGGAATTTGTAGGACCATCTCATCTCTAGAAAGTATCTACCATCTCATCCAACAACGGTATCAGAGCAACATCAAGGTAAAATGGGATATGGATTTCCATCATTCATTGAAAAATTGGACAAGGGAAATTTTTTAGATTGGTCCCTAAGGATGAAGGCTTACCTCCAAGGAAGAAGCTTGTATGGATACATATATGGAGATGAAGAAATTCCAACCTTTAGAAGCAAAAACCAACATACAAGAGAGGAGCAAGAGAGACTATCTGCATGTGAGTAAAGGATGCTCTATCCAAGTTTTACATTCTCAATTCAATATCTGATTTTTTTTTACCTCATATTAGGAATTCTAAGACGTCCCAAGAGACTTGGGAAGTACTATCTTCATACTTCTCATCGAATACAAGGGTTTGAAAGAACCAGTTTTGGATGGCGTTCACAACCTTGAACAAGCAACCAAAGAAAAGCAGATAGTAAGATAGATCATAAATGGTGTCAAGGTTGATGACAAATAGGAGTCCTTTACCACAACAATGGACCTATATATGGACATGCAGATACCTGACCTCAATAAATTGATGAGACAACTCTTCACACATGATGCAAAGTTCAACAAGAATGGAGCTATTTCTAGAGGTAATAAATCTTCTGCCCTTTACATAGATAAACATAAGAGTAAAGATAAAACGAAAGGTAAGAAAAATGAAGAAGATGCAAGTACCTCCTAAGTGAATTTCATAGGCAGAGGAAGAGCTGCTAGAGGAAGAGGCAGGGGAGGAAAGCAAGGGAGGGGGAGACCATACAGTTCTTCACCTTGCAACATTTATGGCTTGACAAATCATACCACGGATGAATGCTTCAGGAACACAAAGAATCAGAGACGAAGAGGCTTCCATAGAGGAGGATATGGACAATCACGAGGAACCTTCAAAAATGGAGGAAAAAACTACCATCACAATTACAACTCGGGCTACAACAACAACTATCAAGGAGGCTTAGAGGAAGGAAACACTACAGCAACTATATAGTTGATCAAGAGGATTCCATATTACTCATGAACATGATAGCCAAGCGAGGTATAGATGATTATGACCAATTATATATTGACTCTCATTGCTCCATTCATGTAGGAGGCAATGTAGCATTATTGTCTGATCTTGAAGAACCCTAAGGAAAGCATGAAGTTTAGACAGGTGATGATACTAGGCACTCAGTGAAGAAGATTTGAAATGTTAAAGCATATGATGGTAACATGAATCTTCTAAGTAGGGTATTGTATGTGCCAACAATAACCAAGAATCTAATAAGCGTTGGATAGATTATTGAGAAGGATGATAGATTATTGAGAAGGATTTATAGGTTAGACTCACAAGGTGTTGTGGTTGTGATCCGAAGTCAAGTCTTGGAAATCCAATAGTAGCAATGGTAAAGAAATTGGCGAGCAATGCACGAACGAGATAAATGTCATGAGCTTGATTATATTCACAGGCATGAAGAAAGGTACACAAAGCCATCTTGGTACTGAGAAAGAGCTAGCACATATTGAAGGGCATGGAGTATGAAGCTCAATTGAGAGATGATGAGGAAGATCATAACTTAGGTGTATGCAACAGGTCACGAGAGTGTTCCCTCTCTCTTGACAAGAGATTGTTGAGCAACTTTTGTTCAGTGAATTTTTGCAATACAAATGTTTCAAAAAACTTAAAATATTTTGGATGTTTTGGAGGTTGTCAAAGCACATCTAATCAAGGGGAGGCCATAACGAGTGGACTGTGAAAGAACAAAAAAAAAATCAAGGAAGCATCAACGAGAACCAGAAGGCCAAATTGAGCTCGAGGAATTAGTTGGAATGTGTCCAAGTAAGGAGGTTTTCAACCATTTATGGAAAGGCACTAGAAGCCGATAAGGAGGGAGAGCTCCAGCCTACGGGAGGCAAGCCTCTTGCACTCTAAATAATTTTTCTTCGAAAAAAAAAAAGAGGAAGAGACATGAAACACTGGAGGACGAGAACGAAAAAAAAAAGCTGATTCTCTCAGGGAAGGAGCTCGGACACTAGGCAATCGAGGGGAAATGATTTACTCTGAGAATGATACGAGGGATCAAAGAAAAATTCGGAGAAATGGGTGATGCTACTGGATAGAAACGAAAAAATATGGATGCTACCTCGGAATCTTGCACAGAGATTTTGAAGGGTCGTATAGTGGAACTCTGATGGGAAGTTGGGAAAAGAACTGCTCAAAGGAGGAAGAAGGTAGTGGTAGGAAAAGAAAAAGCTTCTACTTCTTATGTAGAGGGGATGTAGGAGGGCTTGGAGGGAGAAGAAGCAGGGAACAAAGAGGGGTCGCTCAATAGGGAGAGGACTCAATCTACAATATAGAACAGAATAGCTGAGAGGCTGTGCAGTCAACTAGGAAAAACGCAGAAGGAAGGCAAACGATGCACGCTTAACTTCGAACTATCACTTTTACATTCCAGAGAACGATGGCATTATTCTGATGATATTTCTATAATGGAGCGTTTTCACATCTGTTCGACCTTGTCGCAATGGGATGGCTTCATATGACATATGCATTTTGCATGCATCTCAGTGTTCTCCTCAGAAGCATTCGCTATCGATGGTTCTTTCATGCTAAACTAATAGAGTCTTGAGCTCTTATCGAGAAAAGCATCAGTGTGAAAGATATAGACAATCAGAACAGGCAGAGATTTTAATGCATTGTAGTTGAAGTATATAGAGAGATTTCAAACACTGAAGAAGAAGTCGGATGATGGCAATGCAGATACGCTTTTATTTTCATCTATCGATTTTCGCCGAACCTATTTCAATTGCCATGTTAGTCATTATGCTTTCATTTGCAGTTCCTAATGTCTTATGAACTGGTCGAATAAAAAACTGAGTTCAAGTTCCAAATTATACAAAATTTTATAATCTTTAGTGCGCATATTTCATGGATAAAAATAAACAAAATGAACTGTAAATGATCTAAGATGGCGAATCTCAAGTCTTGCCTTGCTGTTTTGAGTATATGCTGCAAATGAGAACTTCTGAGTTTGATCACTATGTTTTTTTGAAGTCAAGGAGATGAATCTTGGGCGCCACTGTCATAACAGTCCGAGTGTAGTAACCTTTTGTGTATGTCTTATAGTGGTAAGTCTTTACTATACAAAAACCTTGATGACTAGAATTGCATGCAAGTTTTATGGGGAAAACATGTGGAAAATCCACGCAAGAGTAAGAGATAGATTTTGAATTTTGACAATATCTGGTACACCATAACATAGGTGAGCCTAGTTTGAAACCTTCAAAATAAACATTTGAATACCAGTATACTGGCACCCTATTGACGACTAATTCCTAGATATTTCTTACAAAAACGATTGAACGGATGCATGTGTGAACTTTAATACCTGTGTTGAACTCGTAGAGGACGCCGTGATATTTCTGTGGAAGGAAGAATCCATTACAATAGTGGATAGAACTTTCTCTTCATACGAGGGATAATAGGATCTTTGATTGCAAGCGTTATTGCTTGTGCTGGACGTTGACAGTCAAGATCATCACATATTTACTTTTGCGCACAAAGCAATGAAGAGAGGATCCTTGTTGTAGTCAAATTTTATGTTTCAATGGAGAGGACAATGAAGCATTTTAAATACCTTGTTGCCTTCCCACATTTGAAAGCAGAATAAGTATATGGAGATAAATTTTCCATTCAGTCCCTATATGAAAGGGATGTTTGATGGCAAGATTCTTGCCATGTATGTGTCTACCTTCACATGCCTGAATGTGTATCTGTATTCAAATCTATGTCTACGCGTAAGTTTCTATGTGTATTATAATTTATGTCTGTCTGTCTAGGTATGCCTGAACGTGTATCTATGCCAGATTTTGTTTCTGGTGTCGGAATGTATGTGTTCATATTGTTTCTGGTGTCGGAATGTATGTGTTCATATGTATGTGCACGTGGGCGTCTCTGAGAAGACCTTCTTTTCAATATGCAAGACCAAAATGAGGAGGTGACCGAAACAAGGTATCGACGGTTGACAGTAAATATTCTAACCCTCCAAGGTCCTCATTCGGGACCAAGAAAACAAAGAGCAACGAAGTTGAGATAGGAACATAAACCGGTCATCCGTTTGATCATCATGATGACTCGGAAGGACATTCTGTGTGTGCTTTCGACAAGATTCAAATGCCTTAATATATCAAACTTTCAAGTTTGACTTCATGGAGCTAACGCAAAGTATGAACGTTAAAATTCGAAGCTATGTTGTGTCTTGTGATGACCACTTCATCACTCAAATGCATTAAAGGATTATATTTACACTAAGGGCACGTACACCGTAGAGAGAGAAAAGGATGCAAGGATACCTATGTAAATGAAAATATGTGGGAAGATCGAATGTGTTGCAATGACAAAAACGAAATGCATGCACAAGAAAGATAGAACCCGAGACAAAAGCGAATGTAAAATTGTTTGTAGGCTATTGGGGAAAATAAACAAAGCTTTGGAGTAGCATTTCTCGAAGAGGCTGATTGGTGCAAGATTAACTTTGGAAAACAGTTGCTCATACTCTTTTTACCATAATTCGGCATGCTTATGGGTGTTGCCAAGCTATACTCTCTAATTCATTTACCCTCCTTACTATGAAGCCCGTGACATACTTGGTGAGCCCGACTTGAAAGGAGGGAATGAGTGATATATATAGCTGAGGCCATAAGACCTCGCAAAACCAAAAATGGAAGACCTTATAGCCCGATTTGCGTGCTTTCAAGAAGAGGATAGACGTCGAAAAACTATCCAATCGCTTAATGATTGATTAATCAAGCAGTGCGGATTTTTCAATGGTAAAAATATATCAAGGTTCTGTAAAGAGTATGAACTTGAGTCAAAGTACCAAGGTGTTCGTTTATTCCGATGCAGGAAAAAGAACAATGCGAAAACTCTATCTATGTGTCGGGATACGACACGAAAGACCAAATAATGCAAATAAATCAAACGACATGGTCTCGATACAAAGCGATACTCCTCGACAGTTTATGCTAGAGGACCTTGATAAAGTGACTCATAGATCTTTCCGGAGGTGGCTTCATATGCCCAAAGATCAACCGATCCTAGAAATTAAAAAAGAGTTCGAGAAACAATTCAAAGATATGTCCGAATATGATCAACGATGCATAATGCATGAAACGATGTTCTTATTCCTACAAGCAATAGATGTTTGAGCCCAAGAGGAACTAATTTCATGTATGCAAGACCTAGATTTTGAGTTGGGACTGACAGAGGATTGGACACTCGTTCATGATGCTATAATAAGATATGTTAAGAAGTAGCAAATGTTTGAGAAATTTCAAAATGCATGGAGAATTGATCTTCATATAGATAAAAAGGAAACTTAAACTCCAATTATTTTACCAGTTGTGACTAATATTCAAATCCATGAAGTTATAGAGACCCCATTTGGGCATGAAACAAACACATGAGTTTGATACACATGCTAATGATAAGTGCTATCAAAAAAACTCTAAAGATACGATTGATATGACCTCTAATATTAGAAGGTGCCAAAAGCCTGTAGGCTTCTCGACAATGATTACATCTTCAACTTCTATATACACACAAACTTTGATGATGGAGGGAGCAAAAGGGCATGTGGAAGCCGATAAAAACCAAATCAAACAAAAACAAAATATATGCCAAATCAAAAATAAACAAAAGCCAACAAGAAATCATGATGAGGCTTCACTTGTGCTCCTAAACCCCTCACATCCATTGCAGGATAAACAAATAAATTTAGAAATAATCCAAGATATAAGTGAAGATTTAGAGGGATCTACAAGGCTTAAAGTTGACCAAATGGTCATAGAAGATGAAGTACAAGAAGAAGATCTAGTATATCTATCTAAAGATCAAGCTCTAGATGCATCATGAAGCGATGATGTTAAACAAGATTTGGGGTGTGATTCGATGCTAGTTCATAGTGATATTCAAGTATATGACTCACTCAAATACAATAAATGATCCAATAACTAAATTGTGTGAAGAGACTCCAAGTGAGCATGATGCTAATCGGGAGGACATACAAATCAAGAGTCCTTTAGATGGTGATTTGTATGCAAATGTTGATAAGCATGATGCTAAGTCTATCATAAGTTGAAATAAAGGTCAAGATTATGCAAAACTATTAAGTGATGCCACATTGAATGAGCATTCAAAAATAGATGAAAGTGGTTCTATCCATGAGTGTAAGAATGAGTTACTGATTGAGCTTCATTATAATGATATGCATGTATGTAGCGTTTCCTCAATCACAATCTATCCCCAATCACAATCTTTCGATTACTCAGAAATAACAGTGGAGAGAAGAACACAGAGATTGCACAAGGTAAAAGAAAATCTGATGCGGAAGAGTAGAACAAATATGACGCAGAGAAGGAACAATTCTGATATTATAGATGTGAATCAATGGTTACAGTAGCTTTGGACAATAGCTTCTTGACGAAGCCTCTACCTCCCGACCACCCCCGAGCTTCATTATATGAGCTTCATTATAATGATATGCATGTATGTAGCGTTTCCTCAATCACAATCTATCCCCAATCACAATCTTTCGATTACTCAGAAATAACAGTGGAGAGAAGAATGCAGAGATTGCACAAGGTAAAAGAAAATCTGATGCGGAAGAGTAGAACAAATATGACGCAGAGAAGGAAGAATTCTGATATTATAGATGTGAATCAATGGTTACAGTAGCTTTGGACAATAGCTTCTTGACGAAGCCTCTACCTCCCGACCACCCCCGAGCTATCACAATTGCATTCTCACTCGCACTCTCAATCACACTCTCACTCTCAATCACACTCTCAATCACAAGGTAATTCTCAGATTTCTGTGTGTCCTCCGTGTTGATGCGCAGGCCTTCTTATCTTCTTTTCCGTTTGATTGTAGCCGTGCTGCCAAAAGAAGTGTGCGATCCAATAAATTTAGAAAAAGTCGAGTTTCTCCAAAACTTTCGCAAAAAGCCATGCGATCGTAGTGTACTTCCTTTCTTTAGCATACCTGTCAAAAATAGCAGAAAAACACCAAGAAGACATAACCGAAAACATACATAATTAGACATGGTGACACGTGAGCATGAGAATCGCGGATTCGAATAGAATTAGACAAGCCCTCGTTTTTTTTTTTCAAGTGTTGGAAAAAACGGCACATTTCAAAGCGCTGTAACTCAAAAACATTGAGGAATTCGGTTAAGCTTGTGAGAGATACTTTTATTCAATTTTTCGATCTGCACAATAGTGTTAGAGATGTCCGAGGTCCAAATCCACCTCCAAATTCCACTTTTGAGCCCTGCAAGGTTTAAAATTCTAGAGAGAGACTAAAATCAAGGCATTTTCTTACAATGAACTAAACGTAGGACCCTGAACGAGGTACTTAGAACATGATTCACAAAAATCTCACCCAAGCACTTTTATTCTCTTCTACTTGCTCTACCTTTCCCTCATAGAGAGTTTTCCTTAATTCTTTCATCTTCACCTTCAAAATCCCACTGGAAAACATGATGCAATTAAGGTCTAGAGAGAGAATATGAAACTTGTCAACCCAAAATTTTTCCTACATGCATAAAATGACCTAATCATTCGTTCTAAGAATTATCCCCACAATGAAATTCAAAAAGCTCAAAATGAATTATTTCACTAGAAAAGAGGCCTATTACAATTCTTCCCCCCTTTAAGAACTCTGTCCTCAGAGTTGGAAAGAAGGATAATGTGTTAGAAAGTCATCTAAATTCACCCAACTCGAATCTTCTACTGGGTATGAATGCCATTTCACCAAAACTTCTACTATGGATCTATTTCTAAGAAATCTTTCCTTCCTATTTAATATTATTTCCGGTTGAAGCTCAAAAGAGCCATCGTCTTTCAGCTTATAATTGTCCTGCAAAACATGAGCAACATTAGACACATATCTTTTAAGTAAGCTGACATGAAATACAGGATGCACATTTAGATATTTAGGTAATTCCAGCAAATAAGCAAGAGATCCGATCTTTTTCAAAACTTTAAAAGGGCCTGCATATCGAGGAGAAAGTCTATGATCCTTCCCTAGCAACAAGTTAGATCGGTGAGGATTAACTTTAAGAAATACCATATCATCAACTTGGAATTCAAGTGGTCTTCTCTTTAAATCATAGAACTTCTTTTGTCTTTTCTGAGCTTCTCTTATATGTTTCTTAATTTTTCCAAGTTCTTCATCCATCTTATCAAGCATTTCTTTGGATACTTCTACTTTATTTGGGAAACCCAAAAACGAAGGTGGAGTCAAACAACTATAACCATACATAGCTTCAAACGGAGTCATTTTTATAGATGCATGCCATGCACTATTGTATGCAAACTCAACCACGGGTAAATATTCACTCCAATTATCCTGCTTTTCATTCACATACATACGCAACATACCCTCAACTACCCTTTTAACCCTCTTGGTTTCCCCATCAGTTTGTGGATGGAAAGCTCTACTCATACGAAATTGAGTTCCAATGGATTCAAATGTCGCTTTCCAGAAGTTTGACGTAAATCTAGAATCTCTATCAGAAATTATGCTTTTAGGCATTCCATGTAATCGAAATATTTCTTTTACAAAGATTCTTGCAACATTCAAAGCAGTATGAGTCTTTTTCATAGGAAAGAAGTGTGCCATCTTGGTAAGCCGATCGACTACCACAAATATGGTATCATGCTTACTTCTGGTCATAGGTAGCTTAGTGATAAAGTCCATAGAAATAGACTCCAACTTCTGAATTGGAACATCCAAAGGTTGAAGCATTCCTGACATCCTCTTAAACGCAGATTTCACCTGTTGGCACTTCAAACATTTATTTACATATTTTCTAATATCCCGCTTCATACACGGCCAAAAGTAAGAATACTTTGTTTTAACATATGTCCTTGAATAACCTGGATGTGTAGAAAAAGGTGCATCATGACAATCATGTAGTATTTTAACTTTTAGTGGAGATTCAGAAGATAAGCATAGCCGATTGTTACAATACAGTGTTCCATTCTGCAAATGAAATTTTTCCTCATACGTCGATCCCCTGTTCGCATTCAAAGCATTCAAAATAGGTGCATAAAATGGATCCTATTTTATCTCTTCTTGAATTTGATTGAGAAAATCAGAATTTATTACAGAAACAAGATTACACAAACGTCTCCGACTCAATGCATTAGCAACCTTATTTTCCTTACCAGCAAGATACTTAATGTCAAAATCATGCTCGCTGAATAATTCAATCCAACGCTTTTGCCTGTTGTTAAGCAATGGTTGAGTGAAGATGTATTTTAGACTTTGATGATCTGTTTTCAATTCAAACTTAACCCCTAACAATAGATGTCTCCAATGCTTAAGTGCATGCACAACAACAAGCATTTCTAAATCATGAGTAGGATAGTTAAGTTCATGCTTTCTTAGTTTTCTCGACTCATATGCGACCACCCTGCCATCCTGTGAAATAACACATCCTATCTGACTACCACTTGCATCACATGCAACCACAAAAGGCTTTCCCATTTCTGGTATTTTCAAAAAACAATTCTCAACGACTTTTTGTTTCAATGTTTCAAATGATTTTTGACAGGCATCACTCCACGCAAATCCTACGTTCTTTTTAGTTAATTCAGTGAGGGGAGTAGCTATCTTAGAGAAATCCTTCATATGTGCTTTTTCATATTGTGCCAAACCAAGAAAACTTCTAACATCCCTTACAGTCTTAGGAATCGGCAAATCAACTATTGTTTTTACTTTATCTTCATCTATAAGGATTCCTTCTTTTGATATTACTCTTCCTAGATACACAAGTTTATCCTTAGCAAAGAAACACTTACTCGTTTTCACATACAATTTGTGTTCTCTAAGAGTTTGCAAAGTCTTCTTGAGATGTATCGCATGCTCCGAATCATCTTTAGAGTACACAAATATATCATCAAGGATGACCAAGATGAATTCATCTAGGTAATCGTGAAAAATATTATTCATCAAGCACATAAATGTGGCAGGAGCGTTTGTTAAGCCAAAAGGTAGAACCATAAACTCATAGTGACCATATCGTGTTCGAAAAGCCGTCTTAGGAATATCCTCTGTTTTGATCCTAATTTGGTGATATCCAGATCTTAAGTTAATCTTTGTGAATACGGTCGCTCCACTTAATTGACCTAATAAGTCATCTATGTGAGGGAGTGGATACTTATTCTTTATTGTTCTTTTATTCAACCCCCTATAGTCAATGCATAATCCCTAAGAGCCGTCTTTCTTCTTCTGAAATAAAACAGGCGCACCCCAAGGTGAGACACTCGGTTTTATTAAGCCTTTCTTCAAAAGATCATCTAATTGAATCTTAAGCTCCTTTAGTTCATCAATGTTAAATCTATAGGGTGCTCTGGAATATGGTTCACTCCCTGGATATAGATCAATGGCATGGTCAATCTACCTAGCTGGGGGTATACCAGGCAAGTCTTCTGGAAATACATCGACATATTCTTTCAAGAGATTTCCTACGTAATCTGGAATATCTTCGTCATTACCTTCCTGATGTAGATTGTTCACATACACTACAAATGTTTTGCAGCCATCACATATACCTCTAACTATCTGCATAGCATAAATAAGAGTAGGCTTAGGATTAAAGACATCACCTAGAATATGAATAGATTCATCATTTGGCTTCACAGTGATCGTTCTTTGTTCACAATTGATTGTCGCAGCATTTTTAACTAACCAATCCATGCCTATGATTACATCACTCTGTTTCATCTCAATTACATGGAAGCTTCCAGAAAAGCGTCTATTAGAAAGAGTAAATTCAAGGTTTTCAACATATCCTTTCGTGTAGTGTAATCGTCCATTGGCCATCTCTACAGGTCTGGTTATCTGCATATTTAGGGCTATCCCTAGATTCTGTACCAATTTGAAAAATAGAAAACAATGGGTACTACCTGAATCGATCAAAAATCTGGTTTTATGCACAGAAATCATACCTGGAATCGTGATTATAGAAACCTTTGGGCAAGAACTTACTACCATGCAACGTAAAGTAGAGTCAGCACACTTACCCCCATCATCTGCTTCCTGAATAATTGTACCCTCCTCGATGATGTTTATCGCTTTTGATTGTGCGGGTCGAAAGACTGCCTTGTTCGGGCACTCATATGTCCGATGCCCTTGCTCCCCGCAACAAAAACACAGACCAAGTCTTTTTGCCCTCTCAATAAAATTAGGGTCTTGTTGCCACTCAATTGGTTGAAGCCTCCTTTGATTTTCCACCGACCGAGCAGGGTTCTTACCTTGGTCGTTAGAAGATGGAGTTTTCTTTGAATTGTTCATGTTCATTGCAACAGGTCTTTGTGGCCTATGTCCCGTTGCAATGAATCTGCTTCTATTTGCCTTCTGCAAATTGAACTTCTCCATCTTCTCAAAGTTCTCAGCCATCGCAACAGCATCAAGAAAATCAATGCATCCAGATCCCTTAACTTGATAGCGAAGTTCCTCACGAAGCCCTTCAAAAAATTTACTCTTTAGAGCATTACCACTAACCTCTAATGCATATTTATGAAGACCTAGGAACTTCTCTTTGTACTCATGAACAGATAAGCTATGCTTGTCACTTTCGTGTTGTCGAAAATTGTAGAACTCCATCTTCTTCTCCATATGGTAGTGTGGAGAACAATAGCGTTTTTCAGCTTCTTCTCTAAATTCTTGCCATAGAACAGGACCAAAACGCGTTCGAGTCTGCATATATGACTTCCACCATAGCTTCGCGATCCCACGCAGATGCAGGATCCCAACTTTTGCCTTGGACTCTTCACTAAATTGTCGAAGGTCAAAGAAATCCTCTAGTTCTTCAATCCATGCCTCAAGATCTTCACCACTCTTCTTCTCGCCATCAAAAACATTTAACTTTTCCTTCTTGAAGACTTGGTTCAGGGCAAACTCACCTGGTTCCATATCTTTAGAATTGCGTTTTTGTTTTTCGCGAGGTACACTAGATGTTCTCGCACCTTCATCTATTTCATCGTTCAGCTCCACAAACAAATTTGTTGCTCCTTCTGGTTGCTTTCACCCTCGTTCTTTGCGCAATTCACCAAGAAGCTTTTGAATAAGCTCCTCTTGTTCAGGAACCTTTTGTGTTAGACCTTCCATCGTTCCCGTGGATTGATTCTGCTCTGATACCACTTGTAGCGTTTCCTCAATCACAATCTATCCCCAATCACAATCTTTTGATTACTCAAAAATAACAGTGGAGAGAAGAACGCAGAGATTGCACAAGGTAAAAGAAAATGTGATGCGTAAGAGTAGAAAAAGATATGACGCAGAGAAGGAAGAATTCTGATATTATAGATGTGAATCAATGGTTACAGTAGCTTTGGACAATAGCTTCTTGATGAAGCCTCTACCTCCCGACCACCCCCGAGCTATCACAATCGCATTCTCACTTGCACTCTCAATCACACTCTCACTCTCACTCTCACTCTCAATCACACTCTCAATCACAAGGTAATTCTCAGATTTCTGTGTGTCCTCCGTGTTGATGCGTAGGCCTTCTTATCTTTTTTTCCGTTTGATGGCATCCGTGCTCCCCAAAGAAGTGTGCGATCCAACAAATTTAGAAAAAGTCGAGTTTCTCCAAAACTTTCGCAAAAAGCCATGCGATCGTAGTGTACTTCCTTTCTTTAGCATACCTATCAAAAATAGCAGAAAAACACCAAGAAGACATATCCAAAAACATACATAATTAGACATGGTGACACGTGAGCATGAGAATCGCGGATTCGAATAGAATTAGAGAAGCCCTCGTTTTTTTTTTGAAGTGTTGGAAAAAACGGCACTTTTCAAAGCCCTGTAACTCAAAAATAATGAGGAATTAGGTTAAGCTTCTGAGAGACACTTTTATTCAATTTTTTGATCTGCACAATAGTGTTAGAGACATCCGAGGTCCAAATCCACCTCCAAAAGCCACTTTTGAGCCCTGTAAGGTTTAAAATTCTAGAGAGAGTAAAATCAAGGCATTTTCTTACAATGAACTAAACGTAGGACCCTGAACGAGGTACTTAGAACATGATTCACAAAAATCTCACACAGGCACTTTTATTCTCTTCTACTTGCTCTACCTTTCCCTCATACAGATTTTTCCTTAATTCTTTCATCTTCACCTTCAAAATCCCACTAGAAAACATGATGCAATTAAGGTCTAGAGAGAGAATATGAAACTTGTCAACCCAAAATTTTTCCTACATGCATAAAATGACCTAATTATTCGTTTTAAGCATTATCCCCACAATGAAATACAGAAAGTTCAAAATGAATTATTTCACTAGAAAAGAGGCCTATTACAATTGTTCCCCCCTTTAAGAACTTTGTCCTCAGAGTTGGAAAGAAGGATAATGTGTTAGAAAGTCATCTAAATTCACCCAACTCGAACCTTCTACAGGGTATGAATGCCATATCACCAAAATTTCTACTATAGATCTATTTCTAAGAAATCTTTCCTTCCTATCTAATATTATTTCGGGTTGAAGCTCAAAAGAGCCATCGTCTTTCAGCTTATAATTGTCTTGCAAAACATGAGCAACATTAGACACATATCTTTTAAGTAAGCTCACATGAAATACAGGATGCACCTTTAGATATTTAGGTATTTCCAGCAAATAAGCAAGAGATCCGATCGTTTTCAAAACTTTAAAAGGGCCTGCATATCGAGGAGAAAGTCTATGATCCTTCCCTAGCAACAAGTTAGATCGGTGAGGATTAACTTTAAGAAATACCATTTCATCAACTTGGAATTCAAGTGGTCTTCTCTTTAAATCATAGAACTTCTTTTGTCTTTTCTGAGCTTCTCTTATATGTTTCTTAATTTTTCCAAGTTCTTCATCCATCTTATCAAGCATTTCTTTGGACACTTCTACTTTATTTGGAAAACCCAAAAACGAAGGTGGAGTCAAACAATTATAACCATACATAGCTTCAAACGGAGTCATTTTTATAGATGCATGCCATGCACTATTGTATGCAAACTCAACCAAGCGTAAATATTCACTCCAATTATCCTGCTTTTCATTCACATACATACGCAACATATCCTCAACTACCCTGTTAACCCTCTCGGTTTCCCCATCAGTTTGTGGATGGAAAGCTGTACTCACACGAAGTTGAGTTCCAATGGATTCAAATGTTGCTTTCCAGAAGTTTGACGTAAATCTAGAATCTCTATCAGAAATTATGCTTTTAGGCATTCCATGCAATCGAAATATTTCTTTTACAAAGATTCTTGCAACATTCAAAGCAGTATCAGTCTTTTTCATAGGAAAGAAGTGTGCCATCTTGGTAAGCCGATCGACTACCACAAATATGGTATCATGCTTACTTCTGGTCATAGGTAGCTTAGTGATAAAGTCCATAGAAATAGACTTCCAATTCTGATTTGGAACATCCAAAGGTTGAAGCATTCCTGGCATCCTCTTAAACTCAGATTTCACCTGTTGGCACTTCAACCATTCATTTACATATTTTCTAATATCCCGCTTAATACACGGCCAAAAGTAAGAATACTTTGTTTTAACATATGTGCTTGAATAACCTGGATGTGCAGAAAAAGGTGCATCATGACAATCATGCAGTATTTTAACTTTTAGTGGAGATTCAGAAGATAAGCATAGCCGATTGTTACAATATAGTGTTCCATTCTGCAATTGAAATTTTTCATCATACGTCGATCCCCTGTTCGCATTCAAAGCATTCAAAGTAGGTGCATAAAAAGGATCCTTTTTTATCTCTTCTTGAATTTGATTGAGAAAATCAGAATTTATTACAGAAACAAGATTACACAAAGGTCTCCGAATCAATGCATCAGCAACCTTATTTTCCTTACCAGCAAGATACTTAATGTCAAAATCATACTCGCTAAATAATTCAATCCAACGCTTCTGCCTGTTGTTAAGCAATGGTTGAGTGAAGATGTATTTTAGACTTTGATGATCTGTTTTCATTTCAAACTTAACCCCTAACAATAGATGTCTCCAATGCTTAAGTGCATGCACAACAGCAAGCATTTCTAAATCATGAGTAGGATAGTAAAGTTCATGCTTTCTTAGTTTTCTGGACTCATATGCGACCACCCTGCCATCCTGTGAAATAACACATCCTATCTCACTACCACTTGCATCACATGCAACCACAAAAGGCTTTCCCATTTCTGGTAGTTTCAAAAAACAATTCTCAACGACTTTTTGTTTCAATGTTTCAAATGATTTTTGACAGGCATCACTCCACACAAATCCTACATTCTTTTTAGTTATTTTGGTGAGGGGAGTAGCTATCTTAGAGAAATCCTTAATATGTGCTTTTTCATATTGTGCCAACCCAAGAAAACTTCTAACATCCCTTACAGTCTTAGGAATCGGCCAATCAACTATTGTTTTTACTTTATCTTCATCTATAAGGATTCCATATTTTGATAGTACTCTTCCTAGATACACAAGTTTATCCTTAGCAAAGAAACACTTACTCTTTTTCCCATACAATTTGTGTTCTCTAAGAGTTTGCAAAGTCTTCTTGAGATGTACAGCATGCTCGGAATCATCTTTAGAGTACACAAATATATCATCAAGGAAGACTAAGATGAATTCATCTAGGTAATCGTGAAAAATATTATTCATCAAGCACATAAATGTGGCAGGAGCGTTTGTTAAACCAAAAGGTAGAACCGTAAACTCATAATGACCATATCGTGTTCGAAAAGCCGTCTTAGGAATATCCTCTGTTTTGATCCTAATTTGGTGATATCCAGATCTTAAGTCAATCTTTGTGAATACGGTCGCTCCACTTAATTGACCTAATAAGTCATCTATGTGAGGGAGTGGATACTTATTCTTTATTGTTCTTTTATTCAACCCCCTATAGTCAATGCATAATCTGTAAGAGCCATCTTTCTTCTTCTGAAATAAAATAGGTGCATCCCAATGTGAGACACTCGGTTTAATTAACCTTTGTTCAAAAGATCATCTAATTGAATCTTAAGCTCCTTTAGTTCATCAATGTTAAATCCGTAGGGTGCTCTGGAATATGGTTCACTCCCTGGATATAGGTCAATGGCGTGGTCAATCTGCCTAGGTGGGGGTATACGAGGCAAGTCTTCTGGAAATACATCCGCATATTCTTTCAAGAGATTTCCTACGTAATCTAGAATATCTTCGTCATTACACTACAAATGTTTTGCAGCCATCACGTATACCTCTAACTATCTGCATAGCAGAAATAAGAGTAGGCTTAGGATTAAAGACATCACCTAGAATATGAATAGATTCATCATTTAGCTTCACAGTGATCGTTCTTTGTTCACAATTAATTGTCACAACATTTTCAACTAACCAATCCATGCCTATGATTACATCACTCTGTTTCATCTCAATTACATGGAAGCTTCCAGAAAAGCGTCTATTAGAAAGAGTAAATTCAAGGTTTTCAACATATCCTTTCGTGTAGTGTAATCGTCCATTGGCCATCTCTACAGGTCTAGTTATCTGCATATTTAGGGCTATCCCTAGATTCTGTACCAATTTGAAAGATAGAAAACAATGGGTACTACCTGAATCGATCAAAAACCTGGTTTTATGCGCAGAAATCATACCCGGAATCGTGATTACAGAAACCTTTGGGAAAGAACTAACCACCATGCAACGTAATGTAGAGTCAGGGCACTTACCCCCATCATCTGCTTCCTCAATAATTGTACCCTCCTCGATGATGTTTATCACTTTTGATTGTGCGGGTCGAAAGACTACCTTGTTCGGGCACTCATATGTCTGATGCCCTTGCTCCCCGCAATGAAAACACAGACCAAGTCTTTTTGCCCTCTCAATAAAATTAGGGTCTTGTTGCCACTCAATTGGTTGATGCCTCCTTTGATTTTCCATCGACCGAGCAGGGTTCTTACCTTGGTCCTTAGAAGATGGAGTTTTCTTTGAATTATTCATGTTCATTGCAACAGGTCTTTGTGGCCTATGTCCCGTTGCAATGAATCTGCTTCTATTTGCCTTCTGCAAATTGAACTTCTCCATCTTCTCAAAGTTCTCAGCCATCGCAACAGCATCAAGAAAATCAATGCATCCAGATCCCTTAACTTGATAGCGAAGTTCCTCACGAAGCCCTTCAATAAATTTACTCTTTAGAGCATTACCACTAACCTCTAATGCATATTTATGAAGACGTAGGAACTTCTCTTTGTACTCATCAACAGATAAGCTATGCTTGTCACTTTCGTGTTGTCGGAAATTGTAGAACTCCATCTTCTTCTCCATATGGTAGTGTGGAGAACAATAGCGTTTTTCAGCTTGTTCTCTAAATTCCTTCCATAGAACAGGAACAGAACGCGTTCGAGTCTGCATATATCACTATAGCTTCGCGATCCCACGCAGATGCAGGATCCCAGCTTTTTCCTTGGACTCTTCACTAAATTGTCGAAGGTCAAAGAAATCCTCTAGTTCTTCAATCCATGCCTCAAGATCTTTGCCACTCTTCTTCTCGCCATCAGAATCATTTAACTTTGCCTTCTTGAAGACTTGGTTAAGGGCAAACTCACCTCGTTCCATATCTTCAGAATTGCGTTTTTTTTTTCGCGAGGTACACTAGATGTTCCCGCACTATTTCATCGTTCAGCTCCACAAAAAAATTTGTTGCTCCTTCTGGTTGCTTTCCCCCTCGTTCTTTGCGCAATTCACCAAGAAGCTTCTGAATAAGCTCCTCTTGTTCACGAACCTTTTGTGTTAGACCTTCCATCGTTCCCACGGATTGATTCTGCTCTGATACCACTTGTAGCGTTTCCTCAATCACAATCTATCCCCAATCACAATCTTTCGATTACTCAGAAATAACAGTGGAGAGAAGAATGCAGAGATTGCACAAGGTAAAAGAAAATCTGATGCAGAAGAGTAGAACAAATATGACGCAAAGAAGGAAGAATTCTGATATTATAGATGTGAATCAATGGTTACAGTAGCTTTGGACAATAGCTTCTTGACGAAGCCTCTACCTCCCGACCACCCCCGAGCTATCACAATCGCATTCTCACTTGCACTCTTAATCACACTCTCACTCTCACTCTCACTCTCAATCACACTTTCAATCACAAGGTAATTCTCAGATTTCTGTGTGTCCTCCGTGTTGATGCGCAGGCCTTCTTATCTTTTTTTCCGTTTGATTGCAGTCGTGCTCCCCAAAGAAGTGTGCGATCCAACAAATTTAGAAAAAGTCGAGTTTCTCCAAAACTTTCGCAAAAAGCCATGCGATCGTAGTGTACTTCCTTTCTTTAGCATACCTGTCAAAAATAGCAGAAGAACACCAAGAAGACATATCCGAAAACATACATAATTAGACATGGTGACACGTGAGCATGAGAATCGCGGATTCGAATAGAATTAGACAAGCCCTCGTTTTTTTTTAGTGGAAAAAACGGCACTTTTCAAAGCCCTGTAACCGATTGATATTGTCGATGGTCGAAATATACTGCTGGTGAATCGTAGCTGCAGTTGAAATTGAATCCAAGGACACCTTGGAGGCCTGAGCACTGCCCTGTGCAATGGCACTGGCTTCGCGAAGCAAGCTGAAAAAGGAGGGAGGCGTCGGAATATCATTTGAAGGAGGAGGGGCAGCAGGCGGAGGGGAAGAATTGTTTGGAGTGGTAGAGGGACCGGGTTGGGTGGGTTTATGCGAGGGAGTGGGTTGGGTGATGGGAACGGCACTGGTAGATGGGAAAGTGGGGACAGGAGGACGAGGGGGTGTATAGGTTGGGTTTTGCGGGTTGAGATGGGTTTGAATGAGCGGGCGGAAAGAGGCTGCCGAAGAAGAGGCATGGTGAACAGGGTTAGGGTGATGAATGGTAGTTGTAGTCTGAGGGGTGGTGAGGATAGGAGGAGAAGATTGCGGTGGGAAGGCAGGGATATCAGGGGGGGCGGGAGGAGGTGTGGAAACGGAAGTGGAGCCAATGGAGAGTGTAGGGGATGGTGGAGGTTGAGTGATGGAAGTATCCAAGGGATCTCCTAAATGCTGGTCAACAGAGATAGGAGGGGACGGTGGTAGAGCTGTATTGGGTGGTAGAGCTGAAGTGGCTGAGTGCGCGGGGAGTTGATATAGCCATTCTAGTAATGGAGCGGAATATATGGAAAAGGAGCGAGAGCGACGAGGGATAGCATCACGGAGGCGACGGGAGCGCATATGCAATGAACTATAGAGGAGGGAGGCGTAAGGGTAGGGGCGGCTAGTGAGGAAGCAGTAAAGTGGATCGGCAATGCGAATGTCGGACAGTGGAAGCGGAGAGGTGGGGCTCCGAAGTAAAAAGAAAAAAATGAAGGAATTAAGTATGGACTGCATACGGATAGAAAAACGTGCATTATTGGCAAAGCGCTCATGACAAAAAGCAATTGTTTCCGAGCGTGACACTCCAGAATATAAAAATGGAGGGCTGCTGAAGTGGATGAGGGAGGATCCTATACTGGTGGCAATGTTAGAGATGGTTAGAGTGCCGGTGCGAAAAATGGGGAACAACCGAAGAGCTTCATAGACATCATTAAGGTTGGAGGGTTCATGGAAGAGAACGTTCGCCAAGCCCAAAAGACCGGCATACTGAAGATTTTCTACTGAGAAGAGATTTTGGAGGTCAATTGGGGGCAGAGATAAGTGAATACGGATCTCGAGATTTAAATCATGTGGGAGAAAAAGGCGCATATAATCACCGGAAGGTGAAGTTGGTAGCGAGCTATGAGAAGCAGAAGCAGAGGGAGAAGGCGAAGGTGGACGAGGGAGCGAAGGTGGGGAATAATCGGTGGAATCCGAGCGAATTGAATAAGTAGGAATGGTTATAAGTGGGGGAGGAAGCGCCGAAGTGGAGGCAACTGCTGGGGGATACTGGTAGTCGGTAGATGTAGGAATCGGGGGGGTAAGGGAGACGGGCAATGTTGGTGTCGGGTAGACGAGGGTGGTAAGGGGTTGGGTCTGCGCCGGAGCAGACTCGGAAGGAGTGGAAGTGGGATTGGGGGTTGGTATCGCGGAAGGCGGGAAGTCCGAAGGAACATCCTGCGGGGGAGGATCGGCCATGGAGGAACGGGTGATAAGATGATGATCCCGAGAAAGGTCCTGGAGAGCAGGAATGCCCTGGGGAAGTGAACTTGCCTTGGTGACGTGATGTTGGACAAGCTGTGAAGAATAGCCTTCTGAAACAGGCTTTTCCTTTGGAGTCCCGATCCTAGTTTCAACCCTAAGTGGCGCCTGCGTGGACCTGTATGCAATGTTGTCAATTTCTCAGTATAAGGGGGAGTGGGGAGTATGGAGGGGGGGGCGGGGGAGAGTAGAGGGGGGGGCGGGGGAGTATGGAGGGGGAGGGGGGCGGTGGGATGGAGGGGAAGGGGGGTCCGAGGGGGAGGTGGAGGGGGGCGGTTGGGGGGATGGAGGGGGCGGTGGGAGGGGGGGCGCCTGCGGGGGAGGGTGGAGGGGAGGGGCGGGGGGATGGAGGGAGCGGTGGGATGGAGGGGGGGAGGGCGGGGGTCGGTGGGATGAGGGGGGTGCGCGGGGGAGTATGTAGGGGGGGTGGTGGGAGGGAGGGGGTGAGGGTGTAGGGGGGCGGGGGGATGGAGGGGGGGCGGTGGGATGGAGGGGGAAAGGGCGGGGGATGATGGGGGGGGGGGGGGGGGGGGGCGGAGGGATGGAGGGGGGAAAGGGCGGGGGATGAGGGGGGGTGCGCGTGGAAGGATGGAGGGGGGGTGGTGGGAGGGAGGGGGTCTGCGGTGAGGGTGGAGGGGGGGCGGGGGCTGGAGGGGGGGTGGTGGGATGGAGGGGGGGAGGGGGGGGACCGCGGGGGATGAGGGTGGGGCGGTGGGATGGAGGGAGGGAGGTGGGGGGAGGGAGGGCGCCTGCGGGTGAGGGTGGAGGGGGGGTATATGGGGGGAGGTGTTGGGAGGGAGGGCACCTGCGGGTGAGGGTGGAGGGAGGGGGGGGGATGGAGAGGGGGCGGTGGGATGGAGGGGGGAGGGCGGCTGATGAGGGGGGGTGTGAGGGGGAGGAGTATGGAGGGGGGGTGGTGGAATGGAGGGGCGGTGGAAGGGAGGGGGGGACTGCGTGGTTACGGAGGTGGTGGGAGGGAGGTGGTGGGATGGAGGGGCGGTGGGAGGGAGGGGGGCTGCGGGGGATGAGGGGGGGGCAGTGGGATGGAGGGGGGGAAGGGGGGGCGCTGTGGGAGGGAGGGGGGGACCGCCGGGGATGAGGGGGGGTATATGGGGGGAGGTGGTGGGAGGGAGGGGGGGAGGGGGGCGCTGTGGGAGGAGGGGGAAACCGCCGGGGATGAGGGGGGTATATGGGGGGAGGTGGTGGGAGGGAGGGCGCCTGCGGGTGGAGGGAGGGCGGGGGGATGGAGAGGGGGAACCGCCGGGATGAGGGGGGGTATATGGGGGGAGGTGGTGGGAGGGAGGGGGGAAGGCGGGGCGCTGTGGGAGGGAGGGGGGACCGCCGGAGATGAGGGGGGGTATATGGGGGGAGGTGGTGGGAGGGAGGTGGGGAGGTGGGCGCTGTGGGAGGAGGGGGGGACCGCCGGGGATGAGGGGGGTATATGGGGGAAGGTGGTGGGAGGGAGGGTGCCTGCGGGTGGAGGGAGGGGGGGATGGAGAGCGGGCGGTGGGATGGAGGGGGGAAGGGGGGCGCGGTGGGATGGAGGGGGGGTGGTGGGATGGAGAGGGGGAAGGGGGGGCGCTGTGGGAGGGAGGGGGGGACCGCCGGGGATGAGGGGGGTTATATGGGGGAAGGTGGTGGGAGGGAGGGGGGAAGGCGGGGCGCTGTGGGAGGGAGGGGGGGACCGCCGGGGATGAGGGGGGGTATATGGGGGGAGGTGGTGGGAGGGAGGGGGGAAGGCGGGGCGCTGTGGGAGGGAGGGGGGACCGCCGGAGATGAGGGGGGGTATATGGGGGGAGGTGGTGGGAGGGAGGGGGGGAGGGGGGCGCTGTGGGAGGAGGGGGAAACCGCCGGGGATGAGGGGGGGTATATGGGGGGAGGTGGTGGGAGGGAGGGGGGAAGGCGGGGCGCTGTGGGAGGGAGGGGGGACCGCCGGAGATGAGGGGGGGTATATGGGGGGAGGTGGTGGGAGGGAGGTGGGGAGGTGGGCGCTGTGAGAGGAGGGGGAAGCCACCGGGGATGAGGGGGGGTATATGGGGGGAGGTGGTGGGACGGAGGGCGCCTGCGGGTGGAGGGAGGGCGGGGGGATGGAGAGGGGGAACCGCCGGGATGAGGGGGGGTATATGGGGGGAGGTGGTGGGAGGGAGGGCGCCTGCGGGTGGAGGGAGGGCGGGGGGATGGAGAGGGGGAACCGCCGGGATGAGGGGGGGTATATGGGGGAAGGTGGTGGGAGGGAGGGGGGAAGGCGGGGCGCTGTGGGAGGGAGGAGGGACCGCCGGAGATGAGGGGGGGTATATGGGGGGAGGTGGTGGGAGGGAGGTGGGCGCTGTGGGAGGAGGGGGGGACCGCCGGGGATGAGGGGGGTATATGGGGGAAGGTGGTTGGAGGGAGGGCGCCTGCGGGTGGAGGGAGGGGCGGGGGGATGGAGAGGGGGCAGTGGGGTGGAGGGGGGAAGGGGGGCGCGGTGGGATGGAGGGGGGGTGGTGGGATGGAGGGGGGGAGGGGGCGCTGTGGGAGGGAGGGGGGGACCGCCGGGGATGAGGGGGGGTATATGGGGGGAGGTGGTGGGAGGGAGGGGGGAAGGCGGGGCGCTGTGGGAGGGAGGGGGGACCGCCGGAGATGAGGGGGGGTATATGGGGGGAGGTGGTGGGAGGGAGGGCGCCTGCGGGTGGAGGGAGGGCGGGGGGATGGAGAGGGGGAACCGCCGGGATGAGGGGGGGTATATGGGGGGAGGTGGTGGGAGGGAGGGGGGAAGGCGGGGCGCTATGGGAGGGAGGGGGGACCGCCGGAGATGAGGGGGGGTATACGGGGGGAGGTGGTGGGAGGGAGGGGGGAAGGCGGGGCGCTGTGGGAGGGAGGGGGGACCGCCGGAGATGAGGGGGGGTATATGGGGGGAGGTGGTGGGAGGGAGGTGGGGAGGTGGGCGCTGTGGGAGGAGGGGGGGACCGCCGGGGATGAGGGGGGTATATGGGGGAAGGTGGTGGAAGGGAGGGCGCCTGCGGGTGGAGGGAGGGGCGGGGGGATGGAGAGGGGGCGGTGGGTTGGAGGGGGGAAGGGGGGCGCGTTGGGATGGAGGGGGGTGGTGGGATGGAGGGGGGGAGGCCCGTGATCAAAAGCTCTCGTGGCTTTCACTCAAACCTCTGCGTCTGCACAAGATGGGACGAACTTCTG
The DNA here is from genome assembly GCA_020310875.1 of Ceratopteris richardii. Classification (NCBI taxonomy): domain Eukaryota; kingdom Viridiplantae; phylum Streptophyta; class Polypodiopsida; order Polypodiales; family Pteridaceae; genus Ceratopteris; species Ceratopteris richardii. The sequence continues at coordinate 84,873,687 of CM035419.1, read as the reverse complement.
CTTCTTCAAATAATGGAGATAGCCTGCACAACTGCGATCGTTCTGTACACTGCTTCGACGGAGAGGAAGTGGAATGAATGAAATATTTCCATTATATAGCAAGGAGGAGTAAGGGTTCACCTTACAGCAATGAGTGGTTTAGCCTAAAAGATTGTTCTAAAGAGAGGAGAAGCCTACTTTGATTTCATCCATCCGAGAGAGAACAAAGGAGAGACTAGCCTTAAAAGCTATTGAGAAGAACTAAGAGCCCTACAAATTTTTTGCGCCAAAATTTTATGGAGAGCAGCATTTTAATATTTTAGAGAAATTATGAGCAAGAATTACAATAGAAAAACAAAATAGAAGAACAAAATGAGCTAAGAACTATGGAGTGGAATGTTAGAACTTTTGATGATAGGCTTTGAGTCGGGAAATATTTACTAGCGGTAGGGTAGATCCATCGAGTGTTTCTAATTGCACAACACCCCATTGCAACATCTTCAGAATTCGAAAAGGACCCTCCCAGTGAGGTATCCATTTTCCTTTTGGTTTGAGAAGAAATCTGTGGTCTGTGTAGCAAAGCTAAATCACCGTGCTTCAAGCTGTTGTGCCATAAATTTCTGTCATGAGTCTCCTTTCTTTGTAATTGAATCTTCTCTAACTGTTTGGAGGCTAAGATCCTGGATTCTTCCAGTTGATGCAAAGCAGTTAGTCGGGTTGGAACTTCTATCCCATTTTTCTCAACTGCTTCGGTTCGGATAGAGCCCTTGATGAACTCAAATGGTTCAATGGGAACAAGGCCATAAACTAGTTGAAAGGGAGAATACCCGGTCTCTTTATAGGCCAATCGGTATACCCATAATGTGCCCAGATAAGCCTGTCCCCAAGAAGTAGGCTGTAACATGCATTCTTTTCGTAGCATTGAAATTAATACCTTGTTGGTTGATTCGGCTTGTCCATTAGCTCGTGGGTAGTATGCACACGAAGTCCTATGTAAGATGCGATACTTGTCTGAAATTTCTTGCAGTATTCTGTTGACAAAATGAGTACCCTGATCGGTACAGATTTCAAGCGGACACCCAAACCTGCAAATGATGTTATTATACAAGAAGTCAGCCACTGTTTGTGCAGTGCAGTCAATGGATGCAATAGCTTCAGCCCACTTTGTCGCATAGTCGGTGGCTATCAGTAAGTACTTTTCTCTTTTAGGAACCGCCACAGGGTATATAGGCCCAACAAAGTCTAATCCCCACTTCTCAAAGGGTTGCCAAGAAGTGGAAACCATTAAAGGATTATGCCTTTGCTTGGTGGGCTTAGGGCCACACCTCTGGCACACATCACATGTTCTTCTCCAGTCATCTGCATCCTTAAATAGTGTAGGCCACCATAGACCAGCATCCAGTATCCTTTGGCTCATGATATGCCCTGGAAGGTGCCCACCACCTGTTCCTTCATGTGCAGAGTGCAGTACTTCCCTCACTTCCTCTTCCTCCAAGCATTTCCTCATCTTGTCATCCTTGCCTTGTCTATATAATTTCTCATCAATTAAGGTATATGGCCTACTCTTGATTAGCAGTTTTTTCCTTTGAACAGCAGTAGCCTTTTCAGGATACAGCCCAGTTTTAATAAACTGCTTAATATCATCATACCATCCTTGAGCTTGTACAACAAACAGGTGAGCATCCGGAAAATCATCATTGATTCCACTGGATTGATTCATCATATTTATTCTGGATAGGTGATCCGCCATAACATTGTCTTTCCTTGGTTTATGGACTACAGAAAAATCAAATTCTTGGAACAACAATAACCACCTCCATATTCTACCGGTGGCCTGGGGTTTGTTGAGTAGGTATTTTAGTGGTTGGTGATCTGATATAATAATAAATTTTACCCCCAATAAGTAATGATGGAATTTCTGGACAGCAAAGACCATTGCTAGGGCTTCCCTTTCAGTAGTACTGTAATTTCTCTCAACCTTGGTCAAGATTCTACTTGCATATTGAATTGGCCTGTCCACTTTAAATTCATCACTGGGTTGGGTCAAAACTGCCCCTACTGCATATGCACTGGCATCGACATGTATATGAAAGATTTTTGACCACTCAGGTGTGACCAAGATAGGAGCACACACTAACCTTGACCGTAATGTCTGATATGCCTTTTCCTCCTCTTCTTCCCATTTGAAAGGTACTTCCTCACCTGTAAGTTTAGTCAGAGGTCTAGCTATCTCTGCATACAGTTTTATAAACCTTCTATGATATCCGGTATGCCCCAAGCACTCTGGATCTCTTTAGGAGATTTAGGTTTAGGTAACTTTAATATAGACATGATTTTGTCAGGATCTGGGGCCATACCTTTAGCCGACACCACATGTCCTAAAAGGGTTCCTTCTGTCACAAGGAAATGACATTTATTTGGATTGAGCTTTAACTTAGTCTCTCTGCATCTTTGGAAAATATTCTGCAGCTGCCTCAAGTGGTGGTCCAAACAATCTAGATGAGTTTCCTTGTGAGATCCTGAAAACGAAGAGAAGTCATCCATGAAGATTCTAAGTGATTCCAGCAATAGGGGGCCAAAAATGAGATTGACCGTTCTGTTAAAGGTAGCTGGTGCATTTCTGAGCCCAAAAGGCATTTTTACATACACATATGTTCCCCAAGGTGTGATAAAAGCAGTCTTTGCACGATCGTCTGGATGTATTGATATTTGATTATAGCCACTGAATCCATCCATAAAACTATATAATGCATGCCCAGCCACTTCTTCAATGACCTGTTCTGCAAAAGGCATAGGGAACCCATCTGGAATGGTCACCTTGTTGAGAGCTCTAAAGTCGACACAAATTCTGATTTTATTAGTGTTCTTCTTTGGTACTATAACCATAGGTGAGAGCCACTCTGAGTGTTCCACAGGGATGATGATTCCTGCATCCTCCATCTTTTGGATTTCTACATAGACAGCTTCGGCATACTTTGGATTAAGTCTATAACTCCTTCCTCTGATGGGTCTGGCTCCATCAACTAGTGGAATTATGTGCTCTCCATAAGATGCAGGCACTCCTTCTAAGTCTTTATAATGCCAGGCAAAAACATCTGCATACTGGGTCAAGAATGATTTTACCTTTTCCAGGAGCTCTGGGTGGCTCCACAACCAAGTGGCCACCAGAATTGGTTGAGTATTGTTTTGAGTGTCTAAGTGTATTTCTTGGCCCGGATTTCTTGTTACCATATTATCTCCCCGTGCATCTGCTTCCTTGTCTTCTTCTACTAGCTTTTCGTGCATTGCTTCATAAGCAGGTGTATTTTGGACTACGATGTGTTCCTCCTTGTCCTGCATCCATCCTGCAGGGATTTCTTGAATCGGGAAAGAACATTCAACCTCAGACTTTTTTACCTTGTTTTTAGCCTTAGAAACTTCGTTATCCGTTGTTGACACATCCTCCTCCAATTTGTATTTGAGGGGTATCTTCCTGCCTCTTCTGTGGTCAGTGATGGGCTCTCCTAATCCATCAACCTGGACCTTTTCCTTGTCTTCATCATAATCATTAGTCGTGCTAGGATTATCAAGAAAAATTCCAAAACAAGAAGAAGAGTTGTCTGCTTGGAGCCAACTTAGAATATCCTCTTCTTCCTCAAAATCTATTTGGGGTTGATCCTCCGCTTCTGTTTCCATGCAAATGCTCACGGTTTGCATCATACTAGTGTTTCCTTGATTGTCTGGGCCTTCTTCTAAATGAATTTGTGTCAGCTCCTGCCCTTCCTTTTGAACCCACATAGTGTCCTTACCCCAATCATGAATGACACTGGCATACCTCAGCCAAGGTCTTCCAATTAAGAGAGGAAATCCTCCTTCAACCTGGGGCAATCTTAAAACCACAAAATCTAGAATGAATAGATTACCTTGTACTTCAAGTGGAACTTTTGGGATTACCCCCAAGGGCCTTACTTTGCTCTGATCTGCCAAAATAACCGTGAAATTTGCAAGTCTTGAAGGGTGGAGTCCAATCCTTTTCATGGTATGTTCAGGCATCAAGTTAATGCCAGAACCACCATCTACAATAACACCTTGAAATTCATGACCCTTGATTGATATTGTAAGCCGAGGACTTTTATAATCTGTAAGGGGTGCTTCCCCCCTGACTATCCCTTTATGTAAAATAGCAGTCTTGGCCACTAAGCTTGTAGTAGAAGCCTCATCAATTATCTGCAATAATTCTGACCTGAATTTCCCATCTATCTTTATTAAATCAAAAATACTAACCTCTTTCTTCATAGACTTGAGTAGTTTAGAAGCTTCTGACTCTTTAATGGAATGGGTTCCACTTGCCTTATTCAATTCTTCCTGAGCTCTGATGAATGCATGCCCAATGACATCTCTGGTGCTTATGAGATGTTCCTTTTGTTTTGGGTCTACACCTGTGGCTTCTTTGTCTTCAGTTACAACTTTGTCTTTGTTGAATCCCCCAATCCTTGATTCTTGACTTACATCCATTTGAGCTTTCCCTTTGCTTCTTGTCTGCACTGTAAAGGATTCAAGTTCTTCTAATTGTACCACCGTGGTAGACGGTGAAGGCTCATCCACCTGAGGTAATGTTTCCTCCTTGTATACAGAAATCATTTGGAGATGGGGTCCGGAAGTAGAAGCTTGATTCTTAGGACAACAGTTTGTATAATGATCCCTGGCTTCTGGACAGTTCCTGCAAGGAGGTGCATTTTCTGGAAGAGTGCACCTAGATTGGTAGTGCCCGCATTCTCCACATCTGAAGCAAATTATTGGCCTTCTAGGCCCATTTACAAAGTTATTTCTCGGTCTAGGATTATAGTTGTTACCTTGATTCGCTGCAGCTGCCATCACATTTGCTGGTGGCAAAAGTCCTCCTTGTGTCCAGTATGTCGCTATAGGCATTCCCCTTACTTGGCATTCATGGGCCTCATGTCCAATTTTCCTGCATAACTGACAAGTCACATTTAGCAGGGGACATTCACTTACTATGTGTCCTTGCTTGCTACACATGGAGCACCAGAGTCCATTCTTAATGCCGCCTCCTTTGAGTTCCTACAATTCTTCTCTCAGCTGAGCTAATTCTTCTGCTTGGGCCTCTTCTTCCTTTTGGAGCTTGAGTACCTCAATCTCTCTTCTCAGCTGAGCTACAGCAGTCTCCTCCTCTGTGAAAGGCTTATTCCTTTTTAAGCCCTCCAGCTCTCTTCTTAACTGGATCACTGGGTCCTCCAGTTCTGTACCATAGGTTGTTTGGGAGGAAGTTGCACCGTATTGGTGCCTTATCTGCTCTAAGCGTGTGGCCGTACTGATGAATTCCTCAACAGGGGCCGTAGGCAACACCAACTCTTTTATTTTGCATTGAGTGACCACAGGTAGGGGTTTGGCTAACCACTTCTTGACAAAGAAGTCGTGTGGTGGATCCGGTAGTTTAGCCATTAGGGCTTTGGCCCTGGTCACAAACTCCGAGAACTTTTCTCCTGGACCCAACTTCAAGTTTTCCAACTCTTCTATAATGATCTCCGCCGTGTTGCCATGCTGAAACTGATTTTTAAAAGCCTCTTTCATCAAATCCCAAGAGGTAAAGTGATTTTCAGCAAACTGGCTAAACCACTTGTCTGCCAGACCTTCCAATGTGGCGGGGAAGAGTATCAAGAAAGCATCTTCCCTACCCATTAGCCCCCTAGTCTTACATAATGCAAGAAATCTTCGAATGTGCTCATCTGGGTCCTCATGGGCTAAACCTCTGAAGGAGGGAAATTTTATGTTTAATCTGGAGAGCAAAATTTCTAGGTCCACCTGTCCTGCCATGCTTCCTACCGATGAAGTCGATGAAAGTGGACTCGATGATCTTTTGTTCGTCTTTCTTCTTGTCTGCTTGCACTTGATCCTCAAGGTTTGTGACCGGGTCGCGGTCATGAGCTATTCATAGTCCACTTAAAATGAGACACTTGATAAAAGTATGTACCTTTTGGCCCATGGAGTAGTTTTGTCGACACTGGAATATTGCTTTCCAATGGCAATATATAGTCTCCTATGCTCAAATCTCCTTGGATGTCCCACCGGGCGTGCCAAATTTGTTGGGGATTCGGGGACAAGAAGGAGTTTGAGGGTTTGTAGGAGAAAAAGGGAGATGATGAAAATGGAATAACCTTGAAAACCTCTGCAAAGGAGTACGCAATGGAAACCTTGAAGGTTGATTATATCGAACAATTACAATACAATCCAAGTCAATAACTAAATACAACTACAGAGAATGCTTAGTTACAGAAGACCAATTATCTCAAGTCTTCTGGCAGCGGCCTCTTCTGCACCAGTCCTTCGCTTGCTTCACGCTTCCCTTGTGCACACCTTGCACTAAGCTCCCACCAAGCTGAGGAATGGATACCTTCGCGGCACACACACAGACCTTGAGACTCTTGGAATCTCCCTTCACCTTCTCTGCACACCTCCTTAGCTACACTTCTTTCACTCTTCACTTTTCACTTTCTGGGGTCGTCGCACACCAGTGATTCTTCACTCTCTTCTTGCTCTCTCCTTTCCTCTCTGCCTCCTCCTTTTGAATAACCTTTGCTTCTCTCTTGAAGTGTGTTGATCCGGTACGCGCCTAACTGCACTGGACTCTTTGCCTTCCCTTGTCCCAAGATTGTCCTCTTCAACGACAGCCAACCACTAACTGTTTTGTATTGTAGTAACTTTTAGATAAAAAATTAAAATTTTAATGGGGCCCATACTTTCACCTCTGCGTACATTGCCGCTTCACACAACTTCTCACTTCCTTTTAAGTTTTTACTTTTGCACAAAAAAGGGGGGATTCACCTGAACCTTCCCGATTACTTTGAACACCCTTGACCTTAAGGGAATTATCCAAAATACTCCTCTACAATACCTCTTGTCTTGACTTTGCTGGTTCCAACCTGCTCGGGCTCAACAACCAAAATTTTTTTTGCACCCATTTTGAGATGCATTGCATGCCAAATATGCATGTAGAAATGTGTACAAATTCTGTCTTTTGATTCCAATAGAAGCATGTCCATCTGCAGACGAATTAGGTAGGTAAATATCATTGAAAAATAATAAATCAAATTTTAAGTGAATAAAGAGAGTAGTTTTGAGTAAGGAAGAGTGATTGCATCTGTAAGAGAGTGGAGTTGAGAGTGATGTGAGCTTCCTTGCTTAGATACCATGAAACTTTGATTTTTGCACCATTTTGTTTTTCCTTGATGCACCTAGAATATTAATAACTAAAATCTAAGAGCATGTGTACATTTAAACCCATAGTTGCATGGCTGATCGCACTTGTAATGAGTTGTATATATATGTGAAGTTGGTGAGTTCAATTGAGTGTGAAGCCTCTATATTGAGTGTCTGATACCTCTCTTATTTGCGACATGCCATTCTTTTTTATGCACCTAGAGTATGCATATGCAGGGCCCATTACACAACCATGCATAGGCACATGTGCTTGATACCCATGCACTTGAAATGTTTTGGAATTCACAAAATCTTGCAGATATGAAGATTCGTGTGGCGCATCCGGAGGATGCACACGTTTAGAGAGGGTGGATGTGGTCATGATCTGAAGTCAAGTCTTGCAAATCAAATAGGAGCAATGGTAAAGAAATCAGCGAGCAATGCACAAACAAGATAAATGTCAATAGCTTGATTATATTCTAGGCATGAAGGAAGGGACACAAAGCCATCTCGGTATTTAGGAAGAGCTAGCAGATATTGAAGGACATGGAGTATGAAGCTCAATTAAGAGAGGCATTTTTACATCTGTTCGACCCTGTCGCAATGGGATGACTTCATATGACATATGAATTTTGCATGCGCCTCAGTCTTGTCCTGAGATGCATTCACTATCAATGGTTTTTTCATGCTAAACCAATAGAGTCTTGAGCTGTTATCGAGAAAAGCATTGGCGTGAAAGATATAGAAAATCAGAACAGACAGAGATTTTAATGCATTGTAGTCAAAGTATACAGAGAGATTTCAAACATTGAAGGAGAAGTCGGATGATGGCAATGCAGATAAGTTTTTATTTTCATATATAGATTTTCGCCGAACCTGTTTCATTTGCCATGTTATTCATTATGCTTTCATTGTAGTTCTTGATGTCTTATGAACTAGTCAAATAAAAAACTCAGTTCAAGTTCCAAATTATACAAAATTTTATAATCTTCAGTGCGCATATTTCATGGATAAAAATAAAGAAAATGAACTGTAAATGATCTAAGATGCCGAATCTCAACTCTTGCCTTGTTGTTTGGAGTATATGATGCAAATGAGAAATTCTGAGTTTGATCATTATGTTGTTCTGAAGTGGAGAGATAAATCTTGGGTGCCACTATCAGAACATTCCGAGTGTAGTAACCTTTTTTGTATGTCTTATAGTGGTAAGACTTTACTATACAAAAACCTTTAAGATTAGAATTGCATGCAAGTTTTATGGAAAAGCATGTGGAAAATCCACGCAAGAGTAAGAGATAGATTTTGAATTTCGAGAATATCTAGTACACCATTATAACATAGGTGAGCTTAGTTCGAAACCTTCAAATAAACATTTGAATACCAATATATTCAGTATATTGCCACCCTATTGACAACTAATTCCTAGACATTTCTTACACAAACGATTGAACGGAGGCATGTGTGAACTTTAATACCTGTGTTGAACTCGTAGAGCACACCATGATATTTCTATGCAAGGAAGAATCCATTACAATAGTGGATAGAACTTTGATGGATAATAGGATCTTTGATTGCGAGCGTTATTGCTTGTGCTAGATGTGACAGTCAAGATTATCACATGTTTACTTTTGCACGCAAAGCTATGAAGAGAGGATTATTGTTATAGTCAAATTTCATGTTTCAATGGAGAGGACAATGTAGCATTTTAAATACCTTGTTGCCTTCCCGCATTTGAAAGCAGAATAATTATATGGAGATACAATTTTCCATTCTCGATTTTGTAACAGAGCTTCAGTGCCTATAGCAATGGAACAAATTTCAAAACATATAAGGGATGTTTGATTGCAAGATTCTTTCCATGTATGTATCTACCTGCACATGCCTGAATGTGTATCTGTATTCGAATTTATGTCTATCTGTTTGAAAACGCGTAAGTTTCTATGTGTATTATAATTTATGTCTGTTTGTCTAGGTACGCCTCATATAGTGAATTTCTCCCTATCTAGTGGATTCTTTCCAAAGTTGTGTGGATGGATATATGCTATTCCAGAGATAGTAAGCTCCTTTCCATTGAACACACCCATGAAGCTCTCCCACTAATCCCTTAGAAAGGTTTTTATTTTCTCCAAATGTACTTCAAAATCTATCTTGGGATTTAATATCCTCATTGCATCTGGAAAATAGTCCGCTGTTTAACCCTCTTGAACCATGAAATCTAGTAGTTTCTTAGATGGAGAAACACTACTTAGGATCACATTCTTTTCCTCCATCTTCTCTCTAGTTATTCTAGTGTGTGATAGTGGAACACGATTGATGCAAGCGAAATAAGCTAGTCAAAGGCCAGTCAAACAACTGCAATCGCTTGTATGAGTCCTACGGGTATAGAGCACAAGTATGCAGGGTGATGAAGAGAGAAATTCTATGAAGGTTGAAAATGTGAAATGGTGAAGGGGACTGGTATTTTATAGTCAAGGAGGGGTGGGTAACGCTCACATGACATGGACCAATAAGCGAGCACCATGTGGCAAATGGAGGTTGGGAATGGCAACGGCTAGATGAGGTGGCCCACTCAAATGATGATTGTATGTGGGATTCATAACGGCTAGATGATTGTATGATGATTGTATGTGGGATTGTATGATGATTGTATGTGGGATTCATAACGGCTAGATGATGTGGACCAATCACTGGTTGCCATGTGTCACCAATGATCAACGCATTCTAGAGACCTATTTAACCTCCTCTATTCACATTTTTTCATATTTCACTGAACTCCTTGATAGCGTCGACTTGCAATTTCCATCAAGTTTTTTCCCTACTTTTCAAAACTTTTCATAGACCACATTTTGTGTGAGATATGATGGATCATAGGAGCTTATACTTGACCGATCCAAGCAATGAGGGGCATTGGGAAGTTTCAGATGCGCCTAATCTCTTGGATCGATCATCATGGACAATCATTTTACAACATGAATGATCGAAGAGATAAGGGACATCCGTGGATTTTCGAATCAACCTAAGCACTTGCATCGATCATGTTTCTTGAAAGTAGAATGCTTTGTGAAAGCTTTTTTTACATTGACTTTTTTCTTTTTAAATTTCTTCCAAACCTTTAAAGTCTTTTTTTATGCACCTTATGGCTAGGACAAAGAAGAGAGCAAGGAAGTTGTAACCTCAGGATCAAGAGCAAAATCGCGAGAATTGAGATGATAAGGGACTTTCTCCCTAGAAAACTAATTAAGGCCTTAATGCATCGGAGACCTAAGGGGTCCGTCCATGTTAAATCTTTGAGGGAGATAAGAAAGGCTCAAAAGTCTGTGGGACTCCTGATCCCCAAACTTCCTTTCATGAGAGTTGTCAAGAAAATTTCAGCCAATCTTTGTTCCATGATGAAGATCACATCCTTCGTAAAGATGAAGTGGCAAACTCAAGCTCTTCTATGCTTGCAAGAAGCTAAAGAAGACTATGCAATTGAATTCATGAATGATGCTTACTTGTATGAAGCTCATTGTCACAAAGTGACATCAATGGCAAAAGATTATGTGATTGTATCAAGGTTTAGATATAAGTTTGACAAATCTATTGTGCTTATTGATAGCCATGACCAAAATTTCTTTGATATTCTCAATATACCTCCAGCACGAGCACCTAAGTCATTAGTTGTAATGACGAGGTGCACCCTGAGGTCCCTCATGATCATGAAACAAGAAATGCAGAAAATTGTGAGGAAGAGAGGAAAAAACAAGGTTTGTTGTCATAGGAAAATGTTATCCTAGACAAGATTTAGAAGCTAGAAAAGGCAAATAAAGATCTTCTTAAAGAAGGAGATGGGCACGTGATAGTGAATGCTACAATGCCATGGTAGGAGGAATTCTTGCTTGATATAAGACTAGAAGACAACAAAATGCTGAGAGAGTTCAATGCTAAAATATCTGATAGTGTAGTCAATATGGTACTCACATATTACCTACAGGCCATAAAATGCTCATGTTTTCCTTAATTTGGTATTTCTTATACTAAATTTATATTTCTTGAATTATAGGGTCCTTTTGCAATAATGTGAGGAAGAAGTTTCAAGAAATTTTTTCATCAAAGATCGTGTTGTGACTCAGTGCTTTCTGTACAAGAATGGAGATCTGAAATTCTTTCTAAAGAATTTTACAGAAGGGGTAGAATATATTATCTACGCTTATATTGAAAAGTAAGTATTCATCTTCATTTTGAAATAATAACAATTTTTTCAATAAAGAAGTTATTTTTACATGCCACTCATTGCAGGAGCCACTAGAGTTTTATTATCATTGACTTCAGTGAATATAAAGCACTTTTTATGAATTCGCTCCAGTTACAACATGGAAACTACAAGGTGTAAGCCTTTGCCATACATTTTGCTATGTTCTATTTTAAAGCCTTGCCATCCATTTTGAATTTAACTTTACCTTGCAATGCTACGAAGCTTCTCAAAATGCATAATGATCAGAACTTTCTAGGAATTCTGAAATTGAATGAAGAAAAAAGGTTTGGATACATTCAAATACATGTGCCATTACAAAAAGAGAGCACCTCAAGTGGCACGAGAGTGATTGCAAATGCAGTACAATTCTTGGAAAGAAGGTTTTACAGTCCTGAGCTAAACTTCTCAGACTATCCAGATGCATGGGTCAACTTGATCAAGGAGAGAGCAATAAATACTATTATGAAACATGCAGTCTGCCCTTATGATCCAAAATCACGTCCACCACGACCACCAGATAAACAAAAGTCTGAAGAGAAAAGAAAGGGTTTCCTCTTCACTCCACATTGAAGCAGGGGGGCAAAGAATAAGAGTAGAGGTGAGGGCTCTAAAAAGCGCCACAGGCAGCATAGAGGTTAGGACTCCAAAAAGGACAGAAAAGATGGGTGAAACATGATACTTTTTGATTGTAAGATTGTAATCTAATGTGTAACCAGCATATGTTGGAAGATTTATTTATGTACAAATTATATGTAATTTTGCTAGTCTTCATCTCGAAGATTATCATTGTAACTATATTTATATGGCTTGAGTAATATAATCTTGAATTGTTCCTCTTGAGAACTAAGCAAAAGTGACTCATTGCATGGTCCAAGACAAATTAAATTGGTTATGTCATCAAAATATCTGTATTTTGCATGTTTTTTTCTTTATCTTGTTGGAAAGTTAAATGTGAAGAGGAGACAGAAGTTTTTATGACACAACGGATATAGGTGATATGGGCAATCACAGAATTTCACATGGCCCGCATCGCTTGTATCAATCGTGTCATCCAATATTTTCCATTTTGTCATACCATCCTCTTAAGGCAAATATATATATATAAGATGAGTTGAGATGAAAAGTGGTTTTGCTCATGAGTCAAAGCTTAATGCGGAATTCACGTTTTGAAGCATGTTTCGGTAGTTTGTAATACCGCACCGATTCAAGCGATTAGGATGATCTGACAAGCTCGGATTGCCCTAGTCGCTTGAATTAGTTGTCTTCTCTAATCTTTTCTACACTATAATACGAATAAAATTCATGCTCTACATATTTTGAATATCACTTGCATTGGAATTTTCACCAAGTTCTCCACCCTCTTTAATATTCCTAGTTATGTGCACCATGGAGACTTTCTCATGCATACCTTGAGGCCAGACAAGCATGGAAAATTTCTAATGTGCACCTTGGATAGACTCAAATGCTTGAATTGAAACTAGTTATTGAAAAGTAAAAGTATTTTTTCATCTAGAATTTACTCATTTGCAAGTTCTTGTATAATCATTGCACCATTGAAACCTCATCAGAATGTTGAAATCAAACAAAAAAAATGCAAATATGAATATAGTCCATAAAAAGGCATAATTGGAGTGAGGTAATTACTCACATTCTTAGTTACCATCCTGCAAAGAAAAATCAATGGAAGTATGGAAAAAGGTTCTAAAAAGGGGAGATATATTATGTAAGAGTGTATTGGTTTATATTCTTGACTCACCTAGAATTTAGAAATGCAAGCTTTTGTATAATCCTTGCACAATAGAAACCTCATCAGAATGTTGAAATTACACAAAAAAATGCCAATATGAATATAGTCCATAAAAAGACATAATTGAAGTGATGTAATAAATCACATTCTTAGTCACCATCCTGCAAAGAAAAATCTATGGAAGTATGAAAAAAGATTCTTAAAGAGGCAAATATATTATGTAAGAATATCTTGCTTTTTATTCAGTCAACTTTTTTTAGACTTGTTACAATCTTAAGGGTCGAAACTTGATCACCTTGGGTGGCAGGCAATTTATGCAAGATAATGTTTTCTCTAATCTAATGTTAACTATTGCATCACCAATTGAGAATTTGAATTGTGATGATACCTTATCAAGGTATTCTAGGAGCTCCCTTACATTTTTGAGTTTCCAATTTGCAGTGACAATTATTTTCCTAGATTTAAAATCTAAATGAATCAGTACTTCTAACTCAAATTCTGGACAGCTCTCCTCTGAGTCCAAGGCTATCTAGAGTCCAAACTTTCTTTTCCACCTTCTGTAGTCATATCCTAAAACCAGACATTGGCGTGATATCTAATATGAGATTGAAAGAGAATTTGCACTAACTTTACATAAAATGATGTCACCTAGATTTTGAGTTTCTTTGTTATCCTATTCCTTACCTAAAACATCAGCAATCTCTGAAAACAATACTCTTCTATTCAACCACATTGTTTTTGTTTTCTATAATAACATGTTTTCAAAGCATGGTACAAAAACATGAATAGGAAAAAAAACCATTGAATCTTTATCCTTGTCAAAATTTGGCTTGCTGACATTGCGTTTAAGATTTCAAATTTCATTTTGCATAGAAAACTTGAAACTGTTGAGTGAGGATCAACAATGAGCAAGAGGCCATATTTATATAGTTTTGGATGAAGCGTTAAAAGTAACCGCGATTAAGCTATCTAAAAGCACAATGTGTGTGATCACAAACAAAAGCTGACTCCAAAAGTATCGTGAAACGTCATCTCCGTCCATGTATCAAACTCGAATAATTTGATTGCCAAAATAAAGCATTTAAAACAAGCATTTTATGTGAACGCACTATCAAGGTGTTGCTGACAGGATTCAATCTCAGGTCGCCAGCTAGGGAGTCTTGCATCTTAGCCACGCTGCCGCCCCCTTTTCCTTGTAAGAAGCAATGTAAAGATAACACTATATCCTTTACAAAATTTACCAATGTAGACATTGCTTCCAACAATCCCCCCTTTAGTGTTAATAACCTCCAAAACTTCTCGTACAAGGTTCAATAACCTCCAAAACTTCTGATGTCTGCAAATATCTCTTAATTGATTTCCACTGAATCTTAAGCCCATCGTGTATGAACTTGGATACTTGAGAAACTGAAAAATCAATGTTTGGTTGAGTATTACATAAATATATCAAGCAACCCACTACTTGACTATTTAGTGTAGCATCGAATGGTTCTAAATCTGCTTCTGACTATAGTAACACATTGACATCCATAGGTGTCTGCATAGGCTTGGAATCAATCATCTCAAACCTTTCCAATAATTTTTCAAAGTATTTTTGCTATGTCATGTAGATAAACTCATCTTTGTACTTGAACTCAATCTTAGGACTTTTGATACGCATAAGTTTCTATGTAATTTATGTCTATCTGTCTAGGTATGTCTGAACGCGTATCTATGCCAGATTTTGTTTTTGGTGTCGGAATGTATGTGTTCATATGTATGTGCACGTGGGCATATGTGAATAGACCTTTTCAATATGCAAAACCAAAATGAGGACGTGACCAAAACAAGGTACTCGGCGGTTGATAGTGAATATTGAAAAGATTGAAGGTCTTCATTGGGAACCAAGATAACAAAGAGCAACGAAGTTGAGATAGGAACATAAACCGGTCATCCGTTTGATCATCATGATGACTCGGAAGGACATACTGTGTGCTTTTGACAAGATTCAAATGCCTTAATATATCAAACTTTCAGGTTTGACTTCATGGAGCTAACGCAAAGTATGAACGTTAAAATTCGAAGCCATGTTGTCTTATGATGACCACTTCATCACTCAAATGCATTAAAGGATTATATTTACACTAAGGGCACGTACACCGTAAATGAAAGTGTGTGGGAAGATCGAATGTGTTGCAATGACAAAAACGAAATGCATGCACAAGAAAGATAGAACCCGAGACAAACGCAAATGTAAAATTGTTTGTAGGCTATTGGGGAAAATAAACAAAGCTTTGGAGTAGCATTTCGCGAAGAGGCCGATTGGTTCGAGATTAACTTTGGAAAACAATTGATCATACTCTTTTTACCATAATTCGGCATGCTTATGGGTCTTGTCGAGCTATACTCTCTAATTCATTTACCCTCTTTACTATGAAGCCCGCGATAGGTTGGAGCATACATGGAGGAGCCTCAACATGGCTTCAAAATGATTGCAAAAGGTGAAGAATTTTGTAGACTTTTTACCTTTGAAGTTGAAGATACAAGAAATATTTCTCTCTTCAATTACAAGGACCAAACTCTATGTGAATTGGAGATATGGCATAAGCAAGTAGGACATATAGGTGAAAGGACATTGAAGCAAATATGTAGGGATAAGAGTGTGCTTCGCATCGCGAATGTGTCCAATCAACAAATGATTTACAAATGTGGAGCATATCAGTTTGGCAAGTCACATAGGTAACCATTCAACAAAAGAGGTTACACGTATGAAGACTACTTGGAGCATGTACATAGATGTGTGTGGTCCTAGCAGAGAGCCATCAATTTCAAGATCAAGCTATTATGTTTCATTCATGGATGATTATATTAGGTGGACAATACTTTATTTTATGAAGCATAAAGATGAAGTCCTTGTTTCACGAAGTATTTTGCATTGCTTGAGAGTCAAACATGTAAAAGCTTGAAGAGGCTTAGATCTGATGGGGGTGGTGAGTTTTTCTCACATGAGTTTGCCTCAGAGAAGAGAGGCATAAAGAGAGAGATTATAACAAGGTACACTCTTGAAGAGAATGGAGTGACAGAGAGAACAAATAGATTAATAATGGAGGCCTCAAGATCAATGTTCAATGAGAAGAGACTTCCTAATTATCTATGAGTAGAGGCTATCTCTACAACAACTTACTTAATCAATAGGCTTCCATTCAAGTCTCTAGATGGGATGAAACCTTATGAGGCATGGAATGGTAGGAAACATTCTTTAGATCATTGTAAGATCTTTGGGTGCATTGCTTTTGTAGACATACCTCACAAATTAGAGTAAAACATGGTCGAGAAGCTGAAAGATGCATATTTATTGGCTATGATAAGAATAAAAAATGATATAGATTATATAGTCCCACTAACAAAGGATCTATAGTTAGTAGGGATGTGGTATTTAACTCTTCCTTTGAGGATGATTGCAGGAAAATAAAGTTACCCTATGATTTGGAAAATGTTTTTTCAAACGTGACCAAAGAAGAACCACATACATGAGAGGCTGTGAACTCAGAAGATGAAGAGCAAATTGATTTAAAATCTTGGAAGTCCAAGGGCAAAGCAAAGCTCAAAAAATTGGAATACATTCTAGAGTCATCCAATCAAACACTTAGAAGATCTCAAAGGGAAAAAAGAAACTTATAAGTTATGGCTATAACAGATCACTAGTCACCAAGCATTCTATATACATAGCTAAAGAACTTATGTCAGAGGAAACATCTTCATTTGAGGAAGCCAACACGAAGGAAGAATGGAGAGAAGCTATGCAGGAGGAAAGTGATGCACTTCAAGAGAATAGTATTTGGGATTTGGTTCCCAAAAAACCATTCATGAAGGTAATAGGAATCAAGTGGATTTACAAAGTGAAAAACAATTTAGATGGCACAATAAACATGTATAAAGCAAGGCTAGTAGCAAAGGGCTTTGCTCAAACCCATGGAGTAGACTATGAGGAGACCTTCTCACCCGTAGAGAAGATGCCAACTATCAAAGCTTTAGTAAGTATTGTTGCTTGAAAGAATTGGAACCTATACCAATTAGATGTTGAAAATGCATTTCTTAATGGGTGGATATCTAAAGAGGTCTACATGGCTCAACCATTGGGATGTGAGGACAAAGACAAACGCTATTGTGTATGTAAATGAAGGAAGGCACTGTATAGTTTAAAGCAAGATCCTAGAGCGGCTCATTAGATACTTTGTAGGACCAAGGTTTTGTTGCAAGCAAGGTGGATTTTTCATTGTTCATTAAGAAGACTAATTAAGAAGTTATTTATCTATCTAATTATGTGGAAGACATTATCATTACAAGAAATGATGCCAATGGCATAAAGAAGATCAAAGCCTAGATGAGGGAAGAGTTCAAGATCAGTTATTTGGGATTGCTTACATATTTTCTTGGCTTAGATATTTTTTGTACAAATTCTAGTGTTTTCATTACTCAAAGAAAGTACATCCATGATATACTAGTCAAGTTCAAAATGCAAAATGCAAATGTTGCACGTACACCCAGCGAATTGAACCATAAACTAAGTGTTCATGATGGAGAGATTCTTGTAGGGTACCATAAATGAAGGGCTATTTTATCCATTTACATCTGACTTGGATACCAAGCTATGCTCTCATGTAGATTGGGCTAGCTCAAAAGATGATAGGAGGAGCACCTCTAGCTCCTTATCTTTTATAGGGTCTAATTTGATTTCGGTGATCAAAGAAACAACCAACTATTGCATTTTCATCAACTACACCTAAATATAGGGGACTCACAAATGCAAAACAAGAGGCAATGTGGTTTGATCTACTCTACTCAGACTTGGGGCTACATACATACACTCCAATGTTCTTTGGAGAAAGTACTAGCTCACTACATTTATGTGCTAATCTTGTATATCATGCAAGAACTAAGTACATTGAAGTGCATTATTATTATGTGTGAGAGAATCTACTTAACAATGATATACAATTTTCCTATGTACCAACAAACTTGAAATGTGCAGATATGCTAACTAAATCTTTGGATGGAACTAAATTAAAGAGGTTCAGGATGATGTTTTGATTGCAAGAGATTAAAGAGAATTGAAGCCCAAGCATGTCAAGCTTGAGGGGGAGCTATTGGTGCAATTAATCACAGCCTAAATTCTTGGCCACTTATCCTAAAGCACATTTGTGCATTCATGTATTAGCTTATGAATCATCTCTTGTAAGAGATTAATTCTTACTCCTTGTAAAACTGCATATGATGAAAGACCTCCAATTACAACTTCTTTGTACAATCTTTCCACGAATTGTTTGGTGAGGATTTATGGAAGAGAAAGTCCTAAAACGTTGGATTCCTTTTAGCAAAAGATTCCAATTGAAACTTGAATCATGGCTCCAACGAATGGCTATAAAAGGGGACTATCTAGTCACATGAATATGCAGCCAAAGGAGCCCAATTTAGAGAGACATTTAGAGGGATTTTATATGTATATTGAGCTCATACTATAGCTCTAGCATTGTCCATACATTTTGCAATCATTCATTGCCAATGTCAATGTATCAGTCCGAATAGGGAACTTCCCGCATCCATTTCTAAGCATGTACTTGATCATTTGCAGTGATTTAAGCTACAACAGGTTCATAAGACTGTCTATTGCATTACTATAAACTTGCATCTCAATTGATATAGATATTCTAGAGTTATGTGCAAAATATTTCCCTCTGATTTGCATACTATCAACTCTCGAAAATATCGGGATGTATCTCTAATTTGATAAGCATCATTCTTTAAGCATAACTGATCCTTTCAAGTGAAGTAACTTGAAAAAAGTTAGCTATGATAGTCTTAGATATTCCCAAAATGATTTTGTCTAATTGTTACTAGGAAAGGATTACTGTTCATTTTCTTAAGTAGGTGTGGTGACGAAAAAAGTAAGTTTGTATTCATAGTGGAAACTCCAACTTATCCATTTTTATCCAATGATTTGAAGGATCATCTTCCAAAGTACTTTGGTTATTATTTGTGCTTCTTGGAGATCTCAAGAGTTCTACATTGAAATCCTCAGCTCAGCTTTGGCTAATTTGAAGTAGGAATTTGAAGCACCATCTCATCTTTGGAAAGTATCCACCATCTCCTCCAACAATGTGGAAAAGACTAATAATGTCAAAGCTTAAAATGGCAAGAAAAACATTCTAAGTAAGGTTCTCTATGTACCCTCTATCATGAAGAACTTTATAAGTGTAGGCCAAATAGTTGAAAAAGGCTTTCAAGTTAGGTTCACCCAACATAGAGCTTTTGTCAAAGATCCATGTCAAGGCTTCAAAAAGATATCCAAGCGTTAGATGCATGGTAGGCTTTTTACTTCTGAAGTAGGAAAAGCTAGGAACATAGGTCTATTCACTTTTGGGTCTCAAACCCAAAGTAAGCTTGAAGTGTGTCATAAGTGTCTTGCTCATGTGAAAGAAAGAACCTTAAAGGATATATACAAGGATCAAAGTATTCTTGGACTTCTAAACATATCAATCAATATATGACAAACTCATGTGATGTATGTCAGATTGAGAAGGCACAAAGACAAGCATTCAACCGCAAAGGCTAAATCCAAAACAACTTATTGGAATTGGTACATATAGATGTATGGGGGGCAAGTCAAGAAAGTTCATTGGCAAGATCAAGGTATTATGTCTCAGGTATTGATGAGCTATTAAATAATTTATAAATTGTAAGAATGAAGTGTTTCATTTCTTTAAAAAGTGTCCAGCACATGCAAAGAATCATAGAGGTAGATGACTCAAGAAGCTCAGATCTGATGGAGGGGGGGATACTTCTCCAAAGGATTTGATGTGTTCTTGCCAGATAAAGGTATGCAAAGGGAAGTGACTACCAGGTACTCTCCTCAACTCAATGGAATTGTAGAGAGAAGAAACAAGACATTGGTTCGATCATCCAAAACAATGCTTGAAGAGAAGAGGTTTTCACATTATCTATGGGTAGAGGCTATTTCAACTCTTGTGTACCTTTTCAATAGAATACCATCCAAATCACTCTAAGGTATGACTCTTGATGAAGCATAGCATGGAAGAAAGCCTAATCTTCAACATTGTAAGGTGATTGGTTTTTGAGTTTATGTTCATGTACCATAAAAAATAAGAGTTTATTTTACATGAAAAGGTAACAAAATGAGTGTTTATTGGGTATGACTCAACTCAAATGTTTTATAGGCTCTATAGTCCTTTAACCAAGCAATTCACTACAAGCAGAGATATTGTGTGTGAAGAACACAGATCTTGGTATGATGAAGACAAACAAAAGCTAACTCTACCATATGATCTTGATTCTGATTCTCGTCAATTAGGTAGTGAGTATGATATAGAGGTCCAAGATCCAAGAAGTGATACAGATGATGACCAAGACCAAAGGGAAAGGATTACAAATTATGGACTTCAAGAAGAAACTCTAGGATGCAAGAGTGTAGAGATTGTTATAATCAAGCTCCTAGAAGGTCAACAAGAGAGAACAAACAAGAAATGTATGGATATGATTCCACATTTGCTTCAAAGCATTCAATATACTTGGAAAAAGACTCAATTATAGAAGAGCCCTCAACCTATGAAGAGGAAAAGAGAAACCTAAAGAGGAAATAGATGTGCTAAAGGAGATGGACACTTGGAATTTGGTTTTGTTTGTAAGACGTTAACGCAAGGTGATAGAGCCCATGTTCTTAAAATCAATAGATATCGAACAAAATGAGAAACCTAAGAATGACTCCATGGAGATGAAATCTCCATGACAGCCTCTGTGTATGTATGCATAGTGTATGTGTGTATGTATATGTGTATGTATATGTGTATGTATATGTATGTGTGTATATATATGTGTATGTATATGTATGTGCATATGTTTATGTGTATATGGATGTGTGTGTATGCAAATGTGTTTATGGACATGTGTGTGTGTAAGCATGTGTGTATGTATGTATGCATATGTGTGTGTATGCATGTGTGTTCATGCATGTGTGTTCATGCATGCATGTGAGTGCATATGTGCATATGTGCATGTGTGTATGTGCATGTGTGTGTATGCATGTGGGTATGGATGTATGGATATGCATCTGTGTGCATGTGTTTATGTATGCATGTGAGTGTATGTGTGCGTATGCATATTTGTGTGTATTTGCATGTGTGTGTAGGATCTTTGTATCTATATATGCATATGCATGTGTATCCATGTGTGTATGTATGTATGTATGTATGTGTGTGTATGTATGCATGTGTATGTATGCATGTGAGTGCATGTGTGTGTATGTGTGTGTGTATGTATATGTGTATGTATAAATGTATGTGTATGTGTTGGTAAATTTGGAAACTCTACATGCTTGGCCAAAGCATTTAGGACTACATCTCATTCTACTTCAGCTCACATAAGATTGTGTATGGGAACACATGATATTTTCACTTTATGACCTTGAATAAATTGTAAAAGAAGGAGTAAGAGAACCTGGTGGATATAGGAGAAGACAAGTCACGAGTTGTTTGATGAAGGAATCATTTCAGATCACCCTAAAGTGTAGGACCACGTTTAGGAGTGGGAAAATTCAAAAGTCAAAAGCTTTGTATGTGTATAAAAACATCAGTTTTAGTCACGGGGATATGAGCCATCATTGAGAGATATTGAGCTACAGCATTGGGCATACCTTGGGCTCAACTTGTGTAAGAGTAGTCCTCTGCACTTCCCATAAATCATCTGTGCATTATCACTTACTAATGGATACCTTTCTTCATTATCATTTTCTATCTATTGTTCTCTATCATTTATTCATTATTTGAATGCTTTTGCAGAAGACATTTCTCTATGTTTGCTCCATGATTTGATGCAGTTTGACTTGATATAATTAGAGTGAGAAATCTAGTATATAGGTACAAAGTTTCATCAGATTTGGTTCAGCATGCCTTGAGATATAAGCTAATGAAGTAGAGTATGTCTACACATCACCTTGTTCCTGAAATGTTGAGATGACCCCCTGAGCTGTTAAGCTTATTTCTCATTGTATAGTGCCTCTAAATTCATGAAATAACATGTTTTAGTTATCCTTACACTTGCATTGGATGTGTGCAAAAGCTCTTTGGTCAACTGATACCAAGTTGTGAGCTTTGAGCAAAACACCCAGCACTTAGTATCTCAAAATAGAAGGCTTCTTCACAATCCTAGTACATGCAAGTTATCTCTATTGTCATAAATATTTGGGAATGATGTTGCAAAGCACATATTGGTTCCAAATACATATTTGCAAAGCTTAAGAGGTCTTCTAAGGTTCCTCGAAGTTAGATTGGTAGGTGTAGAAAAGGTTTTGTGCAACACTAGCTCATCTTTAGAGTGTATCCGACCATTTCTTCACAATGGTATCAAAGCAACAAGTCAACATGTGAGATGGATTTACTTCATCCATAGAAAAATAGAGTTGAGCTAACTACTCACCTTGGTCACTTAGAATGGAAGCATACCTTTAAGGGAGAAACCTTTATGGTTACATTTTTGAAGATGAGATGATGCCAATCCTCAGAAGCAAAGGACAACCAACCGAGGAAGAACAAGAGAGGTTCAACAAATTGTGCTCTAGCAAGGTCTTATATTCTTAACTCAATTAGCGAGTTTTGCTTCCACTCATCAGGAGCTGCAAGACTTCAGAAGAGACTTGGAATGATCTTGAAGCATTCTTCACATCCAGAAATAAAGCTAGGAAGAACCAACTTTAGTTGTAGTTCACCACACTCAAGAAGATGCCCAAGCAAAGTGTGACTAATTTTTTAATGAAGATGGACTTAGCAGATCAACTTGGGAGCATTGGAGAAGTCATAGATGAAGAGAAAATAGTAAGGAAAGTGATCAAGGGAATAAAGGCAAATAACAAATGGGAAGCCTTCAGCACAACCATGGACCTATACATGGATATGCAGGTTCGTGATTTCAACACACTCATGGGACAATTGTTCGCACATGGGGTAAAGCTTACAAAGAATGGGGACAACTCAAAAGGTAATCAATACTCTAACATGTACAGAGATAAAAACAAAGATAAGGATGGTGAAGACAAAGGCAAAAAAATTGATAATGAAGGTACTACCTCACAGGCAAAGTTTGCACATAGATATAGAGGTTCAAGAGGGACAAGTAGAGGAGGAAGATGAGGAAGGGGGAGATCTCAAAGCTCTCCTCTCCATGTGCCATATGTGTCTTGACTAACCACATTATTGAGAATTGTTTTAGGAACCCTAGAAATCAACGAGGAAGAGGCTATAACAGAGGTGGATATCGAAGCTCAAGTGGAAGGTTCAACAATAGCAATGGCTACATTAAAACAACAACAACTCCCAAGGAGGATATAGATGTAGAAGAGACTACAACAATTATGTGGATGATAAAACTCAAGGGGGCCCATAACGTCTAATGAATATGAGTAGGAGGCAAGGTAAAGGAGATGAACAATTTTCTACATAGACAGAGGTTGCCAAAATCATGTAGCAGGCAATGTAGCTCTATTCTCATATTGGAGGATCCAGGAACTAGGCATGAAGTTCAAATACGAGATGATACAAGGCATCCAGGGGATAAGATTGGGAATGTGAAGACTTCATATGGAAATATGAACCTATTGAGCAAGGTATTGTATGTGCCTACCATAACCAAGAGTCTCATAAAGTGTTGGGAATTTTGTAGAGAAAGGTGAAGCCATCCATGAAAGTCATTAGATCTAGATGGATCTACAAGGTAAAGAAGAACTTTGATGGATGAATAAATTGTATAAAGCATGGCTTTTGGATAAAGGATTTTCTCAAACCAAAGGTATAGATTAGAAGGAGACTTTCTCTCCAGTGGCAAAGATGCCTCCTATCAGAGAACTCATGAGTGTGGCATCTTCTAAAAATTGGAATATCTATCAAATGGATGTTAAACATGCTTTCTTTAATGTTTGGATTTCAAAGGAGGTTTGCATGGCACAACCTTTTGGCTTTGAAGAGCAATCATATCCAAAATATGTATGTATGTTGAAGAAAGCCTTGTATGGCTTGAAGTAAGCACCTCAGCCTTGGAATCACAGGTTGGTTACTTACTTGCAGAATAAAGGATTCATGATAAGCAAGGCAAATCCTTCCCTCTTTATAAAGAGGAAACATTAGAGGTCATATACATCTATGTATATGTGGATGACATAATCATTAAAAGTAATGATGTAGATGGAATCAAAAGGATTAAAGAACAGATGAAGGAAGAATTCAAGATCCATGATCTTGGCCTACTCACTTACTTTGTAGGATTGGATGTAGTATATACAAAGAAAATTATGTTCCTAACTCAAAGGGAGCATATTGGAGATATGCTCTCCAAGTTCAAAATGTTAAACACAGAGTTTGTAGGTACTCCAATGGAGGTAAACCATAAGGTAAGGACTCATGAAGGTGAACTTATTGAAGATGTGACAAGCTATCAAATTCTTGCAAGAAGCTTGAACTATGCTACCCTAACCACGGTTGACATATGTTATGGGGTTAGTGAGCTTAGTCAATTTATGAACACTCCAAGCAAGCCTCACATGGAAGCAGCTAAAAGAATCTTGAAGTACTTCAAGGGTACAATTGATGAAGGGTTATAATCTTCAAAAATAAAGAAGCAAATGTCATATATATTTTGGAAAAAGGATTTTCTTCAAAATGAAAAATTGAAAAAATAAAAGCATTTACTTCAAAAAGTAGTCCAGCCAAAAAGAGAATAAACCAAAAGAGAATCAATCCAAAAACTATAATGAACGTGAAGGGTGGCTACTCAAAGTAGTGGAGGCATTATGCAGAAGAGCTCATGAATCCATCATGAGAGCTCGTGGTCACTTGGCTACAAAAGAGGCAAGGGGGGACACTCAAGTACACAGGAAGAAGGCGCTAAAGTCCCCTTGAAGGTACTTCGTTTGGTTTTAGTCATTTCATTTTCTATAGTCTTACAGACTATGTCCAACCACATACCAATTTCTAGGTAGCCTGATTGTGAGAGTCATATATCTCAATTTATCTATCCATTTGTAGAGTTTTAGATATTTGTTAAAAATCTTATCTTGTGCACATCCTCTGATACCTGTTTTCATTCGAAGGTTTAGTTGTAGGTAGAAGTCTTGATCTTAAGAAGGCCTTCTACACTTTTCGCTGTGCATAGGAGAGGAATTCTCCAACAGTTGGTATGAGATCTCAACAATAGAGCATTGGATGAGTGGAAGTTGTTGATCCTAAGAAGGTATTCTACACTTTTCGCTACACATAGGAGAGGAATTCTCCAATAGTTGGTATGAGTGGACAAGTAACATGTTTTGAGGCAAAGATTTTCCAAATCAAAACTAATCCAAATTTAGTTTTCGATAGCTCATTTGAAAGGTATTAGAGTTTATTTTTAGTGACCAAAGTTTTAAGTTCATTGTAGTTTTCAATTGATATCCGTTTTCGTTCTAAGGTTCAGTTGTAGGTAGAAGTCTTGATCCTGATAAGCATCATTCTTTGAACATAATTGGTCCTTTCAAGTGAAATAACTTGAAAACCTTAGCTATGATAGTCAATTAGATATTCCCAAAAGGATTTTGTCTAACTGTTACTAGGAAAGGAGTATTGTTCATTTTCTTGAGTAGGTGTGGTGACGAAAAAAGTAAGTTTGTACTCATAATGGAAACTCCAACTTATCCATTTTGATCCAATGATTTGAGGATCATCTTTCAAAGTAGTTGCGTGATTATTTGTGCTTCTTGGAGATCTCAAGAGTTATACATTGAACTCCTCAACTCAGCTTTGGCTGGTTTGAAGTAGGCATTTGGAGAACCATCTCATCTTTGGAAATTATCCACCATCTCCTCCAACAATGTGGAGAAGACTAATAATGTCAAAGCTTACAATGGCAAGACAAACATTCTAAGTAAGGTTCTCTATGTACTCTCTATCAACAAAAACCTAATATGTGTAGGCCAAATAGTTTAAAAAGGCTTTCAAGTTAGGTTCACCCAACATAGAGCTTTTGTCAAAGATCCATGTCAAGGCTTCAAAAAGATAGCCAAGGGTTAGACACATGGTAGGCTCTTTACTTCTAAAGAAGGAGAAGCTAGGGACATAGCTCTATTATCTTTTGGGTCTCAAACCCTAAGTAAGCTTGAAGTGTGTCATAAGTGACTTGCTCATGTGAAAGAAAGAACCTTGAAGGATATATTCAAGGATCAAAGTATTCTTGGAATCCTAAACATATCAAAGCAATATATGACCAACTCATGTGATGGATGTCAGACTGAGAAGGCACAAACACAAGCATTCAACCACAAAGACTGAACCCACAACAACTTATTGGACTTAGTACATAGAGATGTATGGGGGGCAATTCAAGAAAGTTCATTGTCAAGATCAAGGTATTATGTCTTAGGTATTGATGAGCATAGTAGATGAACTATTAAATACTTTATAAATTGTAAGAATGAAGTGTTTCATTTCTTCAAAGAGTGTCCAGCACATGGAGAGAATAATAGAGGTAGATCACTCAAGAAGCTCAAATCTGATGGAGGGGGATACTTCTCCAAAGCATTTGATGCGTTCTTGTAGGATAAAGGTATAGAGGCTATTTCAACTCTTGTGTACCTTTTCAATAGAATACCATCCAAATCACTCTAAGATATGACTCCTGATGAAGCATAGCATGGAAGAAAGCGAAATCTTCAACATTGTAAGGTGATTGACTATTTAGTTTATGGTCATGTACCATAAAAAATAAGAGGTAATTTTACATGAAAGGGTAAAAAAATGAGTGTTTATTGGGTACGACTCAACTCAAATGATTTATAGGTTCTATAGTCCTTTAACCAAGCAATTCACTACAAGCAGAGATATTGTGTTTGAAGAACACAGATCTTGGTATGATGAAGAGAAACAAAAGCTAACTCTACCACATGATCTTGATTTGGATTCTCGTCAATTAGGTAGTGAGTATGATACAGAGGTCGAGGATTGAAGAAGTGATACAGATGATGACCAAGACCAAAGGGAAAGGATTACAAATATGGAGTTCAAGAGGAAACTCCAGGATACAAGAGTGTAGAAATTGTTGTAGGCAAGCTCCTAGAAGTTCAACAAGGAGAACAAACAAGAGAGGTATGGATATGATTCCACATTTCTTACAAAGCATTCAATATACTTGGCAAAAGACTCAATGATAGAAGAACCCTCAACCTATGAAGAGACAAAGAGAAACCTGAATTGGGAAAAGGCCATGAAAAAAGAAACAGATGCGCTAAAGGAGATGGGCACTTGGGATTTGGTTTTGTTTGTTAGGCGTTAACGCGAGATGATCCAGCCCATGTTCTTAAAATCAATAGATATTCACCAAAATGGGCAACCTAAGAATGAGTCCATGGAGAGGAAATCTCCATGACAACCTTTGCATATGTATACATAGTGTATGTTGATGGAGAGTGTTAATCTCCAAAAGAACAAGTTATCCTTGAAGTTAGAGCACCTCTATATCAAGAATAACTTAAACCTTCACCAATTTGGAGGATCAATGCTCAATTACTAAAATCTTGAACAAACTGTGAAGAAGATGACTACACAGAAAGTGTGCTGCACAAAACTCACTCATTTACTTATCAAATGTGTAAAGTTTTTTATAAAACTTTGCATAAGCTGTCATCTATATTTTTCGCACCTCCTCCAAGTTAATTTATTCCAAAAGACTCACTAGATCTTCAGAAATCATCTCAACAAGTCACCTATGCCTAAAACTCTAGTTCTTTACAGTCGACTTTGACACTAGCAACTTTTAAAGCTTGGTTCTTTCAAACTAGAACCCGTTTAAGCAACTGCTTTTAGTCATAGACGGCTTACCTTCCAACTTAAATTTTGACTCCTCATTTGTACAAAACTTTACACTCTGTAGTGAGAACTAAAAGTTTCTTTGACCATCAAGATTGTGCCACTTTTAGAAGAGACTCAACACTTTCTCACATATGAATGTTCCTACACATAATTCTCAGAGCCTGTTTACAATTAGGATCTCAAACTTTAACCATAGACTCATTAACTATGGAATTAGAGGCCTACAGAAGGATTCTTCAAATGAGTAAGCACAGAAGGAGAACACATAGAAATATCGGGTGCAACTTTTCTTCATTACTGAAAAGTTTTACATCTAGATGAGAAAGCTATCTTACTCACTTCACAAGTGTCTAACGACTTCTAATTCTCCTCAATTCTTGTTCTCTCAAACTCTCTCATATTTTCCCTAACATTTTTACTTGTATATATAGGCAAATATGTACAAGCTTATAACGATACTAAAGTATAAGTGAGCTAACTCTAAATTAATGTACATATGTATACATATCTTCATCCTCTAAACATGTGCTTTATTCATGCTTTATAACTTGATCTTTTCTTAAATCCTTGACTTCAAAAATTCATCAAAACTTTGATTGTTGATTGCCTTGCACCAAAATCTCCCCCTCAATCATCAATTGAGGTTTTCTCTATCTTCTTTATACCTGCCATGTCTTTCAATATCTTTAGCTTTGGTCCATCCAAGCTTTTCATTAGCATATGAGCTATCTTATCTTTTGTTGAAGTATGTATGAATTCAATCTCCTTATCCATCACTTTCTCTCTTAGAAAATTATACTGAATCTCAATGTATTTAGCCCTGGCATGCAGAAAAAGGATTAGCAACTAAATACAATGAACTCATGTTATCTCCATGAATAGTAGGTGTACTTTGAATGATGTCAAAATTCTTCATAAGAGCCTTAAGCCATATCACTTCCTTTGCAGCTTCAACCATACCCTTATACTCAGCCTCTGTAGATGATAAAGCAATTCTGTGTTGCTTCTTTGAACACCAAGAAATTCACTTATCTCCCACATAACACAAGTATCCATAAGTTGATCTCCTATCATTAGGATTACCTGCCCAATCTGTATCACTATAAATCTTGATGTTTGTATTTGATGTAAAACCATAATACAAACCTTCTTTGAGTGTAGCCTTAATGTATCTCAACACCCTTTGTACTGTAATCCAATGTTTTTTGCTATGACAATGCATGAATTGAGACAACACTCCTACCAACCAAACTTTGATATAGCATAGATCAGACTACCAACCAAACTTTGATATAGCTTCATGTCCTTGAGTTCTTCTCCTCCATATCTGCTAAATTTGTGATTCACTTCCATTGGAGTAGGTGCTACCCTGCAATCTTCCATTTTAAACTTGATCAACAAGTTTTTCAAATACCTTTCTTGAGTTACATTCACTCCATGTTGAGTGTATGAGATCTCCATTTCGAAGAATATGACAAGTCTCCCAAGTCACTAATCTTGAACTCTTTCTCCATTTGCTTCTTTAGGCTTTGAATGCCTTTCTCATCTGTACCTGTAAGAATTATATCGTCAACATATATGCACATGTAAATGAACCCATCATCACTTGCTTTGACAAGCAAGCTACTATATGCTTTAGATACTTGAAAACCAAGTTCCTTCAAGAACTTCACAAGTCTATAATTCCATGCCCTTGGGGCTTGCTTCAGACCATACAAATCTCTCATGAGCTTACATACATGATCTGGATACCCTTCAACTCTGAATCCTTGTGGTTGCTCCATGAAAACATCATCTAAAATATAACCATTTAGAGAAGCATTATTCACATCTAATTGACATAATTTCCAACCTTTACATGAAGCAATGGCTATAAGTGTTCTGATGGTTGTCACCTTTTCCACAAGACTATAGGTCTCATCATAATCTATACCATATGTCTGAGCAAACCCTTCACAACAAGTCTAGCTTTATACCTTGACACACTTCCATCTGCATACCTCTTTGTCTTGTAGACCCAATTACATCCAATCATCTTTTGACTATTTAGTTTAGGAACCAAATCCCATGTCTCATTTTCCATCAATGCATCATACTCTTCGTGCATAGCTTTCTCCCAATTTTCCTTACCTTTTGCCTCTTCATATGTAGAAGAATCTTCATGTGCCTTTACCATATAAGCATAATCTTTAGTAGCCAAAAAAGAATTGTCATACCTATACCTTTTAGGTTGAAGGGTTCCCAGACTCATGGATTGAGCACATCATAGTGCCCATTCATAAGTCAAGTGATACTATGGATCCAGCTACATACTGGACGATCATGATTGGCCCTATATTGGCCAAGTTATAGGGGGCAGTACTAGAGACAGAGTTGATTACTCGACTATTGACCACATCTTCACTCTGCGATGCCTGATAGACCAGGCAAGGGTGAAGAAGAGGAGATTATATTGTTGCTTTGTGGACTTCCGCAAAGCATTTGACACTGTGCCCAGGGACCGACTCTTCAGATGACTACTTGATATCGGAGCTCCGAAGGAGATGACATGGGGGATCTACGCCTTATACAAGAGAGTACCTGGTAGAGTCAGATGCCTAGGGGGCTTATCAGATCCACTTGCTAGCACTATCGGGGTGAAGCAAGGATGCCCTCTTTCACCCACCCTCTTTAGTCTCTACATTGATGAGATAGTGGACTTCATACAGCAGTAGGGGGGAGATGGCATTGAGGTACGGGGATCCACTGTCCATATTCTTTTATACGCTGATGATATTGTATTGGTTTCAGAGTCTGCAAAAGGTCTACAGCATCATCTCCATGGCCTAGATGACTTTTGCAAACACAGAGGGTTATCTGTGAACCTTGGTAAAACCAAGGTCATGATCTTTCATACATCTGCACGGGTACGCAGACATAGTTTGTTCACAGCAGCAGGTGGACCAATCGAGGTGGTCGGATCATATGTTTACTTGGGAGTGACATTTACAGCAGCTTCAGGGGTCTTCTCTATGTCTCAGGCAGCTCGAGAGCGCATCACACGTGGGTACGTAGCACTAGCTTTGATGAAGAGACAGTGCCACCAGGCATATTTTCAGGAGCCCCGCACAAAGAGGTGGCTTTTTGACACTTTGGTTATGCCTGCTGTAACATAATCCTGGTAGGAGATGGTTGAACTACACCCTAAGAGAGAGGATTAGGAAGTAATCCTCAACCATGGCTTTTGGGGCAAGTGGTTAGCCCATCACATTCCTAACCAAATGCCTCTATATATAGCTCTCTCCAGGGGACTGCCTTCTTGGGCAGGTGGATACTAACCATCCAAGTGTCAGCCATGTAACTACATGTGCACCAAGTGTCCCAGTTAACTCGAGTTAACTCAAGTGGATGCTTCTAGAAGGCTCTAGAGCTCTTTGGGCAAAATACTCTCCCCATGTTCCCCATGGGGATTGAACCCAAGACCTCCTCCTTCACATCCTTGAGACTTAACCACTAAGCTAAGTGGATCACTTGTTCACAAGAGCACAAGACCTCCTAGTAAGTCTAAACTCGAGATCTTTGGTCATATACACGGATGACCAAACGGTGTTCGATTTCAGATCTGTCTGAACCGACCAGATCCTTGGATCATAGACTTACTTTATTACATTCTTCCCCCCTTGGAAATAATTTTCGTCCTCGAAAATAGAGCTATATACATACTGTAGGCAACCCCCGAGCCTCATGTTCTAAAACTGGAAGAACATGGTCATGTTCTAGAACTGGAAGAACATGTCTCATCTCTGTGGTGGCATCCCTGCCCAAATGATTCAAAACACTATCCAGGTTTGCACTTTGATAAACGGGACAAAGTACAAACTAGTGAAGAATAATAAGGGTGGATCTAATGACATCCCTGGCTAATTCACATTTTCTGGATGTGCGATCTAGGCACAAACATGTGAACTAGGTGGATTCAAATTACTAGTCCATTTCTAGGCATAACTGGTGCATGGGCGTAGTAATGAAAGTGGGATTCTTATCCCTCGCAAGACTTTGAGAATTCTTGATTCACTTGAATTTGTTTTGGAGAACTTGAAGTTTGGTTGTCCCATACATCTAAATTTAGATGTCTGTACAATGGTTTACTTTTATCTTAACAGTTACTTGATTTTTTCACTCGACTAGAGGACTACTTTGTCCAAATGAGTTTGAAAAAATCCTATGTAAACTGTAGGAGAAAGTTTACCATTTCGATGGAATCAACCATACTAACTTCACCAATTCAAATTCAAAAATGAAAATTTGTCCAACTTAGGACACGTTTCTCAAAGAATTTTAACTGAAAGTTCTTGGGAATTGTCAACCTGATGAGCAATTCCTAACTTCCCTATTCTAGAGTATACTGGACTCCAGGAAATCATTTATGCTATAACTTGAAGCAAACTCAAATGAATAAGTCCACTTAGACTTATCATCTTTTGAAGATTGAAAAGGTTCTTGTACATAACATCTATCTAGGATGTTCAAGTTAGTTATTTTATTCTAACTGGCTATCCCTGGTCTTTTGCAAAAGGAATCAGATACCATATCTGAGTCAATTCCAAAAGATTTGGAAAGCGGAAAGAGATAACTAAGGAATTGAACTCACAACCTCTTGGTTAGGAATGTGATGGGCTAACCACTTGCCCCAAAAGCCATGGTTGAGGATTACTTCCTAATCCTCTCTCTTAGGGTGTAGTTCAACCATCTCCTACCAGGATTATGTTACACCTGCGCTCATGTATGGGGCAGCCATATGGGGGCCGGGATTAGCTACATCAGTATGGACAGCATTAGAGAGGCCACAGATCCTCATGATTGCCAGACTTATCTGCAGCAAGCCTATAGTACCACATGATATCATTAGAGCAGAGCTCGCTACACCACCAATGCTAGTTGAGGCACTGTTCCAGACAGTATGCCTATTACACAGACTTCGGAGCATGAATACAGAGCGCATTGCTTATCGTGCTTTCCAGGCATCACATGATATGGCATTAGCAGGCGACACCTCCTCATGGTATGCACAAACACGAGACTGGTTGGCCCACCATGGCTTTGACATAGACAGGCTACCACCGCTACAGTAGGACTCACATGCACCCACTTACTCACTCTCTCACCAAGAGAGGAATAGGGTCATTCGTCACGAGATATGGCATGCATACATACAGAGGACATGGGTGAGCCCTAGGGATACATTGCCACCGAAAATTCTCTATTACCGCAAGCATTTTCTACATATATCGGACGCGGGCTTCATCGAGATCCCGAGATACATGCAGACATACCTTCCCCACCATCTCCGAGTCGTCATTGGGCAGCTCCAGGTCTCATCACATCAGCTCGAGATTGAGAGGGGTCGGTCCAGGAGAGTCCCCCGTGAGGAGAGGTGGTGCCTAGTATGCCAGACAAAGGTAGAGAGTGAGGAGCATTTTTTTATCAGATGCCGAGCATACTTAGACCTACCAGCACAGTTCTAGCTCGAGGAGTCACTCCAGTTGTGCATGACTATGGGAGACCAACAACGCTTTGGGTGCTTCCTCACAGCAGCATACGAGAGGCGAGAGCGGTCACTACAGCCCAGACATCATCCACGGGTGAGTACCCAGGAGACCATTACCCATCAGAGCTACATCAGGGAGGTCCTTCTATAGGGCTCACTCTCCACCAGGCAAGAGCACAGAGCGCACGACGACGACCATGCATGGTAGGATATCATCGACCGCGACTATATCAGGAGGATATCTCACGCATCAAGACAACCTACGACCACATGATAGAGCATAGGCGTACCACCACCCCCTAGGTTGTCTTCCTTCAGGAGGCACTCAGACCACCACCGATGTACCACATATTACACCCACCTCCCCCCATCACTAGTAGGTAGGGTGTTTTGCTCACTCATATTATTATGGATCCCCCTGTATTTGGTGGCCACTATCTGCTGAGTCAGAGCCACGTGTCCCCAGCCTTTTACTAGACCTAGATAGCTTTGTGTTTATTTCATTTCATTTTCTACACATGGTTACTACATTTGTACATGGCTTTTGTCTCATAGGCCAAGTTTGGCCTCCAGAAGACGTTAATATGACTTTCTTTCTTTGTTTCTTTCTTCCTTCATGACCTTTTGAGTTCTCCACTTCCTAATGTTTCTGGTTCATCACATTCAGGATCAAACCTTGGCACTTCTTCCACTTCAATCTGTATTTCATTTTTCTCTTCTTCATCAAATATCTGAACCTTTGATTTACCTTTTTTTTATTCACAACTTCTTCATAACGTGCATGAATATTGATTGTACCTGCATACCAAGTAGCTTGCTCATTAGATGTAACCTCCTTTGACACAAGGAATTGTTTTGTGGATGGACTGCACAACCTATATCCCATCTGATTATCATCATATGCAATGAACACATATTTTCAGCTTTAGGTTCTAATTTGTGCCTCAATTGAGATGACACATATGCATATGTCAAACATCCAAATACTTTGCAATGATCTAGAGTAGGTCTCTTACTCCACCATGCCTCATATGGTGTCATACCCTGCAAAAATTTACATGGTAAACTATTGAACAAATATGTGGGACATTTTTCCTCCTTCATCATGGATCTTGCAAACTCAACAAGAGTTATATTCCTCCTTTCTACTACACCATTTTGTTGAGGAGAGTACCTACAAGTAACCTCCCTTTTTATACGTGCATTCCACAAGTAGTCCCTGAACTCATTAGAAAATTACTCTCCCCCTCCATCTGACCTTAGTCTCTTCAAATTTTGACCTGTAATTCTTTTTGCATACACATGATAATGCTTGAATGTATTGAATACTTCTGATTTATCTTTAATCACATAAACAGTGATCCACCTGGTAGCACCATCAACATAAATCACATAATACCTTGAACCATGGATACTGAAATCCTTTGATGGTCCCGACACATCTGTGTGTACCAACTCAAGCTTCTCTGAATACATAAAACCATGCTTGGAATAAGATTGCTTATGAGCCTTACCTAATTGACATGCCTCACATCTATATGTCATATGTTGACATGTAACATTAGGCAATCCAAGCAATGAACCATTGTTAACCGTATCTTTAATACCTCTTTCATTAGAATGTCCAAGTCTTTTATCCCAAAGATCTAACTCAGAGATCTTATGTCCTCCATAAGTGAACAAGGCATGACCAACATTACCTTGAATCTTCGATGTGAAATGTCTTCCTTCTTTCTTTCCTGAAACAATTTGTTTATACCCATTGCTAGGGTCTTCCACAAACACTCCTTCATTAGTGAACCTTACTTTATAAACTTTTTCAACAATTTGTCCTACACTTATCAAATTCTTTGGAATTGTAGGAACATACAAAACCTTACTCAAGAGAGTACTTCCAGCCTTGGCTTTCACTGATCCAAATGACTTCACATTGTGCTTTGTATTGTCACCTGTTTGAACTACATGATTAGTTACCTTATTCTCCAAATCAGTCATCAAAGTTATGTTGCCACTCACGTGATTGCTACACCCTGAGTCAATGTAGAAGACTCTTTGGTCTTAAAAGATATATTTTAGTATGTATGACCTTAAATGATAATTTCTTGCACAGTTAAATGTGAGTTTATCTATCTCTTCTTGTGTAGGTCCTCCTTTGGATGTTGGAATAGGCATAGCTTCATCACCTGGTACAATTCCATAAAGATTTCTACCTTGCAAAGAGGCCTCCACTCTGATTTACCAAGCCACAAAGTTGTGGTGATCAAGCTTCACAATCATTGAGGGAAAGCCATCATCTATCTTCATCTAGCTCTGATACCACTAAAAGAACTTGGAAACGCTTGTAATAGGTAGAAAATTGAGTTGCAAAGCGACAAAATTCCGTCCAGCCAACCAGCACAAGACCAACTCTTACACTTATGGAGACTCACATAGACCTTATCCGCATGCGATAAGTGCAATACAATGCACTATGTTCTTTGGAGCATCAAGGAAAAAGAGTTGATACAAAAGAAATAGGTTTGACTAGCTCAAATAACTTACTATCTTTGGATGAAACAATCAATTTCTAGTGCTCATAGTAGCCAACATGATTGCAATTGGAAATAATCCTTTTGGAGTAATGGGACACAGGGATGAGTGTATAGAATGCACAAGTTTACAAGAAAAATGCAAAATATTCTTTTGGAATGAAACTAGCACTTAACAATGATAGCTCTTATTTTTCAGACATGCATAGAGATAGACCTTGAGATATTAAAACTATGATTTCTCCCCATCTACTAAAAAATGCTTTGAGACTTCATATGCATAAAATAGAAAATAATAACATTTCGATAGGTGTTGACTCATAAAACTTGAAGCTCCATAGAGAGAGCAACAACCTCTACAAATTTACTATTGTTGAGGAAGATGATGCAGAGAAATGAAGGAGCAAGACAATGATGGCCATAAGTTTACATATATTGCTTCCATGTAACATACACGTGATTTGAAGTCTTTGTAAAGAATATTGAAGTGCTCCATAACTTCTACAAGTGGAGTTTTAATTCAAATTAAGGTAGTAAAGGTTGTTGAAGAGAATCAATTCACTTCAAGCTAAGAAAAGTGAAGATCTAGTTTGATCTAATTTTAGGTGATCGATTAATTCATCCATTGCCAAGCTCAACCACCTCAATTCATGGAATTTCAGCGCTCTTATTCTCCTTTTACGTGTAAAGCTGTTGGCTTATGATGGTAAATGATCGATAAAAAAGCTTTTTTTTAAATATAACAAATGAGAATAAGTAAAAGAACGCTTCAATGGATACTTTAACGTAATCCAAATGAGAGCTTTTTGATGTAGATCAAATTCACCTCAAGCATAGTGTAAGCTTGATGTTCTAGAAAAACCTTGGTTAATTATGAGGTGTGTTCATATCTCTAGTGACATATTGTAAGAGGCCTCTTTTTTAGTGAAACAATTCATTTTGAACTTTCTGAATTTCATTGTGGGGATAATGCTTAGAATGAATAATCAGGTCATTTTCTGCATGTAGGAAAAAATTTGGGTTGACAAGTTTCATCTTCTCTCTCTAGACCTTATTCGCATCATGTTTTCTAGTGGAATTTTGAACGTGAAGATGAAAGAATGAAGGAAAACCATGTATGAGATAAAGGTAGAGCAAGTATGAGAAGATAAAAGTTCCTGTGTGAAATTTTTGTGAGTCATGGTTTAAGTACCTCATTCAGGGTCCTACATTTAGTTCATTGTAAGACAATACCTTCATTTTACTCTCTCTCTATCTCTAGAATTTTGAAACTTCCAGGGCTCAAAAGTGGCATTTGGAGGTGGATTTGGACCTGGGACATCTCTAAAACTATTGTATAGATCACAAAATTGAATAAAGTGTCTCACAAGCTTAAGCTGATTCCTCACCGTTTTTTGAGTTATAGGGCTTTGAGAAGTTCCGTTTTCCAGCACTTAAAAAAAGAAAAATGAGGGCTTATCTATTTCTATTCAAATCTGTGATTGTGATGCTTAGGTGTCACCATGTCTAATTATGGATATTTTTGGATATGTCTTATTGGTGTTTTTCTCCTATTTTTGAGAGGTATACTAAAGAAAGAAAGTACACTATGACCGCATGGCTTTTTGCGAAAGTTTTGGAGAAACTCGACTTTTTCTAAATTTGGTGGATTCCACACTTCGTTGGGAGGGCAGTGATCAAATTGTAATATAGGGAGACCTGCACATCAACACAGGGGATGCACAAAAATCTGAAAATGACCTTGTGATTGAGAGTGAGAGTGAGAGTGAGAGTGAGAGTGTGATTGAGAGTGCGAGTGTGAATGCCATTGTGATAGCTTGAGGGTGATCAGGAGGTAGAGGCTTTATCAAGAAGCTATTGTCCAAAGCTATTGTAACCATTGATTCACATCTATAATATTAGAATTCTTCCTCTTGTGCATCATATTTGTTTCTACTCTTCTGCATCAGATTTTCTCTTACCTTGTGCAATCTCTACATTCTTCTCTCCTCTGTTATTTTTGAGTGATCAAAAGATTGTGATTGAGGAAATGCTACACATATACTATAAATTGACTCTTTAGAAAGAAAGCATCAAAGCTTGTATAAGACTTTTTCTTGAATTCCTTGAACTATGATATCCTTAGTGTTCAAAGCAATCAACATCATTGATGTCTTATCAAAATAAAACTTGTTTGTGATGGTCAATGATTACCTTCACAAAGAAGAGGTTCATATATATGTTGAGTAAAAAGAATAGATCTGATAAATCTTTGCACTCTCCTTGATGATTTGTAATGTGTGCTTTGTCCTTGCCTTTAATTCAAAGACTCTTTTTATTACCTAAATAAACTTTGTTGGTGTGTTCTTCTAACTCTTTAAATCATTTTTTATCTTTGCACATATGAGAGGTTTTAGTACTATCAAAGATCCACTCATGTGAGGATCTAGAAGTAATTACAGTATTGGCCTATGTGGAGATAAAAAGATCTTCACTATAACACTGAGACCTATGCTGAGAGAAATAAGATTGGTGCTTGTAGATAGAGGCTCTACAATAACTCTTCTCTTTATAACATAACATCTTGATGTCATGTTTTACCACAACAATTTCGAGTGGACATCTTGTATGAATTACTAGAACCTTGTTTCAGTGCATTGATATAGTTACAATGAGCATTCTTGGTCCAATTGAATTGATCATTAGCATTTATGGGGGCTTCTTTTTAATGATGAGGACTTCACTTGTGAGTCGTGGAGGAGCATACACTAGAGATATACCTTCACAAAGCTGGCAATTTCTTGCAACTCACCTAGCCAAAGAACTTGAAACTTTGGCCAAATTTAGGGCACTATATAAGAGAGCAAATGAATCTTGAAATTAATGAAATGAGTACAGTCAGAGAGCAATTGGAATCTGATATTATCAGAAGTAGAAAAGCCAACTACAAATTTAGATAGAGAGGAGCAGAATCATGAGAAAATGAGGTAGGCAAGCAAGGGGGATGCTTGCTTGAGTTTAAGACTTCACTAGACTAATCCGAATACTCTTGGAATGCATAAAACTCAAGAAACAAATGCGGGATGGTGCTTATATAGAGTTTTACTTTTCTTACAATGGAGTTAACCACCCACCAATCTCTGTAAGTGCACTTTAGGTTGCTGATTTATTAGATTTCAATTTTATTGAGTTTACTGGAGCTTTTACCCTGATTCCACAACTTTTGGTCCTCCTTTTTTATTATTCAACTTGGAAAAATCATGGTTGAGTCCTTTTCCATGATTGAGACTTGATTTTCAACACTCAATCTCAAGTCTCAATGCCTAGATCCTTCATTTCAATGCATGTCTTGAAGTGTTGTAGTTTTACTCTATCCAAAAATTTTGTAAACATATCTGCATATTGGTCCTTGGTATTGGAATGCTCCTCCTAGACATCCTTTGACATGATCTCCTCTCTAGTAAAGTGGTAATGTACTTCTATATGCTTCGACCTTGCATGAAACACCAGATTTTGAGCCAAGCATATGCTACTTATGTTGTCACAAAAGATAGGTACTTTCTTAACCTGCAAATCATGATCCTCAAACAACTTCTTGAGCAACATAAGCTCACATGAGAGTTGTGCTAAGCCTCTATACTCAGCTTTGATCGATGAGAGAGCCACTATTGGTTGTTTCTTTGACATCCATGAGATGGTCTTCTTCCCTAGCATGATAACATATCCACTAGTGCTCCTATCATCTTTGGAACCTGCCCAATCAACATCACAATAAGCTTATACATTGGATAATATAGACCTTTATTCACTGATCCTTTGAGCTACCTAAGTATCCATTTGGCTATGATAAGATGAGGGACTCTTGGTGCCTGTAAAAATTGAGATAACACTCCAACTACATGTGCAATATTTTTTCTTTTCATAGTAGCATACAAGAGAGAGCCAATTATTGACCTATACATGGTGACATCCTTCACTTCTTCACCTTAATGAGCACCTACTTTATCATTGACTTCTAATGGATTTGAAATGGCCTTGCAATCACACAAGGAAAACTTCTTCAAAGAATCTAGAATGTATTTCCTTTGCATCAAGTATATACCTTCCTCTTTATATAGTACTTCAATCCCAAGGAAGTACCTTAAAATCCCTAAATCAGAGATTTGAAAATGACATCAAAGCTTGCTCCTTATGTCCTTGGTGTTGGCTTCATCATCCCCTATAATGATCAAATCATCAACATATATACATCTGAAAACAATTTTGTTACCTTCATTCTTCACAAAGAGTGATGGGTCTGCATGACTTTGATTGTATCCACATTTTACTAAGTAGTCCACAAGTCTCTGGTCCCAAGCCCTTTGGGCATGCTTGAGTCCAAAAAAAATATTTCTTAAGCATGCATACATGATGGGGAAACCTCTCATCTTCAAATCCTTGGAGCTACTCCATGAAGACTACCTCTTCAAGCTCTCCATTTGAGAAAGCATTCTTCACGTCCAACCGGTACATCTTCCAACCTTTCGAGGCTGAAATTGCAATCAAACTTTTGATGGTGGAAATCGTAGCTACTATACTAAATGTTTCCTCAAATTCTATACCATAGGTTGGAGCAAAACCTTTAGCAACAAGCCTTGCTTTATACCTAGAGATGCTCCCATCTCCACGCGTCTTTACATTGTACATCCATTTGTTGCCAATGACTTTCATGTCCTTTGTTCTTGGCACCAATGACCAAGTATCATTTTCTTCAAGTGCCTTGAATTCCCCCTCCATGGCTTCAATCCATTTCCTATGCTTATTTGCTTCTTCAAAGAGTTAGGTTCCTCACATGGTATAACTTGACTCATATAGGCATATTGTATTGCAATGAATGAATCATACCTTAACCTTTGAACAGAGTATTTAACCCTATTGCATGACCTTACCTCACCATTAGGTGGTAGGAATCTCCTCCTCGTTGCTTTAGATGCTTTAAATCTTGGAGTTTCTAATTTTTTCATATCTTCATCACTTGTAGATTCCATGTCTACCCATTGATGGTCTTTATCATTTGCCTTTTCCATTCCTTTTCTACTTCCTTCACTTGAATGAGCTTCATTCCTTTTCCTTCCATGCAAAATTAATGTAGTAATCTCTTCTGATGATGTTCTTGAAGTGGTTAGACCACTCATTGCCATGCTTTTTTGTTGCTCTTTTTTCATCTCCGCTTCATGTGAATCATCAACTTGTAACACATCTTCGCTACCATACCAAGGTAGCAACTCATCAAATATTACATTCCTAGAAACTCTAAGCTCTTTAGTGCAAGGATATAGCATCTACAACCCTTTTTCCCTGAAGAATATCCAAGAAATATACACCTATCTGCCTTTAGGTCTAACTTGTGTCTCAATTCTTGAGGTATGGGAACATAACACACACAACCAAATACTTTTGAGATGTGAAAGGTGGGTTTTCTTACCACACCAAGCTTCATAAGGTGTAAATCCATGTACTCCTAAGGTTGCACACCTATTCATAATCTATATGTCTGTATGTTCTGCATCAACCCAATAATAGTTTCATTTAACAAAGCTCTAGCCACTTATTCTATGTATCTATTCTTTCCCTCTACCACCCCATTTTGTTGAGGTGTATACCTAAAAGTTAATTTCCTTTTGAAGCCATGGTCCTGTAGAAAATTTGAAAATTCATTTGAAAAATACTCTCCCTATCCATCCGATTTGAGAGTCTCCATATACTTCCCTATTTCCTTCTCCACTAGGATTTTGAACCTCTTGTAGTTGTAAAACACTTCTCACTTTGACTTCATGCAATACATAAAAAAAAACCTTGAATGATCATCTATAGATGTGACAAAATATCTATTCCCTCCAATGGATGGCTCCCTTGTAGGTCTCCATACATCTGTGTGTATGAGATTCAACACTTCATTGCTCACATGTGCTTCCTTGTTGAATGGCAATCTATTTTGTTTCACTAATTGACAAGCATGGCACAAATGTTGCATAATCTGAGATTTAAGATCAGGTAGAACACTCACCAAGCCCTTCCTTTGCATGTCCTTCATCCTTTGTAAGCTTATGTGCCCAATTTGTTTATGCCATAAGTTGATTTCTACAATCTATGTATTTCTAGTTGACAAGTAGATAGTGTGAGGGGTTGATGGATTTACCTCCATGGTAAAGAGTCTTCCTGTAATAGGACTGAGTATAAATGTTTGTGATTGGGTGAATTCGATTAAGTCAAGTGAGGCATCCTTAGTGTAAGCCATAGAAAAGATGATATTCCAATTCTATGCGAAACTTTATGTGTGTGTATATACATGTGAGTTTGAATTTCCATTCATGTATATATATGCTAAATTACCTTGTGGGTCTCAACATTCTTAACCATCTGTGTGAAATGACATATTGAAATGCAAAACTAAAGTAAAACACTAAAACACGTAGAAAGCAAAACAAAACAAAGTTGTACGTAGAACACAGATCTCAATAACGTGAAAGAAATAAAAATAGAGCATCCTAAATAAAAAGGGCGGATGCAACAAAGCGAAACATGTCTTTGTGTTATTTTTAGAAAGAGACGGTAACTCGATGAAGACAAACAAAAGGCATCATCATATGAACTACAGATTACTGTAGTTCCAAAATAGACGCAGATCGTGGTGATCCACACAAACAAAAAGATGGAAGTAAAGACAAAGTTGTTCATGCAGTCATATGGAATTAAGAGACGTGCAAATCTTTCGACTTCTTCCTCATCGTTCTTTTTTTGAAGGCACGGGCAGTAAGAGGAATGGAAGTGAGCATTACAACTGAAGGATGTACTAGCAATCATATGGGGAGAGTTTTCTGCAGAACAAATCAGATTGCGAAGATATTGCAAGGAGAACATTAGAGATTTTTAGAATTCAAAAGCAACACAGACACGATAGAGTGCCTTTCTCTTCCTTGGATGCATGGCTCGCTGAGTTCGTGTCTTTTCTGTTGGCCAAGATTCTATGCCTTCAATTCTATATTATTACGTGTTTCTGTTAATTTGAAACTGGTGCCATTATCTGACAATAGGCTTCACACATGATTACGTATGATTGTAAGTCAAAAGAATATAGAGAATATTAGCATGATCCCTGCGCATGAATGTCCAAAGCTACGCGAGTGAAAGATGGAGGTCAAGCATATTTAAGAGGAGATATCATGGATGCATAGTTTTACACATTCACAAAGGCCGTCTCATCATCTTCTCTTTGAGGACGTTATATCACATACTTCTTAGAGCTACTTAGATGAGAATCCTATGAATCTGAATATGGAGGTGACAGCATAGTGTCTCCATCCTACGTATTTTCCAGGGAGGTATGCATAAGAAAACAATGGGTGTGACTATGAGCATCACGCCAAAACTTGCAACAGACATGAATTAATATATGATTCAAGATCGAGAGTAATGGAGAAGCGGGAAGTCAATTATGAGATAGCTTATGATTTACCTCCATAGGTGTGCTAGTTGGTCTGCAGTCCATCATTCCAAATGCCTTGAGAATTTCTTTGGCATATTTTTTTTGTGAGATGAAAATTCCATCCTTTCTTTGCCATACTTTGTTGGAGCAAGTCTATGACAAGCCTAAGTATTGGCTTGAGTCCCACAAAGTCATGAAAGAAGCTTTAAAATAAAGACTATGTAAAGTTCACTTGCGAACTACCTCTTGTAACTTTTGAAGAGTTTACTTAATGTAAAAGTGAAAGAATCTTAAGTGGTTGAGTCCACATGATCAAAAACGGAAAGAGGAGCCACAAATTCGTGATTTGTGGTAGGTAGAGAATCAAATCAATCATTGATTAATTGGAGAGTGATTGAGGGAAGTTAGCCTCCCAAACTCAATTATCAATAGATGGCAGTTTTAGTCGTGGTTAGAGAGACCTATGTGAAGACCTCCAAGAGCTGAGCTTTATGCCATATCAAGGTGTGATTACAAGGCACACATATGTATCAGTAAGTCCATTAAAATGTACAAGCAATATACTTTCATTTTCATGATCATTTGGGTTCATATTTCCATGTTCTTGTGAAGTGTACTACTCACTGCCATATGTCTCAGTTTTCTCAGTCAGATTGCAGAGATTGTTTCTCTGCGCTTGGTGCATTATTTTCAGTAATTTAACTTGTTAAAGTTAGCTCTATAAGTCTACTATATG
The DNA here is from genome assembly GCA_020310875.1 of Ceratopteris richardii. Classification (NCBI taxonomy): domain Eukaryota; kingdom Viridiplantae; phylum Streptophyta; class Polypodiopsida; order Polypodiales; family Pteridaceae; genus Ceratopteris; species Ceratopteris richardii. The sequence continues at coordinate 84,829,422 of CM035419.1, read as the reverse complement.
CTCACAAATTTTCATGTAATTTGGATGTTGCAATCGTTAGTTATGTTCATTTGAAGTCAACAGGGTCTGTTCATCTTCACTTCTCTGTCAGGTACCCGACTTTCTTACTCATCTTGTCAGAGCCATTTCTCAGTGGTTACGTATTCAAATTCAGTGATTTAAAGTTTTTTGGATCTAACTTACTGTCTAGTACAACCATACAAAATTTCATAATCATTGGATTCCTACATTTGGAGTTATGTTCATTTTTCTGCTCACTGGTCTCAAATTGTAGCAGCCCGTGAAAATCGGGATGATGTCATCACTTGTTAAAACTAATTCTCAGTGTGTGGTTCATTATTTTTTATGAGATTACTCTTGAAAGTTAGCTCTTCAAGTTATCTAGACATCCCCAAAGAGGAATTAAGTTAATTACTGCTGTGCTCAGAGAATTATGTAAAACACAGGACAGGTGTATGAACCAAGAATAGCAAGTTTTCACCTCTGAGCTAACTCCAACTTATCTGTTTTGATCTATCTTTTTGAGAGTGATCTTCCAAGGTACATAGGGTGTCTAATACATCTATTGGCAAGCTAAAAGGGCCCACCATATACTCCTGGAGTTCATTTGGCTAGTGTAGATCAAGGATTTTGCAAGACCTCTTCATCTTCAAGCGCATACCTATCCATCTCTTCACAGTGGTATCAGAGCAATGTTGGACAACATGGCAGATGGATTTCCTTCATCAATTGACAAATTGGACAGAGGTAACTACTCAGCTTGGTCATTAAGAATGGAAGCTTATCTCCAAGGTAAAAGTTTATATGGTTATGTGGCTGGAGATGAAGGTATCCCAAGTTTCAAAAACAAAAGTCAACCAACACAAGAAGAGCAAGAAAGATTGAGCACATGGTGCTCCAAGGATGCACTTGCAAGGTCTTATCTCCTCAACTCTATCTCAGATTTTTTGTTGCCTCACATTAGAAGTTGTAAGACATCTCAAGAAGTGTGGGATGAACTTGAAGCCTTCTTCTCTTCAAGTACCAAAGCATCAACTATGGCTGGATTTCACAACTCTCAAGAAGGCTCCCAAACAAAATGTGACTAATTTTGTCACAAAGCTCAAGGTCATAGCAGATCAGTTGGGAAGCATTGGAGAGGTAATAGATGAAGAGCAAATTGTAAGGCAGGTCATCAATGGCTTGAAGGCAGATGACAAGTGGGAAGCATTCACCACAGCTATGGATTTGTACATGGACATGCATGTACCTGATTTCAATACACTCATTGGACAACTACTTACTCAAGAGGCAAAGCTTATCAAAAGTGGAGAAAGCTCTAAAGTTAATCAATCTTCAGCTTTATACACTGATAAAAGCAAGTCCAAAGATAACAAAGGAAAGGCAAAGAAAGTGGATGATGAAGCAGGTACATATCAAGCTAACTATGCAGGTAGAGGAAGACATGGCAGAGGTAGAGGAAGAGGAGGTAGACAAGGCAGGGGGAGATCCCAAGACTCTAACTCATGTTCTATTTGTGGATTAACTAATCATACAACTGAAAATTGCTTTAGGAATTCCAGGAATCAAAGAGGCAGAGGATACAATAGAGGAAGTTATGGCTACTCAAGAGGAAGGTTCAACAATTATCATGGCAGCTACAACAACTTCAATCATTCAAACTATCAAGCAGGCTACAAAGGAAGGAGAGACTACAATAACTACACAGAAGACTCAAACAAAGAGGATTCATTATTGATCATAAACATGCCTATGCCACAAGGTAAATCTAATGAGCATGTTTTCTACATAGATTCAGGTTGTTCAAATCATGTGGCACGAAATGTGGCACTCCTATCAGATTTAGAAGATTGAAGGAATAAGCATGAGGTACAAACAGGAGATGACACAAAACATCCTGTGGAGAAAATAGGCAATGTCAAAGCACCTGATGGAAACATCAACCTACTCAATAAGGTACTCTATGTCCCTACCATTACAAAGAATTTGATAAGTGTTGGGCAGATAGTAGAGAAAGGGTTGCAAGTCAGGTTCTCAAAAGCAGGAGCATTTGTTGAAGATCCAAGTCAAGGATTCAGAAAAATTGCAAAAGGTGAAAAGATAGGTAGATTGTTCACATTTGAATTATAGGACACTAGAAACATTGCTCTCTTTAATTATGGTAGTCAGATACTCACAGAATTGGAAGTATGGCACAAAAGGTTAGCACATATTGGTGAAAGGTCATTAAAGCAAATTTGCAGGGACCAAAGTGTACTTGGAATCCCTAATTTGTCAAAACAGCATATGATTTATAAGTGTAGTGCATGTCAATTTGGAAAGTCTCACAGGTTACCATTCATGAAGAAAGGTTATATGCATGGAGATCTCTTGGAGTTGGTTTATAGAGATGTATGGGGACCTAGCAAGGAAGCTTCAATATCTGGATCAAGGTATTATGTCTCCTTTATTGATGATTGCAGCAGATGGACTATCCTACTCTTTATGAAACAGAAAGATGAAGTTTTTTCATGTTTCAAAAGATATTTGGCTCTTGTGGAGAATCAAACAGGTAAATCACTAAAAAAGCTAAGGTCAGATGGAGGGGGAGAATACTTCTCCCATGAGTTTGATTCTTTTCTTCAAGAAAAAGGAATCAAAAGAGAGGTAACTACAAGGTACACTCCTGAGCAAAATGGAGTGGCAGAAAGCAAGAATAGGAAAATTATTGAAGCGGCAAGGTCTATGTCAAATGAAAAGCATTTACCTAATTACTTATGGGCCGAGGCTGTATCTACAACCACTTACTTGATTAACAAGTTGCCTTCAAAATCCCTTGATGGGATGACTCCATGTGAGGCTTGGAATGGAAGAAGACCAAGCTTAGATCATTGTAAAATTTTTGGATGTATTGCCTTTGCTCATGTTCCTTCACAGGTTAGAGGCAAGATGGATCCAAAAGCAGAAAGGTGTATATTTATTGGATATGACAACAATCAAAAGGGCTACAGGTTATACAACCCTACCAACAAAGGATTCTTGGTAAGCACAGATGTAGTTTTTGATGAGAACAATTCATGGTATGAAGATTCATGTAGGAAGATCAATTTACCATATGATCTTGAAGAAGATTTTCCAAAGCTTGGTAGAGAACAACCAAAGATTGAAGAACAAGACACCTCAGAGGATGATGAAGAATCTCAGATGGAAAAGATCAAAGCATGGAAGTCTAAAGGTAAAGCAAAATTGCAGGAACTCGGACATGAGGCAGAAACATCACATCATGGCCTAAGAAGATCTATGAGGGAAAAGAAAAAACCAGAAAGGTATGGGTTTGACACCTCATTAGTAACTAAACATTCTATCTACATAGCACAGGACATAAACCAAGAGGAGCCATCATCCTTTGAAGAGGCCAAAGAAAAATCAGAATGGAAGCATGCAATGAAGGAAGAGATTGAAGCACTTGAGGAAAACAACACTTGGGATTTGGTGCCCAAGACTTCATCCATGAAGGTAATAGGCTCAAGATTGGTCTATAAACTCAAGAAGAATTCTGATGGTTCCATTAACGGGTATAAGGCAAGGCTTGTAGCAAAAGGCTTTGCACAAACTCAGGGAATTGATTATGAGGAGACTTTCTCTCCTATGGCAAAGATGCCTACTATTAGGGTTTTGCTTAGTATTGCTTCTTCCAAGAATTGGAAGATACTTCAACTAGATGTAAAGAATGCATTCTTGAATGGTTGGATAACAGAAGAGGTATATATGGCACAACCACTTGGTTTTGAGAATCAAGTTTATCCTGATTATGTGTGTAAACTTAACAAAGCATTGTATGGTCTCAAGCAAGCCCCAAGAGCTTGGAATTTCAGGCTTGTTTCATTCTTGCAGGACAAAGGCTTTCAACCAAGCAAGGCAGATCCTTCACTCTTTATTAAAAAGAGTAATTCTGAGGTCATATACTTATGTTTATATGTAGATGATATTATATTGAAAGGAAATGATGCAGTTGGTATGAAGAAGATCAAAGATCAGATGAGAGAAGAGTTCAAGATAAGTGATTTGGGTTCACTTACCTAGTTCCTAGGTTTGGAAGTTGTCTACAAAGATCATGGTTTGTTTCTCACTCAAAGAAAGTACATTAAGGACATGTTGGGAAAATTCAAGATGCAAGATTGTAAGATTGCAGGTACTCCAATGGAGGTCAATCACAAATTGAGCTCACATGAAGGTGAACTCATAGAGGACATCACATCATATCAAAGTCTAGTGGGTAGTCTCAACTATGCCACATTGACAAGAGTAGATATATGTTACAGTGTGAGTGTGCTAAGTCAATTTATGCACACACCAAGGAAACCACATATGGATGCTGCCAAAAGGATTCTCAAGTATCTCAAAGGAACCATAAATGAAAGACTTTATTATCCTTATGTATCTGATTTAGGTTTGAAGCTATTTTCTGATGCAAATTGGGCTGGCTCCAAGGAAGATAGAAGGAGCACTTCAGGTTATCTTACCTTTGCAGGTTCAAAGCTTATTTCATGGTCATCCAAGAAGCAACCCACAGTTGCTCTCTCTTCTACTGAAGCTGAATATAGAGGGCTTGCCATAGCTACACAAGAAGCTATGTGGATGAAGACATTATTAAAAGATCTTGGATTGGAGTTTGGAACTCCAACTATTTATGGTGACAATATGAGTTCTATTCACTTGGCTGCTAATCCTATTTTTCATGCAAGGACTAAACATATTGAAGTTCATTATCACTATGTATGAGAAAAGGTTCTAAGCAAAGAGATTCAAATATCCTATGTGTCCACTCATCAACAATGTGCAGATATTCTAACCAAAGCATTGGATGGTACAAAGCTTTGCAAATTCAAGGCTATGATTGGTTTGTAGGTAACATTGGAAGATTGAAGACCTCAAGCATACTTGGCTTGAGGGGGAGCTGCTGGAGCAAGTCTATGACAAGCCTAAGTATTGGCTTGAGTCCCACAAAGTCATGAAAGAAGCTTTAAAATAAAGACTATGTAAAGTTCACTTGTGAACTACCTCTTGTAACTTTTGAAGAGTTTACTTAATGTAAAAGTGAAAGAATCTTAAGTGGTTGAGTCCACATGATCAAAAAGGGAAAGAGGAGCCACGAATTTGTGATTTGTGGTAGGTAGAGAATCAAATCAATCATTGATTGATTGGAGAGTGATTGAGGGAAGTTAGCCTCCCAAACTCAACTATAAATAGATGGCAGTTTTAGTCGTGGTTAGAGAGACCTATGTGAAGACCTCCAAGAGCTGAGCTTTATGCCATATCAAGGTGTGATTACAAGGCACACACATGTATCAATAAGTCCATTATATTGTACAAGAAATATACTTTCATTTTCATGATCATTTGGGTTCATATTTCCATGTTCTTGTGAAGTGTACTAGGCACTGTCATATCTCTCAGTTTTCTCAGTCAGATTGCAGAGATTGTTTCTTTGAGCTTGGTGCATCATTTTCCATAATTTAACTTGGTAAAGTTATCTCTATAAGTCTACTATATGCGCACAAAGTTTCATGTCATTTTCATGTTGCAATCTTCAGTTATGTTCATTTGAAGTCAACAGGGTCTGTTCATCTTCACTTCTCTGTCAGGTACCCGACTTTTTTACTCATCTTGTCAGAGCCATTTCTCAGCGGTTACGTATCTAAATTCAGTGATTTAAAGCTTTTGGGATTCAGCGTACTGTCTAGTATAACCATACAAAATTTCATAACCATTGCATTTCTACATTTGGAGTTATGTTCATTTTTCTGCTCACTAGTCTCAAACTGTAACAGCCCGTGAAAATCGGGATGATGTGATCACTTGTTAAAACTCATTCTCAGTGTTTGGTTCATTATTTTTTATTAGATTACTCTTGAAAGTTAGCTCTTTAAGTTATCTAAAGTTACCCAAGAGGAATTAAGTTAATTGCTCCTGTGGTCAGAGAATTATGTAAAACACTAGACAGGTGTATGAACCAAGAATAGCAAGTTTTCACCTCTGAGCTAACTCTAGCTTATCTGTTTTGATCTATCTTTTTGAGAGTGATCTTCCAAGGTACATAGGGTGTCTAATACATCCATTGGCAAGCTAAAAGGGCCCACCATATACTCCTAGAGTTCATTTGGCTGGTGTAGATCAAGGATTTTGCAACACCTCTTCATCTTCAAGCACATACCTATCCATCTCTTCACATACTTCAATTCCCAGACAAAAATGGAATAGACCTAAGTCTGTCATTTCAAACTTAGTTCCCAAGTTGATCAAAGTTTGATTGATGAGTTCTTGATGATCTCATGTAATGATCAAATCATCTGCATATACCATAACCTAACAATAGGCAGAAGCATTGGATTGAATTATTAAGCCAATATGATTTTGACATTAAGTATTTGGTCGGTAAGGAAAATAAGGTGCTTGATGCATTGATGCAAAGATCTTTATGTAATCTTCTTTTTGTATTAAATTCTAATTTTCCCAATCAAATTCAAGAAGAACTAAAACATGACTCTTTTTATGCACTTATTTTGAATTTTTTGAATGCAAATAGGGGATCAATGTATCAGGAGAAATTTCATTCGCAAAATGGATCCTTGTATTGTAATAATTGATTCTGTATATCTTCTGAGTCTCCATTAAAAGCTAGAATATTGCAATTTTCATGATGCACCTTTCTCTGCACATCGAGGTTATTTAAGGGTCTATGTTAAAACAAAGTAGTCTTACTTTTGTCCCTGCATGAAGCACGATATTAGAAAATATGTTAGGTGAAAAATGAGTTTAAGAGAAAGCCTAGAATGCTTCAACCTTTGGGCATTCCCAATCAAACGTGGGAGTCTATGTCTATGGACTTTATCACTAAATTACCTATGATTAGAAGTAAGCATGATACTATATTTGTTGTAGTCAATCGGCTTACCAAGATGGCACATTTCTTCCCTATGAAAAACACTAATACTACTTTGAATGTTGCAAGAGTATTTTTAAAAGAAATTTTTTGATTGCATGGAATGCGTAAAAGCATTCACTACAACATATCCAGGGTATACCGAGACTGCTACTGAGGAAAATGAACGGGGATGATTTCTTCGCGATGTCGGTGTTAGAGTCGGTATATGCGTCAGAAACAAAGCTTCGATATGCGCGCCAGTATAAGCGTCAGTATGAGTGCCGGTATATGCGTCGGTATAGACGCCGGTATTACTGACGCGTATACCGATGCCCATACCGACACCCATACTAGGTGTACCGAGGCCTATACCGACGTCCATACTCGAGCGACCTGCGCATATACGGACGACCAGACTTGTACAATTCTTTTTGGGCAGAGTGTGTTGTCTTTTGCTATAGCATGATGTTGTTTAGCAAAAGACAATACACTCTACCCGACTGAGTACATGTGTTATGTACTCTAATGGCAACCAAAACATAAACTTATATGAGCGAAAATGAACAATGAATCATGTACAGAAAGTTGTATATTCCATAAATGAAAAATGTACAAAAGTGTGGCAAAGCACTTCTATATAGGAATGGAATACAAATTTATGGTACATCATTGCCACATAGGAGTGTAATTCAAAATTGTGGCAATGTGAAAAAAAACTTCCAGATAGAAATCAAATACAAAATTATGTTACATCATTGCCGTGTGCGAGTGTGATACAAAATTTTGGCATTGATCAAAATTTTTACAGCTACAATCCTGCAACAAAACATATGTATAAAATAAGACCAATTAACATGACATTTATAAACAACAACTAAAAACACGAAACCAAGATATAACTTTACCTAATCAAGAATATTCTCCCATGAGACGATTGCACCACGTCCCTCTAAGTCTTGTAACAATGAAGTGAGTCCATGTCGATATCCATATGATTCTTCAGTTCGTGTCGGAGGACGACCCATTGCCAACTCCTATAATAAATATGCAAAATGTTTGATGAACATACATAATGTGCTTAACACAAAAAACTTCAATAATTAACATGATACTTACAAATTGGTAGCGCATACTATCGTATCCGCCGCTACCTAAATGCGACGTTCGAACCGTATCTAAACGTGTGGCCGCCGCATCTCTCTTTTGACGATATCGATCAGGAGTATGTTGTTGCTCATCCTGAATCCATTCCTATTCTTCGACATCTAGCCATAGAGGCTTCGCTAAGCCTGCTCTAAAAGCATCGCGAGCTTCCGATCGTCGATGAGACATCACCAAGGTGTACGTGGACATCCCATCTGATGCAATGTGAAGATCTCATCTCATCCAATGTATATATATGCATGCTTATATACATATGCATGCTTACAAACATATGCATTCATGCTTGTATACATATGCATTCATGTATTCATATGCATGCTTGTATGCATTCATGTATACATATGCATGCTTATATACATATGCATGTATGTATGCATATGCATTAATGTATGCATATGCATTAATGTATGCATATGCATTAATGTATGCATTGCATGCTTGTATGCATATCCATTCATGTATGCATATGCATTCATGTATGCATATGCATTCATGTATGCATATGCATGCTTGTATGCATATGCATGCATGTATGCATATGCATGCATGTATGCATATGCATGTATGTATGCATATGCATGCATACATGCATATGCATGCATACATGCATATGCATGTATGTATGCATATGCATGTATGTATGCATATGCATTCATGTATGCATATCCATTCATGCATGCATATGCATGTATGTATGCACATGCATGCTTGTATGCACATGCATGCTTGTATGCACATGCATGCTTGTATGCACATACATGCATGTATGCATATGCATGCATGTATGCATATGCATGCATGTACAAGCATGCATATGCATACATGAATGCATATGCATACAAGCATGCATATGCATACAAGAATACATATGCATACAAGAATGCATATGCATACAAGCATGCATATGCATACAAGCATGCATATGGATACAAGCATGGATATGCATACAAGCATGCATATGCATACAAGCATGCATATGCATACATGCATGCATATGCATACATGCATGCATATGCATACAAGCATGCATATGCATGGATTCATATGCATGCTTGTATGCATATGCATGCATGTATGCATATGCATGCTTGTATGCATATGCATGCTTGTATGCATATGCATTCATGTATGCATATGCATGCTTGTATGCATATGCATTCATGTATGCATATGCATGTATGTGTATGCATATCCATGTATGTGTATGCATATGCATGCTTGTATGCATAGGCATTCATGTATGCATATGCATTCATGTATGCATATGCATTCATGTATGCATATGCATTCATGTATGCATATGCATTCATGTATGCATATGCATGCATGTATGCATATGCATGCTTGTATGCATATGCATTCATGTATGCATATGCATGCTTCTATGCATATGCATTCATGTATGCATATGCATGCTTGTATGCATATGCATGTTTGTATGCATATGCATATATGCTTGTATGCATATGCATGCATGTATCCATATGCATGCATGTATGCATATGCATGCATGTATGCATATGCATGCATGTATGCATATGCATGGTTGTATGCATATGCATTCACGTATGCATATGCATGCATGTATGCATATTCATGCTTGTTTGCATATGCATTCATGTATTCATATGCATGTATGTATGCATATGAATGCATGTATGCATATGCATTCATGTATTCATATGCATGTATGTATGCATATGCATACAAGCATGCATATGCATACATGTGTATACACATATATGCATGCATGTATGTGTATGCATATGGATGCTTGTATGCATATGCATTCATGTATGCATATGCATTCATGTATGCATATGCATTCATGTATGCATATGCATATGCATGCTTGTATGCATATGCATTCATGTATGCATATGCATATATGCTTGTATGCATATGCATGCATGTATGCATATGCATGCATGTATGCATATGCATGCATGTATGCATATGCATGCATGTATGCATATGCATTCATGCATGCATATGCATGCATGTATGCATATTCATTCATGTATGCATATGCATGCATGTATGCATATGCATGCATGTATGCATATGGATGACAAAGCATCATATCTATAAAAATAGAGGTGTGCTTAGAGAGAGAGGGAAGGAGAAAGAGAGAGAGAGAGAGAGAGAGAAATTTTTGAATCGAGGTCGTCAAAATCCAATTGAAGTTCTCCTTTGTCGACTTTCCAAAGATTTGATCCCAAAATCTCTTGCAAAACCAAACAAAGAACATGTTAGGAAAGCAAAAACATAAAGAAAGAAAAAGAAGTGCTACAATATGTGCGATCTACTTACCAAAACTTCATATCTAGAAAGATAGAGGTCTGTTTAGAGAGAGAGAGTGACAAACTGCTCAGAATGAAGAATTTTGGTTTCGGGCCCGGTTAAATAGATGGCGTCGGTATAAACGTCCATATAAGCATCGGTAATTCTAGTAATTTATCAACGCTTATACCGACGCTTATATGGATGCATACTTTTCGAGGAAAAGCGGCCTTCCCAAATTGTGCGAGGGTCATATCGACACTGACAGATGACCATCGGTATACTAATCGTCGATATTCCCTCGATATGTTGTAGTGATTATTTTTAATAGTGTCTCTAGATTTACATCAAAATTTTGGAGAGCAACATTTGAATTGATTCGAACTCAACTTTGTATGAGTACAACTTTCCATCCACAAACTGATGGGGAAACTGAGAGGGTTAATCCGGTAGTTGAAGATATGTTGCGTATATATGTGAAGGAAAAGCAAGATAATTGGAGTGATTATTTAGCCTTGGTTGAGTTTGCATACAATAGTGCATGGCATACATCCATGTACGGATATAATAGTTTGAATGCACCTTCGTTTTCTAGTTTTCAAAATAAAGTAGAAGTGTCCAAAGAAAAGCTTGATAAAATGGATGAAGAACTTGGAAAAATTAAGAAACACATAAAAGAAGCTCAGAAAAGACAAAAGAAGTTTTATGATTTAAAGAGAAGACCATTTGAGTTTCAAATTGATGATATGGTATTTCTTAAAGTTAATCGTCACCAATCTAACTTGTTGCTAGGGAAGGATGATAGACTTTCTCCTCAATACATAGGTCCTTTTAAAGTGTTAAAAAAATGGATGTCTTGCTTATTTGCTGGAATTACCTAAACATTTAAATGTGCATCCTATATTTCATGTTTTGCATAGTCAAAGTATATGTACCTAATGTTGCTCAGGTTAGGTAGGAGAATTATAATCTGAAAGATGATGGCTCTTTTGAGCTTCACCTAGAAATAATATTAGATAGAAAGGAAAGATTGATGAGAAATAGATCTATACTAGAAATTTTGGTGAAATGGAACTCATACCTAGTAGAAGATTCAGTGTGGGTGAATTTAGAATATTTTCAAACAAATTATCCTTCTTTCCAACTCTAAGGACAGAGTTCTTAAATGGGGAAAGAAATGTAATAGACCTCTTTTCTCGTGAAATAATTCATTGTGAATTTCATTGTGGGGCTAATGCTTAGAATGAATGATTAGATCATTTTATGCATGTAGGAAAAAACTTGGGATGACAAGTTTCATATTTTGTCTCTAGATCTTACTTGCATCATGTTTTCTAGTTGAAATTTGAAGGTGAAGATGAAATAATTAAGAAAAACTCTCTATGAGATAAAGGTAGAGATATTATAGGAGAATAAAAGTGTCTGTGTGAAATGTTTGTGAATCATCTTCTACGTACCTTATTTAGGGATCTAGATTTAGAAAATGTCTTAATTTTAATCTCTCTAGAATTTTGAAACTTGCAGGGCTCAAAAGTGGCATTTGGAGATGGATTTGGACCTGGGTTGTCTTTAACACTATTATGTAGATAAAAAAAGTGAATAGAAGTGTATGTCACAAGCTTAAGTTAATTCCTCAAATTTTTTGCATTACACGACTTTGAAAAGTGCCGTTTTCCAACACTTAGAAAAAAAGGAAAAAAAAAAGAGAGGGCTTCTCTAGTTCTATTTGAATCCATGGTTCTAATGCTTATGTGTCACCATGTCTAATTATGGATATATTCGGAAATGTGTTTGGTGCTTTTCTCCTCTCTTTTGACAGGTATGCAAAAGAAAGTGCACTACGATTGCATGGCTTCTTATGAAAGTTTCAGAGAGACTCGACATTTTCTAAATTTGGGGGATAACGCACTTCTTTGGTAGGAGCGATCAAACTCTGCTATAGGGAGACCTACGCATCAACAAAAGAGGACGCAAAAAAATTAGATAACTACCTGGTGATTGAGTGTGAGAGTGAGAGAGAGTGATAGTGTGATTCAGAATGCGAGTGTGATTGAGATTGTGATCGCTCAGGGGTGGTTGGGAGGTAGAGGCTTTATCAAGAAGCTATATTCCAAAGCTATTATAACCATTGATTATGATCTATAATAGTAGAGTTCTTCGTTCTCTGAGTCATATCTTTTCTACTCTTTCGCATGAGATTTTCTCTTACCTTGTGCAATCTCTACATTTTTCTCCCCTTTGTGATTTTTGAATGATCAAAAGATTGTGATTGGGAAATCGGTAGAAGATAGATTGTGATTGGGGAATTGGCACAAGTGGTATTAGAGTAGATTCAATTCTTGGAGAATGATGGAAGGTTTGATGCAAAAGGTGCATGCAAGAGGAGCTTATTGAGAATCTTCATGGAGAATTATGCAAAGAATGAGGTGGAAAACAACCGAAAGGTGCAACAAGTTTATTCGTGGAACGAATCAATGAATTCGGTGAAGGTGCAGGAACATCTAGTGTTCCTCAAGGAAAATAAAAACACAATTATGAAGATATGCAACGAGGTGAGTTCGCCCTTAACCAAGCCTTTAAGAAGGCAAAGTTGAATGGTTTTGATGGCGAGAAGTGTTGGAGTTAGACGTCTGCGGAAGCACGTGAACATCACAAGGAAGAAGAAGAAGCTTCGAGCACAACACACAATACTAAATGTATTACTAGAGAATGTACAAAGATAAGTAGCCCATTAGGGCAAAAGGCGAATATACAAGCCAAGGGAAGAAACCTCTTAAAGAGGGAAAAAAGTGCCCTGACGGTCCTAATGTGTTCGTACACATCACTACCTAAATATATCAACAAATCCCCCCTAGGAGTGATACGGTGAACAAGGAGCTGGCACTCATGTATAAGGAAGTGCCAAGCTATGTGGAAATCACTCCACAAAAGGAAGTAAGCCCAAAGCTTTGCGGAAAGCTTCAAACTTCTCCCTAGGTGGAGCCTTCGTGAAAAGGTCTGCAATGTTCTCTTGTGTGGGCACATATGCCAAGCTGATCTCCCCAGTAGAGAACCTCTCCCTGACATAATGATAATTCACCTCAATGTGCTTAGTGCGAGCATGGAACATAGGGTTCCTCGCAACTAGCAATGCGCTCGGACTGTTAGTGAAGATGGTGGTGGCAGAAGACTCACCAACACCCAAATCAGCGATAAGGTGTCTGAGCCACACACACTCAATAATAGCTGTGAAAGATGCCCTATACTCAGCCTCACAACTAGAAGTGGCCACAATAAGCTGCTTCTTGCTCAACCAAGATATAAACGAGCTACCAAGCATGAAGCGAAAGCCACTAGTGGATACACGAGTGTCATAGCAACCAGCCCAATTAGAGTCAGAAAAAGCATGCAAATCTGGCGATAGTGATCCCCCCTTGGGATAAAACAACCCAAGTAGCCGAGTACCACTCAAATAATGAAAGATGCGCTTAACTCCTTGACAATGCTTGACTCGTGGGCAATGCATAAACCTGCTCATCTTCGAGACAACAAATTGAATATCTGGCCGAGTAATGCATAAGTAAATCAAGCATCGAACAACTTGTTGATAGAGAGCAACATCAAATGCATCTCCATCATGAAGAATCAATCGTAAACCTGTCTCCATAGCAGTGGCAATAGGCTTACCGTCTTCAAGGCCAAAATGTTGCAATAATGTGTCAATATATTTGGTTTGACACAACGCCATTCCACCATGAACTTGCATAAACCGAATGCCCAAATAGTGATGCAAATGCCCCAAATAAGACATCTCAAATGAGGCATGCGAATCAGCCTTAAAATCAGCAATATGCTTCTCAATAGGACTAGTGAGCAGCATGTCGTCAACATAGACAACAATGATCAAAAGCACATCATTAGCACGCTTAACATATAAGGAGCTTTCAGTTGGACTCTTCTCAAAACCATGTGCAATCAGATAGGCATGTATCTTCTCATACCAAGCACGTGGTGCTTGCTTTAAACCATATAATACCTTCTTTAACCTACACACCTAGTTTTCATGCCCTTTTTGCACAAAGCCACGGGGCTGAAAAACACACACTTCTTCATGCAAGTACCATTCAGAAATGTTTTTTTCATGTCCAACTAATGTACACTCCAACCATGATAAGCTGCAAGTGCATAGATGCTCTGAAGAGTAGTCATACGACATGTAGGTGCAAAGGTCTCATGAAAATCAATGCCTCTTTCCTGTGCATAACCTTTTACAACAAGCCTACCCTTATACCTGTCAACTATACCATCCGGTTTACGCTTCAGCTTGTATACCCACTTACTGCCAATGGCCTTCTTACCAAGAGGCAAGTCACATAAAGATCAAGTATCATTCTTCATTATAGCATCATATTCAGATTGCATAGCAGCCATCCAATTTTGTGAATTTTGTGCTTCATCAAACGAAACATGCTCATTCTCATCACAGAGCTAGATGCAGTCATAGCATAGGAATCTGATTCAAAAGAGGCACTATGAGAGCCTGGACCACTATGATATGATAGAGGTGCATCTAATTTGCTATCATGCAAAGTCTGCACTAGCCATTTTGGCATAATTTTTGCCTGCTCAATATCAACTCTCTCATCAACTAGTGCTTCATGTAAATCTGCATCAGAAATCCAGCGATCTACATCATCACATGAAACCTGTAAAGGGTGAGGAGTTGCCTCATTAGGATTAGCACTAGACTATCCACCTATAAAAAGAGGCAGCAAAGTATCATACATGTCTTTGGAGCTAACATATGTCTCCTTAGTACATGAAAGCAATGGTTGAATAGCATCTTCCATAAAAACAACATCACCGCTAACTAGAATGCATTTAGTCTATGGATGATACAGATGACAGCCTTTACTTTGAGAACTGTACCCAACAAAAATACATTTTAGTGCTTTATCATCCAATTTTTTGCAATGTTTTTCAGGCACTAATGCATATGCCAAACAACCAAAAACACGTAGATGAGCAAAAAATGGCTTGGGATCATGCCAAGCCTCATATGGAGTGATAGATTGCAGCGCTTTAGTAGGACACCTGTTCAATACATATGCTGCACACATGATAGGCTCAAGCCATGTGGTAAAGCCTGACTCCTGACCATGCACCTCGCCATCTCCATGAGTGACCTGTTCTTTGGTTCAGCGACTCCATTCTGTTGAGGTGTATAGGGCACTCTACAGTGGTGTTTTATTGCACGTTCAGCCAAAAATGTATTAAAATCAGAAGACATATACTACCCCGCCGATCAGATCGGAGGGTGCCCATTTTACATGCTGACAGGTTTTTAGCCAAAACCAAAAACTGTTTGAAGCACATGAACACTTCCGACTTTACCTTCAATGGATATACGCATGCATGCCTAGAAAAATCATCGATAAAAATCACGAGGTAAAAATAATTCCCAAAAGAAGGTGTCTGCATAGGACCACAGACATCACTATGTACAAGCTGCAATTTTTTAGTAGCCCGAACTGAACCATCTTTTGGAATGGACGAACGCTGGATTTGCCCGAAATACAGCCTTATCAAACATGTTTGCCAAGTGCCTCAAGTTTGGGTAAAGAGGACACCATTTCAGTTTTTTGTAGGTGTAGCAAACTAGCAAAATTCAGATGACCAAAGCGTGCATGCCAAAGCTTTGCATCTGACATATCCTGAAAATCATTTACTACACATGCCAAATCATTTATAGATCTTTCATAGTCTATGAGCTTATACAAGCCATGACATAAAATGCCAGAAGCAATAATCACATCGCCATTTGATAGATCATGAACTGTACACCTGTCATCAACAAATTTCACAACCAAGCCAATCTTGGCTAATGCGGGAATTGATAAGAGGTTCTTCTTGATCCCTGGCACAAATAAAGCATGTGACAAAGTGAAAGAACTACCATCACCAGTAGTCAAAATTATCTTATCAACTCCCATAACAGGATAAGAGGAGTTGTTGGCACATGTAACAGTATTCCCTATAGGGGTAGGCTAAAGTGAACAGAAGAAACTACGCTGTGAGGTAATATGTTTGGTCGCCCCAGTGTCAAAGTATCAAACATCTAAGTCTACTACAGACATGCACTACTCATGAGAAGTTGGGTCAAAACTGCAAACACTAGTAAATGCCCATTCTTTTTTTTGCACAAGATTAGCAGACTCCGTTTTTGGTGTAGAGGCTTCTGCAACAACCATTCCAGCCTCTTTCTTCTTTGCCTCTTTTGCAGCGAGTTTTGGATAGTTCTGTATGATATGATCATTCCCTTTATAATAGTTACAAAACAATTTCTGCTTTTCTGATTTCTTCATATCTTTATCTTCCTTCTTTGAATATGCAGAATTAGCAGATTTCTGCTTGCTAGTTGAAGAGCTCCATTTTCCTTTGCCCTTCTGTCTAGCTAGGAAATCTTGATCTGCAAGTCGCATAATGGACCTATTCTGCCTAGATTGATCTTCCTGCAACAGAACAGAGATACTATCTCCTCAAATGATAAGGCATTTGGATTGCCGTTCATCATCAACCGAAGAGTAGAAGATAAACTCTGATATGAATCAGGAAGACCATTCAGAACGGTCTACACAAGTGAGCTATCTGGTATAACCTTATCAACAGAAATCAATTGTTCCTTTAAGTCTTTGATCTTCATTAGGAAAATATCCATAGAATCATCTTCATTCATGTGCTGACTCTCCAATTGTTTTCAAAGGTAAGCAACAGGAGCCACATTCCTAGCTTGGTACAATGTGGTAAGTTTATCCCAAGCATCCTTAGTTGTTCTACAAGAGTGAATGTGAGAAATAATGACACGTTTGACAGACAAAGCTATCAATGCATGTGCCTGGGCATCTCTGCCATCCTAGCAAATCTGCTCTACAGTAGGTGCAACAAAAACCATTGCACAAACAAGAATATGCATAATATCATCATCGTCGATACCTTCTGCATCAGCTTCATTACCTGTAGTCGTAACAGTTGCAAGTGTGATATGACGATTTTCAACACCCTGCACAATGTTCCACAGTCCTTATGCAACCAACACATGTCGCATCATATAAGCCCACAACGGGTAGTTGGTACCATCCAACTTATCCTCAATATCCAACATATGGAATACATCACTACTTTCAACCGTGGTCGATAACTCAAATACCTTGATGCAAAAAATTGACTGTATCTCAAAAAAGTTGAATAGAACTGCTAGACGAATTCCACTAGACCTATAGTAGACTTTGAGATGCTTATAATGGCAAACAAAAACTGGTATATACCTTTGGCACAAAAAGACGAAATAGCCTACACAAGTGGTACGATAGTGCATTTGGAGGCCGAAACGAGCTTAGATCGCAATTTCGGCACCACAAAAGGAAGCCGGTTTGATCTCAAAAACACGCTGAGTATGCTCACCAAAACTCGTGCCATTATGAGACTGCAAACGAAGGAGTGTCAACGGCACCCTAGATGAAGCGACGACCTGCTCTGATACCTATTGTTGGAGTTAGACGTCTGCGAAAGCACGCGAACAGCACAAGGAAGAAGAAGAAGCTTGGAGCACAACACACAATACTGAATGTATTACTCAAGAATGTACAAAGATAAGTAGCCCATTGGGGCAATAGGCGTATGTATATACAAGCCGAGGGAAAAAAACCTCCTAAAGTGGGAAGAAAGTGCCCTGGCGGTCCTAGGGTGTTCAAACACATCACTACCTAAATATATGAACAAGAAGAAGAGTGGTGAAGATCTCAAGGCATGGATTGAATAGCTGGAAGATTTCTTTGATCTTCGATAATTTATTAAGGATTCCAAGTCAAAAGTTGGGATCGTGCACTTGTGTGGTATCTCGAACCTATGGTGGAAGTCCTATATGCAGACTTGGATGCATTCTGGTCTAGTTTTATGGAACAAGTTTAGAGAACAAGCTGAAAAACACTATTGTTCTCCACACTACCATATTGAGAATAAGATTTTATGCATAGAAAGCATACCCGAAATCAGAATTACAGAAGCCTTTGAGAAAGAATTAGCCACCATGCAATGTAAAGTAGAATTAGGGCACTTACCTCCATCATCTGCTTTCTCGATCGTTGTTCCCTCATCGATGATGTTTTTTGCCTTCCATTGTGGAGGACAAAAGATTGCCTTATTTCGAAACTCATATGTCCGATGCCCTTGCTCCCCACAATTTGAAAACATAGAACAATTCTTTTTTCCCTCTCAATAAAGTGAGGGTCTTGTTGCCAATGGATTTGTTCATGCCTCCGTTGATTTTCACCTCAACATGATTCTTACCTTGGTTATTAGAAGATGGAGTCTCCTTTGAATGAACTGAAACATGGAGAACATATAACAATTCCTTTTGCCCTCTCAATAAAGTGAGGGTCTTGTTGCCAATGGATTGGTTGATGCCTCCTTTGATTTTTCACCTCAGCATGATTCTTACCTTGGTTATGAGAAGATGGCATCTTCCCAATCAAATTCAAGAAGAACTAAAACATGAATCTTTTTCTGCACCTATTTTGAAGTTTTTGAATGCAAAGAGGGGATCAATGTATCACGAAAATTTTACTTGTAGAATGCATCCTTGTATTGTAATAATTGATTGTGTATATCTTCTGAGTCTCCATCAAAAGCTTGAATATTTGATGATTTGCATGATTTTCATGATGCACCTTTCTTTGTAAATCGAGGTTATCCACGGACCTATGTTAAAACAAAGAAGTCTTATTTTTGTCCATGTATGAAGCAAGATATTAGAAAATATGTTAGTGAAGGTTTAAAATGCCAAAAGGTGAAAAATGAGTTTAACATAATGCCTAGAATGCTTCAACCTTCAGGCATTCCGAATCAGAAGTGGGAGTCTATTTGTATGGACTTTATCACTAAATTACCTATGAGTAGAAGTAAGGATGATACCATATTTTTTGTAGTCAATCGTCTTACCAAGATTAAACATTTCTTCCCTATGAAAAACACTAATACTACTTTGAATGTTGCAAGAGTAGTTGTAAAAGAAATTTTTCAATTGCATGGAATGCGTAAAAGCATAATTTCTAATAGAGTCTCCAGATTTACATCAAACTTCTTCAGAGCAACATTTGAATTGATTCGAATGCAACTTCATATGAGTACAACTTTCCATCCATAAATTGATGGGGAAACTGAGAGGGTTAATCAGGTAGTTAAAGATATGTTGTGTATATATGTGAAGGAAAAGCAGGATAATTGGAGTGATTATTTACCCTTGGTTGAGTTTGCATACAATGGTGCATGGCATGCATCTATGTACGGATATAATATTTTGGCTGGAGCTTTGTTTTCCGGTTTTCCAAATAAAGTAGAAGTGTCCAAAGAAAAGCTTGATCAAATGGATGAAGAACTTGGAAAAATTAAGAAACACGTAAAAGAAACTCAGAAAAGACAAAAGAAGTTCTACGATTTACAGAGAAGACCACTTGAATTTCAAATTGATGATATGATGTTTCTTAAAGTTAATCCTCACCGATCTAACTTGTTGCTAGGGAAGGATGATAGACTTTCTCCTCAATACACTAATCCTTTTAAAGTGTTAAAAGAAAATTGGATCTCTTGTTTATTTGCTGGAATTACCTAAACATTTAAATGTGCATCATATATTTCATGTTAGAGTACTCAAAAGTTATGTACCTAACGTTGCTCATGTGTTCTAAGAGAATTATAATCTGAAAGATGATGGCTCTTTTGAGCTTCAACCAAAAATAACTTTAGGTAGAAAGGAAAGATTGCTTAGAAATAGATCTATACTCGAAATTTTGGTGAAATGGCACTCATACCCAGTAGAAGATTCAATTTGGGTGAATTTAGAATATTTTATAACACATTATCCTTCTTTCCAACTCTAAGGACAGAGTTCTTAAAGGGAGGAAGAAATGTAAAAGGCGTCTTTTCTCCTGAAATAATTCATTTTGAACTTCTTGAATTTCATTATGGCCCTAATGCTTAGAATGAATAACTAGGTCATTTTATGCATGTAGAAAAAAATTTGGGATTATAAGTTTCATATTCTCTCTCTAGATCTTACTTGCATCATGTTTTCTAGTTGAAATTTGAAGGTGCAAATGAAATAATTAAGAAAAACTCTCTATGAGATAAAGGTAGAGAAATTATAGGAGAATAAAAGTGTGTGTGTGAAATTTTTGTGAATCATCCCTTAATTACCTTGTTTAGGGCTCTACATTTAAAAAACATCTTAATTTTAATCTCCCTAGAATTTTGAATCTTGCAAGGCTCCAAAGTGGCATTTAGAGGTGGGTTTGGACCTAGGTAGTCTTCAATATTATTATGCAGATTAAAAAAGTGAATAAAAGTTTCTGTCACAAGCTTAAGCTGATTCCTCACATTTTTTTGCTTTACAAGGCTTTGAAAAGTGCCGTTTTCCAACACTTACAAAAAAGAAAAAAAAAAGAGGGGGCTTCTCTAGTTCTAGTCGAATCCATGGTTCTAATTCTTACAGGTCACCATGCCTAATTATGGATATTTTTGGATATGTTTTTTTGGTGCTTTTCTCCTCTTTTCTGATAGTTACACAAAAGAAAGTACACTACGATCGCATGTCCTCTAACAAAAGTGTTCGAGAAACTCGACCTTTTCTAAATTTGTTGGATAAGGCACTTAATTGGGGGGAGCGATCAAACTTTGCTGTAGGAGAACTGCACATCAACAAAAGAGATTGAGAATGATAGTGAATCATTCTCAAAAGAGACTGAAAGAGAGTGATAGTGTGATTGAGAATGGGAGTGTGAATGAGATTGTGATAGCTAGGGGGTGGTTGGGAGGTAGAGGCTTCATTAAGAAGCTATTTTCCAAAGCTATTGTAAACATTGATTCTTATCTATATTATTCGAATTCTTCTTTCTCTGACTCGTATCTTTTCTACTCTTCCGCATCAGATTTTCTCTCATCTTGTGCAATCTCTTCGTTTTTCTCTCCTTTGTTATTCTTGAATGATCAAAAGATTGTGATTGGGGAATCACTAGAAGATAGAGTGTGATTGGGGAATTGGTACAAGTGGTATCAGAGTAGAATTGATTCTCGGGAATGATGGAAGGTTTGATGCAAAAGGTGCATGCAAGAGGGGTTTACTGAGAAGCCTCATGGAGAATTATGCGAAGAACGAGGTGGAAAACAACCAGAAGGTGCAACAAGTTTATTCGTGGAACCGAATAATGAAGTGGGTGAAGGTGCGTGAACATATAGTGTTCCTCTAGGAAAATAAAAACAAAATTATGAAGATATGGAATGAGGTGAGTTTTCCCTTAACCAAGTCTTCAAGAAGAAAAATTTGAATGGTTTTGATGGGGAGAAGAAGAGTGGTGAATATCTTAAGGCATGGATTGAAGAGCTGGAAGATTTCTTTGATCTTCAACAATTTAGTAAAGATTGTAAGGCAAAAGTTGGGATTCCACACCTGTGTGGTATCCCGAAGCCATGGTGGAAGCCCTATATGTAGACTTGGATGCATTCTGGTCTTGTTTTATGGAAGAAGCTTAGAGAACAAGCTAAAAAACACTATTGTTCTCCTTAGTACCATATTGAGAAGAAGATGGAGTTCTACAATTTTCGACAACACGAAAGTGACAGGCATAGCTTGTGTGTTGATGAGTACAAAGAAAAGTTCCTACATCTTTACAAATATGCATTGGAGGTTAGTGGTGACGCTCTAAAGAGCAAATTTATTGAAGGGCTTCATGAGCAACTCCGTTATAAAGTCAAGGGATCTAGATGCATCGATTTTTGTGATGCTATTGCGATGGCCGAGAATTTTTAGAAGATGGAGAAGATCAATTTGCAGAATGCAAATAGAAACATATTCATTGAAATGGGACAGTGGCCACAGAGACCTATTGCAATGAACATCAACAATTCAAGGAAGACTCCATTTTCTAATAACCAAGGTAAGAATCTTGCTCAAGTGGAAAATCAAAGGAGGCATCAACCAATCCATTGACAACAAGACCCTAACTTTATATTGAGGGAAAAAAGACTTCGTCTATGTTTTCATTGAAGGGAGCAAGGGCATCCAACATATGAGTGCCTGAATAAGGCAGTCTTTTGGACTACACAATTGGAGGCAATAAACATCATTGAGGAAGGAACAATGATTGAGAAAGTAGATGATGGAGGTAAGTTCCCTAATTCTACTTTACGTTGCCTGGTGGCTAATTCTTTCTTAAAGGCCTCTGTAATTACAATTTTTGGTATGCTTTCTACGTATAAAATCAAATTTCAGATTGATTCAAGTAGTACACATAGTTTTCTATCTTCCATATTGGTATAGAATTTGTGGATACCTCTAAATATACAGATAACTAGAGCCGTAGAGATGACCACTGGAAGAGTGCATTATATGAAAGCATACATTCAAAACCTTGCTTTTACTTTTTTGATAGGTCTTTTTCTAGAAATTTTCATGTGATTCAGATATAACAGAGTAATACAATCATAGGCATGGACTAGTTACTTTATAATTCTGCAACAATCTATTGTGAGAAAAGGGCAATCATTTTAAGGCTAGATGGTGAATCTATCCACATTTTAGGTGATGCATATAATCATAAACCTATTCTTATTTCTGCAATGCAGATAATTAGAGGTATATATGATGGTTGTAAAACATTTGTAGTGTATGTGAACCATCTACATGAGGAAGGTAATGATCAAAGTATTCCAAATTATGTAGAAAATATTTTGAAAGAATATGCCGATGTATTTCCAGAAGACTTGCCTGGTATACCTCCACCTAGGAAAATTGACCATGCCATTGACCTATATCCACGGAGTGGACCATATGCTAGATCACCTTATAGATTTAATATCAATGAATTGAAGGAGCTTAAGATTCAATTAGATGATCTTTTGAGGAAAGGCTTGATAATGCCGAGTGTCTCACCTTGGGGTGCACCTGTTTTATTTCAGAAGAAGAAAGATGGATCTTATAGCTTATGCATTGACTATATGGTGTTGAATAACATAACAATTAAAAACAAGTATCCACTCCCTCACATAAATGACTTATTAGGTCAATAAGGTGGAGTGACTGTATCAACTAAGATTGACCTAAGATTTGGATATCACTAAATTAGGATCAAAATAGAGAATTTTCCGAAGACAGCTTTTTGAGCACGATATGGTCACTATGAGTTTACGGTTTTAACTTTTGGATTAACAAATGCTCTTGCCACATATATGTGCTTGATGAATAATATTTTTCATAATTACCTAGATGAATTCATCTTCGTATTTCTTGATTATATATTTATATACTTTAAAAATGATTCTGAGCATGCAGTACATCTCAAGAAGACTTTGCAAACTCTTAGAGAACACAAATTGTATGGAAAGAAGAGTAAGTGTTTCTTTTGTAAGGATAAACTTGTGTATCTAGAAAGATTCATATCAAAAGAAGGAATCCATATAGATAGAAATAAAGTAAAAACTATAGTTGATTGGCTGATTCCTAAGATTGTAAGGGATGTTAGACGTTTTCTTGGGTTGCACAATATAAAAGAGAACATATTAAGGATTTTGCTAAGATAGGTACTTCCCTCACATAATTGACTAAAAAGAATCTAGGATTTGCATGGAATGATGCATGTCAAAAATCGTTTGAAACATTGAAAGAAAAAGTCATTGAGAATTGTGTTTTGAAAACTCAAGTAATGGGAAAGTGTTTGGTGGTTGCATGTGATGCAAGTGGCAGTTTGATAGGATGTGTTCTTTCACAAGATGGTAGGGTGGTCGCATATGAGTCTAGGAAATTAAAAAAACATGAACTTAACTATCCGGCTCATGATCTAGAAATTCTTGTTGTTGTGCATGCAGTTAAGCATTGGAGAAACCTATTGTTAGGGGTTAAGTTTGAATTTTGAAAATAGATCATGAGAGTCTAAAATAGATTTTCACACAGTATTACTTAACAACATGTAGAAGTGTTGGATTGAATTATTAAGCGAGTATGATCTTGACATTAAGTATTTGTACGGTAAGGAAAATAAGGTCGTTGATGCATTGAGTTGAAGACCTTTTTGTAATCTTCTTTTTATAATAAATTCTGATTTTCTCAATCAAATTCAAGAAGAACTAAAAGATGAATCTTTTTATGCACCTATTTTGAAATTTTCAAATGCAAATAGGGGATTAATGTATCATGGAAAATTTCATTTGTAGAGTGGATCCTTACATTGTAATAGTGGATTGTGTATATCTTCTAAGTGTGTGTTAAAAGTTAGAATAATGCATGATTGTCATGATGCACCTTTCTTTGCACATCCAAGTTATTCAAGGAACTATGTTAAAACAAAGATTTCTTACTTTTGGTCATGTATGAAGCGGGATATTAGAAAGTATGTTAGTGAATGTTCAAAATGCCAATAGGTCAAAACTTAGTTGAAGAGAATGTCTGGAATGCTTCAACCTTGGATGTTCCAAATCAAAAGTGGGAGTCTATTCCTATGGACTTTATAACTAAATTACCTATTAACAGAAGAAAACATGATACCATATTTGTTGTAGTCAATCGGCTTACCAAAATGGCACATTTCTTCTCTGAAAAATACTGATACTGCTCTGGAATGAAAAGAAAGATATTTGGAGTGAATATCCATTTGAGGCTATGTACAGCTATAATTGTTTGAATCCACGTTCATTTTCAGGTTTTCCAAATAAAGTAGAAGTATCAAAAGAGATGCTTGATAAAATGGATGGAGAACTTGGAAAAATTAAGAAACACATAAAAGAAGCTCATAAAAGGCAAAATAAGTTCTATGATTTAAAGACAAGACCACTTGAATTTCAAATTGATGATATGGTATTTCTTAAAGTTAATCGTAACCGATCTAAGTTGTTGCTAAGAGAGGATGATAGAATTTCTCCTCGATACGGAGGTCCTTTAAAGTGTTAAAGAAAATTGGATCTCTTGCATATTTGATGGAATTACCAAAATAGTTAAATGTACATCCTGTATTTCATGCTAGGTTACTCAAAAGATATGTACCTAATGTTGCTCATGTTTAAGTTGCAAGAGAATAATAAGCTCAAAGATGATGGGTATTTTGAGCTTTAACTAGAAATAATATAAGATATGAAGGAAACATTTCTTAGAAATAGAACTATAGTAGAAAGTTTGGTGAAATGGCAATCCTACCTAGTAGAAGAATCAAGTTGGGTGACCTTAGAAGATTTCTAACACATTATCCTTCTTTCCAACTGTGAGGAGAGAACTCTTAAAATGGGGAAGAATTGTAATAGGCCTCTTCTCTAGTTAAATAATTCATTTTGAACCTCTTGAATTTCATTGTGGGGATAATTGTTAGAATGAATAATTAGGTCCTTTAAGCTATGTAGGAAAAAAATTTGGGATGAAACGTTTCATATTGTCTCTCTAGATGTTACTGGCATCATGTTTTCTAGTTGAAATTTGAAGGTGAAGATGAAAGAATTAAGAAAAACGTTGTATGAGACAAAGGTAGAGAAAGTATAGGAGAATAAAAGTGTTTGTATGAAATTTTTGCAAATCTTTTTTTGTTCAGTCCTCTAGTTCCTTGTAAGAAAATGTCTTGATTTTAATCTATCTCTAGATTTTTGAAACTTGCAAGGCTCAAAAGTGGCATTTGGAGGCAGATTTGGACGTAGGTCATCTCTAACACTATTGTGTACATTGAAAAATTGAAATAAAAGTATCTCTCACAAGATTAAACTAAATCCTCACCCTTTTTGAGTTATAGGGCTTTGAAAAGTGCCGTTTTCCAGCACTTCAGAAAGAAACAAAAAAAAAAAGAGAGGGATTCTCTAATTCTATTCGAATCTGTGATTCTAATGGTTATGTGTCACCATGTCTAAATATGGGTATTTTTAGATACATTGTCGAAAAGAATTTATTACTCTTAAAATATTGCTAAAAGTAAAAGATTGATTAATTGATATAGGTTTGGTTAAGTTATGAAAGTTTTGACTAATGTTTGATTTTAATTTTTGTAGGATAAGAAGTTTGATGATTAATATCAAGATGGGAAGTATTTATCTAGGTATTATCTAATATAATTAAGGGTATAGATATAAAATCAAGGGCTAGTTAAGGGTTTGTCTATGTTTTGAAAGTAAATGCAAGGGTATTTAAGGATTAAATGTACGTTTTGATCATGTCTTATAGGGTTCTAGCTTAATTTTAAGGTTAATTAAGGGTTATTTCACAAATCTAGAGGGTTATGGAAGGTTAGAAGATTAGTTTAAGGGTTAATTGGGATTAATTAACATGGTTTGAAGTTAGTTGAAGGGTAAAGCTATGGTTAAGAGACTAATTAAGTAGGTTTTAGTCTATAAACAAGTTAATAAATAGGGCAAATATAATAAATGGGACCTTCCCAAATATTTCAAATAAAAAATATGTTAATTATTAAGGTTATGGTAATAAGTAAATTTATTAATGGGTTTCATTTAATTTACTCTAAAGGTTTGTATTCACTCTAAAGTAATTAAATAAATAAAAAGGAATTGAAAGGATGTATTTAAATCTAAAGTCTATGGTCCAGTAAATATTTAATTGAATGGTTGTTTGTATTTTTGGGAAAAACAAATAGAGGAAATTTCCACGCCTAAAATCTTGTTGAAGTGTTGTTGAGTTAAAGAGGAGTTAATATAGGCTGCATGGATCAGTTATCTAAAGGAAAATGTGGGCTATGGTGGGCTACTCTCATCTATATAAAGAGGGAGTATGTACTCAGAAGCTCATGTGATTTTTTAGGTACTTTATTTTCCTTTGCTCTAGACTATAGTCATTTATGCACACATTTCCATGACTGTTCTGTGGCAGGAGGAGAGAGAAGTCCATCTATCTTACTTTTGTCCTTCAATTAATGGAAAACAATTTTTTTTGCTTTGGGAAATGATCCACGTATGGACAAGGGCGCTTTGTTTTTTTTCCTCTTCTTCAATTTAATGTCTCCTTCTATTTTCTTCTTTTTTTTCTCTCCTTCCTTTAACTTTTTTTATTCTTTTTTCCCACTCTTCTTTAATACTTTTATTTGTCCTTTCTCTTCTCCCTCTCCCTCCCTTTCTCTGCCAACGGCGCAGCACAGCTGCGCGCACAACAGAGAGAGAGAGAGAGAGAGAGAGAGAGAGAGAGAGAGAGAGAGAGAGAGAGAGAGAGAGAGAGAGAGAGAGAGAGAGAGAGAGAGAGAGAGAGAGAGAGAGAGAGATAGAGAGAGAGAGACGGAGAGAGACAGAGAGAGTAAGAGTGAGTTTTTTTAATTTATTTTTTCTTTTCTTTTTTTAGCTTCTTTTCTTTTTTACTTTATACTTATTAGATATTTAGTTACTATTTTTTTCTTTTGTGATATTATTATGTTTATATATGTATTTACTTTATAGTTTAGATATATTACATATTTTATGTTTATATATTTTAATATTATATTATGATATTTTGTGTTATATTTAAGTTTAAGTATATTTATTAAATAAATGCTATAAAATGAAAATATGGAGTGTATGTATAAAGGTATATGTTTATTTATTTATATTTGTATATGGATGACTTAATATATGTTTATGTTTCCTATGTATATATTTAAGTATTTATGTATGTGTGCATGAATATTTATGTGTGAATATTTATGTCTTAAATGCATTTGTTTTAATATAAGTATATATATTTAAGTATCTATGTATGTGTGTGTTTAATTAATTGAATTGGTTACATATTAAATGTATGATTTGTTATCCTAGTGTTTTTTGTGTTCACAGGTTAGCAAAAAGAAGGAATACCCTATCCAAATATTTACCCTATTCTATCTTCACTTATCCTTTCCTTTTCTTACTTTTAGACCAAGCTTCTTCAACCCTTAGCTTGTTAGTAACTTAATAGAACATGCATTAGATTTAGTGATGTTTGTGCCCTGCTAGATGTTGTTAGAGATAAGTGCATATACCCATGCATGATGTTAGGCATATTAGTATATGATAGACATGTTAGACATGATTAGTAAGACATGATTAGTATATGATAGAGATGTTAGTGTATATAATGCATGTTAGATATTAACTAATGCATGTATATGTTAGGTAGAGCATGTTAGAAGTTAGGTATTGCAAATTAGATGTTAGAAGTTATGTTAATGGATGTTAGAAGTGTATGCATGTTAGTTAATGCAAATCAATTAATGTATGCATATTAGATGTTATGTGTATTTCATGTATGCATGCATGTTGATTTATGGTATGCATGTAGGATAGTGTTTGCATGTATGTATACATGTCATGCATGTTTGCTTGTTGCATGTTTATGCATGTATGTTCATGCATGGTTGCTAGTGCATGTGCATGTATGCATGTTCGTTTATGCATGTGGATTTTGTTTTGCATATCATGTTTGTATTTAGTGCATGTTATGTTTACATGTTCATTTATGCATGTGTTTGTGTGCATGTAATTTTTATGTTTGCATGTTATGTTTACATGTTCATTTATGCATGTGTATGTGTGCGTGTAGTTTATGTTTGCATGTTATGAATGCATGGCCATTTATGTATGTACATGTATGCATGAGAGTTATTTATGCATGTATGCATGAGAGTTATTTATGCATGTATGCATGAGAGTTATTTATGCATGTATGCATGTGAGTTATAAGTGTTTATGCATGTGCATGTTTATTCATGCATGTGTGTGTTAGTGTAAGTTATTTATGCATATGTGTGTTAATCTAAGTTATGTATGCATGTATACGTATGGTATGCATATGTGTGTTAGTGCATGTTCATTTATGCACGAATGTGCATTAATGCATGTTCATTTAGGTCATGCATGTATGTTAGTATGCATGTGCTGCATGTTAGCATATGTAATATGTATGAATATGTATAAGTGTATTAACCTATGTGAATTATATGATGTAATGTATGAATGAGTTATTTTATTATAATGTGTATGTTTAAATAAATGAAGGTACTTATATATATATATATATATATATATATATATATATATATATATATATATATATATATATATATTAAAGAAAGTTTAATTATCTTATCTTAAATTAAGTTTTTTAATATGTTAAGATTTAAGTGAGTGTTTAATCTTTTATAAAAGGTTACTCATATCTCTCATGTGATATTTAAGATGATCCGCAGACCTGTTGGAGAACAGAAGATTTGAAGTGTGAAAGAATTTACATAGCTGAAATCAATTGTTTAACTTGTATAGGATAAAATTTTAATGAACAATATCTTATTGCTTTGTATAGGAAATCAATCATTAAATCTATTTACATTTCAACATTTATGTCTAAAGAGGCTTCATCAAGTAGTTCCTTTTTACCTCCATCTTCCTTTGAAAGTTTATTTCATAGTCCAGCTGAAGAAATTGAAGAGTTAGTTAAAGACAAGATAGTAGAAGAAACTTTGCTTATAAGATAATTTGATTGTAGAATATCTAGAACTTTACTATTAATTTCTACTGTTCAACCTAGTACAGTAAATAGTGAAGATCTTTTTCCACCATCTGTATCTAGAAACATTGAAGATTCTCAAAACGATTGAGACATACCTGAAAGCATTAAAGATCAACTAGTTAGTGAGAAATTAATCTTACCAACCTATTTAGAAGCAACAGAAAGATATAGAAACGCTTTGGCCTACAGACCTTAGGGAAACTTATACTTGTTCTGCATACTCACCCTACGTGCACCGTTAGCGAGCCAATTGATTTGATCCACCAATCGTCACAAATCGCTCCCACATTTGAACCTGACGTGAACAACGGCACAGCAGGATAGGTAAAAAAATCTTCTTCTTTTCTTGCATATGTATTATCTTGGTTTAGGCTACGTGGTTGCAGTAGCTTGAGGTGGTCATCTTGCAGAGGTAGATTTCACAAACCTTGTAATTCCGTGGTTGTTGAGGGCTGAGCTTATGCTCTGAGCACCTCCACGGGAATAGGCAAGTAGTTAACCTCATCTCTACACCCTTACCATCAATTTTTTGAAGAAAAACATTTGCACACACAACACTTAGATTCTTTGTATTAGGCATTTATTGCTCAACAAATGTAACTTTAAAATTTCACATGCACGCTAGCTTTTGCACCAACTGTCAGGTATATTTTCTAAACTTGCATCTGTTTGTTACTATTTAAGTAGGACTTTAGGAGAACTTAAAATATTAGGAATTGCTAGATTTTCAATTCAAAAAGATTTTTTCATTTTGAAAGTTAGTATTTATTTAGGATTGTTTATTAGTATAATTTTAGTTTAAAAATTAAAAAAAAAGAAGTTATTTGAAAAGTTAGTATCTAGTTTTTGTTAAATTATTAAGGATTGTTAGATTAGCATAAGTTTAGGTTGAAAATTCAACAAGAATTTTCATTTGAAAATTAGTATCTATTTCTCAAGAATTGTTTAAAGTTTTTAAACTTAAATAAACTGGAACTGAACAATTTAGTTAGTTTGGTTAGAGAACAAAAAACTAAAGTATAAGAAGAAATTAAGGATTATATTAAAAAACTTCAGTCTAGTTCTAACATACATAATAAAATGGATGAGTTATTTACGAATATGATGTCAAAAACCCAAGGACAAAAAGTAGTTGAAGCAATGCTAAAAGAAAAAAGGAAATTCACTGGAGTTAACACAACTAATTATTTAGACACTTTTGAAGGCCGAGCAAAACTACATGGTTTTCCAGTAACTAAATGGGTAACATTTTTTTTTAAGACTTGCAATAGTTTCAGCCATTAGTGTAATAGAACCTCATAAAGCACTTGCATGGGAAGAATTTAAAAAACAAATGCATAAAGAATTTAACTTACAAGATTATAGTCAACATAGTAGGGAGGGATTTATGAAGTGGCTTAGCACTCCAAAAACCCAAATATCTCTTACACAATTACATGGAGAATCTATGAAGAGATTTTCACAATTGCCTGAGCAAGATAGGACTGCACTTACTCCAGATATAGTTCTTTATTTCCTAAAAGTTTTTCCTACAGACATTAGAAGCAAAGTAGAAAGAAGACTAGAATAACCTGGGAAAAGATATGGTTTAACGGAGGATTGGGTGGTTCTAAAACAATTACTAGAAGTATCAGCACAAATGAAACAGAGGCAATCATTACTATATGATATGAATTTAAGTTTTCCAACAGTGGGACCAACTACTCAAAATCCTAAAATTAATATAAACTCTAGTACATTTGAACAAGCATCAACATCTAAAGTGTCTCGTGAGTTACAGTTTGAAATACTATTTCATAAACTAGAAAATATGATGCAGATGCATACAAACATATCTAAGGAAGTGGCTACACTTCAAAACACAGGTCATTCTTTAACTAGTCAAGATAGAACAATTTTAGGTCCTCAGTTTACTTATGCCCCAAAAATAAATCCTATACCTATAGCACCTTTAGTGAATCAACCAGTAGCTCAAAATAATGAACGAAGAGGCGCACCCACCCGACGATGTGTTTGGTGTGACTCCAGTGAACATATGTCTTATGCATGTGAGTCTTTAAAAGAGGCAGAAGAAAGAAAACTAGTTATTGATATTGATAAAAAACTATGTGACTACCGCACCCACCTCCCTCTAGCTGTAAATTGGGGAAAAGGTGGAATGCAAAAACTATATGAAAATATATCTGAGGCACAAAGAAGCTCATCTGGGGTTAGATTAGAATGCGATGAAAGTGATCTAGATGATGACACATCAAATGAAAAAAAAAAATTATTCAATAGAAGCATTAATAAAAGCTAGAGATAATATAATGAACAAAACAGCATGGAACTCACCTATAGATAATTTCTCTATCTTCTCACATATTGAAAATGTGGAAGAAAAGACAAAAAAGGATGAAACTCAAGATTTAAATGAAACAAATCAAAGAGTAACTAGAAAACAATTGAGAAAAGAACCTAAAAATGTACAATTTAATGAAAATACAAATTTAGATTCAAATGAGCAGAAAAGAAGAGATATAAGGGAGGGAAAACAACGTGAGACATCAAATAAACCTTTACAATCAAAGCCTAGTGATTTAGATTCAAGGAATAATGAAGAAAAAAATAAAAATGAGGGAAAAACAAAGAAACCCAAAAGAAATCCAAAAGCTATTTTAACTTCAGAACTTGAACAAAAAAAATTACAAAAAAGAAATCTTGTATGATGTTCTTTTAAAAAGTCAAGTGACTATGTCACTTGAACAATTATTCACTATAGATAATTTAGAATTTAAAGATAACTTTATTAAAATAATTGAAAGAAAAAGATTTCCATTAAATACTGATATTGAAATGCATGACAATGTAGATGTAACTCATATTTCTAAAGATTCCTTTTCTTCTGACTCTGATGATGAGGAAGAAAGTGAAGGATACATTAATAAAAATTTTTTAGGACCTATACTTCCAGATAATATACAGGAAAAAATTTGAAAGCAATTACAAAAAGAGGTTTTGGGCCAGGGAACACCTGAGATTAAAGTAAATTTAGAAGATAGGAAAAATTCTTGTACAGCTTTAGCCTTACTAGATTCAGGTTTATAAATAAATGTAATATCAAAAGAATTATATGATAAATTTAGATGGCCTATAGATAAACAACATGGGTGGATTATGAGAACAGCAGACAACGGATGTGCTGCACTTTTAGGAACATGTGCCAACATTCCAATTTCAATAGGTGGGATAAGTGAAACATGTCACTTTTTCATACAAGATAACTGTTCTTATGAAATCATCTTAAGACCACCTTTTATCTGTGAAACTCGTATGGAAACAAAAATAATGGAAGATGGCTCTGCGTACGCAAGATTTAGATCAAAAGATGACCTACAATCCTTACAAGTAATGACTGTTAACCCAACCCATATTATAAATAGAGAACAAATTAGGAAAGCACCTATCAGATCACAAGAAAAGATGAACGAGAGTCATCTACCTCTTAGTGATTCTGGAACATACTTTGATCAGAATCTTTACTAGAGAACATTTTTGAGCGGAACAACAGTGGTAACTGGCTTGAAATCTCGCAGAAAAGTGTACATAAAATAGAAATTCTTTTTGTTTATTTTGCATCTTCAAAATCACAAATAATAAATAGTAAAGATATTCCTAGGAAAATAATGAAAAACATGAAAAATATTTTAAAAATAAACGATATATGTCTATAAATAAAAAAAATTGAAAATGTAATTGAAACTTCTTTTTGTTCCACTTTACTTGAAGAAATTAATGAAACCTTACATGACAAAAAATTATTACGCGTTATTATTTTAAATTCATTAAATGAATGTGATTTAATTTTAAAATTTGTTTCTGATTTTCATGAAGTTAAAATTAATACAAAGTATAAAACAGTAGATAAAAAAGTGAAACCTGTAGCTCAAGCATTACCTGAAGGAAGTGATCTGAAAATAAAACAAGTAACTAATGATCCTATCTTACGTGATATCTCAAAAATAGGCCATAAATTTAGTCAAGAAGTTATTAAATTAATAAAAATAGGAAATGAAGATTATTTTTTATTGCCTACTGAACATGAATTGTTTCATGAACTGATTAGAAAACATGGTAAAGCATTTTCTCTTTATCCTCATGAAATAGGATGTGTTGATCCTAGTATAGTATCTCCTATGATCATTTTTACTGTAGCCCATATACCTTGGAATCTTTGCCCTATACCAGTTCCAAAGGATCATTTACCTGAGCTAATGAAACTGCTTAAGGAGAAGATGCATATGAAAATTTTAGAACCTTCCTCCGCACCTTATTCTAATACATGGTTTACTCTTCCTAAAATGAATAGTGAACTTAGATTTATCAAGACTTACAACCCGTAAATAAAGTTACAATTTGGAACGTGGGAATCGGGCCTATTGTAGGAGAATTTGCCGAAGCTTTTGCTGGGCATTCTATCTATTCTATGGGTGATTTATTTTCAGGATATGACCAGTTCCAGCTTGCTACTAAGAGTAGAGATATTACTACGGTTAAGACTCCTTTAGGATTAGTTCGTATGTGTACTCTTCCCCAAGGAGCTATGAGTTCAATAGCACATATGATGAACATAATGAATACGGTCCTTCATGATTTTATTCCTAATGTGACCATGTTGTTTATAGATAATATTCCAATTAAAGGCTATGAAGAAAAAGAAAAAGATGAAACATTAGATTCTTTAGGATGTAGAAATTTTTATCTAATCATATTTTAGATTGTGAGAAAATTCTTAAAAGATTTGAAGAAGAAGGTTTAACATTTTCCATAGAAAAATCAATTTTTGGAGTTAATGATGTTTTAATTGTAGGACATTTATGTGGTTACTATGGTCGTAGGCCTTATCCTCAAAAAGTCGATGCTATAAATAAATTATCTAAAACCTGTAAAAATATTAGTGAGGTTAGATATTTCTTAGGAGCATGTGTATTTTATGCTATTTGGATTCCGCATTATGCCCATGTAGCTAATCCGTTGTATGATTTACTTGGGACAAATAGAAAATTTAAATGGACTGAAACTCATGTTAAAGCAATGAAGAAATTAAAAAATTTACTTTCTAATGCACGTGTTTTAAAACATATAAATTATTCAAATAATAAACCGATTATTTTAACTGTAGATACTAGTCCCATAGGAATAGGATGGGTAATAGGACAAGATGATAGTGAAGGAAATATATACGCTATTACATTCGGGGCTAAAATTTTGCATGAAACAAAAAAAAATTATCCATAAATAAAACGTGAATTATGGGGTTTAGTTACTGCATTAAAGACTGATAAGGAGTATTTTATGGAAGCTAATGTAGTTATAGAAACAGATTGTTTACCATTAATAGGAATGATTACTAATTGTTCTTCTCTAGATATAGCTATGTTAAGGTGGATATCTTATATTAAATTTATTAATCCCGTTTTAAATCATATTTCTGGAAAAACTAACTCTGTTGCAGATATGCTTTCTAGGGCTAAGTTTGAAGATGATGACATGATTGAAATTGAATTAAATGTGATTAATTATATTTTTGATGTTTACGTGTATGAAAAATTTAATGAAAATGAATATGAGGGAATTTGGTATGATATAGGACATTATCTTAGCACTTTGAAGCAATTACTTGTTTGCTCAGCTAATAGATTTAGAAACATTAGGAAACGTGCATTTAATTTCTTTCTTTATGATGGTTTTATTTGGCATCATGCAAAAGGGAAATATAGATATCCTCAACGAGTTTTAGGAAGTAAAAATCTTCAAAATAGAGTTATGATAGATATGCATGAAACTTTTTGGGGCTGACAGGATGACGTATACTAGATCTACAGGATTTATGCCTGCAGAACTAATGTATTGTCAGAAGCCGATTTTTCCTATCCAGACCCAGATTCTTTCATGGATGACACTTCCGTGGAATAATGAGATGACTCGTGAAGATCTGATTTCTGTTAGGATTATGGAGTTAAATATAGGAAATAAAATGATTGAAGAAGCTGTACAAAAAATTAGAGAATCACGTCTTAGAAATAAAATATATTTTGATAAAAACATAGACTTAGGCCTCGTACTGTAGAAGTAGATGATTGGGTTTTAGTTTATGATAGTACTTTTGTTAGGAAAAAATTAATAAAAAGATGGTTTGGTCCGTATGTGGTTGTAACTGTATTTGATAATGGTACATTTAAACTTAGAGAATTTGATGGTTCTTTGTTGAAGAATTTGATTGCAAGGAAAAGAGTTAAACTGTTGAAGAAGAGAAATAATGAAGAATATGAGATTGATGCTGATGAAAATGAAGATGATGATTAAAATATATGTTTAAAATCAGGTGAAAAAGTTCTAATTGAAGATTCTTTGATTTTTTGTGTATATGCATGGCATTACTGCATGAGTTAAAAGGATATGTTCAAATTTATTTAAAAAACTCAAGTAGAATTTAAGATGTAAAAATATCTTATATTTTTTTGATTGAAGCATAAAAAACTCGTGCTTATATGAACTGAATCAGATAGTTAAATAGAAATTTTGGAATTGGAAGCTTGTGTAGGAAAAGGTAGCCTTATTATGAATACACGTATATGCTAAAAATTTTATCCATTAGTAAGTGGGATTTTTTGTATCTTGCTATTTATTCCTTATGAGATCTGACCTCTGAATGAATTAAAAAAAAATAAAACTTCATACTCAATTAGCTTATGTGTATGTGTTTGTTGTTGGTGTGCTATGTTTGGCTAGTAGGCGGGTGGAACAACCTTGGTCGGGTGATCAAGGCCATGAGCTGACGCTAGTTTCATCATAGGCCTAACCTTTATGTTGTCATGCACCTGCATGGGTCGGTAAGCGGGTGGAGTTACTCTAGTCGGGCCATCAGAGCCACGAGCTGACGTCTATTTCATGTAGGACTCACACAGTTTTGTCAGGCACTATGCTAGGTTAGTTGACAAGTGGAATAAACTTGGCCGGGTGGACAAGTCCAAGAGTCACACCCAATTTCGGTATAGGCCGATTTGTTAAAAATAAATAAAAAGCTGAGTTGGGATGAAGTAATAAAGCAAAAGAAAAATGATATGAAAAAAGAAATGAAAGGACAGTCAGACCATAGGAAATAAAAGTAGGAGGCATATAATTCTATTACCTGATGAACAAAGTTTGGGTATATGCTGTTATGCAGAATAAGTTACTTATTCTAAGCAAGTGACATGAACAGAAGGACTATGACACTTATGATTTATTCTTATAAATGCTTGTTTAAATCTGGATTTAGAAATATGACATGATATTTATATGACTTATATCTACTTTGTTTTTTTAGATGATTTGTACTAATCTTTTTAATTGCACAAAGTATGAATGCATGATAAAATAAAACTTTGAAAAAATTAAGAAACTTATTTTCAAAAGAATTTGATATGTTCCACTTGAATCTGCAGGTTGGCCCATCAAGACGATGTGCAGGTTTAGTGGGGGCGGATGTCGAAAAGAATTTCTTACTCTTAAAATATTGCTAAAATTAAAAGATTGATTGATTGATATAAGTTTGGTTAAATTATGAAAATTTTGGCTAATGTTCGATTTTAGTTGTTGCACAATAAGACGTTTGATGATGAATATCAAGATGGGAAGTATTTATCTAGGTGTTTTCTAATATAATTAAGGGTATAGATGTAAAATCAAGGGTTAGTTAAGGGTTTGTCTATGTTTGAAAAGTAAATGCAAGGGTATTTAAGGGTTAAACGTAGGTTTTGATCTTGTTTCATAGGGTTCAAGCTTAATTTTAAGGTTAATTAAGGGTTATTTCAAAAGTCTAGAGGGTTATGGAAGGTTAGAAGATTAACATGGCTTGAAGTTAGTTGAAGGGTAAACCTATGGTTAAGAGATTAATTAAGTAGGTTTTAGTCTATAAATGAGTTAATAAATAGGACAAATATAATAAATGGAACCTTCGTAAAATATTTCAAATAAAAAAGTATGTTAATTATTAAGGTTATGGTATTTATTGATGGGTTTCATTTAATTTATTCTAAAAGTTTGTATTTATTCTAAAGTAATTAAATAAATAAAAAGGAATTGAAAGGATGTATTTAAATCTAATGTCTATGGTCCAGTAAATATTTAATTGAATGGTTGTGTGTATTTTTGGGAAAAACAAATAGAAGAAATTTCCACGCCTAAAATCTCATTGAAGTGTTGTTGAATTAAAGAAGAGTTAATATAGGCTGCATGGATCAGTTATCTAAAGGAAAATGTGGGCTATGGTGGGCTACTCTCATCTATATAATGAGGGAGTACGTACTCACAAGCTCATGTGATTTTTCAGGTACTCTATATTCCTTTGCTCTAGACTATAGTCATTTATGCACACATTTCCATGACTATTCTGTGGCAGGAGGAGAGAGAAGTCCATCTCTTACTTTTGTCCTTCAATTAATGGAAAGCAAAGTTTTTTTGCTTTGGGAAATGATCGATGTAGAGACAAGGGAGTTTTGTTTTTTTACTCTTCTTTAATTTGATGTCTGCTTCTATTTTCTTCTTTTTTTTTCTCTCCTTTCTTTAATGTTTTTTATTCTTTTCTCCTACTCCTCTTTTATACTTTTATTTGTCCTTTCTCTTCTCCCTCTCCCTCCCTTTCTCTGCCGGCAGTGTAGTAGAGCTGCGTGCGCAGCAGAGAGAGAGAGAGAGAGAGAGAGAGAGAGAGAGAGAGAGAGAGAGAGAGAGAGAGAGAGAGAGAGAGAGAGAGAGAGAGAGAGAGAGAGAGAGAGAGAGATAGAGAAAGAGAGAGAGAGAGAGAGGAGATATTAGTTTTTTATGATTTTTTTATTCTATTTGTTTAGTTTTTTGTTTTTTCCTCCCTCCTTGCAGTCGACGGTGGGGCCTTCCGACAAACACACACACACACACACACACAGAGAGAGAGAGAGAGAGAGAGAGAGAGAGAATTTGCAAGCTCCTCCCTAGTTAGAACACTAGGATCTTTGAGTTATGGCTTTTGTTCTTATCCTACAATATATCCCGTCAGATCTTTTCTCATGAGATGAGCTTCCATTCATGAGGACCAAGATGGATAGTTTTCTCTATCTAATTTCTGAATTTGGAGACTATCTCCCATTCTTTCTTCACCTGTACTATCAAATCTTTGACCTTATGAGTAATGAATGTACCTTTACTTCAAGATTTACTCCTTTCATCCTTTTGATTTCTATCGTGTGTCTTCCTTCAGCCTTCCCTTCAAACTTTTTCCTTTTGAATATTTAAGTGTTAAATTTTGTATCTCTGCAGTAGTCAGGGTCTTTTTTTCTTTAGACATAGACAGATTACATTCTAACTTAGATTTTGAGTGCTCATTACCATAAATATTTACACTCTA
Source organism: Ceratopteris richardii (assembly GCA_020310875.1). Taxonomy (NCBI): domain Eukaryota; kingdom Viridiplantae; phylum Streptophyta; class Polypodiopsida; order Polypodiales; family Pteridaceae; genus Ceratopteris; species Ceratopteris richardii. The sequence goes on along the minus strand of CM035419.1, from coordinate 84,790,149 downwards.
CACAGAGATCTGATCAAATCTTTGATCATCGAGATTGCAACTGTTTAAAAAGTCACCCATCACTTTTACACATAAAATATTCCTACTCACACTTCTCTCAGCTTGATTACAATTAAAATCTTAAATTTTTATCTTAGATGCATCAACTATAGAATTCAACATGTACAAAATGATTTCTCCACTGGCTAAGCATAGAAGGAGAATTAGGAGAAAGATGAAGATGCTATTCTCTGAAAAGATAGCTTCTATTCATCTGAATTTACATATGATAGAAAATTCTCACATTCAAACTAATCTACTCACCTTCTATTCATCGACTCTTCTTCTCTTCTATCTGCTACATCTATATACAAGTATATATAGGCATTTACATCAGGATTCATCACTAATACAAAGTATCTTTGAACTATTTACAAGGTTAATATACATGGGTTTTCAAAAGATATCTCTTTGAATCTTCTCTTCACTTTATGATTTATCCTTTGTCATTTTCTTCATTCTCTATTTTTCAATCCTCTTTATAATCATCAATTTATGATTGTCTTGCTCCAAAAATCTCAACCAGTACTTAAGTACCTTCCACTAAAGTCCACATGTAATAAAGTGATACATAGCAGATGGTTGGACCACACCCTTCAGAAATAGGAGATGATTGAAGTACATCCTAAGAGAGGGGATTAGGAGTTCAAGTCTCCTTTAGTTTGTTACATTGGTATTAGAGAGGTTGTGTATTCAAATCTCCTATAGTTCATAACATTGGTATCAAAGCCTAGGGAGCAGCCTTGGGAAAGGTGGATTGACCCAATGGCATCAAGAAAAGGCACTTGGACACTTTATCATGTTAAAGGGTAGGAACTGGAAGGCGGTTCTTTGCAAACTCTATCCAAGAGAGATTAGGATGTATTTCTGAATAATTAGGTCGGATTGAGGCATGTTAGATTCCCTTCTAAAGTTCTCAAAACAACATTTCCAAATCTAATCAGTTAGCATGGAAGTGCGAACTCCTTGGCCAAAATTTTGTGGCACTTGATTGAGAGTTCAAGATACAAAACATTGCGGAGAACAAGGTTCAAGATACTAAGGTTGAGAACAGGATTCAAGACACCAAGGTTGTGAATAGGGTTCACGAAACGATTCAAGGTTGAGGACATGGATTCAAGGGTATCAAGGGGGATAAAAAACTCATCACTGAGGATAGAGGGATAATTGAGTATATCATTGAGGACAATGATCAACCAATAGTGGAAAAATTTAATAGAGTGATAAAAGTAGGAGATGGTTGAGGCACACCATTGAAAGATAGGAGATGGCTGAACTACACCCAAAGATGGAGGATTAGGAAACAATTTTCAACCATGGAGTTTGGGGCAAGTGTTTAGCCCATCACATTCCTAACCAAGAGTTTGTGAGTTCTAATCTCCTATAGTTCATAAGACCAGTAATGGTAGGTGTACCTGCCACTTGAGCTTAGTCTCTCTAGATTCAAGTTAATTCAGATTAACTTGAGTTAGAAGGCACTTTGGGGAAAGATTTCTTCCCATGCTCCCTATGGAAGTTGGGCCCAATAAAGTTTTCTTCACAACCTTTAGACTTAAGAACTACGCTAAGTGGATCAGTTGTTTAAGAGAGCACATGAACTTATTCTTAAGACTATTCTTGAGATCTTTGACCAAACATATGAGTGACCAAACAATGTAGAATTCAAATCTATCTCAATCTATAGGACCCCAAGATCATATATTTACTTTGTTATATTCTTCCCCACTTGGGAAAATGTTTTGTCCTTGAATATAATGCTTTATATAGTAATTGTAGACAACCCTACAACAACATGCATGTGAGATCAACTATGGTGTATGTGGTAGAAAAGACAAAATAGCATTTGTACTGTGTTTGGGTTCGTGGGTAATCAAAGCCGTTATATATTCTTCATGGACGGACCCAATTGAAGAATGTGTGTCTAGCATAAAAAAGACAAAATAGAGCAATCACATCATTTACAAGATGTGTGAAAAAAAGAGGAAAGAGAATAGAAATACATTGATAATTGATGAACCTTGGATATCTAGCATGATTGTGTATGATTCAAGTTTGATTCTTGTATAAGAGGACAAAAAACGATCACCTCATTCAAGAAAGATGGGAGAAAGTAAAAGAGAGACTACCAAAATCTAGACCAAGATTGCTACCATCCATTCAATGCATGAAAATTGGATGTATACTATTCAAAGAAGATTTTACGTGGCTAGAATGTAAACCAAACCGTTGGATCCTTCGTTGATCTAATGGCCTAAAAACAAAATTCTCTTCCATTTAATGTCACGGCCTAAGAGCCATCCGATTAACATCACATCCAATCGACATTATTAAAAGATTCTCAATCTTCTACAAGGGGACTTGCATGCTTTGGATTGATATGCCCATCCAATGGTGCATAGTTAGTGTTATATTTCCTTCCTTCTTTCAATCTCCATCTTTAAATATCGTCAATATCCAAGGGCCAAGTTCAAAGTGGGATAAATGACTTCAAATTTTGTCGTTCATGAAACTAGCAAGGGAGGAAATATCGCATTTTTCAACACATTTTAAATGTTTTGACTACTCCAAGCCAAGGGATACCTATGCCTCACCTAGTTGATTGAGGCTCTAGATTGAGGCAACCACCCTCATGTCATTGGTTCATTAGTAATCACCCCCTAATCTAAAAAACCCATAGAGGGTTGAACTTTTTCCCTAATGATCTGGGGTCCCATATCACTCCATTTTATTTCACATTGATGTGCGAGTGATACTTATCCTAAAGCCAAAATAGCTTTATAGAGTACGCTGTCACTTTAAGTCTTTAAAAGAATTTCAAAGTTTCATGCATTACCTCTAACTTGATATTATAGGTTTTGATTCCATTGCATGATCGTTTCTTGATCTCCTGTTTTTCTTTGGAAACTTGAAAACCTGTGGATACAAAATCCACTGTGTAAGAAAATAACAGCACAACGGAATACACCTGTAGACAGAGTTGAGAGAAAAACACAGACAAAGATAGACCCAGACTAAGAGATAGAGAACTCAAATTCTTAGATGGCGGAGCGTAATGCAATTACAATGATGGTGCTGTCCACCGGTGCGCTCCCACTATGGAGCTTAGATGGCCATCTAGATAGACTCTAGATGAAGGGCTTACTAGTGCATAAGCTATGTAAAGCTCAACCTGGGCTGTGCTTATGTAGCTTTTACAAGGCGATTCGGTATAGATAAATGTAGTTGGGAGATACAAAATAGTCGGTAAAATATATTATCCGAGAATTTCTCCATGACCAGAAGTCCTACCGTCTCGGCCCTACCAAAAAACGGGAGATACCCGGACCCGACAGAAGGGGGCAAGCCCCCCTCTGCACTGCCCCATGAAGGTTCTATGGGGAAACCGCGCAAGGCCACAGGACCTTTATTTTCACCTTAAATGGCGACCCAATGGCTTGGAAGTTTATGCCCTACCTAACCTAATGGCTAGGCTCACAAAGATCATCTACAACCATCAACGGTCACACATAGACCTCATCTAACTTGGAAGTTAGGGTTCCACAAATATCTGGGCTCTCATAATGGATTCTCTTCATAATGGGGGCCTTACAAGTTAGAGCACCATGGATCATTTGTGGTCACATGAGGGTGGAGTATTGAGCATATTTAACACCCCCCCTCAATGTCAACCCGATGGTGAACTTCCTCTTTGGTCAAATCCCAAGCTTTGGAAAGTGTCGAAGAAGCTGCTCTCTCCCAGAACCCTTGCTGAAGATGTCTACTCCGATTTCTTCAGTAGGACAATAGCTTATCTCCACGACCCCATCCTCAATCAACTCATGCACATAGTGATACTGAATTTCTATGTGCTTGGTACGTGCATGGAAAACAAGATTTTTGGCGATGGGCATGCAACTTTGGTTGTCACACTTCAACTCTGTAGCCTCTTATCCTTGTATTCCTATGTGCCATAGGATCCTCCACAACCATACTGCTTCACATGTTGCAACACATGCAACTTTGTACTTAGCTTCAGTCGAAGATAATGCTACAGTCGGTTGCTTCTTACTAATCCAAGAGAAAATCTCTGATCCTAAAGAAAAGCAATATCCAAAAATTGATTTTCTGGTATCAATATCTCTTGCCCAATCTAAGTCATAGTATCCGACCAGAGATGATCCTTCTTCATAAAGAATACCATAATCAGTAGTTCCCTTCACATAGCTAAGTATCCGTATGCTTTCCTTCCAATGAGTTTGGCAAGGCTTATTAGAGAACCTCCTTACTACTCCAACAACACGAGAGATGTCTCCTCTGCTATTGCACAAGTAGATGAGACTTCCAACTAATTTCCTGTATCTTCCAATATCCATTGGAGGTGAAGTATCTTCAATCGATAAATTTGTGTTGACCTCCATAGGTGTAGAAATTTCCTTGCAATCCTCCATGTCGAATGCCTTCAATATCTGCCTTGCATACTTTTGTTGAGAGATGAAAATCTTCCCTGGTTCATGCCAAAATTCAAGACGTAAGCAATAATGCATTAAGCCCAAGTCTGTCATTTCAAATTCTGAACAGAGTGCATCTTTTGATTGTTGAGGAAGAGCATCATCATTTCCGGTAATCACAAGGTCATCTACATAGAGTACAAGCACAATTGTCTTCCCTCCTTTCTTTAGAACATACAAGTTAGCATCAGAAGCACATCTTTTGAACCTTAGATCCAAGAGATACTTATCTATCCATTGTTACCATGCTCTAGGGCCTTGTTTTAGCCCATATAATGCCTTCTTCAGTTTACATACCTTGTTCTCTGAATGGGGAGCCTCAAATCTTGGTGACTGAGACACATATACCTCCTCCTTGAGGTCTCCATTTAGGAACACTAATTTGACATCCATGTGATAGACTGGCCAACACTTATGTAGAGCCACAGCTAGTACCACTCAGATAGTAGTCATTCTTGCAGTTGAGGCAAATGATTCACAAAAGTCAATGCCTTCAACTTGTGAGTAGCCTTGTGCAACAAGTCTTGCTTTATTTTTTTCTAGAGTACCATCAGCCTTGTACTTTAACTTCCAAACCCACTTGGTGCCAATGACTTTACGCTTAGGGGGTTGATCCACTAGCTCCCAAGTTCCATTCTTCATGATATTGTTGTATTCTATTTGCATGGCAGCCCTCCAATTCGGATCATGGAGTGCCTCTTCCACATTGCTTGATTCCTTCCCTTCTTCTTGAATGAGATCAGCCATCAAGGATGTGTTTACAATATGGGCGCTTGCTCGTCTCTGTTCCTCTATTCTTTGTGATCGCCTTGGTCCATCTGCAACCTCTTCTAGTGACTCTTGGATGGGGTTTGTTGAATCATAGAGCTGCCTCACCCAACATGGTAATGGCTTTTCCACTTGGGTGTTGGCAGGTTGATGACTTTCAAACTCATCATCTGAAGATGATGCTTCCTTCTCTTGTGTAGAAGGGATAGCTCTTGGGCCAGGTTCATAGTCCATTGCCCCTTCGCCTCATGATAAAGTGGAAGCTTCTCTTTTCCTCCTCCACTACATGTGGCTGCTCCTCCTTAAACACCACATCATGACTTGCCATGATCTTCTTAGCCTCTGGGTCATAAAGCTTATAAGCCTTCTTATCTTCACTGTACCCTAGGAAGATACATTTGATGCTTTTTGGTTGAAGCTTGTTTCTCTCCCTATCTAGAACATGTACATAACATTCACTTCCAAATACTTTGAAATGGGAAACACAAGGCTTTTTACCAGTGTAGGATTCTTGTGGAGTCTTTCCATCAAGTGCCTTGGTGTAGCTTCGATTGAAGATGTAGATAGCAATGTTGACAACCTCTACCTAAAATTGATTAGGCAAACCCTTTCCTTTCAACATGCACCTTGCCATCTCCATGATGGTTCGATTCCAACATTCTTCAACACCATTCTATTGAGGACTATGTGCCACTATGATTTGATGCTTGATTCCCTTACTCTTGTAGAAATCTTCAAACTCTATTGATGTGAACTCACCACCACTATTTGTCCTAAATTTCTTCATCTTCTTCCCTGTTTCAGTTTCAACAACCTGAAGCCATTCTTTAAACTTACCAAAAGCTTGAGCCTTATCCCGAAGGAAGTACACCCACATCTTCCTGCTATAGTCATCGACAAGTAACATGAAGTAGGAAGATCCACCCAAGGCCTATGTAGGCATTTTTCCACACAAGTGAGCATGCACCAACTCTAGAGGATAGCTTGCCATGTTCTTGCTTTCTTGTGGAAATGCCTTCCTTTGTCGCTTGCCCATCATGCAAGCTTCACATGGTTCCGTTATTTCTACAGTCGATGGTAGGTGTGCAACCATACCTCTACGATGCATCTCCTTCACTACAGGGTATCCAATGCTGCCGAATCTCTCATGCCATAGCTTACTTGTGCCCATGTTTGTAGTGGCTATAAGAGGACAAAACTCATACAGGTTATTCCTCCTTATGCCAGTCCCAACAATGTTGTTGTTACTGTCCATAATCTTAGCTATTGTCTTATTGAAAGATACTTGATGACCTTGATCAGTTATAGAATCTACTGAAAGTAGATTTCTTTCTATTTGTGGAACGTTATCAGAGAGATCCTCTCTCCGTTCTTTGATAAGAAATAAAGGAAAAATTTATTAAGGAGTTTTCTTTCAATCGTTACATATAAATTCTTAAACAAATAAGCTTAATATGAACTTTTGATTTGACTAAACCAATCCTTGAGTATTTGCAGGTTGAAAAAGATGGTGTGCATTAAGCAAGAACATCTAATTGAACAAGATGAAGTGAATATGTGAAACTTCATATATAAGAATGTGTGGATGCCCTTAAGTGCCTCTAATGTGAAGGGTTATGGGAGTATCAAATTAGGATGTTTTATATATATATATATAAGTATACATCTTGCAATGGTCTAAATGTACAAGATTATAATGTTTTGATGTATCTTTACTCTAGTTTTGATTCAAGAAAACATTCTCAACGATAGCTAGATGTGTAAAGGGAAAACCTTAAGTGAGTATTTTAAATAATAATATAATTGTTTGTGATGTGTTACCATATGTGTTTGTAATGTGTGCATCTATTGAAGTTATAATTTAATGATGATATTGAAGCTATAAAAGAATTAAAATAAAACAAAGAAAAATAAAATATGTGTGAAGTCTAAGTTTAAGTTTAAATTTAAGTATATATGATTGTGTGTTAACTAAAGTTTTGTTGTGTGCATGAGTGTGTTTGTGTGAGTTATGCATTAGTGAACTGTGAGCGCATGCATGGAAATCTGTATGTTTATATGTGTGTTGCATTTGGAGTTTTAGGGGTCGTGTATACTTCTTCTGCAGGCGCAACCAAGCGTGAGGGGAAGAATCATTCGAGAGAGAGTTCTCTGGAGAGGTACGTTGGGGCATTGTTCGAGGGCAGCTGGAGGAGAAAGATTCATCTACTTTTTCCCGTGAAGAGACGACTTTGATAGAAAGCAAGGAGGCCAATATTCAAAAATGAATCGGGCAAGGTTGGCGGACGTTTTTCATCTTCTGTTGACAGAGCTAGACATTTGATTTACTGCAGGAAGATGAGAGGGAGGCAAGCTGTTGAAGGAGGAACTGCTGATTTTGGAAACTCTTGAGGTAGATGATCAGTTTCGCATTGGATTACACATCTGTTGTGCACTTCTGAGTATTCGGTTTCCTACTTCTTGTTCGCTTCATGGAACGCTGTGAGATTTAGAAGATGCTTTCGACATTGAAGGCTTGGATGCAGAAATGTCTACAAAACTCTAACATCAATAACTATTGAAGGTTTGATGGGAATTGCGCTTAGTTTGATCCATTAATAACACTGGTGGTTGAATGTTTGCCTTCCAATCGAAAGAAAGGTTACTCTCAGGCGAAGAATATGTGGATTTTTTTGGTAACTAGAAGCAATAGAGGAATCGTGCTTTGAATAAAGTCTGTCTACTAGTCATTTCGTTCTCTGTCATCTTGTTCACGAATGATACGGGAGCACTGAGGAAATCATGAACCAGCAAATGATAGCTGGAGAGAAAGTTGCGGCGACAATCCGAATTGTAAGTCCATCCTTGTTTCGGCTGTATCTCAATTCTCATTTTTCTGGTCATCCATCTCTGTCAATAATTTTAATTTTCATGACTGCGCTCTTCTTCTGATAATGGCTATACGACTTCAGTAATACTTTGAAAATATCTGAAAGTTCTGCTTATACCTATCTCTACTTTTAATACAAGCAATTCTCTGTCATTTTTTTCGCTTTGAGCAGTAACTCGAAGAATATCTACGCCAAAACTCCTGTCATGAATTGCTCCACTATATTATAATCATATATGTTACGTTGAAATTTATTTCATTTGCGCCTGCAACTTCGAAGTAGCATTTTTCATGGTTCAATCTGAATGTTTGAAATTTAGTTCCTATGATACTGTGCTAAATCTAACAAGTTTTTTTGTTTCACCTACTCCGATACGCTTTCCTGGTGTGCTAAGAATTCCCTGTTGATGGTCTTTCTGCAACCAGAAAAATCAAATCAGATTACGCAATGATTAGATAATTGTGATTAAATTAATATATTGATAGGCGTAGCTGACGTGTATGGAAATGTTAAATTAAAAAATACTGTGCAATACATGTTTGGTCTCAAATTACTAGGAGTTTAATCATGCTCTGCTTTACGATGTTATGAAGTGTTTGGATACTTGAATTTATCAGCATTCACAGTTATGATGTGCAAATTTTGAATGCAACTATGAGACATTTCTGACTACAAGTCAACAAATGTTAAGTCAACGTTCTTCTATTAATTATGCTTAGTCATTCTGATTAGACGTTTAATGAAGAGAGCAAAGCTTATATTTAACTTATAACACTCATAATATTGTCATTTTTATTGGCACTTACTATCTACAAGCCTCCGATTCTTGTTTTTTTAACGTTTGCTCATAGACCTCATTGTAAGGAAATATATCAGTTAACCATTGATTCACTTTGATGAGGATGATTGCTTAAACTTGATTGCTTTCAGGTTTACGAAGGCTTTCAAATTTTGTTGCAGTAATTTTTGCTTGGTTTTTTTTTTTCCTTTTCTCAAGTGAATTCAAATCCGATAAATTATCATTAATTAGTTACCTTGCATGATTTTAACTATTCATAAACAAAGTTATGTCATTTTTTTTTTATTATGAAGTTTCCACATCTTGGTGATGAAACCTTTTTGAATTGTTTTATGATCCCATCTTGGCATTCTTATTACCTTACCTTGTGGTGTGGTAACCTGCAATGATTTTATCACTTCTAAACACTTGATTTCAAATGCTACTTTATTGTGAATCCAAAGCTAAATGCTATATCACGTGAGTTGCTCCAAGCACCCTGCGTGCGCCGTATGAGTGGGGGTTGGCTTGATCCACCAACCATTGCTTTCGCGCCGACATTGGTGAACCCGACGTGAAGAAACGGCCTTGCAGCTCACGTATAAATCTTTAAATTTTGCTTGCATGTGCATACATTATATCGACAGGTTAAATTGCAGAAGCTTCTTCATCCGTGGGAGCTGTGGCTGTGTCATTGGAACCTTGCACTCTTCTAGGTGTTGAGGGCTGTTCCCTAGGGAACTGAGCGCCTCCACAAAGAGTGGCAAGTAGCTGTCCTCATCTCGCCACCCCTCTCATCGACATTAGAAGCAGGAATTTTTGCACATTCATCCATTAGCAATAGATGTATTAGATTTTGATCCTATTAAAAAAATTGTATAAATTTTCACAGACACTTTTTGAGCCTCTTCTTCGATTCAGATTGCAAGTATTGATCTATCCTCTAATACTTCTTGTTTCTCAAATATCAATGGGTAAAATGAAAGCAGTTAATTTAAACACACATAAAATGAACTCTACTATGGAGGGCTTAATTAAGAATGCAAATTTGGAACTAGGAGTGCAAGTCAAAGATTTAGAGGATAAGCTAAACTCATCAAATCAAGCAAAATTTAAAGAAGTATTCATGTCAATTGACAAGTTAAGTGAGTTTTCAAACTCAAATAGTGTGATGTGTGGAATTTTACAAGAAATTGTTAAAAAATTAAAGAGCCAAATAGATGATTTGACCAAACAAGTCAAAGAACTCCCTAAATGCAAGTGCAAACATGAGCATGAAATGCAAAGTTTATCTCCAAAATTGCCTAATGAAACCCATATGAATGAGTATAGGAGATTCACCTATAGGGCTATGAATAGGAAAGTATATCCGTTAAGATGCTTTTGGTGTGACCAACTAGGTCATATGTATGAGGATTGTGTTGCTTATAATAATGCATGTCAAATTCACTTAGTCATTACACATGACCTTAAGATTTGTGATTATCAAACACAACTACCTTTGCGTTTAAACTTAGGTCGAGGAGGGATGAGAGAGTACTTTGACCAAACAAAATATAGTCCTAAAATCAAACTTCAGAAACAATAGAAACCTAAGAGTCATGATGAGAAAAGCAATGTATGTCAATCAAATTTTATGAACACCAAGATTGTGACTAAAAGTGAATGCTTGGACAATGATCAAAACCTTCTTAAATCTAAATCTATGAGTAACATTGAATTTCAAAAGGATCAAGATACATTGAAAAAGATTAAGAAAAAAGAAGAAGTAAGGATAAAAGATGATGAAAATGAACAATCAATTGATGGAAATAAAGACATACATGAGGTTAAAACAGAACCTAAAGTCATAGAAAATGACAATAAATGTGACCAAAATAAAAATGATGAAAGAATAGTACAAACATCTGAAGATGAAAATCTTCAAATTCAATTAGAACATGACAAGAATATGGAAAAATGGGTACAAGAAGCCATATGGAAGATTGAAAATAATACCAAAAACTCATTTAAAGTTAAGAAAAAGGAGAAGAATTTAAGAGAGTAGTTTTATTATGATGGAATTGTTTATTGAAGATAAAACTTTTCAATTTTTGTTATTGCTTGCTGTATATATGCCTGTTTTCCTAAAGTTGAGAAATATATACCTAAATTATTTTGTTTAATGAAGTTTTATGCTTGGAAAAGCTAGTTAAAAGCTTATGATAAAGTTTTACATTATGATTTGCTTAACCAAAAGAATACTAAAATATGAAAACACAAAGTTTGTTGATTACAAAATAAACTAAAACATGTTTGAAATTATATGCACAATATGCTTGCAAATAAGTTTGATCAATATGCTTGTCATTTACTAATAGGAAGAAATCTTTTATGATGAACAATCATGAAGAACATTATTATAATGAAATGATGAATATTTTGAACAAAATGATTTTTGTTTACTTTTAAAATAAAGAAATATACATGATATAAATATGATCATGATAAATAAGGAAGAACATGAAAATATGATACAATATGATGATGATTATATTATACTATGGACATTATGATTTTTCCTAAAAAAATTATGAACTTTGTTACATAGGTTGAAAAACCTAATGTGAAACTTATGATTGCATTATATAGGTTGAAAAACCTAATGTGAAATTTATGAATTTATGATAATGAATTTCTTATGATGAAATTTATGCCATGATGAAGATGAATCTGATAGAATATATGAATTTCTAATGAAGATTACTTGTTTTGTAGCTTCTACTTTATGATTTCTTACAGGTTCTAAAGATGAATAGATCAAAGCAATTGAAGATTTTATGCCAAAAGTTCTAATGAAATTAAAGAGAGCTAAAGATGGAGTCAATATAGATCAGGTGAAAAAGTTCTAAACCTGATTTATGCTTTAATTTATTATGAAAGTTCATGCATTATCATAATTAGATATGTACATTCTTCAGATAGGTTAAGAAACTTCTTAAAATTATGAAAAGTACAATTTACACTGAAGTAGGAATGTGCTTGAAGAGAAGATAGGGATTAGAGACCTATGGCTGTCATATGAATAGATGTCGGAACGCTTATCTTGCAACTCCTAGTAGAAGTAGGCTTGCTTTATATAGGTAAGCTTCCTTAAATCTGACCCATTTTTCTAAAGAGATCCTAGTTTCCGCTTTAGCTTACCTCTAGATCCTTTGCTCTGATTAGGGGTTAAGCCTTTCCCCTTCATCAAAAAAGTTGCGAAGAAAAATTGAAAGCAATACATTAATGGTTGCTGCATATGAAAAGAGAAACAAACAATGATGACAAAAAGAAAAAATTATGATGAAAAAAGAGATGAAAGAAAAATCAAATCATTTCAATGATTCAGTTGTGGTCTTGAAATCACTTCTGAATTGAAAAGAGGGTTATATAAGGCGAAAGCATGGTAGAGGGGAATTAGTTTTTTGTATCTTAATGGCAAGTGGCTAGGAGATGAGGATAGAAGGCTTATATAACATATTCTTTACTTATGAACAGAGTTAATAGAAGAGTTAGTACGAATACTATTTGAATGACTTCTATAGTTTCTTTCTAAAACCTGTTTTTCAACTCATGCATTGAACGAAAAGGTTGAAATTCAAGCTTACATAATTTTATAAGTTTTCTTTGCTATCAGAAGATGTACTAATAATAGAAGAATTTTTTATAGACTATTTGCATTTGAGTCATGAATAATTTTCAAAAGAATTTGATATTGCCTTCTCTGATCTGCAGGTTTGGCCCATCAAAGGACGATGAGCAGGTTTAGAGGGGGCGAATGTCGGAGAGATCCTCTCTCCGTTCTTTGATAAGAAATGAAGGAAAAATTTATTAAGGAGTTTTCTTTGAATGGTTACATATAAATTCTTAAACAAATAAGCTTAATATGAACTTCTGATTTGACTAAACCAATCCTTGAGTATTTGCAGGTTGAAAAAGATGGTGTGCATTAAGCAAGAACATGTAATTGAACAAGATGAAGTGAATATGTGAAACTTCATATATAAGAATGTGTGGATGCCCTTAAGTGTCTCCAATGTGAAGGGTTATGGGAGTATCAAATTAGGATGTTTTATATATATATAAGTATACATCTTGCAATGGTCTAAATATACAAGATTATAATGTTTTGATGTATCTTTACTCTAGTTTTGATTCAAGAAAACATTCTCAGCGATAGCTAGATGTGTAAAGGGAAAACCTTAAGTGAGTATTTTAAATAGTAATATAATTGTTTGTGATGTGTTACCATATGTGTTTGTAATGTGTGCATCTATTGAAGTTATAATTTAATGATGATATTGAAGCTATAAAAGAATTAAAATAAAACAAAGAAAAAAAAAATATGTGTGAAGTCTAAGTTTAAGTTTAAATTTAAGTACATATGATTGTGTGTTAACTAAAGTTTTGTCGTGTGCATGAGTGTGTTTGTGTGAGTTATGCATTAGTGAACTGTGAGCGCATGCATGGAAATCTGTATGTTTATATGTGTGTTGCATTTGGAGTTTTAGGGGTCGTGTATACTTCTTCTGCAGGTGCAACCAAGCGTGAGGGGAAGAATCATTCGAGAGAGAGTTCTTTGGAGAGGTACGTTGGGGTGCTGTTCGAGGGCAGCCGGAGGAGAAAGATTCATTAACTTTTTCCCGTGAAGAGACAACTTTGATAGAAAGCAAGGAGGCCAATATTAAAAAATGAATCGGGCAAGGTTGGCGGATGTTTTTCATCTTCTGTTGACAGAGCTAGACATCTGATTTACTGCAAGAAGATGAGAGGGAGGCACGCTGTTGAAGGACGAAGTGCTGATTTCGGAAAATCTTTAGACTTGAGGGAGATGATGAGTTTCGCATTGGATTACACATCTATTGTGCACTTCTGAGTATTCAGTTTCCTACTTCTTGTTCGCTTCATGCAACGCTGTGAGATTTAGAAGATGCTTTCGACATTGAAGGCTGGGATGCAGAATGTCTACAAAACTCTAACATCAATAACTATTGAAGGTTTGATGGGAATTGCGCTTAGTTTGATCCATTAATAACACTGGTGGTTGAATGTTTGCCTTCCAATCGAAAGAAAGGTTACTCTCAGGCGAAGAATATGTGGATTTTTTTGGTAACTGGAAGCAATAGAAGAATCGTGCTTTGAATAAAGTCTGTCTACTAGTCATTTCGTTCTCTGTCATCTTGTTCACGAATGATACGGGAGCACTGAGGAAATCATGAACCAGCAAATGATAGCTGCAGAGAAAGTTGTGGCGACAATCCGAATTGTAAGTCCATCCTTGTTTCGGCTGTATCTCAATTCTCATTTTTCTGGTCATCCATCTCTGTCAATAATTTTAATTTTCATGACTGCGCTTATCTTCTGATAATGGCTATACGACTTCAGTAATACTTTGAAAATATCTGAAAGTTCTGCTTATACCTATCTATACTTTTAATACAAGCAATTCTCTGTCATTTTTTTCGCTTTGAGCAGTAACTCGAAGAATATCTACGCCAAAACTCCTGTCATGACCGAGTGCTTTGCATATGCTTAGTAATTGCTCCACTATATTATAATCATATATGTTATGTTGAAATTTATTTCATTTGCGCCTGAAACTTCGAAGTAGCATTTTTCATGGTTCAATCTGAATGTTTGAAATTTAGCTCCTATGATACTGTGCTAAATCTAACAAGTTTTTTTGTTTCACCTACTCCGATACGCTTTCGTGGTGTGCTAAGAATTCCCTGTTGATGGTCTTTCTGCAACCAGAAAAATCAAATCAGATTACGCAACCATTAGATAATTGTGATTAAATTAATATATTGATAGGCGTAGCTGACGTGTATGGAAATGTTAAATTAAAAAATACTGTGCAATACATGTTTGGTCTCAAATTACTAGGAGTTTAATCATGCTCTGCTTTACGATGTTATGAAGTGTTTGGATACTTGAATTTATCAGCATTCACAGTTATGATGTGCAAATTTTGAATGCAACTATGAGACATTTCTGACTACAAGTCAACAAATGTTAAGTCAACGTTCTTCTATTGATTATGTTTAGTCATTCTGATTAGACGTTTAATGAGGAGAGCAAAGCTTATATTTAATTTATAACACTCATAATATTGTCATTTTTATTGGCACTTACTATCTACAAGCCTCCGATTCATGTTTTTTTACCGTTTGCTCATAGACCTCATTGTAAGGAAATATATTAGTTAACCATTGATTCATTTTGATGAGGATGATTGCTTAAATTGCTTTCAGGTTTACGAAGGCTTTCAAATTTTGTTGCAGTAATTTTTGCTTTTTTTCTTTTTTTCTTTTCTCAAGTGAATTCAAAACCGATAAATTATCATTATTTAGTTACCTTGCATGATTTTAACTATTCATAAACAAAGTTATGTCATTTTTTTTTTTTTTTGATTATGAAGTTTCCACATCTTGGTGATGAAACCTTTTTGAATTGTTTTATGATCCCATCTTGGCGTTCTTATTACCTTACCTCGTGGTGTGGTAACCTGCAATGATTTTATCACTTCTAAACACTTGATTTCAAATGTTACTTTATTGTGAATCCAAAGCTAAATGCTATATCACTTGAGTTGCTCCAAGCACCCTGCATGCGCCGTATGAGTGGCGGTTGGCTTGATCCACCAACCATTGCTTTCGCGCCGACATTGGTGAACCCGACGTGAAGAAACGGCCTTGCAGCTCAGGTATAAATCTTTAAATTTTGCTTGCATGTGCATACATAGTATCGACAGGTTGAATTGCAGAAGCTTCTTCATCCGTGGGAGCTGTGGCTGTGTCATTGGAACCTTGCACTCTTCTACGTGTTGAGGGTTGTTCCCTAGGAAACTGAGCGCCTTCACAAAGAGTGGCAAGTAGCTGTCCTCATCTCGCCACCCCTCTCATCGACATTAGAAGCAGGAATGTTTGCACATTCATCCATTAGCAATTGATGTATTAGATTTTGATCCTATTAAAAAAATTGTATAAATTTTCAGTCACTTTTTGAGCCTCTTCTTCGATTCAGATTGCAGGTATTGATCTATCCTCTAATACTTCTTGTTTCTCAAATATCAATGGGTAAAAAGAAAGCAGTTAATTTAAACACACATAAAATGAACTCTACTATGGAGGGCTTAATTAAGAATGCAAATTTGGAACTAGGAGTGCAAGTCAAAGATTTAGAGGATAAGCTAAACTCATCTTGTTTTATGATCCCATCTTGGCGTTCTTATTACCTTACCTCGGGGTGTGGTAACCTGCAATGATTCTATCACTTCTAAACACTTGATTTCAAATGTTACTTTATTGTGAATCCAAAGCTAAATGTTTTATCACCTGAGTTGCTCCAAGCACCCTGCGTGCGCGGTATGACTGGCGGTTGGCTTGATCCACCAACCATTGCTTTCGCGCCGACAACATAAAACATATTTGAAAGCTTTTTGATATCACCATTAGAGTTAATGAAATAAACTGTACCTTTGCCCTCTATAGGACATCTTGCATTGTTCCCTACCTTTATTGTGATGGGTTCCTTTAGAGGCTGTAAGGAACTGTAAAGGCCTTTTCTACTCGTCATGTGACGAGATGCATCACTGTCCAACACCCATGAGTCATCTGTTCCTGAAATTCAACCGAGGAGCACACCTCCTCGATCGTAATAAATAACTCAAGCTATGTTTCTGCTGTGTTGGCAGACTCCTTGCCCTTGCCACCTTTTACGAGCCACTCTTCTCTTTTGCCTTCTAGATGCGACAATCATGGATGTGTCATTTCGTCTTGCATTGAAAACACTCTCCCTTGAACTTCTTTTTGTCATTCTTCTTTTTGTCTCAATGTTTTGAAGAGTGTGCTTTGCCTCCTTTGGCATTTGCTGTGAACCCAACATCTCCTTTGCTACCACCACTACTTGCCTTGAGCCGCAGCTTCTCCTCCATGAGTAAGGCACTAAATTCTTCAAAAGTTAGTGGTTGAGGTCTTATTTGAGTGTTAAGAGCAGTTACAAACCATCAAACTTAGGTGTGCAGATTCAAAGACAATGACGAGCTAGCTCTTCACTTGACTTTTGAACATCGGCTCCCGCCATTTGATCTTGTAGATTCTTAATACGAGTGATAAACACCTCTGCAGTCTCCCCATGAGCAAGCTCTTCTGTTGCAAGCTGATTCTCCAAGTTTTGAATTCGTGTCTGATTACGAGTTTCATATTGCTTTCTCAATATGTTCCATGCTTCACATGCCTTCGTAGTATGCTGAATGAGAGTCAGAACACTATTAGAAGTACTTGTAACTAGAGCAAAAAGTGCATCTTCATTTCCACATTTCCAAGCACATAGAAGATCAGCATCAAGAGGAATCATTCGACCACGATTATTTAGATCACGTCTTTCTTGGGGCTCATGATCAATCCCAAGAACAGTCTCCAAAAGCTCATAGGAATCAAGAATAGAAGTGATTTTGAACTTCCACAGGGTGTAGTTTGTACCATCAGGTTTACCTTCTATGAAGGCTGGTGGCCATATCCGCAACATTGGGATGATCGGCATCATTGCTCGACCTGCTTGTGTGCCACCTACTCCTGTTGATGAACCACATTGGCCCCTAGTCATAGATGATGATGCATCGCTTGACATCTTCTATGTTTTGTTGTTTAGACCTTTACAACCTCTGTGTTTCTACTTTTGCGCCACTCAGAGCCTCCTCAGCTCTGATACCATGTAAGAAAATAACAGCACAATGGAATAGACCTGTAGACAGAGTTGAGCGAAAAATGCAGACAAAGATAGATGCACACTAAGAGATAGAGAACTCAAATTCTCAGATTGCCGAGCATAATGCAGTTACAATGATGGTGCTGTCCACCTATGTGCTCCCACTGTGGAGCTTAGATGGCGATCTAGAGAGACTCTAGATGAAGGGCTTACTAGTGCGCAATGCTATGTAAAGCTCAACCTGGGCTGTGTTATATAGCTTTTACAAGGCGTTTCGGTATAGATAAACGTAGTCGGGAGATACAAAATAGTCGGTAAAATATACGATCCAACAATATCTCCACGACTAGAAGTCAAGAGATACCCAGACCCCGTAGAAGGGGGCAAGCCCTCCTCTGCACTCCCCCCATTAAGGTTCTATGGGGAAACTGCGCGACGCCACAGGGCCTTTATTTTCACCTTAAATGGCAACCCAATGGCTTGGAAGTTTATGCCCTACCTAACCTAATGGCTAGGCTCACAAAGATCATCTATAACCATGAACGGTCACACATAGACCTCATCTAACTTGGAAGTTAGGGCTCCACAAATATCGGGGCTCTCATAATGGGGGCCTTACAACTTAGAGCACCATGGATCATTTGTGGTCACATGAGGGTGGAGTATTGAGCATATTTAACACACCGTTCATTTATAGGGTCTTCAAAAGAAAACGCATTTATACTTCCAAGTTCTTCTATTTCTCCAATTCGAGCCCAATTGGTTATACTTGAAGAATATGGAGGGATAAGAGCTTTTTAGCTCTTGTCCTTAGATTCATATCTTATTAAAGCTTTAAGTAGCTGGCTCAAATACTTTAAAGTAATTCCATGATATAAAGGTCTCACCATTTCTGGTTTTCTGATTTATGTTATCTCCCTGACCCTTATAGTCGTTGAGGAAGAGATAAAGAGCACTGACTGCGAAATATGAGGAGCTATGAGGCAGTCCAGAGGGATCCAAATTAATGGGCATTTTCTTGATGGCTGAGTGGACAATAATTGTTTTGCAAGCTTTCTTGAAGTCCAAAGCGCAAATTTTGGTGTTCTCTAAGAGATTTTGTAGCAAGGATTGAAATACGGCAATATTCTCAAGCGAACAAGTTGAAAGCGACCTATATGCTACATACAGCTTGAACGTAGAAAGATATTCAGGACTTGGCGAATTCATTTTACTTCAATATGGAGAAACCGTACTGGTATTCGGATTTCAGTACAGGATCATTCGCGTCTCATTTGCCAAAGGTCTATGAAGAACGAGTAATTTTAAGTATATATAGAGACATGCCATCCTGAGTTCATGGTGAATTGAAACGTTGGGAATGGTCGATGCTTCCTGATGCACAATGAGGAATGTTCATTAATCAATGATAATTATTCTCTTGATTTTCAGACCTATGCTTTCATTTTGTTTTAAAAATTCATGTGAATTTAGAGTAAAGTATTGAATTGAACAAAGTTTAGTTCGAAAACATTTTGCCATTTATATGCTTGACTTTGAGCATTCATATATATTTTTGAACCATTGACAGGGAAAATGACGTATTGTTAGTTGGAAATCCTTGATGATTAGAATAAAGATTGTTTAATGATGACTACATGATTTTCTAGCACAAAAGGTGAAAAAGTTAATATAGGTTTTTTTATCTCCTATGTGTGACTTAGAAAGTTCTTACATTTAGCTTTCAAATTGAGTTTTGTCATTCGATCTTGATGGATATCGAATTTATCTCTTCGTGTGTGTCTCTAAGGTGTTTTGACTCTTCCCTATGAGCTCGACCTATGACATATATCTCTTGAGATCCAATTCCAATCAAAATCTTTATCTTCGATATATTATGCTTAGAATTCCGCCTTGGAACTTTTAGCATTTTCATATATACATTACATGTCCTATGTATAGGCCTAGGTTCTCTAGGCTGATCCGAAGTATGTGCTTCTACGTTCTTCTTAAAAATAATTGTGTCCTCTTCTGAAGTATAGATGGTTAGAATGAAACATGAACTTAGTGTCTTTGGTTGAGTACTTTGAAGTTTCATAAAAGATGACATCTTTTGAACTGTATATTTAGTGGTTCTCAAAGTTAACAACTTGTCTGTCTTAGAGTGTTCACCATAGTTGACAAAGAGATGTTTCTTGGGCTTAGATTGTAACTTATGTTGATCTTTGTAGGACACATATAGGAGTACTTTACTTTTAAACACTCGAAACTAGTTGACATTGAGTTTGCCTCCATAATAGGCCTCACATGGAGTTTTGTTATGTAATGCACTTGTCACGCCTCTATTGATGATGTGAATTATGGTGTGTACAACTTTGATCATGTTGACTCAACTTGATGCTTCATTCTCAGCTCGATAGATCCATTCTCGAGACTTGGAAAAGGTATATGCCTTGAAATTGGGAAAGTAGATCTATATAGATCTTCTATTATTATTTACTGAGAGAAAGAAGTAGAGTGATCCACTAAATGATGGGATATTCATTGTTCCACAAATATCCATGTGGAGTAGAGCTAAAGGATTCCTATCTTGGGTAGAAGCTCCTTCGGTAAATTGAGCCTTATATTTCTTGCCTTGAGTGTGAGACTCGAGGATATCATGAACATGATCAATTTTGGGTAATCGCTTATCTATTTGTATTGAAATTTGAAAGAACTTGGAGAAGCTTGTAGGTTGTAGGAAAGTTAGTTGCAAAACGACGAAGTTCAGTCTAGCCATCCAGCACAAGACTAGACCTTGAGCTTCTGGAGACTCAAATAGACCTTATCGGCACGTGATAAGTGGAATAAAATGCACTGTGTACTTTGGAGCATCAAGGAGAAAGAGTTAATACAAAACAAATAGGTTTGGAAATTGATTAGCTCAAAAAACTTAGTATCTTTGGATGAAACAATCAATTTCAAATGCTCATAGCAGCCACGATGATTACACTTGAAAAAATTCATTTTGGGGGAATGTTACACACACTATTGAGAGTATAGAATGCACAAGAGTACAAGTAATAAGCAAACTACTGTTTTGGAATGAACCTAATACTCATTCATAATACCTCTTGTTTTTCAGGGATGCGTAGAGATAGATCCCATGTCAGAAAAACTAAGCTTTCTGTCAATCTACGAAACCAACTGTTTTAGAATATTTACATATAATCTAGACATTAATATATTTCCATTGAGTGCTTATCCATCCAATTTGAAGCTCTATAAAGAGAGGAAAATCCTCTACAAGCTTACTATTGTTAAAGAAGATGATGTAGAGAAATGAAGGAGCAAGACAATGATGGCCACAAGTGAATGTATTGCTTCCATCTAGTGTACAAGTGATTTGAAGTCTTTATATATACTTGCGAAGTGCTTCATGACTTCTACAAGTGGACTTTCAGTTCAAATAAGGGCACTAAAGGTTGTTGAAGAGAATCAATTCACTTTCCTATAATCTAGGAAAAGTGAAGATCTAGTTTGATCTAGTTTTAGCTAATTGATTGACTCATTGATTTCCAATCTCAACCATCTCAGATTCATGGAATTTGAGCCCTCGTTCTATCATTTTACATGTGTAAAACTCTAGGCTTTTATAATGAAAAATGATCCATAAAAAATATTTTATAAAAATAATAAATAGGCATAACTAAAAGAAGGCTTCAATGGATATTTTCACATGATCCAAATGATAGCTTTTTGATGTAGATCAAATCCACCTCAAGCATAGTGTAATCTTAATGTTGCAACAGCTTCCTTTAAGATAAAGTATGCTTGATTCTTCATTCCCTAATGGGTTGATTAGCTACCATTGATTTAAACATGCAAAGATTTATTCCATGAAGTGCCTTTATCAACATATCTGCTACTTGCTCTCAACCTTAGTGTCTTGAGCCTTGCCTTTCCGCTTCTTGGCCACTTGCCTACGAACTTGCCTTGCTCTCAACCTTGGTATCTTGAACATTGCATTTCCGCTTCTTGGCGACTAGCCTACAGACTTGCCTTGCTCTCAACCTCCGTCTCTTGAACCTGGTTCTCACCCATGCTAAGAATCTTGGATCCCCAATCTAGTGCCTATATTGGAAAGCTCCTTTCGATATCTTTTCAATGGTATATTGCACGTTGAAATCCGACCTACGAATTGGGAGATACACTCAAATCTTTGTTAAGCTTACCTTTGAAATCGACACACGCGTCTTCCATCCACTTTGCCCAAGTATACTTCCTTATCTCTGATACCAATTGTGGGATTTGAACTCACGACCTACGAGCTAGGAGTATGATGGGCTAACCACTTGGCCCAAAAGCAATGGTTGAGGATTACTTCCTAATCCTCCCTCTTAGGGTGTGGTTCAACCATCTCTTGCCGGTTATATCTTGAATCTAACATACATTATCTCCAAATATGTGAGGTTTGGAACTCACAAGTCCCAAATCTGTATACAATGTTTTTAACCATATTACCTCTTGAGTTGCAATGGTCAAATCTCTATACACGACTTTAGCTGAGGATAAAGTAATTGTAGGTTACTTCTTGGACCTCCATGATACTAACTTTCAACTTACAAATGCTAAGTAGCGAGAGGTACTTCTTCTATCATCCTTAGCTCTTTCCCAATCTGCATTTGAATAGATTTTTATATCCAAATTTGAATAGTAAGGATAGAATATACCTTCATTCCTTGTAACTATGATTTACTTAAGTACTCTCTTAGTTGTATCCATGTATAGTCTTCTTGGCGAGTGCATAATTTGGCTTAGCACTATTACACTATATGATATGTCCGTGCCTATATGAGTAGCATATATCAAGCTACCTACCAAACTTTGATATTCTTTAATCTCTCTAATTTTCTCACCTTCAGAAACACTAAGTTTATGATTCATCTCCAATGGTGTACCTATAAGTTTAGTGCTCTCCATTTTGAACTTAACAAGTAGATCATGAATGTGTGTCCTCTGAGTCAAAAAATACATTCTTTCATCATTGTATATGACTTGCATACCTAGAAAGAATGTGAGCTCATCTAAATCACTAAGTTTAAATTGCTCCTACATGTGTCTCTTGATCCTTTGAATGCCCATTCAGATCATCACCTATCACAATCATGTCATCTACATATGCCCATAGATACATAACCTCATTCTGATTCTTTCTGATGAATAGAGAAGGATCTAAGTTGCTAGGTCAATAACCCTTGATCTTGAAGGTATGTAATGAATGTGTAACTCCAAGCTGTTACTGCTTGTTTCAATCCATACAATGCTTTCTTAAGTCTCCAAACATAAGATCCATGATTTGGGTTTTCAAAACATGGAGGTTGTGACATGCATGCCTCTTCACTTATCCAACCATTTATAAATGCATGTTTTATAAGAGGAGTCACAAATTTCTTCTAGTAGCTATACTTATCAATGTTCTAATTGTCGTCATCTTTGAAACTAGTGAGAATGTTTCCTCATAGTCTATATGATGCATTTGTGAGCATCCTTTGGTAACTTATCTTGCCTTGTACCTTCAAACTGATCCCTCTAAGTTTCTTTTAACTTTAAATATCCATCTGCAACCAATTACCTTTTGATTTGGTGACATTGCAACCAAATCCCAAGTATCCATCTCATTCAATGCATCTATTTCTTCTTTCATGGCCTTTTCCCAATTAGGGGTTCCCTTTGCCTCTTCATAGGTTGAGGGTTCTATAATTGAGCCTTTTGCCAAGTAGATAGAATGCTTAGTAACAAATGTGGAATCATATCCATACCTTTGTGGGGATTCTGTCTTCTCTCTTATTGACCTTCAAGGATCTTTCTTAGGGAATTCTCAACAGTCTTGAATCTTTGCTTTGCCTCTTGATTTCTATAGTTTGTAATCTTTTTCCCTTTTATCTTGGTCATCATCTGTATCACTTCTTAGATCCTTGACCTGTGTATCGTGCTTGCTTCCTAATTGATAAGAACTAGAATCAAGATCATATGGTATAGTTACCTTTTGTTTGTCTTCATCACACCATGATCTGTGTTCTTCAAACGCAAGATCTCTACTTGTAGTAAATTTCTTGGTTGAAGGACTATAGAAATTGTAATCTATTTGAGTTGATTCATGCCCAATAAATACTACGTTTGGTTCCCTTTCATCTAAAATTAGCTCTTATTTGTGATGTTACATGAATAAAAGCTAAAAAAACAAACACCTTGCAATGTCCAAGACTAGGTCTTCTTCCATTCTAGGTTTCATAAGCAATCATAACTTGGAGTCATTTGGATGGTATTCTATTGACAATGTACATAGCACTTGAAATAGCCTCTACCCATGGATAATGTGGCAACCTCTTCTCTTCAAGCACTGTTCTAGATGATCCAACCAATGTCTTTTGTCTTCTCTCTCCAATTGCATTCAGATGAGCAGAGCACTTGGTAGTCACTTCCCTTTTGATACCTTTATCTTGCAAAAACGCATCCATATCTTTGCAGATGTGTTCTCCTCCTCCATTAGGTTTGAGCTTCTTGAGTGATCTACCTGTATGATTCTCCACATGTGCTAGATACTTTTTGATTCAGTCAAACACTTTGTTCTTACTCTTGATAAAGTATAGAACGTCCATCTACTATTGTCATCAATAAATGAGACATAATACCTTGATCTTACCAATGAAGGTTCTTCTGACCCTCATACATCTCTATGTACTAAGTCCAATGAGTTGTTGTGGATATAGCCTTTGTGGTTGAATGGTTGTCTTTGTGCCTTGCTAATCAGATATGCATCATATATGTTGGTCATATGTTGCTTTGATATGTTTGGTAGTTCATGAACACTTTGATCCCTACATATATCCTTCAAGGTTCTTTCATTGACATGAGCAAGTCTCTTATGCCACATTTCAATCTCACTTAGGGTTGAGACCCAAAAGTAAATATAGCTATGTTGTTGGTTTCTCCTACTTCAAAAGTAAAGAGTCTACCACACTTCTAACCTCTAGCTATCTTCTTGAAGCCTTGACATGGATGTTCCATAAAAGCTCCATGGTGGCTGAACCTATCCTGCAAGCCTGTTTAAGCTATTTCACCTACACTTATTAGGTTTTAAGTTATAGTGAGTACATAGAGAACCTTACTTAGAATGTTTGTCTTGCCATGGGAAGCTTCAATATTGCCATTTGTCTCCACATTCTATTTAGTATCATCTGCTCTTTGTATGTCATGTCTATATCCTTAAGAATTTCCAAATCACATAGAAGATCCATGTTGTCTACATCATAATTTGAACATCCTAAATCTATGTAGATCAAATGATCATCTTCTTTAACTTCTTTGTGGCTTAGATACATTAGAAGCAATGGGTCTTCATGTGGTTGATATTTTGACTAACGTTTGAAGTCCCTTTTATTATGGGCTCTATTGTTATTATTGAAGTTGTATCCATCTCTACCTCTATTACTGCCATCTCCAACTCTTCCACTTCCTTTTGTATTGATCACGTGCGGATATCATCAGGTAATATAGAGAAACTTTTATCACATAGATATGAATATACAAAGACATGATGAAGTAGTGTGTCAGGAAAACATTCATGAGATGTCCACTGATTGGTTTCTTTGAGATATATATGTTGATGTTAAGGTTTTGCTTTTCAGTTATTAGCATAGAAGACTTAGATGGCCTGAATTCAGCATTCAATCTAATAGAACGCTTACACATGAATGCTTACTATCGTTTTTATTTATATTTACCCTTCCACATATGTTTTTTGGTATTTAAGAGCTATGAATGGATTTCATTAAGTCATATATATGACATACCATAATCTTAAGCATGTTTGATTTTCAAATAGAAACAATATATATATTAATTTGATGTTTGAGAAGAATATTTGAGTGATCGTCATGAATATGGTTTTAATAGCTGATTATTAATGTGCTAAATGATTATGCTCATGATCTTGCCAAGATGAGGTATTTTGCAAGACCTTGAAAGGGATGAAGGATTCAACATCAAAGATGAAGATTAGATGACGAATATGAAGATGCTAAGATCCCGATTGAGAAGAAATTTCTTTACAAGATTCCCTTTTCATCATTCAACAACATGATTAAGAAGACTTGCGACAAGATTGTGATTGTGAGATTGAGCGTGGGAGTCCGATTGAGAATGAGATGTGCATTGTGATTATATGATCATGATCATTTACGGCTTCTAGGATTGAGATTGAGATTGAGATTGAGATTGAGAAGCTAGTTTCCAAAGCTATTGTATCAAGGAGGATAAGGCTTCATCTTGAAGCTATTGATTATCTGGATTCATCAAGATAAGCTAGTATCTTGTATTTTATTTTTCTTGTGAGATTAATATTATTCTTGATCATTCCATTTATTGCCTTGTTTGATTTTTATGATGGAGGTTTCCTTATATTCATGTGATTATGAAATCGTGATTGGAGGAATGTTACACTTCCTTACCTTTCTCCTTTTGCTATGAGCTTGTCATCCTACATGGGGTCTTTAACAAAACATCCTTGATCATTGATCCTCACCTCATAACGTCTTTCAACCATTTGACCTACCAAAACCAAGTTCTTTGTGATGGTTTACACATGCAACACATCCTTCAACACCTTGGAGATTTGAGATACGTTCAGTGCAACATTTCCCACATGTGTAATCTCATGCTCAATGTCATCCCCTATCTCTACATGTCCTTGAGTGATGGGTAAGTTAAAGTAAAGAAAACATCTTTATTGCAACTTATATGGTTGTTAAAACCACTATCAATGTACCATGTAGAATCTGAATTGACTCTTTCACTTGAACAATACATCATAAGCAAGTTCTCAATTTTCGAATTTGCTAAAGTACTAGCATAAGTACCTTGGTCCCTTTTGTATCCTTGATTGCCTCCTCCTTTGGACCAACAACCTCTTGCATAATGGCATGGTTTTCCACAATTCACACATTCTCCATTGGATGCTTCTCTTCCATGTGATCTTCCTCCTCTTCTTCTACTCCGTCCTCATCCTCTTGATTCATAGCTTTCGTTGGAGCCTTCTTGGTTGCTTGAGCTTAAGCTTGACTTCCTCTCCCTCTAGCTTGCGAGATTTGTCCATCTATTTTTCCTTTGCCTCTACATGCATAGATAACTTGGGCTTGGCTTCACTTTGATTGTGAACCTCCTTAGTTCATCTCCTCCGTCACTATCAATGTGACTAATTGATCAAATTCTGGTAGGGAATCCCTCACATAAACTGATGTGGTGAATGCTTTCCACCTTTCACCCTCTCTCAAGCCATTGAGAGTGTCCACGACAAGATCATCATCTTTGATTGGACTCCCAATTGAGCCTAGGGCATCTGCAAGCTCCTTAACCTTCAAAATGTACTCATTTATCTTAGTACTTGGTGCTTTCCTAAGATTATTTAGCTCATTCTTGAGCTCAATCTTTCTTCCCTTGGTTGATGAAGAGTATAGACTCTCCAAGGTCTCCCAAATCTTCTTGGATGTGTCCAAGTCTTATATATGCCCTATCATGCCATTGTTTATGTGTTGGGATATAATGAATATGACTCTCCTATCCCTTTCTATCCATTCATTTAGTGCCTTGACCTGCCCTAGAAGTGGTGGATCATGTACATGAGGCATTGGCTCTCTGCCACTCACTAATCTCCACAATGCTTTGCCCATAAGGTAGTTGCAAACTCTAAATTTCCATGGTTGATAATTACCTTTCTCTAAATTCTCTATTTGTGCATTATACTTGTAGCGTTTCCTCAATCACAATCTATCCCCAATCACAATCTTTCGATTACTCAGAAATAATAGTAGGGAGAAGAACGCAGAGATTGCACAAGGTAAAAGAAAATCTGATGCGGAAGAGTAGAACGAATATGACGTAGAGAAGGAGGAATTCTGATATTATAGATGTGAATCAATGGTTACAGTAGCTTTGGACAATAGCTTCTTGACGAAGCCTCTACCTCCCGACCACCCCGAGCTATCACAATTGCATTCTCACTCGCACTCTCAATCACACTCTCACTCTCACTCTCACTCTCAATCACACTCTCAATCACAAGGTAATTCTCAGATTTCTGTGTGTCCTCAGTGTTGATGCGTAGGCCTTCTTATCTTTTTCCATTTGATCGCAGCCGTGCTCCCCAAAGAAGTGTGCGATCCACCAAATTTAGAAAAAGTCGAGTTTCTCCAAAACTTTCGCAAAAAGCCATGCGATCGTAGTGTACTTCCTTTCTTTAGCATACCTGTCAAAAATAGCAGAAAAACACCAAGAAGACATATCCGAAAATATACATAATTAGACATGGTGACACGTGAGCATGAGAATCACGGATTCGAATAGAATTAGACAAGCCCTCTTTTTTTTTTGTGTTGGAAAAAACGGCACTTTTCAAAGCCCTGTAACTCAAAAACAATGAGGAATCAGGTTAAGCTTGTGAGAGACACTTTTATACAATTTTTTGATCTGCACAATAGTGTTAGAGACGTCCGAGGTCCAAATCTACCTCCAAATGCCACTTTTGAGCCCTGCAAGGTTCAAAATTCTAGAGAGAGAGTAAAATCAAGGCATTTTCTTACAATGAACTAAACGTAAGACCCTGAACGAGGTACTTAGAACATGATTCACAAAACTCTCACACAAGCACTTTTATTCTCTTCTACTTGCTCTACCTTTCCCTCATACAGAGTTTTCCTTAATTCTTTTATCTTCACCTTCAAAATCCCACTGGAAAACATGATGCAACTAAGGTCTAGAGAGAGAATATGAAACTTGTCAACCCAAAAATTTTCCTACATTCATAAAATGACCTAATTATTCGTTCTAAGCATTATCCCCACAATGAAATTCAGAAAGTTCAAAATGAATTATTTGACTAGAAAAGAGGCCTATTACAATTGTTCCCCCCTTTAAGAACTCTGTCCTCAGAGTTGGAAAGAAGGATAATGTGTTAGAAAGTCATCTAAATTCACCCAACTCGAATCTTCTACTGGGTATGAATGTCATTTCACCAAAATTTCTACTATAGATCTATTTCTAAGAAATCTTTCCTTCCTATCTAATATTATTTCCGGTTGAAGCTCAAAAGAGCCATCGTCTTTCAGCTTATAATTGTCCTGCAAAACATGAGCAACATTAGACACATATCTTTTAAGTAAGCTGACATGAAATACAGGATGCACATTTAGATATTTAGGTAATTCCAGCAAATAAGCAAGAGATCCGATCTTTTTCAAAACTTTAAAAGGGCCTGCATATCGAGGAGAAAGTCTATGATCCTTCCCTAGCAACAAGTTAGATCGGTGAGGATCAACTTTAAGAAATACCATATCATCAACTTGGAATTCAAGTGGTCTTCTCTTTAAATTATAGAACTTCTTTTGTCTTTTCTGAGCTTCTCTTATATGTTTCTTAATTTTTCCAAGTTCTTCATCCATCTTATCAAGCATTTCTTTGGATACTTCTACTTTATTTGGAAAACCCAAAAACGAAGGTGGAGTCAAACAATTATAACCATACATAGCTTCAAACGGAGTCATTTTTATAGATGCATGCCATGCACTATTGTATGCTAACTCAACCAAGGGTAAATATTCACTCCAATTATCCTGCTTTTCATTCACATGCATACGCAACATATCCTCAACTACCCTGTTAACCCTCTCGGTTTCCCCATCAGTTTGTGGATGGAAAACTGTACTCATACGAAGTTGAGTTCCAATGGATTCAAATGTCACTTTCCAGAAGTTTGACGTAAATCTAGAATCTCTATCAGAAATTATGCTTTTAGGCATTCCATGCAATCGAAATATTTCTTTTACAAAGATTCTTGCAACATTCAAAGCAGTATCAGTCTTTTTCATAGGAAAGAAGTGTGCCATCTTTGTAAGCCGATCGACTACAACAAATATGGTATCATGCTTACTTCTAGTCATAGGTAGCTTAGTGATAAAGTCCATAGAAATAGACTCCACTTCTGATTTAGAACATCCAAAGGTTGAAGCATTCCTGGTATCCTCTTAAACTCAGATTTCACCTGTTGGCACTTCAAACATTCATTTACATATTTTCTAATATCCCGCTTCATACACGGCCAAAAGTAAGAATACTTTGTTTTAACATATGTGCTTGAATAACTTGGATGTGCAAAAAAAAGGTGCATCATGACAATCATGTAGTATTTTAACTTTTAGTGGAGATTCAGAAGATAAGCATGGCTGATTGTTACAATACAGTGTTCCATTCTGCAAATGAAATTTTTCCTCATACGTCGATCCTCTGTTCGCATTCAAAGCATTCAAAATAGGTGCATAAAAAGGATCCTGTTTTATCTCTTCTTGAATTTGATTGAGAAAATCAGAATTTATTATAGAAACAAGATTACACAAAGGTCTCCGACTCAATGCATCAGCAACCTTATTTTCCTTACCAGCAAGATACTTAATGTCAAAATCATACTCGCTTAATAATTCAATCCAACGCTTCTGCCTGTTGTTAAGCAATGGTTGAGTGAAGATGTATTTTAGACTTTGATGATCTGTTTTCAATTCAAACTTAACCCCTAACAATAGATGTCTCCAATGCTTAAGTGCATGCACAACAGCAAGCATTTCCAAATCATGAGTAGGGTAGTTAAGTTCATGCTTTCTTAGTTTTCTAGACTCATATGCGATCACCCTGCCATCCTGTGAAATAACACATCCTATCTGACTACCACTTGCATCACATGCAACCACAAAAGGCTTTCCCATTTCTGGTATTTTCAAAACACAATTCTCAACGACTTTTTGTTTCAATGTTTCAAATGATTTTTGACAGGCATCACTCCACGCAAATCCTACATTCTTTTTAGTTAATTCGGTGAGGGGAGTAGCTATCTTAGAGAAATCCTTAATATTTGCTCTTTCATATTGTGCCAACCCAAGAAAACTTCTAACATCCCTTACAGTCTTATGAATCGGCCAATCAACTATTGTTTTTACTTTATCTTCATCTATAAGGATTCCTTCTTTTGATATTACTCTTCCTAGATACACAAGTTTATCCTTAGCAAAGAAACACTTACTCTTTTTCCCATACAATTTGTGTTCTCTAAGAGTTTGCAAAGTCTTCTTGAGATGTACCGCATGCTCCAAATCATCTTTAGAGTACACAAATATATCATCAAGGAAGACTAAGATGAATTCATCTAGGTAATCGTGAAAAATATTATTCATCAAGCACATAAATGTGGGAGGATCGTTTGTTAAACCAAAAAGTAGAACCATAAACTCATAGTGACCATATCGTGTTCGAAAAGCCGTCTTAGGAATATCCTCTGTTTTGATCCTAATTTGGTGATATCCAGATCTTAAGTCAATCTTTGTGAATACGGTCGCTCCACTTAATTGACCTAATAAGTCATCTATGTGAGGGAGTGGATACTTATTCTTAATTGTTCTTTTACTCAACCCCCTATAGTCAATGCATAAATTGAAAGAGTCGTCTTTCTTCTTCTGAAATAAAACAGGCGCACCCCAAGGTGAGACACTCGGTTTTATTAAGCCTTTCATCAAAAGATCATCTAATTGAATCTTAAGCTCCTTTAGTTCATCAATGTTAAATCTATAGAAATACATCGGCATATTCTTTCAAGAGATTTCCTAAGTAATCTGGAATATCTTCGTCATTACCTTCCTGATGCAGATTGTTCACATACACTACAAATGTTTTGCAGCCATCACGTATACCTCCAATTATCTGCATAGTAGAAATAAGAGTAGGCTTAGGATTAAAGACATCACCTAGAATATGAATAGATTCATCATTTAGCTTCACAGTGGTCGTTCTTTGTTCACAATTAATTGTCGCAGAATTTCTAACTAACCAATCCATGCCTATGATTACATCACTCTGTTTCATCTCAATTACATGGAAGCTTCCAGAAAAGCGTCTATTAGAAAGAGTAAATTCAAGGTTTTCAACATATCCTTTCGTGTAGTGTAATCGTCCATTGGCCATCTCTACAGGTCTAGTTATCTGCATATTTAGGGCTATCCCTAGATTCTGTACCAATTTGAAAGATAGAAAACAATGGGTACTACCTGAATCGATCAAAAATCTGGTTTTATGCGCAGAAATCATACCCGGAATCGGGATTACAGAAACCTTTGGGAAAGAACTAACCACCATGCAACGTAAAGTAGAGTCAGCGCACTTACCGCCATCATCTACTTCCTCAATAATTGTACCCTCCTCGATGATGTTTATCGCTTTTGATTGTGCAGGTCAAAAGACTGCCTTGTTCGGGCACTCATATGTCCGATGCCCTTGCTCCCTGCAATGAAAACATAGACCAAGTCTTTTTGCCCTCTCAATAAAATTAGGGTCTTGTTGCCACTCAATTGGTTGACGCCTCCTTTGATTTTCCACCGGCCGAGCAGGGTTCTTACCTTGGTCGTTAGAAGATGGAGTTTTCTTTGAATTGTTCATGTTCATTGCAACCGGTCTTTGTGGCCTATGTCCCGTTGCAATGAATCTGCTTCTATTTGCCTTCTGCAAATTGAAATTCTCCATCTTCTCAAAGTTCTCAGCCATCGCAACAGCATCAAGAAAATCAATGCATCTAGATCCCTTGACTTGATAGCGAAGTTCCTCACGAAGCCCTTCAATAAATTTACTCTTTAGAGCATTACCACTAACCTCTAATGCATATTTATGAAGACGTAGGAACTTCTCTTTGTACTCATCAACAGATAAGCTATGCTTGTCACTTTCGTGTTGTGGGAAATTGTAGAACTCCATCTTCTTCTCCATATGGTAGTGTGGAGAACAATAGCGTTTTTCAGCTTGTTCTCTAAATTCCTTCCATAGAACAGGACTAGAACGCGTTCGAGTCTGCATATATGAATTCCACCATAGCTTCGTGATCCCACGCAGATGCAAGATCCCAACTTTTGCCTTGGACTCTTCACTAAATTGTCGAAGGTCAAAGAAATCCTCTAGTTCTTCAATTCATGCCTCAAGATCTTCGCAACTCTTCTTGTCGCCATCAAAATCATTTAACTTTGCCTTCTTGAAGACTTGGTTAAGGGCAAACTCACCTGGTTCCATATCTTCAGAATTGCGTTTTTTGTTTTTCGCGAGGTACACTAGATGTTCCCGCACCTTCATCTATTTCATCGTTCAGCTCCACAAACAAATTTGTTGCTCCTGGTTGCTTTCCCCCTCGTTCTTTGCGCAATTCACCAAGAAGCTTCTGAATAAGCTCCTCTTGTTCACGAACCCTTTGTGTTAGACCTTCCATCGTTCCCGCGGATGGATCCTGCTCTGATACCACTTGTAGCGTTTCCTCAATCACAATCTTTCGATTACTCAGAAATAACAGTGGAGAGAAGAACGCAGAGATTGCACAAGGTAAAAGAAAATCTGATGCGGAAGAGTAGAACGAATATGACGCAGAGAAGGAAGAATTATGATATTATAGATGTGAATCAATGGTTACAGTAGCTTTGGACAATAGCTTCTTGACAAAGCCTCTACCTCCCGACCACCCCCGAGCTATCACAATCGCATTCTCACTCACACTCTCAATCACACTCTCACTCTCACTCTCACTCTCAATCACACTCTCAATCACAAGGTAATTCTCATATTTCTGTGTGTCCTCAGTGTTGATGCGCAGGCCTTCTTATCTTTTTCCGTTTGATCGCAGCTGTGCTCCCCAAAGAAGTGTGCGATCCACCAAATTTAGAAAAAGTCGAGTTTCTCCAAAACTTTCGCAAAAAGCCATGCGATCGTAGTGTACTTCCTTTCTTTAGCATACCTGTCAAAAATAGCAGAAAAACACCAAGAAGACATATCCGAAAACATACATAATTAGACATGGTGACACGTGAGCATGAGAATCACGGATTCGAATAGAATTAGACAAGCCCTTGTTTTTTTTTTTTTTTTAAGTGTTGGAAAAAACGGCACTTTTCAAAGCACTGTAACTCAAAAACAATGAGGAATTAGGTTAAGCTTGTGAGAGACACTTTTATTCAATTTTTTGATCTGCACAATAGTGTTAGAGACGTCCGAGGTCCAAATCCACCTCCAAATGCCACTTTTGAGCCCTGCAAGGTGAGAGAGTAAAATCAAGGTATTTTCTTACAATGAACTAAACGTAGGACCCAGAACGAGATACTTAGAACATGATTCACAAAAATCTCACACAGGCACTTTCATTCTCTTCTACTTGCTCTACCTTTCCCTCATACAGAGTTTTCCTTAATTCTTTTATCTTCACCTTCAAAATCCCACTGCAAAACATGATGCAATTAAGGTCTAGAGAGAGAATATGAAACTTGTCAACCCAAAATTTCTCCTACATGCATAAAATGACCTAATTATTCGTTCTAATCATTCTCCCCACAATGAAATTCAGAAAGTTCAAAATGAATTATTTCACTAGAAAAGAGGCCTATTACAATACTCAACCATACTAAGCTCTAAGATTCTCCTCTAGCTTCTCCTCAAGTGTTTATATGCTTTAGAAGGTGCGGATATTACCTTTTGATAGCTTCTCCCTTGCTAACCTTTGACTAGTTAAGATCTCGATTGATGTAGCCCCTTTTGATGTCTTCTTTCTTTGATAAGTCCTCCTTATGCTTCCACGAGTTATCTTGATCCCTTCAAGTCTTCTGTATGATGCCCATTGATGTCTCAAAACCTCCAAAATGGATCTAATACCACTAATGAGGGATGATTCTAACACCCCAATGCAACAATGAAAGATGGTTGCCCTCCACTAGGTCCACAGGTAGTGATATATGATCAGTGTTCTGAATGTTTATCTACACAATTACTAAGACTTAAATTGAAATTTCGCAGACTTAAAGAAGACTAAAAGATCTCTCCAAAAAGCTTTAAATCATGCAAAATGGACATTCCAGATGGGAGAAGCATCCTCTGCAAAATAGGGTACCTATTTGCAAAACTCTTTGCCTATGTGCAGAGATATACCTTCACAAAGTTGGCAATTTCTCACAACTCACTCAACCAAAGAACTTGAAACTTTGCATAACTTCAGGACACTATATGAAAGACTAAATGAAGCTTGAAATTAGTGAAAATAAGTACCACAAGAGAGCAAACAATGGTTTGCAATGTGCTATAATCTGATCTGGAAAAGCCTAACTACACCTCCACATAGACAGGAGTAAAATCATGAGAAATGAGGTAAGCAAGCAAAGGGGCTACTTGTTGGAGTTTATGAGTTCACTAAACTAAGTGGGAAAATCGTGGAATGCATACAACTCAAGAAACAAAGGCGGTATGCTTCTTATATCGAGAATTACTATTCCTACATTTGATGTGAATTTTTAAAATTTAACAGAGTTAAAAGCTTTGGATTGCGTAGACCCCATCATGTAGGAAAGTTTCATATGTGTTTGAATAAGAAGATCATATCACTATTTAGTGAATATAAACATATTCATGCTAACATGCCTTAGAAAGTAGGAAAACAAAAGTTACATTTCACTTACAATGCATTTAACAATATATGGATGGATATAATAAGACTTCAAATATACATGGTATAATTCTATAATATAAAATAACATGAATGTTCTGGTCTGTTGAAATTTGTAATCAAACTTGATGAAGCCGAACTTAAAAAGAAAACAAAAGATGGAGAAAATATGTATTGCACTGATGAATGGAGCTTTGGACTATAGCCTTGGGAAATTGGATACTCCATCTCTCAAAGTACAATTAGAAATGGAGTCATGGTGGGTTGGCTATGCTCAAGTTCCATTCAAGATCCATAAAACATGTAAATGGTGATTCTCATAGATAAACATTCCAAATGTTGTTCAGAGGCATCAGGTAGGAGAATTGTTGAATGTCAAAGACTATGGAAACTTTAAAGTTGAGTGGCATTTGAGTGGCGACCTAAAGACACTCAAATGGAAGTTTGGTATAAGCGGGGGAGCGAATTCTAAGTATCCTTGCTTGTATGGCATGCAAAGTCCAAGCACATGAGCATGGATAGCAGGAGCTGAGGTTGAGGAGGCTCCTTCTAGACAAAATCTTATTATTCATAACTACTCATCTTCTGCCATGATTTGGGATCCCAAACTTCCAATAGCATTGACAAATGTACACATATGTACACTACATATAGAGTTAAGGATCATTGACAAGTTGGTCCGTCTCCACTTGGATTATGCATATTCTATCAAGCCTACAACTCTTGCAGATGAGTGCATAAAAAAAAAAGTGAATCTCTACTTTCAGAAACAGGATCTCATGGTGGTGATGTTCATCTGAGAAAAGATCCAAAGCTTTCACAAAATACAAGTAATGTACTACATGATGTCTCGACATGAGGTGCAAAAGAAAGGAGATTCGTCAGCAACCATGACGAAATACAACTAAATTCCATGTGGAATTGCTGAAAAAAAAAATTTGACTTCACGACTAATGTAAAAAGCAAACCAGAAATAGAAAGAAAAAAAGAGAATGGAGGTGTGGGTCAAACTAGATAAGTTTTTAAAGATCATGAGGCAGTAGTAACATCAAAAAACTATGTGACATATTTCACAAAGGTAACCACAATGCTTATAGAAACCATGATAGATGCATGGAGTGCCAAAGACATAACATATTACTTTGTGATTTTCAAAGATAGTTTCCTCAATTTATTTTTCCTTAATTGAAATAAACATCTGATGAAACCCTTTTGTTGTTCCAGCATATTCTTCTTGTGCATGGTGCATTCTTTGCAGAAAAGGAAACACTTGCCATATGGAACACCCAAGGCATGGAAAAAATCTCATTATCAAGCAAGGACAAGCTTCTTTTGGTGCACAAGGAAAGGAGGAGTAAAAAAAGTAATGCCTTTAAAGAGCTTTCTGATTGGTTCTTTAGAAGACAATTACAAAGGAGCTCATGCCAAATATTGTCATCAAAAGATTAGGACTATCAAAAGTCAAAAACATCATGGATCAGTATCACAAAATGAAAAAGATTACAAGGAAGCCTTATTATTTGCAATGTCTTTTATTTCTTTGAGAAATAAACATGTCTATGTATGTACATTTCATGATGTAATAAGCTTTGAAAAGAAATATGTCTATGTATGTACATCTTATTTCAGTCTTCTGAATGAGCTTGAATGTGGCAAATCTGCCTATAAAGAGCTTTTTGATTGATTCTTGAGAAGACAATTACAAAAGAGCTCATGCAAAATATTATCATCACATAAATAGTACTTTCATCAGAGAAAACTAGATCGTGGATCAATAAAGATTAATATTAAGAGATGGATCAATCACACAAAAAAAGGTTACATCCTTCATATTTGCAATGACTTGTACCCCTTTGGGCAATAAATATGTGTATCTATGTACATTTCATGAGTAATAGGCTTTGAAAAGAAATATATTTAATCCTTCTTGAGTCTTATGAATGATCTTGGCTTTCGCAAGTCACCTCTATATCTAAGGTACTCTTTTCTCCTATAGCCAGCAATACTTTTAACATCTCACACCCCTGCAACCATTGCATAGCTTGAGTAACAAAGGAAGTAGCCTGCCCTTGAAGCATTGAGTTCTGGGGCATATCAAAAAATTCTAAATGCAACTATTCTTTCAAGTAGCAAATTTCTGTATGCATTAAAGAGTATTGAAGTAAAGCCCATGTATCTTGAAAGATTCCTCAAGGAGAATAGTGCAAAATCTGGCTCTTCACTCTATTGCTTATGAATAACACAACATAATTTTGGATTTAATTTTGCAAGATAGTGGATCACTGAATGAATATCCACCTTTGTCTTTCCTTTCTCCTCTATGGTTTTCCTTGTTTCCTAGTGCCTACCAAGGTAGTTGTCTCCATCCAATATAGATCACTCTAGAAAAAATAAAAAACGTAGGTTAGAAGAAGTCCAAGGAAACTTTTAAAGTCATAGAAGTAACTAGAAAAACAAGAAGAAGAAAAGCATGAGACAGGACCGATTCAAGTGATTAGGGTCATCAGAGAATATCGGATGGGCCTAATGGCTTGCATCGGTCGTGTTCAGTTATTCACTCTTAACTTTATAAAAACATATAATTAGTGTTGAAAATAGTACTTTTACACACAGTAAGATGTTAATTATCAATGTTGCATGCAAGTCATAGACACAACTGAATCAAGTGATAAGACTCATTATCTATTCTCTGATGGCTCTAATCGCTTGAATCGGTCGCCTCTAACACATCACATGAAAGTTTTTTTTACATACCTTGACCTCATCTTCCTCCTCAATGAGCTCATTTGAGTCAATAGATATGGTCCCTTTGTCCTGAGCAACATCCAAAAATGAATAGGTGTGCCCAAATGCGTATATACCAAGATCCTTTTGATGTTGATCAAAGTCTTCATCAATATAACTCTTTCAAAGCAGCTTGGAAGAGCTTCTGATGAATCTTGGAATTCTTCATTTGACAATGCTAAATCTAGATGCCAAAATTCTTCTTTTCTTTCTCCCTTCTCATTTATAAATCTTCTTGCAACTTCCTCTGACTTAGCTATAGCAGCAAGGCGGTAGTCTTCCCTTAGGTTGAAGAGTTCTTGAATGTAAAAGAGTGGAATAAATTCCTTTCTAGAGATGAAATAAAATGGTAGATTTGGGAGAAGAAGGGACTTCTCAAAAACATTCACATCTTCAGTTTGCTCCCTTAAAGCAGTCTCTATTTAAAAGTAGCGACATCAAAAAATCTTGACCTTCTCGTCTTCTACTTGAAGATTGATCTCTTCAACAATTTCCATGACACCTTTCATACTTTTTCAACTTCCCTCAAGTCTCAACTCAAGGAATGGCTCTTTCTCTTCAACATGAACACATTCTTGCTCCTTGTCATTTGACATGTGATCAAGCCATATCATGAAGGCAATGCTCAAGGGGAGCAAAGATAGTCCCTTTCATGCTCTATGCATAAATCTAGATTTCTTGGCAAAGGGGATATCCTTTTGCACTTTCTAGTGAATTTTGCCCTTTCTAGTGGATTCTTTCCAAAGTTGTGTGGATGGATATATGCTTTTCCAGAGATAGTAAGCTCCTTTCCATTGAACACACCCATGAAGCTCTCCCACTAATCCCTTAGAAAGGTTTTTATTTTCTCCAAATGTACTTCAAAATCTATCTTGGGATTTAATATCCTCATTGCATCTGGAAAATAGTCCTGTTCAACCCTCTTGAACCATGAGATCTAGTAGTTTCTCAGATGGAGAAACACTACTTAGGATCACATTCTTTTCCTCCATCTTCCCTCTAGTTATTCTAGTGTGATAGTGGAACACGATTGATGCAAGCGAAATGAGCTAGTCAAAGGCCAGTCAAACACGTGCAATCGCTTGTATGAGTCATGTTGGGTATGAAGCACAAGTATGCAGGGTGATGAAGAGAGAAATTCTATGAAGGTTGAAAATGTGAAATGGTGAAGGGGACTGGTATTTATAGTCGAGCAGGGCCAGGTAATGGTCACATGACATGGACCATGAGCAAGCACCATGTAGCAAATGGAGGTTGGGAATGGCAATGGCTAGATGAGGTGGCCCACTCAAATGATGCCACATGGAATTGTACGTGGGATTAACGGCTAGATGATGTGGACCAATCACTGGTTGCCATGTGTCACCAATGATCAACACATTCTAGAGACCTATTTAACCTCCTCTATTCACATTTCTTCATATTTTAGTGAACTCCTTGATAGCGTCGACTTGCAATTGCCATCAATTTTTTTACCTACTTTTCAAAACTTTTCATAGACCACATTTTGTGTGAGGTATGATGGATCACAGAAGGTTATACTTGACCGATCCAAGCAATAAGGGGCATTGGGAAGTTTTGGATGTGCCTAATCTCTTGGATCGATCATCATGATCAATCATTTTACAACATGAATGATAGAAGCGATAAGGGACATCCATGGATTTCTGAATCAACCTAAGCACTTGCATCGATCATCTTTCTTGAATGTAGAATGCTTTGTGAAAGCTTTTTTTTACATTGTCTTTTTTATTTTTAAATTTCTTCCAAGCTTTTAAAGTCTTTTTTTATGCACGTTATGGCTAGGACAAAGAAGAGAGCAAGGAAGTTGTACCCTCAGGATCAAGAGAAAAATCACTAGAATTAAGATGATAAGGGACTTTGTCCCCAGAAAACTAATTAAGGCCTTAATGCATCAGAGACCTAAGGGGTCTGTCCATGTTAAATCTTTGAGTGAGATAAGAAAGGCTCAAAAGTCTGTGGGACTCCTGATCCCCAAACTTCCTTTCATGAGAGTTGTCAAGAAAATTTCAGCCAATCTTTGTTCCATGATGAAGATCACATCCTTCGTAAGCATGAAGTGGCAGACTCAAGCTCTTCTATGCTTGCAAGAAGCTGAAGAAGAGTATGCAATTGAATTCATGAATGATGCTTACTTGTATGAAGCTCATTGTCACAAAGTGACATTGATGGCAAAAGATTATGTGACTGTATCAAGGTTTAGATATAAGTTTGACAAATCTATTGTGCTTATTGATAGCCATGATCAAAATTTCTTTGATATTTTCAATATACCTCCAGCACGAGCACCTAATTCATCAGTTGTAATTGACGAGGTGCACCCTGAGGTCCCTCATGATCATGAAACAAGAAATGCAAAAAATTTTGAGGAAGAGAGAAAAAAGCAGGGTTTGTTGTCAGAGGAAAATGTTATCCTAAACAAGATTC
Organism: Ceratopteris richardii; assembly: GCA_020310875.1. Classification (NCBI taxonomy): domain Eukaryota; kingdom Viridiplantae; phylum Streptophyta; class Polypodiopsida; order Polypodiales; family Pteridaceae; genus Ceratopteris; species Ceratopteris richardii. The sequence continues at coordinate 84,749,730 of CM035419.1, read as the reverse complement.
AGAAGCTACAAAAGGCAAATAAAGAGCTTCTTAAAGAAGGAGATGCGTAGGTGATAGTAAATGCTACAATGCCATGGTAGGAGGAATTCTTGCTTGATATAAGACTAGAAGACAACAAAATGCTGAGAGAGTTCAATGTTAAATTATCTGATAGTGTAGTCCATATGGTACTCACATATTATCTACAGGCCATTTAATGCTCATGTTTTCCTTAATTTGGTATTTCTTATACTAAATTATATTTCTTGAATTATAGGGTCCTTTTGCAATAATGTGAAGAAGAAGTTTCAAGAAATGTTTTCATCATAGATCCTGTTGTGACTTAGTGCTTTCTGTACAAGAATGGAGATGTGAAATTCGTTCTAAAGAATTTAGAGAAGGGCTAGAATATATTATTTACCCTTATATTGAAAAGTAAGTATTCATCTTCATTTTGAAATAATAACAGTTTTTTCAATAAGGAAGTTATTTTTACATGCCACTCATTGCAGGAGCCACTAGAGTTTTATTATCATTGACTTCAGTGAATATAAAGCACTTTTCATGAATTCTCTCTAGTCACAACATGGAAACAACAAAGTGTAAGCCTTTGCCATACATTTTTTTGTGTTCTATTTTAAAGCCTTGACATCCATTTTGAATTTAACTTTACCTTGCAATGCTATGAAGCTTCTCAAAATGTATAATGATCAGAACTTTCGGGGAAACATGTAGTCTGCCCTTATGATCCAAAATCACGTCCACCATGACCACTAGATAAACAAAAGTCTGAAGAAAAAAGAAAGGGTTTCCTCTTCACTCCACATTGAAGCAGGAGGCAAAGAATAAGAGTAGAGGTGAGGGCTCTAAAAAGTGCCACAGGCAGCATAGAGGTGAGGACTCCAAAAAGGACGGAAAAGATGGGTGAAACATGATACTTTTTTATTGTAAGATTATAATCTAATGTGTAACTAGCATATGTTGGAAGATTTATTTATGTACAAATTATATCTAATTTTTCTAGTCTTCATCTGGAAGATTATCATTGTAACTATATTTATATGCCTTAAGTAAAATAATATTGAATTGTTCCTCTTGAGAACTAAGAAAAAGTGACTTCATTGCATGGTCCAAGACAAATGGAATTGGTCGTGTCATCAAAATATCTGTATTTTGCGTTTTTTTTTCTTTATCTTGTTGAAAACTTAAATGTGAAGAGGATACAGAAGTTTTTATGACACGATGGATATAGGTGATATGGGCAATCAGAGAATTTTGCATGGCCCGCATCACTTGTATCAATCGTGTCATCCAATATTTTCCATTTTGTCATACCATCCTCCTAAGGCAAATATATATAAGATGAGTTGAGATGAAAAGTGGTTTTGCTCATCAGTCAAAGCTTAATGCGAAATTCACGTTTTGAAGCATGTTTCGGTAGTTTGTAATACCGGACCGATTCAAGCGATTAGGATGATCTAACAAGCTCGGATTGCCCTAGTCGCTTGAATTCGTTGTCTTCTCTAATCTTGTCTACAGTGTAATACGAATAAACTTCATGCTCTACATATTTTCTATATCACTTGCATTGGAATTTTCACCAAGTTCTCCACCCTCTTTAATATTCCTAGTTATGTGCACCATGGAGACTTTCTCATGCATACCTTGAGGCCAGACAAGCATGGAAAATTTCTAATGTGCACCTTGGATAGACTCAAATGCTTAAATTGAAATTAGTTAGTGAAAAGTAAAAGTATTTTTCATCTAGAATTTACTCATATGCAAGTTCTTGTATAATCATTGCACCATTGAAACCTCATCAGAATGTTGAAATTAAACAAAAAAATGCAAATATGAATATAGTCCATAAAAAGGCATAATTGGAGTCAGGTAATTATTCACATTCTTAGTTACCATCCTGCAAAGAAAAATCAATGGAATTATGGAAAAAGGATCTAAAAAGGAGAGATATATTATGTAAGAATGTCTTAGTTTATATTCTTGGGTCACCTAGAATTTAGTCATGCAAGATTTTGTATAATCATTGCACAATAGAAACCTCATCAGAATGTTGAAATTACACAAAAAATGCCAATATGAATAATACATCACATTCTTAGTCACCATCCTGCAAAGAAGAATCTATGGAAGTATGAAAAACGATTCTAAAAGAGGCAGACATATTATGTAAGAATATCTTGCTTTTTATTCAATCAACGTTTTTTAGACTTGTTACAATCTTAAGGGTTGGAACTTGATCACCTTGGGTGGCAGGCAAGTTATGCAAGATAATGTTTTCTCTGATCTAATGTTAACTATTGCATCATCAATTGAGAAATTGAACTGTGATGATACCTTATCAAGGTATTCTAGGATGTAGCATTCCTCATCAAGTCCAATGGAGATGAATACATACAAAAGATATTTGCAAAGATTAGTTTCATTAACAAAAGAACAAATCAAATAAAGTATAAACTCCAAAAATATATATATGAATTGAGAAATCTTATCTTGTGAATCTTCATATGTCAGATTCTAAATACATCAATAGCTTATGGATGAAGCCTCTTCCTTCTCAATACAATTTAGCTTTGGATAATAGCTTCCTGATGAAGCATTGACCTCCCGACCACCCCCAAGCTATCATATTCTCATTCACACTCACACTCTCAATCACACTCTCACTCTCACTCTCACTCACAATTGCATTTTCAATCTCATTCACACTCGCACTCTCAATCACACACTCACTCTCACTCTCACTGTCAATCTCACTCTCAATCACAAGGTAATTCTCAGATTTCTGTGTGTATAAATATCATCAACACTTAGCAAGTGTAGAGAATCTCCTTCCTTCAATCCGCATCACTCTTGAGTATGCAAGAGCTGTAGGAGTCATCGTTGTAATCAGAGACTTCGGATATCTTCAGTACACGTTAGACGGAAGATTCCACGTTACGGAATACATTGTTAGATGCGTCGTCGTTCTCATATGTTGGCTTGTATATATCTTAAAAATGTCTTCCACATCATCCAATCAGAGATTGTAACGATTGGTGTGTCATCTGCAGATACGTTGTCATCTCATCAGAGATCAGACGCCAAAACTGTGTATAGATGAGAACGCTAACTATGCCACGAAGCGCCCAACTTCAGAGTAGAGCAGCCGTAAGATATGATGGAGCAGTTTCGGAGGAGATCTTGGATGAATCAGACTGTCAGATCAAGATGATAACTTCTGAACACACAGCGTTAGAATTCCTCCCCCTCTAGTACTATCGGAGTCAGAATATTGTCGCACCCTCTGATCGTTGTTGTCATCGGCACTTTATTCTCAAAAACTTCATTCAAAATTCCAACGTTCGATCTTTATCTGCCATCGCATGTCCTCTATGCCCTTCAGCGTTCGTTGTTCTTTCTTCGAATAGTCCTTGTCCATCAGCATGCGAAGATTGCTTCAGCGTCAATTATATAAAATTACTCTTCAGCTGCTCCGATATGCTCTAGCGTCGTCTATCTCCTGAGTCTCTGTTGTTAGTACTGTCGGAATTGCCTCAGATGACAACATCTGTCATAATAGAGCTTTGTGAGTCCATCAATCTGAAGTGGGGTTTTCGTAACATTATCTGAAAGCCCAGGATAGTAGAAGATGTATTTCATGCCGTGAGTGTTCGAAAAATAAGGCGCCACCATTCCTTTCCTTCTTCTATGTATTCTGCTATCTATCTCGGTGTGGAATGTCCATACTTCACGATCTTCTTTGATTATTTCTGTATCTTAATCTGCAGAAGTAGGGTTTTCGCTACATATGTGTGCTGAATGTAGCAGCTTTATCATTACAATCCCCTTCTTCTCTTACACTTTGTGTCACTCGATGAAGATGATAAGTTGCTTTGGCAAGCTTTGATGGAAGCGCACTGCTCTCAGTGCTCGTGTTCGTCGTTCTCTTTGCCGCAGCCCATAGTTACTCTGCGATCCTGAATTGACAGATGACCCTCCTCCTTTTTTTTCCTGCGCTGCTAACTCATGCCCCGTTCAATAGTAATTAAATATCTGTTTATAACCTCCAGAAAGAAAAGTTATCACTATAAAAAGCAAAAGACTCCTTCCCTACGATCGTCTAATGTAACCGCCCATCGCGTAAGCTTTATTTTTAGTTCCACGTTCAGTTTTCTTTTCTTTTACGTTTTTTTTTTTTTTTAATTTAATGTGTTTCTAAGTTTGGCTTTATTCTCTTTCAGATCGCATATGCTTCATGTTTCGTATTCTAAGTTTCACTTTCTATTTATCACTTTCACACTAACTATATGCGTCACGATGTACGCTCACATGCTCACTTACATATTAATATATATACACCAATTCTTTCATATAATAGCATGCATTCACATTGAGATCCATCGTACTGGCATAGACACACACGCACTCATGAATTCACATAAATATACTCACATGAACACACATGCATCTCTCCATCTATGCTTTCATATATATAGTCACATGAAAAAGAAACCACGCAGACACTAGGCAATGTATACATGGGTTCAAATACCTACACATGCAAAACGAGTATGAGTTTTGAGATCGTTTTATAAGAAGTGAGTTTTCCTCACTTCAGGAGTGATGGGTATATTACATTCTTCCCCTCTTTGAAGAACTCTGTCCGCAGAGTTGGATTTGTTTATGCTAATTAAAGCAATAAAAGAACTAACTCTCAATTGTGAGGTTATACCCAAAAGCTTTATTACAATAGAATATGGTTGCTATGCAATATAAATTAGTACAAGAGTACTTATCTTCATCGTTAAATCTCGATCCTCCATATTCTACTCATTTTCTTCATCCAAGTTCTGGAAAACAATTCAACCTAACAAGATCATTAGTACTTATCTCAAAATCAATTGATCTTCATGATAACCCAAGTGCATATTTTCAACAAAAGCATATGAATAAGCGATGTTCTAAGCTTTATAAACAACTCTCGATCAGTTATGTGGATGCTTTTTCAAAGAAATAATATACTTAAAATATTGGATGAGTTATTTGATTGGACATGCTATAACTAATGCGTTACTGGGTTTCCTCTTGATGTAAAGCTCTCAGAAAGGAATTCATCATATATAACAAATAGTGCATTCTTACTCCAACAAAACTGTCTCATTCAGACTAACTCTTTGCAAAACAAAAACAAAGCAGCAAAGAATACGTGTTGGGAATCGGCCAGCATAGATAGCATTTAACTTATAACGGCACTTAGATACTACATCAATTTAGTTCAAAACTCAAGTAGGAACTCTCAAACGCATATGATGTTTGTATACTATTCAGATGCATTTCTATCACCAAACTTCCGTTGCAATCTTAAAATAAAACGATGAGGATAATAAACTCTCTTGTATGCAATATTGAAATATGAATACAAAAAGATCCCACAGGAGAACCGTACTGGCAACAAAAAAAAACAACAATCAATGTATACAAAAAAATTTCTCTCACTTGTGCGCAACAGTGCGATGTCATGAAAATAATAGATAAATGAAGAGCATCAACCTTAATATAGTGATCATAGGGTCTACAAACAGATAACCATATATTACTTTAGACATCAGTCAGATATGGAGAATAGTTGAGAGCAAAACATTAAATAAATTGTAGAAACAGTTTGCGGCACTTATCTTTTATAGACCTTTCTCCAAAGTAGTCATGATCTGTGCATAGATAGCCATCAACATAATGTTCTACACTCATGATGGTTGGTGTTGCTTCTAAATTTCTCGCTTGTATTGGATCTTCTCATTGTTTGCCTACTTCTCCAAGAAACTTTTGAGTATGTTCCTCCTACTCATGAATCCTTTGCGTCAAATATTCCATTGTTCGCAAGGATCGATTCAGCTTCACTTGAAGCGTTCCTCTCTAAATTTCTTCCATCCTTGTCGAGGATCGATTCTGCTCTGCTCTCTGAATTCCTTCCATTGTTGTCGAGGACCGATTCCGCTCTGATACCACTTGTAGCATTCCTCATCAAGTCCAATGGAGATGAATACATACAAAAGATATTTGCAAAGATTAGTTTCATTAACAAAAGAACAAATCAAATAAAGTATAATCTCAAAAATATATATATGAATCGAGAAATCTTATCTTGTGAATCTTCATATGTCAGATTCTAAATACATCAATAGCTTATGGATGAAGCCTCTTCCTTCTCAATACAATTTAGCTTTGGATAATAGCTTCCTGATGAAGCATTGACCTCCCGATCACCCCGGAGCTATCACATTCTCATTCACACTCACACTCTCAATCACACTCTCACTCTCACTCTCACTCACAATTGCATTTTCAATCTCATTCACACTCGCACTCTCAATCACACTCTCACTCTCACTCTCACTCTCAATCTCACTCTCAATCACAAGGTAATTCTCAGATTTCTGTGTATATAAATATGATCAACACTTAACAAGTGTAGAGAATCTCCTTCCTTCAATCACTCTTGAGTATGCAAGGGCTGTAGGAGTCATCGTTGTAATCAGAGACTTCGGATATCTTCAGTACACGTTAGACGGAAGATTCCACGTTACAAAATACATTGTCAGATGCGTCGTCGTTCTCATATGTTGGCTTGTATATATCTTAAAAATGTCTTCCACATCATCCAATCAGAGATTGTAACGATTGGTGTGTTATCTGCAGATACGTTGTCATCTCATCAGAGATCAGACGCCAAAACTGTGTATAGATGAGAACGCTAACTATGCCACGAAGCACCCAACTTCAGAGTAGAGCAGCCGTAAGATATGGTGCAGCAATTTCGGAGGAGATCTTGGATGAATCAGACTGTCATATCAAGATGATAACTTCTGAACACAGCGTTAGAATTCCTCCCCCTCTAGTACTATCGGAGTCAGATTATTGTAGCACCCTCTGATCGTTGTTGTCATCGGCACTTTATTCTCAAAAACTATGCTAACTATGCCACGAAGCACCCAACTTCAGAGTAGAGCAGCCGTAAGATATGGTGCAGCAGTTTCGGAGGAGATCTTGGATGAATCAGACTGTCAGATCAAGATGATAACTTCTGAACACACAGCGTTAGAATTCCTCCTCCTCTCGTACTATCAGAGTCAGATTATTGTAGCACCCTCTGATCGTTGTTGTCATCGGCACTTTATTCTCAAAAACTTCATTCCAAATTCCAGCGTTCGATCTTTATCTGCCATCGCATGTCCTCTATGCCCTTCAGCGTTCGTTGTTCTTTCTTCGAATAGTCCTTGTCCATCAGCATGCGAAGATTGCTTCAGCGTCAATTATATAAAATTACTCTTCAGCTGCTCCGATATGCTCTAGCGTCGTCTATCTCCTGAGTCTCTGTTGTTAGTACTGTCGGAATTGCCTCAGATGACAACATCTGTCATAATAGAGCTTTGTGAGTCCATCAATCTGAAGTGGGGTTTTCGTAACATTATCTGAAAGCCCAGGATAGTAGAAGATGTATTTCATGCCGTGAGTGTTCGAAAAATAAGGCGCCACCATTCCTTTCCTTCTTCTATGTATTCTGCTATCTATCTCGGTGTGGAATGTCCATACTTCACGATCTTCTTTGCTTATTTCTGTATCTTAATCTGCAGAAGTAGGGTTTTCGCTACATATGTGTGCTGAATGTAGCAGCTTTATCATTACAATCCCCTTCTTCTCTTAAACTTTGTGTCACTGGATGAAGATGATAAGTTGCTTTGGCAAGCTTTGATGGAAGCGCACTGCTCTCAGTGCTCGTGTTCGTCGTTCTCTTTGCCGCAGCCCATAGTTACTCTGCGATCCTGAATTGACAGATGACCCTCCTTCTTTTTTTTCCTGCGCTCCTAACTCATGCCCCGTTCAATAGTAATTAAATATCTGTTTATAACCTCCAGAAAGAAAAGTTATCACGTCCCGGTTCGCTGGCCTGGTGGTTGGGCCTCTCGCCTCTTGAGGTGGGGGTGAGGGTTCAACCCCTGGCAGCAACATGTAGGGACATTTGAATCCTGGAAACAGTTGTATGTGGTTGTTGGCCACCGTTTGACCATCCTCGCGGTAGTTGTGACCGTTGTTTAACTCAGTTTGTAAACCCCTGTTCTTGTGGGATAAGGGGGGTCCCATGGGTACTATGCCCTTCCTTGTACAGTTGTAATTTCAAAGTTAAAGTCCGGGGGAGTAGGCCTCGGCCGAACCTCCATTGTAAAAAAAAGAAAAGTTATCACTATAAAAAGCAAAAGACTCCTTCCCTACGATCGTCTGTTGTAACCGCCCATCGCGTAAGCTTTATTTTTAGTTCCACGTTCAGTTTTCTTTTCTTTTACGTTTTTTTTTTTTTTTTTTAAATTTAATGTGTTTCTAAGTTTGGCTTAATTCTCTTTCAGATCGCATATGCTTCATGTTTCGTATTCTAAGTTTTACTTTCTATTTATCACTTTCACACTAACTATATGCGTCACGATGTACGCTCACATGCTCACTTACATATTAATATATATATATACACCAATTGTTTCATATAATAGCATGCATTGACATTGAGATCCATCGTACTAGCATAGACACACACGCACTCATGAATTCACATAAATATACTCACATGAACACACATGCATCTCTCCATCTATGCTTTCATATATATAGTCACATGAAAAAGAAACCACGCAGACACTAGGCAATGTATACATGGGTTCAAATACCTACACATGCAAAATGAGTATGAGTTTTGAGATCGTTTTATAAGAAGTGAGTTTTCCTCACTTCAGGAGTGATGGGTATATTACATAGGAGCTCCCTTACATTTTTGAGTTTCCAATTTGCAGTGACAATTATTTTCCTAAATTTAAAATCTAAATGAATCACTACTTCTAACTCAGATTCTGGAGAGCTCTCCTCTGAGTCCAATGCTATCTAGAGTCCAATCTTTCTTTTCCACCTTTTGTAGTCATATCCTAAAACCAGACATTGTCGAGATATCTGATATGAGATTGAAAGAGAATTTGGACTAACTTTACATAAAATGATGTCACGTAGATTTTGAATTTCTTTGTTATCCCATTCTTTACCTAAAACATCACCAATCTCTGAAAAAGATACTCTTCTATTCAACCACATTGCTTTTGTTTTCTATAATAACATGTCTTTAAAGCATGGTACAAAAACATGAATAGGAAAAAAAACCATTGAATCTTTATCCTTCTCAAAATTTGGCTTGCTGACATTGCGTTTAAGATTTCAAATTTCATTTTGCATAGAAAACTTGAAACTCTTGAGTGAGGATCAACAATGAGCAAGAGGCCATGTTTATATAGTTTTGGATGAAGTGTTAAAAGTAACCACGATTAAGCTATCTAAGAGCACAACCTGTGCGATCGCAAACAAAAGCTGACTCCAAAAGTATCGTGAAAAGTCATCTCTGTCCAGGTATTAAACTCGAATAATTTGATTGCCAAAATAAAGCATATAAAACAAGTATTTTATGTGAACGCACTGTCAAGGTGTTGCTGCTAGGATTCGATCTCAGGTCGCCAGCTAGGGAGTCTGGCATTTAGCCACGCTGTCGCCCCCTTTTCCTTGTAAGAAGCAATGTAAAGATAACACTATATCCTTTACAAAATTTACCAATGTAGACATTGCTTCCAACAATCCCCCCTTTAGTGTTAATAACCTCCAAAACTTCTGTGATGGTACAAGGTTCAATAACCTCCAAAACTTTTGATGTCTGCAAATATCTCTTAATTGATTTCCACTGAATCTTAAGCCCACCGTGTATGAACTTGGATACTTGAGAAACTGAAAAATCAATGTTTGGTCGTGTATTACATAAATATATCAAGCAACCCACTACTTGACTATATAGTGTAGCATCGAATGGTTCTAAATCTGCTTCTGACTCTAATAACACATTGACATCCATAGGTGTCTCCATGGGCTTGGAATCAGTCATCTCAAACATTTCAAATAATTTTGCAAAGTATTTCTGCTATGTCATGTAGATAAACTCATCTTTGTACTTGAACTCAATCTTAGGACTTTTGATACGCATAAGTTTCTATGTGTATTATAATTTATGTCTGTCTGTCTAGGTATGCCTGAACGTGTATCTATGCCGGATTTTGTTTTTGGTGTCGGAATGTATGTGTTCATATGTATGTCCACGTGGGCATATGTGAATAGACCTTCTTTTCAATATGCAAAACCAAAATGAGGAGGTGACCAAAACAAGGTACTCGACGGTTGATAGTGAATATTGAAACCATTCAAGGTCTTCATTGGGGACCAAGAAAACAAAGAGCAACGAAGTTGAGATAGGAACATAAACCGGTCATCCGTTTGATCATCATGATGACTCGGAAGGACATACTGTGTGTGCTTTTGACAAGATTCAAATGCCTTAATATGTCAAACTTTCAAGTTTGACTTCATGGAGCTAACGCAAAGTATGAACGTTAAACTTCGAAGCCACGTTGTGTCTTGTGATGACCACTTCATCACTCAAATGCATTAAAGGATTATATTTACACTAAGGGCACGTACACCGTAGAGAGAGAAAGCATGCAAGGATACCTACGTAAATGAAAATGTGTGGGAAGATCGAATGTGTTGCAATGACAAAAACGAAATGCATGCAGAAGAAAGATAGAACCCGAGACAAAATCAGATGTAAAATTGTTTGTAGGCTATTGGGGAAATAAACAAAGCTTTGGAGTAGCATTTCTCGAAGAGGCCGATTGGTTCGAGATTAACCTTGGAAAACAATTGATCATACTCTTTTTACCATAATTCGGCATGCTTATGGGTGTTTCCGAGCTATACTCTCTAATTCATTTACCCTCCTTACTATGAAGCCCGTGATAGGTTGGAGCATACACGGAGGAGCCTCAACATGGCTTCAAAATGATTGCAAAAGGTGAGGAATTTGGTAGACTTTTTACCTTTGAAGTTGAAGATATAAGAAATATTGCTCTCTTCGATTACAAGGACCAAACTCTATCTGAATTGGAGATATTGCATAAGAAAGTAGGACATATAGATGAAAGGACATTGAAGCAAATATGCAGGGATAAGAGTGTGCTTGGCATCCCAAATGTGTCGAATCAGCAGATGATTTACAAATGTGGAGCATGTGAGTTTGGCAAGTCACATAGATAACCATTCAACAAAAGAGGTTACACGTATGAAGACTACTTGGAGCATGTACATAGATGTGTGTGGTCCTAGCAGAGAGCCATCAATTTCAGGATCAAGGTATTATGTTTCATTCATAGATGACTATATTAGGTGGACAATAATTTATTTTATGAAGCATAAAGATGAAGTCCTTGTTTCATAAAGCATTGCTTGAGAATGAAACAGGTAAAAGTTTGAAGAGGCTTAGATTTGATGGGGGTGGTGAGTTTTTGTCGCATGAGTTTGCCTCCTTACAGAACAAAGGGATAAAGAGAGAGATTATAACAATGTACACTCTTGAACATAATGGAGTGGTAGAGAGAACAAATAGATTAATAATGGAGGCTCCAAGATCAATGTTCAATGAGAAAAGACTTCCTAATTATCTATGGGTAGAGGTTGTTTCCACAACAACTTACTTAATCAATAGGCTTCCATTCAAGTCTCTAGATGGGATGAAACCTTGTGAGGCATGGAATGGTAGGAGACCTTCTTTAGATCATTGTAAGAGCTTTGGGTGCATTGCTTATGCAGACATACCTCACAAATTAGAGGAAAGCATGGTCCAGAAGTTGAAAGATGCATATTTATTGGCTATGATAAGAATAAAAAAGGATATAGATTATATAGTCCCACTAACAAAGATCTATAGTTAGTAGGGATGTGGTATTTATTGAAAATAATTCTTCCTTTGAGGCTAATTGTAGGAAAATAAAGCTACCCTATGATTTGGATAATGATTTTCGAAACGTGACCAAAGAAGAACCCCATACATGAGAGGATGTGAACTCAGAAGATGAAGAACAAATTGATTTAAAATCTTGGAAGTCCAAGGGCAAAGTAAAGCTCCAAAAATTGGAATACATTCTAGAGTCATCCAATCAAGCACTTAGAAGATCTCAAAGGGAAAAAAGAAACTTATAAGGTATAGCTAGAACACATGACTAGGTACCAAGCATTCTATATACATAGCTAAAGAATTTATGTCAGAGGAAACATCCTCATTTGAGGAAGCCAACCCAAAGGAAGAATGGAGAGAAGCTATGCAGGAGGAAATTGATGCACTTCAAGAGAATAGCATTTGGGATTTAGTTCCCAAAAAACCATTCATGAAGGTAATAGGATTTACAATGTGAAAAACAATTTAGATGGCACAATAAACATGTATAAAGCAAGGCTAGTAGCAAAGGGGTTTACTCAAACCCATGGAGTAGACTATGAGGAGACCTTCTCATCACCTGTAGAGAAGATGCCAACTATCAAAGCTTTAGTAAGTATTGTTGCTTCAAAGAATTCCAACCTATACCAATTAGATGTTGAAAATGCATTCCTTGATGGGTGGATCTCTAAAGAGGTCTACATGGCTCAGCCATTGGGATGTGAAGACAAAGACAAACCTTATTGTGTATGTAAATGAAGAAAGGCACTGTATAGTTTAAAGCAAGCTCCTAGAGCGGCTCGTTAGATACTTTGCAGGACCGAGGTTTTGTTGCAAGCAAGGTGGATTCTTCATTGTTCATTAAGAAGACTAATTAAGAAGTTATTTATTTGTCAAATTATGTGGATGACATTATCATTACAAGAAATGATGCGAATGGCATAAAGAAGATCAAAGCCTACATGAGGGAAGAGTTCACTATCAATGATTTGGGATTGCTTACATATTTTCTTGGCTTAGAGATTTTTTACATAGATTCTAGTTTTTTCATTACTCAGAGAAAGTGCATCCATGATATACTAGTCAAGTTCAAAATGGAAAATGCAAATGTTGGACGTACACCCATGGAATTGAACCATAAACATAGTGCTCATGATGAAAAGATTCTTGCAGGCTACCATAAATGAAGGGCTATTTTATCCATTTACATCTGACTTGGATACCAAGCTATGCTCTCATGTAGATTGGGTTGGCTCAAAAGATGATAGGAGGAGGAACTCTAGGTGCGTATCTTTTATAGGGTCTAATTTGATTTCATGGTGATCAAAGAAACAACCAACTGTTGCATTTTCATCAATTGGAGCTAAATATAGGGGCTCACAAATGCAGAACAAGAGGCAATGTAGTTAGACTACTCTACTCATACTTGGGGCTACATACATACACTCCAATGATCTTTGGAGAAAATACTAGCTCACTATATTTATCTGCTAATGTTGTATATCATGCAAGAACTAAGCACATTGAAGTGCATTATCATTATGTGTGAGAGAAGCTACTCAGAAATGATATACAATTGTCCTATGTACCAACAAAACTTGAAATGTGCAGATATGCTAACTAAATCTTTGGATGGAACTAAATTAAACAAGTTCACAATGATGATTTGATTGCAAGAGATTAAAGAGAATTGAGGCCCAAGCATGTCAGGCCTTAGGGGGAGCTATTGGGGCAATTAATCACAGCCTAAATTCTTGGCCACTTATCCGAAAGCTCATTTTTGCATTCATGTATTAGCTTATGAATCATCTCTTGTAAAAGATTAATTTTTACTCTTTGTAAAAGCACATATGAGGAAAGACCTCCAATTACAGCTTTTTAGTAGAATCTTTCCACGAATTCTCAATTGGTATAGACATTCTAGAGTTATGTGCAAAATATTTCCCCCTGATTTGCATAGTATCAACTCTCGAGAATATCGGGATGTATCTCTAATTTGATAAGCATCATTCTTTGAGCATAATTGATCCTTTCAAGTGAAATAACTTGAAAACGTTAGCTATGATAGTCAATTAGATATTCCCAAAAGTATTTTGTATAATTGTTACTAGGAAAGGAATATTGTTCATTTTCTTGAGTAGGTGTGGTGATGAAAAAAGTAAGTTTGTATTCATAGTGGAAATTCCAACTTATCCATTTTGATCCAATGATTTGAGGATCATCTTCCAAAGTACTTGGGTGATTATTTGTGCTTATTGGAGATCTCAAGAGTTCTACATTGAACTCCTTATATCAGCTTTGGCTAGTTTGAAGTAGGAATTTGGAGCACCATCTCATCTTTGGAAAGTATCCACCATCTCCTCCAACAATCTGGGGAAGATTAATAATTTCAAAGCTTACAATGGCAAGAAAAACATTCTAAGTAAGGTTCTCTATGTACCCTCTATCACCAAAAACCTAATAAGTGTAGGCCAAATAGTTGAAAAAGGCTTTCAAGTTAGGTTCACCTAACATAGAGCTTTTATCAAAGATCCATGTCAAGGCTTCAAAACGATAGCCAAGGGTTAGACGCATGGTAGGCTCTTTACTTCTAAAGTAGGAGAAGCTAGGAACGTGGCTCTATTCACTTTTGGGTCTCAAACCCTAAGTAAGATGAAGTGTGTCATAAGTGACTTGCTCATGTCAAAGAAAGAACCTTGAAGGATATATGCAAGGATCAAAGTATTCTTGGACTTCTAAACATATCAAAGCAATATATGACCAACTCATGTGATGGATGTCAAAGTGAGAAGGCACAAAGACAAGCATTCAACCACAAAGGCTAAATCCACAACAACTTATTGGACTTAGTACATAGAGATGGATGGGCGGGGCAAGTCAAGAAAGTTCATTGGCGAGATCCAGGTATTATGTCTCAGGTATTGATAAGCTATTAAATACTTTATAAATTGTAAGAATGAAGTGTTTCATTTCTTCAAAAAGTGTCCAGCACATGGAGATAATAATAGAGGTAGATCACTCAAGAAGCTCAAATCTAATGGAGGGAGGATACTTCTCCAAATAATTTGATGCATTCTTGCAAGATAAAGGTATGCAAAGGGAAGTGACTACCACGTACTCTCCTCAACGCAATGGAATTGTAGAGAGAAGAAACAAGACATTGGTTCGATCATCCAAAACAATGCTTGAAGAGAAGAGGTTTTAACATTACCTATGGGTAGAGGCTATTTCAACTCTTGTGTATCTTTTCAATAGAATACCATCCAAATCACTCTAAGATATGACTCCAGATGAAGCATAGCATGGAAGAAAGCCTAATCTTCAACATTGTAAGGTGAATGGTTATTTAGTTTATGTTCATGTACCATAAAAAATAAGAGTTAATTTTACATGAAAGGGTAACAAAATGAGTGTTTATTGGGTATGACTCAACTCAAATGATTTATAGGTTCTATAGTCCTTTAACCAAGCAATTCACTACAAGCAGTGATATTGTGTTTGAAGAACACAGATCTTGGTATGATGAAGAAAAACAAAAGCTAACTCTACCATATGATCTTGATTCTGATTCTCATCAATTAGGTAGTGAGTATGATACAGAGGTCGAGGATCCAAGAAGTGATACAGACGATGACCAAGACCAGAAGGAAAGGATTACAAACTATGGATTTCAAGAGGAAACTCCAAGATGCAAGAGTGTCGAGATTGCTCTAAGAAAGCTCCTAGAAGTCAACAAGAGAGAACAAATAAGAAAGGTATGGATATGCTTCCACATTTGTTACAAAGCATTCAATATACTTGGAAAAAGACTCAATTATAGAAGAACCCTCAACCTATGACGAGGCAAAGAGAAACTTGAATTGGGAAAAGGCCATGAAAGAAGAAATAGATGCGCTAAAGGAGATGGCCACTTGGGATTTGGTTTTGTTAGTAAGACGTTAACGCTAGGTGATCCAGCCCATGTTCTTAAAATCAATAGATATCCACCAAAATGAGCAACCTAAGAATGACTCCATGGACATGAAATCTCCATGACAACCTCTGTGTATGTATGCATAGTGTATGTGTGTATGTATATGTGTATGTATCTATATGTGTGTATGTATATGTGTATGTATATGTATGTGCGTATGTTTATGTGTATATGTGTATGTGTGTGTATGCAAATGTGTGTATGGACATCTCTGTGTATGCATGTGTATGTATGTATGCATATGTATGTCTATGCATGTGTTTTCATGCATGCATGTGAGTGCATATGTGCATGTGTGTGTATGTATCTGGGTATGTATGTATGCATATGCATCTGTGTGCATGTGTGTATGTATGCATGTGAGTGTATGTGTGTGTATGCATTTGTGTGTATGTGCATGTGTGTGTAGGATCTTTGTATCTAAGCAAAGAACAACTAACTCAGGAAGAACAAGAGAGGTTCAACACATTGTGCTCAAAGGATCGTCTAGCAAGCTCATATATTCTTAACTCAATTTGTGAGTTTTGCTTCCACCCATCAGGAGCTACAAGACTTTAGAAGAGACTTGGAATGCTCTTGAAGCATTCTTCACATCAAGAAATCAAGCTAGGAAGAACCAACTTTAGATGTAGTTCACCACACTCAAGAAGATGCCCAAGCAAAGTGCGACTGATTTTTTCACGAAGATGGACTGAGCAGATCAACTTGGGAGCATGGGATAAGTCATAGATGAAGACAAAATAGTAAGGCAAGTGATCAAGGGAATAAAGGCAAATAACAAATGGGAAAGCCTTCAACACAACCATGGACCTATACATGGACATGCCGGTTCGTGATTTCAACACCTTCATGGGACAATTGTTCACACATGTGGCAAACCTTACAAAGAATGGGCACAACTCAAAAGGTAATCAATACTCTAACCCGTACATAGATCAAAACAAAAATAAGGATGGTAAAGGCAAAGGCAAAAGATTTTATGATGAAGGTACTGCCTCTCAAGCAAACTTTGCACGTAGAGGAAGAGGTTCAAGAGGGACAGGCCAAGGAGGAAGATGAGGCAGAGGGAGATCTCAAAGCTCCTCTCCATTTGCCATATGTTTCTTGACTAACCACATTATTGAGAATTGTTTTAGGAACCCTAGAAATCAAAGACGATGAGGCTATAACAGAGGTGGATATCGAAGCTCAAGTGGAAGGTTCAACAATAGCAATGGCTACAACAAAAATTCATAAAATAATAACAACTACCAAGAAGGATATAGATGTAGAAGAGACTACAACAATTATGTAGAGGATAAAACTGAAGGGGGCCCATTACTTCAGATGAATATGAGTATGAGGCAAGGTAAAGCAGATGAAAAATATTCTACATAGACAGAGGTTGCCAAAATTATGTAGCAGGCAATGTAGCTCTACTCTCAGATTGGAGGATCCAAGAACTAGGCATGAAGTTCAAATACGAGATGATACAAGGCATCTAGGGGATACACTTGGGAATGTGAAGACTTCATATGGAAATATGAACCTATTGAGCAAGGTATTGTATGTGCCTACCATAACCAAGAGTCTCATAAAGTGTTGGGAATTTTGTAGAGAAAGGTGAAGCCATCCATGAAAGTCATGGGATCTAGATGTATCTACAAGATAAAGAAGAACTTTGATAGATCAATAGATATTATAAAGCATGGCTTGTGGATAAAGGATTTTCTCAAACCAAAGGTATAGATTATGAGGAGACTTTCTATCGTATGGCAAAGATGCCTACTATTAGAGTAGTCATGAGTGTAGCATCTTCTAAAAATTGGAATACATCCTTCCCTCTTTATAAAGAGGAAACATTAGAAGTCATATACCTCTATGTATATGTGGATGACATAATCATTAAAAGTAATGATGTAGATGGAATCAAAAGGATCAAAGAACAGATGAAGGAAGAATTCAAGGTCCATGATCTTGGCCTACTCACTTACTTTGTAGGATTTATTGTAGTATATACAAAGAAAAGTATGTTCCTAACTCAAACGAAGCATATTGGAGATATTCTCTCCAAGTTCAAAATGTTAAACATAGAGTTTGTAGGTACTCCAATGGAGGTAAACCATAAGGTAAGTACTCATGAAGGTGAACTTATTGAAGATGTGACAAGCTATGAAATTCTTGCAAGAAGCTTGAACTATGCTACCCTAACTACGGCTGACATATGTTATGGGATCAGTGTGCTTAGTCAATTTATGAAAACTCCAAGGAAGCCTCACATGGAAGCAGTTGAAAGAATCTTGAATTACTTCAAGGGTACAATTGATGAAGGGCTATACTCTTCAAAAATAAAGAAGCGAAGATCATATATAGTTTGGCAAAAGGATTTTCTTCAAAATGAAAAGCTGAAAAAATAAAAGCATTTACTTCAAAAAGTAGTCGAGGCAAAAAGAGAATAAACCAAAAGAGAATCAATCGAAAAACTAAAATGAATGTGAACAGTGGCTGCTCAAAGTAGTAGAGGCGTTATGCAGAAGAGCTCATGAATTGATCATGAGAGCTCGTGGACACTTGGCTACAAAAGAGGCAAGGGAGGACACTCAAGTACAAAGGAAGAAGGCATTGAAGTCCCCTTGCAGGTACTTCATTTCGTCGTAGTCATTTCATTTTCTATAGTCTTATAGACTATGTCCAACCGCATACCAATTTCTAGGTAGCCTGATTGTGAGAGTCATATCTCTCAATTTGTGTATCCATTTGTAGAGTTTTAGATATATCTTGGAAATTTTATCTTGTGCACATCATCTAACTAAAAGAGTTTTGTGAGATAAAAATGGTTTGTGAGTTATTTAGTTTTTTAGTAAAGTCCAGTTTTAGCCTAACTGAGTGGACAAGTAGCACATTTTAAGGCAAAGATTCTCCAAATCAAAACTACTCCAAATTTAGTATTTGATAGCTCATTTGAAAGATAGTAGAGTTTAATTTTAGCTACCAAAGTTTCATGTTCATTGTAGTTTTGAATTGATACCTGTTCTCATTCGAAGGTTTAGTTGTAGGTAGAAGTCTTGATCTTGAGAAGGTCTTCTACACTTTTCGCTGTGCATAGGAGAGGAATTCTCCAACAGTTGGTATGAGAGCTCAAAAATAGAGCATTGGATGAGTGGAAGCTCTTGATCCTTAGAAGGTATCCTACACTTTTTTCTGCACATAGGAGAGGAATTCTCCAACAGTTGGTATGAGTGGACAAGTAGCATGTTCTGAGGCAAAGATTTTCCAAATAAAAACTACTCCAAATTTTGTGGTTGGTAGCTTATTTGAAAGGTATTATAGTTTACTTTTAGTGACCAAAGTTTCAAGTTCATTGTAGTTTTCAATTGATATCCGTTTTCATTCTAAGGTTTAGTTGTAGGTAGAAGTCTTGATCTTGAGAAGGTCTTCTACACTTTTTGCTGCGCATAGGATAGGAATTCTTCAATAGTTGGTATGAGAGCTCAACAATAGAGCATTAGATCATGAAGAGTCAAAGCATTGAAACTGAAATAAAGCAAAGGAGAAGCTACAAATCAAGCGTAAGCTTTGTGAAGTCAATACAAAGCACTCCAACATAACTAAGGTAAACTTTAAACTTGGAAGACTTCAATGGCTGATTTAGGACAACAAGTTGAGAAGTTACATAAAGAAAATTTTCATTCTTGGAGGTATAGAATGACAAATTACCTTAAAGGTAAAGGTTTATGGAGTCTAGCTACCAGAGATGATCCATAACTAGTAGACTTTCAAGATCTGAACATCACTCCAACACAAAGGAAAGAATTTGGAGATCTGGAAGAGACCAATCAAAGGGTGATGTTCCACAGTTCACAAGTTATTTCTAAAACTATGATTGGTCATGAGAAAAGCTTAGAGACAACCAAGGAAGTTTGGGAAGCATTCGGGAAGGCGTATGCTACCTCAACAAGGTCTTGAAAGATGAAACTCAAGAAAGAGCTCAAGAACATGAAGAAAAGTTCATACCAAAGCATTCCTAAGTATACATTGAAGATCAAGGAGCTTCAAGGTCAACTAGCATCACTTGGATGAAAGATAGAAGAGGAAGACATTGTCCAAATAGCCCTCAATAGATTGAGAAGTGAAGAGAAGTGGAAGCCCCTCATCACAAACATTCTTTATAGAGATCCTCTACCAACATTCAACGAGATTATACAACATCTTGTGGCTGAAGAGGCTACTCAACAAGAAGAAGGCAACAAAGGTAAGGACAACCATAGTGAAATGTTATATGGAGATCTAGGTAGAGGAAAGAACTCAAGAGGGGGCTTGAGAGGAAGAGGAAGAAGCTACAATAACACAAATTCTAGCCAACACAATTTAGAGGACAACAAGGCCAACTCAAATGAAAACACATATGGAAGAGATCAAGGAAGAAATAGAGGAAGAGGTCGAGGTTAATAGAATCCTCATAAAGGTATAACATGTTATCATTGTGGCAAATCTAGTGTCAAAGGAGCTACAAATCTTATGAGATGTGGTATTTGATGAGCTAAGGCCATGGTTTGAAGACAAAGGAAAAGAGAAGATTCGTGAAGAAGATATGAAGATGATGGAGGTGATGGCCAAGAAGAATTTCAGCAAACAACAACTCAAATTTTAGGTCCAGAAGCTTCTACATCACATGGAGAAAGCTCAACATGGAAACTAAGGAGTCATTCATCATCACCAACATTAGATTATGAAACACTCAAAGCTGAAAGTCCTGCCAAAAATAATGATTCAAATGCATTTGAAGAAGAGTATGAAGAGGTGATTACATCAAAGGTAAAGTTGGCATGGTTGAAGAAGCAATATTCAAAACGAAATGAAAGGAGATCTTCAAGAGCAAGGTATCCAATTCAAAAGCTGAGCTGTAATAGTTTTATTGCAAAGCATTTTGCATATATGACACAGTGGTCAAAGGCAAAGAATCAGATGCATATGAAGAAGCATGTACACAAAAAGAATGGCAACAAGCTATGCAAGAACATATAATATCTCTCAAGGAAAATCACACATGGGAGCTAGTTCCAAAGGCTAAAGGTATGAAGATTGTTACAAATAAATGGGAGTTTAAAATAAGGAGAAATGTTGATGGTTCTCTTGCTAGGCATAAAGCCAGACTAGTAGAAAAAGGATTCAAGCAAACTCATGGCATCGACTGTGAAGAGACTTTTAGCCTAGTTGCATAGATCATAACAATTAGAACCTTGATTGTAGGGTGGAACAAGGAGATGGTCATTATACCAACTTGACGTAAAAAATGTTTTTCTCAATGGTGAACTTCAAGAAGAGTTATACATGAGTCAAGCAATTGGATTTGAAAATAAAAAGCATCCAAATTTTGTTTACAGATTGAAGAAAGCTTTGTATGGGCTCAAGCAATCACCACCTTGTGGTCATGATTCAAAGAGCTAGCCCACAGTGTCATATCAAGCACCAACTCGAAGCTCACATCAAGGTACATTAAAATCAAACAAAAGAGCTAAAAGTACTTGTTATAACTTATGGAATATGTTGAACAATACATTGTTGGAGTGTAACATGGAATATGTTGAACAATGCATTGTTGGACTATAACATGGAAAATGTTGAACAATGCATTGTTGGAGTGTTAAATTATTATTGAACAATGCATTGTTAGAGTGCTAAATTATTGATGTATTAATGTTTTTTTGATGTTTTTGATATAGCAGCTGAAGGTTCATGAGGGGCGTGCAAAGCGTGAAAGGGCGGATATCAATAATCCGAATAATTATTATTTAGCTTGTAAATAAACCTGCATAGAATGTTCTATTGTTAAAAAATAGTTAGAAAAGTAATGGTTAGAATAAGGGTCGTTGTAGACCGCAGTTTCTGTTATTAAAAGCAATGGCTTTTTGTAAAAGTTACCAACTTTTAGTTTCACGCTTGCTTTTCAAAGCTGCTCTGATGTAACCACTCTTTTCGACTTAATCAAAAGTTCCCTTAAATACATGCACTGTGTGGACTGTCGAAACAGAGTGCATGGGGGGAGATTGCACCCAATATTGCGTTCGGTCTCGTTTCTTGTTATCTCTATTTTTCACTGCATTTTCTGTGTTTGTAACCTCTATGTGCGCGTGAGCAAGATCCTGACAATAGTGGTATCAGAGCTCTGCATGCGTCAATACAGAGGGTTCTGTTCTCTGTTCCCGATTCCGATTCCATCTCTATCTTCGTCTCCCGTTCCGATTGCTCTTCATGTTCTAGTTTCTGGTTTCTATTTCTATTCCTATTCCAAAACCAGAACCTATGTTTACGCCTACGTTTGCTCCTATGTTTGCCTTTCTCCAAGGCGTCGACTAAGGCAAAGAACTTAGGCAATACATTGGCAGCATTGGCACCCAAGGCTCCCTTGGCGACCATTGGCAACCGTGGCTACGCGCGAGGCAATTTTAGTTTTGAGTGGCAATAGAGTGGTTTAGATTCCCTAAGGTAGGAGGATTTGAAACCACAACCTCCTATTTACAAGGGAAGTACCTTTTCCACTCCACTCTTTCTTGGAGTTGTCACTCAAGTTCTTTCCTCTTAAATTTAAAATAACTTGCAGTTTCTCTTACTTTTCAAGGCGGCATAGTCCTTTTTGACACACATATTATTTCATATCCAGTTATTCTTCTTATTTATTGACACTTTTCATATTTACGTACGTGTATATTTATATTCTTTGGTCTCAATTTCTATTTATCTCTCTCCTCTATCTTGTATCTCTTCTACAAGCTCATCATCTTCTCCATTTTATTCTTCCTCTTCATCTATTAATATATCATAATCCTCATTCTCTCTTATTTTAAATAGCTTAACTCTTTTCCTAGCAATCAATTCCTTTAACTTGGTTCCATACAGCTCCCTTAGCGGGTATGTACCATTATCAAAGACTTTACATATCACATAGGGACCAAACCATCTCTTGACTAGTTTTCTTTGGGCTTTTTATTGCGTAACTTGTGAGCTATTGTAGACAAGTACCCAATCTCCTTTATTCAACCTTCTGGGTCTTAGCCTATGGGACTTGTCAAATGCAATCTTGTTTCTTTCTTTAGATGCTCTAAGTTTAATGGCAGCTTCTTCTGTCAAATTTCTTCCTTTCTCCAACTAAAGAATCCGTACCACAAGAAGATCTTCTCTCGACATCTCATCCTCCCAAGGCAAAGAATTACATGCTAAAGCATGCAACTCCATCAGTAATATAGGTTTTTGACAATACATTAGTTCTGTTGGCATGTATCAAGTAGTCCTAGTGCATGTCATCCTGTCTACCCATAGGGCAAAGGAAGGTATTTTGGCTAGTTCTTTATCTTTCCCTCATAAGCTTTAGCCAAAGCTTTAATAATCCGGGAATGTCCACCCTCAATTTTCTCGTTGGCTTTTGGATTGTAAGCAGTGGTGAGCAATAGCCGAAGTCCATATTTTTCAAAGACGTCTTTGGCTTCCTCAGCATCCAACTCCCCTTTATTAGCAACTATTTTCTCAACATAGCCAAATCTGCTAAACATGTCTTCTAGTAGAAACCTACATACATTGCTCGTAGTTTTCATCCTCATAGCTCTTCCTTCAACATGATTTGTTAGGTTGTCTCTTGCCAGCATGATATATCTAATCTCATGCACCCTAATGCCATTGTAACCATATCAATAACCCACTTATAGTGGATACTAAGAGGACATGTCAGACGCAACTCATCTCTGTGTCCAACATTCGAGTACACCTTGCAAGTCCTACAAGTGGCCACATATCTATGGACATCTACATACATCCTAGGCCACCAATATCTTTCCTTTATCTTTTCATAAGTCCCTTGAAAGCCTTTATGTCCAGCCCATAGTGAGCTATGCATCTCACGCATAATATTGACTCTCGCTTTAGTGCTACCTACAACTCGTTGAGGTATCTTGCCTATTCCAATCTTTTGTTTCAAAAATAATCCATCTTTTAGAAAGTAATTATTTGACTTCTCTAGATGGCATGGAACTTTTCTTTGCTTCATCAGGTTCAAGAGACTTTTACTTAAATACTTTCTGATTTACTTCCACTCATTTTCATATTCATCTTCATTAAATCTTTATGTTATTCCTTTTTGAACTTCGTAAGCTTCTTCTTCTCTTCTTCGATCTCCTTTCCTGCTTCCTAAGCTCTTTTGAGTTCCTCCTCTTGAAGACTCAATAATAGCCTCGGGCTTCTTAGTTTGATGAGTAGGCTCTTTTTTATTTAGTCTTGAAGATGCTTCATCTAAGCTTGAAGTATGTACATGCGAAGTGTAAAAATCCGAGACTTTTACTTAAATACTTTCTGATTTACTTCCACTCATTTTCATATTCATCTTCATTAAATCTTTATGTTATTCCTTTTTGAACTTCGTAAGCTTCTTCTTCTCTTCTTCGATCTCCTTTCCTGCTTCCTAAGCTCTTTTGAGTTCCTCCTCTTGAAGACTCAATAATAGCCTCGGGCTTCTTAGTTTGATGAGTAGGCTCTTTTTTATTTAGTCTTGAAGATGCTTCATCTAAGCTTGAAGTATGTACATGCGAAGTGTAAAAATCCAAACCTATCTCTTCATCATTAGAAATCATGGATTCTTCATTTTTGTATATAGCTCGTGATAGCATATCGGCTACCACATTATTCCTCCTAGCTATATGAACAAACTCAGGGTTTAGCGACTTGATGTAATCTATCCACCTTAACATGGGAATGTCTGCAGTGGAACACTTCAAGATCATTCTGAATAGTGGTAAGTAGTCTGTTTTCACCACCACATTTGCTCGGATCAAATATTCTTTATCACTCTTTAATGTGGTCACTGTTCCCTAGAGCTCTCGCTTAATCTGAGGGTAACCTCTCTGGCAAACATTTAGTACTTTAGCTCCAAATTGAATTGCATACATTTTTTCATCATCATCTCTTGGCCAATGACCCAACCTATACCCGTCGAACTCGTATCTATGGTAATGTAGATTTGTTTGTTGTCATTTTAATCAGCTTTTCTAAGAAGTGGTGCTTCTGCAAGTGCCTTCTTTAATTTCCTCATAGCTTGAGTATGGATATACGTCCATTGAAATCTTTGCCCTTTTCGAAGCAATTGATAGAGTGGGCCTGCAACATGGGCAAAATGAGGAATCCACACAACACAAAAAACACATGCCCCAAGCAATCTCCTCACCTCAGTGATTGAGCAGCACACCTCTTTCATTTGTTGCATGGCATCTACTTTCTTTGGGAACAGCTTTCTTGCCTTAGGACCACACAAGCTTCCTACAATCAATACCCTTTGCACTCCAAATACTGATTTCTCTATAGATACCTTGAAATGAACCTCTTCCAGCCGACAAAAAATGGATTCATAGTCACTAATGTGATTTATAACAAATTTCCGACATCCATCCTTGTCAAGAGTCTCATCTTTATCTTTTTCCTCACAACCTTTAATAGGGACATCATCAATGAATGACATGGTGAGATGCAGAATAAAATCCCTAAGCACCTTATGCTTACCATTCATCATATGTGCCACCGAGTTCGTGGCACCTTGTGGAAAATTACACATGTGCATGAGCCCAAGTGGTGTCCTCCTAGTTGTCAAGTCGAGACTCTCGAGGGCCAGCTAGAATTGGTCATACCTAGAGTGCAAATCCGCCATCAAATAAATACATCTCCCTGCAAAGGATTTTGCGTATATATCTACAATGGGCCAAGTTCCCATATTTTTTATTTTCATCTTATTTACCGGCTATAGATCCTACATAAACCTCAGTGATCCATTTTTCTTTGGTACTATGAACAATGGTTAGAATAGCGAGCAATTGATGGCTCAAGAATCCCATTCTAATCTTTTTATTCAACAACTCAACCATTTTTGAAACGTGAGCTATTTGCATTGGAATAGGTCGAAGATTCCATGGTGCATATGGTATCCTTAAAATTATCATTGTGACACCACAGACGGATCTACACATCCAATCTCCTAGGCATTGAAAGAAAAATCCTTTCCATGTCTGAATATAATTTGGGAAAACATATTCCTCTCTTTCTCACTAAGGAAACCATCTTTTCCTAACTAAATTAGCTCAAGAGTTTCTTTAGTGAATTTGTGACCTACTTGTCTTTTATTTTTGAGAGGTGGCTAGGTTTTTGCACCATCCATAAGTTCATTACTATTCTCAGGAAGCGGAACTCCAATTGGTTTAATCTTTCTATTGATCGTTTTGTATTTTGTTTCAAGGAAAGCTTCTTTTCCTTTTTCATCTTACTTAAACTTTGCTATTTCTTTGTACATGGAAATAGAGTGTGTTTGAATCATATAGTCACTCCTTCTTCCTTCAATCAATTCCTGCAAATCAAACCACATATCTACAAAAGATATCTCATAAAAACATTGGAAATTTCCTCGTCGAAGTCAATCACTCTAGATCCATAAAATTTTCTTTGAAGATGTCCTATGTATTGTTTTTCCCACCTTTTTAACTCACAACAAACATGAAAGTGAAATGAACTTGTTGAAGAAAGTGCTATGAAACTCGATATGAAGATATTTACATTCAAGATATTTTGGTTATCCAAGCTTCCATAGTCCCGAGTTATGAAAGCTTCATTTAAAAACTTTGATCTTCAAGTTCTTGAGGAATAGGTCTTGTCCAAAGACAAGTCCTGTTCTTGACATGGTCCACACAAACCATCATAAACTAGACTGCTTTCTTTCCATCCTTGCTTCGGATTTGTGCATAGGCCGATCCATACTCTAAGACTCTTGTCTCCATCCTCAAAGAAGCTATGCATGGTTGCCCTAAAATCAACAAGTAGTTAGAATGATCTTGGACGAAGAAGTTCTGATAATCACTAACATCCTTAAGTGTGACTAGTACCTACGGGCATGCACCAAATAGTTCCCCTAGCATTGTATTAGTAGTCTTGATTCTCAAGCCTGGTTGCATATCTATTGGTCATTTTCCTTTTATGTAGATATCTTTGGACATTAAGTTAATTTCAGACCCGTGATTGATAAGAGCGATGACTGGTGTACTGATTTTATCTAATCACAATAATGTCTAATGATCTGTAGTATAATGACTTGAAGGATTTATATCTAGAGAATTCTTCTCCAAAAACATTTCCTCTTGTGTTAGTTTCAGTTTGTTAAATGTAGTTTTCAATTCTTGTCCGTATGCTTGCACGGCTTGAACAGGTCTCTCTTCATCCATGTTCTTAGTCTCTTGCATGTCGGCAATTGGCTGCCATTTTCTCCTTAAGATGTCGATTATTACTTCTAGAAATTCCCATTTAGCTATTTCAAGCAGCTCACCTAGTGTAAATTCGATCACAGTGTCAAGCACTCTTTTCTCAAGAACTTGTTTTAAATCAATGGCTTGCTGAATGTGCCACTTTAGCATATACAATGGGTTTTTCACCTTTCCTTGTCCTCTCCTTGTGGGTTTCATCTCTTGATCCAGAGGACGATTATTTACTTGAGTAGGAACTGGCATCTCAACAGAAGCAGGGTTTGGAACTTGCGTCGGGGTTTGATTTGGTTGGATTATTGTTGGTTGTAATGGTGGAATTACTTGAGTGGGTTGGTTTGTTTGTATTGGTTGATTTTGATTTGGAGTTTGAGATTGTTCTTTTGATGCTTCTACTTGGCACCTGGTTCTCCTTTTCTCTTCTTCACCTTCATTAGTTCTCCTCTATCTTTCTTCCACTACCGCCTGATGCTGGTGAAAGCATAAATAAGTAACAACCGAGAGAGAATCTATAGGATTGTCCCATCCGATTACACCTTGGATCTCATTGCTTGCTGAATTAAAGATTTCACAATGCGTCTTTCCCTGATCTAGGGACTTTATCACTTTGGAACATGATTCTATGTCACTATTTTCATCAATTACTTGACATAGGCATGTAGATGTATGAGATGTTGAAGCAACATTACCAGAAGTTCCTGGGAAGAACACTCTCATGTGTGCCCGACCAAAGTTAATATTAACCTTTTCACTAGTTTTTGAGTCATAAATCATCTTTTCTTTTATGAAAACTAGGTTCTTAGAAAATGCTTATTTAAAGCTCTCACACGAGTATCTGTTGTGCTCCAAGGAGTCACACCAGATGCATCTTTTAATTTCAAGAGCTTTTGGGATCTTATTATTAGTTATTTTCGGGGTATGGGATTCCATCATCTGCTTAACACTCTAGATTGTTAGATCACTAAACCTTTTAAAGATCTCTTCCATGGTGTTGGGAGGCACATACTCCTCTCCAGTAGGTCGATTAACCTAAGTATCTGGGGAACGTTGATGTGGTGCCTCTATTTGCTCTTCTCGTAAATCCTCCTCCCAATCTTGCATGAATTTCACTATAGATCTTTTCTTTTCTATGTACCTCTTCACTGCTGCTTCTACCTCATCTGAATTGTCTATAAGCCCGGAATCTCCCTCCATGTCTTGCAATTGTGGGAGAAGTTTCTCACGAGCCTTTATATCTATCGCTCATAAAGACAATGATACCCTTCATGTTCTATTGCTCTCCTATCATGTTACGTCAAGTCATCGTACTAATGGTCGAATTCCTTTTTTATATCTACAATGGTTTTGTCTTTTGCTTTCTCAATCCACTTTAAGAATGTTGCGCGAGTAACTTTATCAATATCCTCGAGAGTGAACATTTTTAGTAGAGCCAATTTGTATTGCGGTCATCTCATTTTGGCCTCTATTGTTAATCGATCACATAAGTGCAACTCTCACACATATACGAAGTTTTCAATAAGCTCTACATCATTCAGGGGAGTAATCCCGGTTCCAAGGTATCGAGCTTCGAGTTCATATTCCTTACAAAATCACGTGATATTTTTACCATTGAAGTAACCACTCCGTTTAATAACCTGTTGTGGAATGCTTGAATGGAACTTTGGCTTTTTTCATCGTGCTAAAAGCGCAAGAGTTGAGTTATCACATCCATCTGGGAAATTGTAGTGTCACCCATAAACAATCAAACAAGAAGAGCTTTTTAAAACCGCACTGGTTGCTGGACCTACACTCCTAAGTTCAAAATCTCCACTCTCACCTCCTTTCACATCGGGTTCACTAGGTATGTCGTGTTGTTCATTGAAAGGAGGGAGGATCTTGAGCAAGATAGAACAAAGAAATAGGTCATCTGACATTGTTTACCACAAGGCTTCATGGGTTTAATTGTAATACATTCGATTCTTAAATGATCTTACTACTTATCTATTAAAACTCAAGATCATTTGAAAGCACTTGGTTCAAGTTCATAGTGACATAAACTAATCATAATTGAGCAATTATATTTAATTTCGTTTGCTATTGCAAGGAGAGTCACGACATTCGTGTTTTATGTTTTGATGTTCTCATTTTTTGTCATTCTCTTCTCAGTACATTCTCTATATAATGAAATTGCATTGGAACTTAGCAGCTCACTAGATGTTTTATATAATTGATATTACGCATAATATTTCATCATGAATAGACCTCACACAAGGTTTCTCCTTTCTGTAACCATAGTTTTCAAGTAGAAGTGAAACATTTTGTCTCTCAGATGCTCTGTCATTTATATCTATCCAACCGAATGCTTTATTCGTGTCTTTCCATCGCTAACCTTTCTTATCATTACAATGCCAAATGGAAGATGTTTGCGATCTGTCAAATATCTTGCAAAAGCAACTGACGTCTAATACATGTTAAACTTAAATCATGTCATGAAAAAACCCGAAAGCAGTAGCAGATTTGTTTGCATAAATACTTAAAGCAAAGGGTTTTGGGAAATTTAAAAGAGAGCACTTCTCTTGTGAAGACCTTTGGTTAAAGTTTTGATAGAGGAACTTAAACCATATTGCAGAAACGACTTACACCATCCTCTAGCGGAGTTTTCGTTCGTTCCTATTTTTATGGGATAAATCTGTTGATAGAATCAGAAGTTTATCTAAACAAGTAACATTTTCAGATAAACACCACTAAGCTTCTGCTGTCATTGTAACCCATCATTCACTTGGGTAGGCTAGAATTAGGAGATCAAACGAGGTTGAGAATTTGTTATCATCTAGAACAATGCAGCGAGCCAATCATTCACAATAAAGCTAGGAGACAATTAAAAAGCAACTTTCCAATTAATTAACCATCACACAAAGGTATTCAAATTTCTTTTTCTCAGATAGCATGAGCATGTGTAGACCTTAAGTCAAACTTTTTAATTTCGCCAACTCCTAGTACAATTAAAGAATTCAAGCTTCCCACCTTAACTCATTTTTATATTGACATAATTGCATCATACCTCAAGTCATAAAGAACTGTGCGTCATCCTAATAGAATTGTACAGCAACAATAACAACTCATGCAGTAAGAAAAGCTCTTCGTCAAAATCTACATTTCGCAACAATTAATGAACTCATGATATATTAGAAGTATGGTTTCAGTTTGAAACGAATGACATATGAAAGTAATGTTTTATCTGACCAGAGAGTTTACTCAGGAAACTTCTCAACGCTCTTCTCCGTTCAAGAAAAACATTTTCACAACAATAACGTCTATGAGAGATGAAGTATCATAAACAGACGCAAGCCTCTTGATTTGTTTAAAGTCATACCAGCCAAGCATCGTTGATCCTTGCTCACAAATTTGACGTAGAATTGATAATATCATTTGCACAATAGAACAGAATCTAAATAAACTATGAACTCCTCTTCCCTGCCCTGTTCGGAAATCTTCTTCAGCAGCGCTTCATGTATTGTTTTAGAGCTCCTGAATTCCCCTTTCTCATCGAATATTTTCTCTCAAAATCTACCCTCTCTTCAAGGCATTGAAAGCATTAGTGATAATCTCCTGCAAGAGAATCTCTTTGCTGTTTTAGAAAGTATTAATTAGGAGGCTGAGAAGTTGGTTGATCTCCGCCTGAAACACCAAAGTCCTCCTCTTAGCATGCCTACATTTCCCTAGCACCAGAAGGTAGTGTTCCTAATCGATGCGTCCTTCTGCCTTGTTCCTCTGCAAGTATTTTCGAAATTGTGGTAACTTTCGTCCCTTCTATTGTTCTAATCGTGAAGCATTGGACTCTCCATTCAGCCTGACGAAAGCACGATGCTTTTCTTTTCTTGTGCATCCATCAGATCCCTCTTTCTTCTTAACTTGTTTAAGGTTAAACAATCCTTTGCTGTTGAAAACTAACAGGCACTTTTCACCATCCTGTTTGCAAATCTCCAAGGGCCTATGCTGCCGAAACACCTTCGAGTTAGAGGCAATGATAAACACCTTCTCACGAGCATGCCTCTCGCCTTGAATGCCGGTTCCCCTTTTCGCATAGGAGGACTACCCTCTTCCTTTTCCGATCTTTTCAGATCAAAACAAAAAAAAAAGTATATCTGCACCTCTTTGTTCTCACTTGAGACCTATCTTCTTTTATAAAAAAAGAAACCAAGAGAGCGAGTGCAACGTTTTCTTCATTTTTACTTCAAAAGATGTTTCATAGACAATATCTTTACAGTAGCTCTATGATCCTTTTGGAGTAGATTCACAACCACACACACACACAAATGCCCATGGAATTACATATGCATGCATGCACATAGAAACACAATGTACAAATTTTATTAACTATATATGTACATATACATACACCGATTAAAAGTGCCCACACACTATTTACATGGACCACAATACATATTCTAAAGCGAGTATGCTTGCCCCCAATTGCATGCCCATAACACTTATGCTCACACATATACACACTGATGCATGTACATTAGCTCACTTTACCACATGGTCTTAATATGTTTAGCATTATGAACATCTTTAGAGAAGCTCTTATGCTCATTCAAACACACATACATACACCTGAGCACACCCCATGCACATTTACATTTTGCAATCATAATGCACATGAACATACATGATTAATGCTCATGGACTCATATTCACAAACAAACACATACTTACACTCTTCCATTAACTGTTTTATGTATGTAGAAATGCACATGGATACAAGGGAATCATGTAGTAAATGCAGGTCAACCATACCTCGAGTCATAAAGTTGGAAGATAAAGTAATGAATGAGTATCACCTATCGTTTAGCATGTCGATATCATTTTATCCAACTTAAACATCATTCATGAATTCACCTGCAAAAATAGTACTGTTGTCAGGATCTTGCTCACATGCACACAGAGGTTATGAACACAAAAATTGCACAGATAAATAGAGACAACAAGAGACGAGACCGAATGCAATATTGGGTGCAATCTCCCCCCATGCACTCCATTTCGACAGTCCACAAAGTGCATGCATTTATAGGAACTTCTGATTAAGTCGAAAAGAGTGGTTACATGAGAGCAGCTTCGAAAAGCAAGCGTGAAATTAAAAGTTGGTAACTTTTACATAAAGCCATTGCTTTTAATAACAGAAACTGCGGTCGACAACGACCCTTATTCTAACCATTACTTTTCTAATTGTTTTTAACAATAGAACCTTCTACACAGGTTTATTTACAAACTAAATAATAATTATTCTCATTATTGATATCCACCCTTTCATGCTTTGCACACTCCTCACGAACCTTCAACTACTATATCAAAAACATCAAAAACACATTCATACATCAATAATTTAAAACTCTAACAATGCATTGTTCAATAATAATTTAACACTCCAACAATGCATTGTTCAACATATTCCATGTTATACTCCAACAATGCATTGTTCAACATATTCCATGTTACACTCCAACAATGCATTGTTCATCATATCCATAAGTTATAACATGCCCCTCAGTTGAAAAAGCAACTGACCTCAGTTGATAATATTATAAACATGGATGGCCAGTCACATGTTTCATCACTGAATGAAAAATAAGCATGTTCCATGTAAAAACACATGCATGGAAATGTTCATGGAGGTGTTACATTAGTGTGTTTGTGTATGATATGCAGAAATTGAGTGGTCATACTCGGGTGTATGTATCCGTTGACATTCTTCAATAGAGTGATTTTTGTACTTAACTAAATATCGATGGTATTGTGTACATGTGCATGTAGTAGTGACATCATGAAGAATGTTTTTTTCAGGAACTAAGATTTTAGATTGTTCTTCAATCAAAGGAGGATCATCAAGAAGTGCAGTGAGTGGTAAAGTTCCTTTAAATGGTTTAAGTAAACTAATATGCAAAGAGTTATGAATAGTCCGATGAGATGGAATATCTAATCTAAATGAATTATCACTAATTATTTCTATAATGCGAAATGGTCCATAATAGTGTGGTGCAAGTTTAATTTTAGGATGCTGCAAAATATTTTTGAGATGTCTGATACGCAACCATACATAATCATTTTCCTTGAATTCTTGGCTAATCGTTTAGTATTAATATTACGTGTATATCGCTCTTGACTTCCTAATGTGCTCGAGAACATGATGAAGTATAGAAACATGATCATGAGCAATAGAATTAGCCCTCGGAATGTCAGTTTGGGTGAGGGACATGGGAGTGGGAAGCTTTTTACGAAAAACAATTTCAAAAGGTGCACGATCAGTAGTGGTGTGTGCAGTGTTATTGTAAGGAAATTGAGACAATGGCAACTTTTCATCCCAGTTATTAGGATTATCTAATGAATAACAACACAATAAATCAAGAATAGTAATGTTTGTAGCCTCACTTTGTCCATTACTTTCAGGATGAAATGCAGAGCTAAAATCTATTTGAGAACCAAAATGTTGAAATAAGGCAACCCAAAAATGATTATAAAATCTAACATCACGATCAGATAACCTTACTTTAGGAAATCCATGATATGGAAAAATGCATTTAATGAATCGTTTTGCAGCTTGAGGTGCAGTCAAAGTTTTTCTACATGGAATGAAATATGCATATTTAGTAAACCTATCAACTATTGTCCAAATCATATCATTATGTGTGGAAGTGATGTGAAGACCTGTGATAAAATCCATAGAGAATTGTTGCCATGGCTCATTCGGAATGGAAAGTGGCATTAATAATCCAAATGGTTTACCATGATGAAGTTTGACATGCTGACATACAATGCATTGAGAAACATAACATGCAATATCTTTTTCCATGTGTGGCCAAAAGAACAAATCTTTGCAAGCAAAAATGGTGCTCTGGATGCCTCTATGACCCGTGTAAGACGGTTCATGCATTTCTTTAATGAGAAAATCTTTAAAAGCTTTGGTTATGCACAATCTATGTTGAAAATAAAGAAAACCATTATGAAATGTATAATGTTCATCAGATAAAGATGCACCATTGTTGAAGTCATGCCATGCACGTGAAAAATACAAATGAGATGCATAAGTGGAAACCATTTCTTGAAAAGAATGAATTTGGATGGCAGAAATATTATTCAAAACAACAGAATGTGAAGGAAAATGGCTAAGAGCATCAACTAGAACATTAGCTTTACTAGGCTGATATTGGATCATGGGCTGGAAATTTTGAATGAACGATGTCCATTTAAGATGCCTATGAGAGATTAAAGGTTGACTTAATAAATGCTTTGTAGCCTGTTGATCGGTTTTGATTAAGACCTTAGAGCCCATAAGATAGTGTTTCCAAATTCGCAAAGCATGCACAACTGCTAACAATTCTTTATCATATGTACTATAATTATTTTCTGAGGGCTTAAGCTTCCGATTCTCAAATGCAATGGGATGGTCATTTTGCATTAAAAAAACACCTATTCCTAAACCACTAGCATCAGTAACGACATGAAAGGGTTGTGAGAAATCAGGTAAGTATAAAATAGGTGCATGTGAAAGTGCATGTTTCAGGTTTTCAAAGGACTCTTGTTGGGTAAGTCCCCATGCAAATTTTATTTTCTTTTGCAACAACAAGGTAAGAGGCAATGATAAATAAGAAAAATTTCGAACAAACTTCTTATAGAAACTAACCAACCCAAGAAAAGAATGAACATCATTGACTGATTGTGGTGTAGGCCATTCTACTATAACTCTGTTCTTTTTCGGATCCACATGCACACCTTCACTTGAAATAATATGTCCTAAATATTCTAGCTTACTTTGAAAGAAGTAACTCTTTTCAGAATTAGCATAAAGTGTGTTCTCTTGTAACAAATGAAAAACTGTTTCAAGATGCTTTTCATGTTCACTATCATTCTTACTGTAAATAAGTATATCATCAAAGAATACAAGAACAAAAGCTTGATAATCAAGAAAAATATTGTTCATCATTCGTGCAAATGTAGCAGGGGTATTAGTAAGTCCAAAGGGCATTACCATAAATTCAGAATGACCAGTTTGAGTTCTAAATGCAGTCTTAAAAATATCACTTTGTGTCATATGAATCTGATGGTAACCCGATTTAAGATCAATTTTACTAAAGACACGAGCTCCTATTAACTTATCTAAGAGATCATCTATTCGAGGAATAGGGTATCTATTCTTCATTGTGATCTTGTGAAGGGCTCTATAATCAATACACATTCGATAAGTTTTATTCTTCTTCTCTACTAAGAGAATTGGTGCTCTAAGTGGGGAAGAACTAGTCCTTATAAGTCTTTTCTGTAGTAGGTCTTTTACTTGGTTTTCTATTTCCTTTTGCTGTAGTGGTCCATGTCTATAAGGTGCTTTATGAGGAGGAGAACTACCAGGGACTAAGTCTATGCTATGGCAAAAGGATCCTCAAGATGGTGGTAGTTTAGAGGGATACTCAGACATAAAACAATCCTTATAAGTACTCATGAAAGGTTTATATGCATCAGGAAGTGTATGAGTATAATCATTGATGATATTGACAAAAATAATGCATGAGTTGAATCCTTTCCTACATCCACGCTTTACTTGTGTGTGAATAATCAGTCGAAACGGTTGGAAATCATGTCATGCAGACAAAGTAATGATTTGACCTTTGAATTCAAAGTTAAAGGTATGCGTATGTTAGTGAATATGTGGGTTATAATGGTGATGAAAAGGCATACCTAGTATAAGATCGTAAGATTGCAAAGGTGCTAAAAATGTTCGTGAATCAATATATGGGCTTATGCTAATCATAACATCTTGCATCTCGTGTTATATTAAAACAACTACCTTGAAATGCAGCTTTCACTTTATACAATGAAGGAAACGTTTGTAATTTAAATTCTTGTACTAATGAATGTGAAATGAAGTCATGTGAACTACCATCGTCATGTAGAATTTTAACTAGTTTGTTATTTATTGTACCCTACATGCAAAATAGAGAGTGACGAGAGATATCGTTACCCAAGTTACTTAAGTCCTTCTCCAATGATTCCTCTGTCCAAACAAGATGAATTTCCTCATTATGGACCTCCATGTTATGCAATTGAGCTGTAGCCGGTTTCATGTGAAGAGGTCGCAATTTGCACCTTATTTTTTTATGTCCAGGTTTACACAATTCTAGCAATGATTCGTGGTCGCTTCTGTTGGGCATCCACCATTGAAGTTTGAAGGGTAGGTGGTTTGGTTGGTTGGAAAGATGAAGCAACAGGTGGAGTTGCGTAATTGGATTGTGGAGGACAAGGAAAACTAGGGTAAGATGGGGCATTAAAAGTACGCTTCATAGGAAGATGTGGTTTAACAAAAAAAAGGTCGTTGACGTGGTTGTTGTAGTCGAAGTGACTTGGTTATGGATTGGAATTCTTTTTCTGCATCATAGGCGCAGGATATACCTTCATTGAGGATTGTAGGTCATAGGGTGTGAAGCTAAGCTTGGATTCCCACCTCCAAACCAACTACTGTCATAAGGTTGTCAGCCTCACTATGTATCTTTTGGAGGACTTCATCATGTTGTCGGATCTCGTTCTGAGCTCCTCGAAGCTCATGCTGCAAAAACTCTAGTTGTTGTTCAAGTGTTGCCTCAGGTAGAGGTGAATTACTGTAATCTTCCATGGTGCTCTTGGACCCTTAAGCTAGTGCTTTCCTCTTGATATTTACCCTCACAAAATGTGTACATTGAATAATAAAAGGTCTCTAAATATGAATGCATGTTAATATACATAAAAAAAGATTAGATGCATGATCTTTTCTAATGTGTCTTACTTTGCAGGTGCAACTATGGTCACAAATAAAGAATTGTGATTCAACCATGGAAAGCAGTTTATGTGATGAGGTGGAGACATCATCTAGTAGGAATTCAATTTGAGATAGGAATGCAAATTTAAATTTAGCTAGAAATAGAGCTTAGGCATCTTTAGTACAATCTCCGAACGATGCCTTTATTTTTGAGTACTTACTCCTTGCACGTATATATGCCTTAGCACACAAAATAGTGATTGAAGAAGGACCATCAGCTAGAATAGCTTCAAATCAGACCATGGATACATGTCCAACTCGGCCTAGGGCTAGACCTTTAGATCAAGCCAGAAATAGAGAAGTAGCTCGAGCCAAGAATGTGCCTTTAGACCCATCCACATATTAAGTTATCTTGTCCACCTACTTCTTCCATATGCCTCCACATATTCGAGAAGAAGAAGAAAGAGTTCTAGCAAGAGTATATCATGAAATTCTTCAAGAACAAAGTGAAGAAGAAATTGATGCCTTTATTCGTGAGTACTTATTTTCTGAATTGGTAGACCAAACAAGAACTGTCATATATAGGCATCCATAAGACTTAAATTGAATAAGACCAAATGATTATGAGTTAGCAGTTAGAGTTTGCTAATATACATAAATAAAGGTGAGTAATGTCTTCTACACTTATGATCTATTTTGTGTATATACCTGTGTTTCATTACGATCTTTTGTTCTAGCATTCAGCTCCGAAAAACAGCTGTAAAAGGGAATTGAGCAAATAAAGTAAGTTGTACATAATGGAATAAAGAGGTTGACATTGTGTACTCTGCGCTATGCCGGGTCGATAGACGAGTTGGTTCAACCTGGCCGACATGTGTAAATAAAGAATAGAATGAATAAAAATAAAAAGGTATAGCTGGGGTGAAGAATTAACGCAAAGATAAATAAAAGAAAAGAAAAAGAAAAATAAGAAAAGGTCAGATGGGGTTCTCGATGGTGGGAGATCAACTGGGAATCTAGATTGTAGTTTCATAAATGCAGTTAGTAAGTACTAGTATATGCATATGCTTAGGATGGGCTAGTGGATCTAACCGGGTTAAGTTAATGAAAGATGTAATAATTTTTTGATTCGCTCATGTGATTGCTAGTCTGAATACGTTATTGTATCTTCATATGTTGTATGCGATGCCTCTGTCCACCTTCTTCTCTTAATCTATGCCAAGCTTAATGCACTTTTAGATTTCATGCATCTAGTTGAATTTTCTTTAAGTTGTGTTTATCTACCATGAGTACTTGATGCTCGTTTGTGTTTGATGTTATGGATGCAAGTTGGCACATCCAGAGGATGCACAAGTTTAGAGGGGGTGCTAAGAGGAGGAATTTCATGTTTCAGGTGGAGATCAACCAACATCTCAGCCTCCTAGTTAATAGTTTCTACAACAGCAAAGAGATTTTCTTGCAGGAGCCTATCACTAATGCTTTGGAAGCCTTGAACAAAGGGTAGATTTTGAGGGAAAAGGTTCGAGGAGAAAGGGGAATTCAAGAGCTCCAAAACAATACATGAAGGGATGCTGACGAAGAGTTCCAAACATGGCACAAAAGAGCCTTAACGCCATCAACAGGGCTAGGCAAAGAGGAGTTCAGAGTTTATTTGCATTTTGTTATATTTCACAAATCATGTTATCCAATTCTACATCAAATTTGTGAGCAAGGATCAACGAGGCTTGGCTCGTATGACTCTAAATAAATCAAGAGGCTTGCATATGTTTATGATACTTCATCTCTCATAGACATTATCATTGCTGAATTTTTTTTCTTAAATGGAGAAGAAAACAACAGTTGGAGCTTCTACGTCAAGAAGTTCAACATGCTCAAAACAAAATAAAAGAACGTGATGCCACACTCCAACAACTGTAGAGTAATGATAATAATTTGGTTAGAGAGGTTAAGGCCATTATTACCACCCAAGAACAATGCACAAAATCCAAGATTAGTGCCAAAAACTTCCAGTTTTCAAGATTGGATGCGCAAAAGGATGGCCAATTTGTTCTTTCATGGCTATCTTAGTTTGATGACTTCTATTCTGATGAATCATATTCTGAAAGTGAAAAAGTGGAATTATTTACTGATTATATGGTGGGAAAGGCCCAATTATGGTGGAATGTTTTGCGCCACAGCACTGATCATCCCAACACATGGAAATCATTTCAAGAAACGATCAAGGATTCCTTCATCCTAGGTTCCACTTACATGCTTATCAAGCATGGAAAACTTTTCGATGGAAAGATGGAGATATTGTGTCTACCTACACTAAATGCTTTTGGCAACGATTACTACTTATTCGTTCACTTAAAACAATTCCACAAGATACCTTGCAAAGAGAGTATGAAGATGGTTTAGAGATCGCAATCCAAGGCAAGCTCAACACTCTTCATCCCATGACCTTCTATGAAGCTACTCCTTTTGCACTTGATGTTGAGAAAAAGTAATCAAGTCTATTCACTTACAACAAATGCCGCAACAAAAACAACCCATCAAGTCTGATTTTACTTTCAAGCATCCCTTCACTAGTCTTTCTTCTCCTACTTTTTAGCACCAACCTACTTTCCAATGCCCACCTACTTTTCAGTGCCCTCCTTAGTCCAGTTTTTCACCTGTCTAGAAGCCAACTCCTTTACAACCCACCAAACCTCTAAGCCCTCAAACTACGATAATGCATGCTCAACAAAATGGACCTGTATGACTTGTTGGCATTGTGGTAAGTTTGTTCATACTAAAGATAAATGTAGGTTTCAAACTAATGCGATGAAGCTTGTTCAAGCTCAAATACACAACATGGAGGTGGTTCATGAAGACACTCAATCTCATTGGACCGAAGAAGCATTGGAACAAGATCTAAGTACCATGGGTAACACGATTTTTATCCATTCTTTACTTTGTATGCAACGTACTACTAATGGTAAAGTTGTAAATATTTTACATGACGATGGTAGTTTGCATGATTTTATTTCTCATAATTACATCCACTTCCTTCCATGTATAAAGTTAAGGTTGCATTTCAAGAAAATAGGTATAATGTTACAAGTGAAGTGCATAACGTTCAAATTTGTATAGGCTCATACATAGATGAATGCAAATTCTTAATTGCTCCTTTGCAGTCCTATGATGTTCTAGTAGGTATGCCTTTTTGTCATCATTATAACCCATGCATTTATTATCATACACACCATAAGTTTTAAGTTTAACAATCAAGATATTTGTTTGTCTGCGATGCATGACTTCCAACCATTTCTGTTAATTAGTCATTTCAAGTAAAACGTGCATTTAGGAAAGGCTATAAGTCAGGTATTGTTTTTTTGAATAACATAGTTGATTATACATATACACTTCCTAATGCACATAAATCATTTATGGATTCTTATAAGGATTGTTTTATGGCTGATTTTCCTTCTAGGCTACCACATTCTAGGGGATCTCTTTATCATAGTATAGACAGAATTCTTGGTAGTTCTTCTCCACATAAGGTACCTTATAGGCATGGACTTTTACATAAAAAAGAAATAGCTAATCAAGCTAAGGATTTACTTCATAGTGGCCTTATAGAACCTAGTTCTTCTCCCTTTTGAGCACCTGTTCTTTTAGTAGAGAAGGAGAGAAAGAATTATAGAATGTGCATTGACTATAGTACACTCAATAAGATCACAAATAAAAATAGATATCCTATTCCTAGGATAGATGATTTGCTAGATAAACTTCATGAAGCATGTGTTATTAGTAAAATTGATCTTAAATCTGGGTATTATCACATAAGAATGAAACAAAATGACATTTATAAGAATGCCTTTAGAACTCAAACTAGTCACATTGAATTCATGGTAATGCCTTCTAGACTTATCAATGCACTTGCTACATTTCCACGCATGATGAATAACATTTTTCATGAGTACCAAGATTTTATTCTTGTTTGCTTTGATAACAAAACTTGTCTATAGTGAGAATGACAATTACCGTGAATTATTTAGCAAAATTAATCTTTAATTTGTTAGGCAAAAAAGAAATTGGATGCTAATCCTCAAAAGATTCATTTCTTCCAAAAGGAATTAGAGTACTTAGGTCATATTGTTTCTAGCAGAGTTGTCTATGTAGATCCAACAAAAATTAAAGTAATTGAAGAATGCTCTATACCTCAATCTATAAATGATGTCCGCTCTTTTCTAGGATTAGCAAGTTCTTATAGAAAGTTTGTAGAAGATTTTCTTATTTTACACTATCACTCAAATTATTATTGAAGAAAAGGTGAAAATTTGCATGGGGATTATCACAACAATCTTTTGAAAAACTCAACCATGCAGTTTCTCATGCACCTATTTTTTAGTTACCACATTTTGCATAACCTTTCCATGTAGTTACAGACACTAGTGGTTTAGGTATATGAGCTCTATTAATGAAAAATAACCATCCTATTACATTTGAAAGTACGATATTTAAAGCTTCTGAAAAGAAGTATAGTATCTACGATAATGAAAGTTTAGTTATTGTGCATGCTTTAAAAATCTAGAAAGATTACCTTATGGGCTCTAAAGTTATAGTCAAAATAGAGGAACCAGTTATTATGCATTTATTAAATCAACCATTGATTTTTGTCAGACACATTAAACGGGCTTCATTCATACAAAATTTTCAACCTATGATTCAATATAGACCTGGCAAACCTAATGTTGTATCTGATGCCCTTAGTCATTTCCCATCCCCCAGAACAAATATTGTTTGTATTAATAATATTTCTCCTGTTCATATTCATTCATTTCATGACATGATTCCTACGTATGCATCTGATTTGTATTGTTTACAAACATGGAATGCTTTCAATAATTATTTAGCATTTCATGAGGATCACTACACTTTTCATAATGGGTTCTTGTATTTCAAACACAATTTATGCATTACACAAACTTTTAAAGAATTTTTTATGAAAGAGATGCATGAACCACCATATACGGGTCATAGGGGCATACAAAGTACTATTTCTACATGTAAAAAATTTTTCTTCTGGCCAAATATGGAAAAGGATACTATACATTATGTCTCCCATTGCATTGTGTGTCAACGTGTGAAAGGACATCATGGTAAACCATTCATATTATTAATGCCACTTCCCATACCTAATGGACCATGGGAACAAATTTCGATGGATTTTATTACTAGTTTTCCCTCAACTTCATCTCATAATGATATGATTTGGATAATTATAGATAGGTTTAGTAAACAAGTGTATTTCATTCCTTTTAAAAAGGCTCTTTCTACACCTAAAGCTACTAAGTTATTCATTAAATGTATTTCTTGGCATCATGGTTTTCCAAAACTTATTCTTATAGATCGAGATATTTGTCTTTGTAATCACTTTTGGGTTGCATTGTTTTAAGATTTCGGTTCTAAAACAGACTTTATCTCTACATTTCACCCTGAAAGTAATGGTAAAAGTGAAGCTATGAATAGTACTATTTTGGATTTATTACATTGTTATTCTTTCGATATTCCAAGTAATTGGGATGAGAAACTTCTTTTACTGCAATTTGCATATTATACCAAAACACATACCACTACTGGAAGTGCACCATATGAAATTGTTTACAATAAAAAGCTTCCCACTCCCATGTCTATCACTCAACCTGACATACCGATAGCTGATTCTTTTGCACAAGATCATGTTTCTATACTCATGAGGTTCACGAGCACATTAAAAAGAGTCAAGAATGTTACATACGTAATATTAATAATAAACGAGTAGCTAAATAGTTTAATGAAAATGACTTTGTATGGTTAGCAATAATTTAAAAAAGTTTTAAAAATATTTCACAACATCCTCAGGTTAAACTTGCACCACGTTATTATGGACCTTTCTATAGAATTCAAAAAATTAATGAAAATGCTTTCAGATTAGACATACCTTCTCATTGGAATATACATA
The DNA here is from genome assembly GCA_020310875.1 of Ceratopteris richardii. Lineage (NCBI taxonomy): Eukaryota > Viridiplantae > Streptophyta > Polypodiopsida > Polypodiales > Pteridaceae > Ceratopteris > Ceratopteris richardii. The sequence continues at coordinate 84,706,950 of CM035419.1, read as the reverse complement.
ATTCTTTTCATATTAATTTATTGAAAAAATTCAAATTAACATTACCACTTACTCCTATTTTAGATGATCTTCCTTTACTTGAAGAGGATGCTGAAATTTTAGTTCCTGAGAAAATGCTTGTTTATGATGTCACTACTACATGCATAGGTAATCAATATCATAGATATTTGGTTAAATATAAAAATCACTCACTTGAAGAATCTCAATGGATCCATAATACATCAAACTCTACATTATGACCATTTGATTTCTTCTTGTCATTCACGATGACATTAAATTCCAATTTTCCAGTTCCATGCATGTGTTTTTACATGGAACATGCTTATGATTGTTTAGTGATGGCACATGTTACTAGCCATCCATGTCTATTTTATTTCTATCAACTAAGGTCAGTTGCTCATCAATTGGGAGACATGTTATACTTTATGGAATATTGGGACGTTAAATGGATTTTAATTCCTTGAGGGTTTTAATGTGTTTTGTGTTTTGATCTAGCAGGTGAAGATCCATGAGGGTGTGAACACGTATGGACTTATTAAAATATTTTTAGAGATATTTGGAAGAATGTTTAGAAGATAGTATTTTTAGTTATTTTTGTAAAAATAATAGATCACTTTCAAAAGAGACGTTTTGTAAACATAGAAAAGCATAATTTTGTAAATAAAGAAAAAATAGAAAATTATAATTTCCTAAATAAAGAGAAACCATGATTTCAAAGTGCCACCCTCATGTATATTCTATTCAAGAGGTAATAAGAAATACCTATAAATACACATGCTATGATAGACTCGTCCATTAGATTATGTGGGGTAAGGTTGTACCCAATCTGGTGTTGATTCTCTTGTCTCTTTCTATTCTTTGAGTACTTTTGTGTGATTTTATTTCTGTACTATCCTCTATGTACATGCCCCTTTGGGACCGGAAGGTCAACAATGCCAATGTTACATAAAAGTTCTATGCCTTAGTGGATGCCTTGGAGTAAGCCAAAGGAGTGAATGTAGGTGTAAATGAAGGAGTAAACATAGGTATAAACAAAGGTGTAAACATATGAGTAAAGTTAGAAGTAAACTATAGGTTCAAGTTTAGGAACCAAAACTAAGTAGAAATGACAAACTGAAATAGGAAACCAAAATGGAAATAGGAATAGAAAAACAAGGCCCAAACCAAAATCGAAATTGGAACCTAAACAAGAATATGAATTAGGATCGGGATCAAGGTTGGGTTTAGGTTTCGATAGTGAATGGATATCAAATAAACATCGATAATTTAACAATCCTCAACACGAAAAAACATCTGCAATGACATGTGCAAGCTCTCATACCATGCAAGATCTTATAAGCAAGCCGTCACAAAGAATATGAAATCCAAAAACACAAGAACACAATATTCCCCTATGCACTTTGTTGGAGGAGTCTCCAGAGTACGTGTACTTATAGGTTTTTTATTATGTCAAAACAAGATCTTACAATGATGAAGGCACTTTGAGACGTAGGCATGAATGTGAAGATTTTGTCTTTTACAAAGAGCCTTATTTTTTATTTATAAAATTTGTGATTTACAACAATCTTATCTTAACCACTATTTTTATGATTTTTAAGAAAGAACCCTGTATGTGGGTCTTTATTTATAAATAATATATGTAAATTTTAGTGTCTTTTATTTTTGTATCCAGACACACCCAAATACATACAAGCCTATCCATGCCTTCCTGAACCTTGAGCTTCTATATCACAATAGAAAACACATTAATATCTCAATAACAAACTCCCATGATGCAATCATTCCATAAGTAATAATAGTTCAATGGACTTTGGTCGCTTATCATTGTGGAAATATTATGGCATTTTATTGGTACAAATGCAACATTCAAATTATGAACATTTTGCCAAATATGGATTTGTATACACAATTTCCTAGGTGTAGTTAGTGAACACAATGATTTTTCTAAAAAATACCTATTATGACTCGATAGACATGCCACATTCATCCATGTCCTTTTGGCTAATAAAATACCTACATACTAAATGTTCGTCACTAGCAATCATGAAAAAGAATTTATATTAGTATGTAAAATATGTTCTCCATCTAGGCATAATCCATCCATTACACTATATGTATGCGCATAATTATTACATATTAAAAAAAAAGGAAACTTTAATTTCCGTATTTCAATATGGAAATATCGTATTTGTGACCACCTATTTCAAATGTCTAAGCACAAAAGTATTACGGGATTCTACCATACAAACATGATTATGTAGTACAAATAAGTTTTCTCCTTATGTAAAGTATTGAAGGTGCCAATTGCCAAAATCCTTCATAGAATATTATTATTGTTATTATACACTAGGTTGTTTTATTATATCGCGGAGAAAAATAGAATACCACTTACATATGTAGGTAACGTTTTAATAAGCACAATAATACGCAAGTAATTTTAAAATCATAAGCTTTTATTGAAGTACAAGGAGACATTTGCACTAAGAAAGGTACGTTGAGTCTTCTATGCAATGAAGTTTAAGCAATTGTGGCTGTAATATCTATGGTAGACGCATTCCTGTATAAATAACAAAGCCTAAACAAAACATAATCAAAATAATGCTTCACAAAGAAAAAGAATCTTTGAGCTTAGCATATGAGTATGAGGATATCAAATCACGAAAGTGAAACCATCTGATGAATTTTCAAAACCCGAAAATCAATATATCATATCATAATTCAAAGTCTATGATTGTAACACTGAATCATTAGGGCAAAAAATGAACCCTGAATGGGCCTTTTAGATAAAATAGTGATTACTGATGGACCAATCAGAAGAGGGTGGTGGCCATAGTCTATGCCCTATAAAATACTAGGTAGAAGGGGGAGAGGGGGCATATTTCTCCCTTATTTAATGAGCTTCCTCTAGAGAGAGAAGGAATTTCGTAACTTAGTTGGGCCCAAAAATTCAAAATTTTTAAAAAGTTAAAAAACTCATCATAACACCTAAAAATGGACCCCCCATTACTTTTTTGGATCAAAAGTACTCTTTTTGACACTAAATTCAAAATCCATGAATGTTTTGAGTTGAAAAAAATGAGTTTTTTCAAAAATACTAAAAAAAGAGTTATTTCCCTCCTAAACCTCACATTTTCATACCCAGGTCCCAAAAAGTCATCTTTTCCCACTACTTTCACTCTGTAGCACACCATTGAAGCTCCTATTTCTACACTCCAACCTACCTGCATCTCCTATCTTGAATTACTATTGTAGCTTGAAGACCTTTAGCTTCAATGGCAACAGCTAAAGCTTCTAGGCAACCGAAAGATGAGATCCTCACATTAAGATGTCACAATATCAAAGCCACAAATGGACAGTGGCTATCACATGAGTACTCCAAAGGTGCATGGGTGTACATGCAACCCTCTAGAGTTGGGCCTCATCGCGTTAGAGATCATGGAAACTTAGATCTTCATTGGAAGGGAAAGTTACTTGGCTTCAAGAAGCACAGAGACAATGGGATGGTTGCTATTGTACAACATATTTTTAGAATGGCAACTATGAAACTTGAAAACTCTAGTAGAATGAGATATCCTACAAATTCTAAGTATTACTCTACAATATTTTATGTTTTCTTGTGTCGGATATATTTCTAAACTATTAAGATATGTTTTTCTTTGATTCAGATATATTTCCTTCTACTCTGGTGGTAGAGCAACCACTTCATAGTCTTTCCATAAATATATCCTGCTCAACTTTACCATGATAGAGTTTTCTTTTACACACATAGATATGTTGTACCCCCCTACAATAAATGGTTTTGGAAGGTTAGAGAGAATTAATGTACATTCTCTTCTTAGCTTGGAGTGGCCAAAACCTGATATATGGTCTATATCATCTTTGAAGCGAAAGATGGTAATGGATATACATAACTCTTTGAAATTCACAAAAGGTCTAGGTCTGTAGGTTTGCACTAGTCTTTTCCCATTCATTGTTTTGTATATTTATTCCAAGGATTCTCATTCCATGAGACTTCCACCATGTTCATGTGTAAAGATATCACATATGAGGAAGTTGAAAGTCTTCTTGGTGGAAATTGGGGTTTCATAGAAGGAATTGCAAAAGGTGATAACTATCTTTGTAAAATAGGTGGAACAGGTATAGGATTTGGATATTTGAAACAACGTACTTCATTATACATCAGATTCTACTATGATCGTTGGATGTGAAAACTTGGAAAATGAATACCATTTCAAAGTTCACAGGGATCTTTACATTCATTTGGAATAAAGCTTAGATTGCCCAATAATGAAACAGAAACTATTTTAGTGAATAATCATTGGACCTTGGCTAATATGAGAGAACACTTGATGATTATAGGGTTTGAAGGACTAACTCAATCCAAATTCTAATTTCAAGGACATAAGGTGAGAAATGTTTCGTGCTTTTGTTAAAATAATCTTTTCATTATTGTTTATTTTACTTTAATGACTTCAATTTCTTGCAAATTGATTATAGGTGGGCATAAGAATGGAATACAAAATGAAAGTCCCTGTAGATTGGAGCAAAGATGGAACAGAACTCTAATTGTCATAGTTCTTTTGCAACCTGATAATGTCACTTCTTGGGCCCTAGTCATTCTATCTCATGGTTGCACTTTCAAGAACCTTGTAAAAAGTAGGACAATCTATTCATGTTAGATATTGTATATACCTTCTTCTCTGCAATGTTAATTTCAAAAGTTTTGGAATGTCAAAAAGTTTGTTCACTACTTTGAAATGTGGTTGCTCATGTTTTTTTATGTGCATTATTTTGTCATCAGAAACACATTTTTTGAAATTGCACTTCTTTATTCTATACTTTTAAAAAAGAGCCCAGACAGTTTAAAAACTTGAAGCTGCTATAAAAATGGGTTCTATGTGCTCATTTCTAACATTTGCACTCTCAAAGAGCTAGAAAGCACAAACAAGCCAGTAGAATTCTTGTACACAAGCAATGGATGCTAGCACTTCCACTCCCATGACATCTCCTTGAGATCTATTCATGGAGTTTTTAGATACTATCCATATGACTACAATGGTCATATGGATTTGTATGACCTAGTCTATAGAGTCCCTAGTCTTGAAGGGATAATAGCCATGAACTCCGATGTGATCAATGAGATCACAGATTTTATGGAATTCGATACATTAAGATATGCCATAGATATTCCAGCATATGAGTGTAAATGGGTCCCTTGTGACCTGCTTTTCTACATTCATAAAGGAGATGAGGCATTTGTAAAGCGCTTAAAGCGTTTCATGGTTGTTGCTGAGAGTTCAAGGCACCTATTAGATGACACAATGCCCTTAATTAAACAATTAAATAAGAAAAGGAAAATGGGAAGACAATATCATTCCTACGTAGCAACAACCATCTTTTTTGTCAATGAGGAGCCCGAAGCTTCACCCATGGACCTACCCCATCTTGTTACTGGGGGTTTTGTAGATGACAAGAAGGAACCCCAGACAGAAGCTCTCAAATTATTAGAAGAGAGTCAAAAAATTTCCAAAGAATTTCCTCAAGGAGTAGTGGACAAATTAAAGGAAGCTAGTACACAGAATAGTCCACCCTCCAACTTAGACCCTGTGGAACCCACTCTACCAGAGGTAGAGATGGAAATGTTTTCAGTTGTACTTGTCGACGGAGAGGAATTTTTGTTCCTGCATGATATTGAGAAGGCATTCGGTCTACGCCCCGACAAATGCCTTAGTATTTTCTGTTCAACCTCGGATGTTCCCATGGACAACACTTCTGACATTATCGAAGAGGCAACAATTCCACTTGGTGACGCAGTTACGGACACCATTGCATTTGTGTGTTAAGAGATTTTGCGCCATGCCAACCAAGATGCCACTGAAGAAGATCTGGCTGCAGCAAGGGAGAGAATTTTGGAGAAGAAGATTCCAACATCCCCTCTTGAGGAGCAAAGTGGCATGGCCCATTCATCGATTCCACTAGATGCAATGGGAAGAGGAGAGGATGAAGATAGGCTTCAAGATGTAAGTCTCTAATGAGATTTATGGTTGTCTCATATTCATACAAGATGTATCTATTTAGTTTTATGATTGTCTATGTGCAGGAAACAATCGAAATGGATAAATTTGCAGCAAGAAGTGGTCGTGACCATGTTTCCTAGGGCCATGGCTCTTGCTTAGCACATTACATTGGAAAATTGTCAAAGGAAGATTTTGTCATAATCCACAAGGACTTTTCCCCTCAAGGAAACTTCATGACTTTCTATTTGAAGGCCTTGAACAAAGTTTTGTGCATATCTACAATAATGCAAGGGACCAATTGTATATTTCTAATTAGGAAGTCCCTTGCCCTTACTACCCTAGGAGTTAACTTGAGAGGAAAAATATTAGGTAAAAAAGGAATAGCTTTAGGTCTTGAATTGACAGACCCTCAGTTAATATCCCAATCAGTTTTGACTAACCAATTGCCACTGTCTTTTCAGAGAAGAAAGAATGTAGTGGAGAGGCTCAAGGCCAAGAGCCAATTGTAAAAACTTTATAATACCAATTATTGTTTTTTCCAATTTCCATGTGTAGTCTTTATGTTTTTGACAATGTCTTAATTTTTTCATACTGTAATCAGTCTTTTCCCAATCAATCTTGTTATTTTTGTTTCCAACAATGCATGGGATGGCTTAGGAATGCAGAAAAAATGCCTCCCATAGAAACGCAAGGATGGGCCCTACAAAAGTTTTGCAGGGCCCATCCCTCCATTTCTATGGCAGGCCTTTTTTTTGCATTCCTAGGCCATGCTATGCACTAGATTCCCTATCGTGCAAGTATATGTCCCTCAATTAGCACCTTCACTTTGGAAATCGTGAAAGACCAATCTTATGTGCAATAATTAGAGAACGTTACTCCTCTAGGTGCATATAAGAATGTAGTAGTAAATAAGTACATGTATGTTCATAAACATTGTTTAGCTATTGGTCAGAGGGTTAGCATGCAGTGCACTCTATCTAGCGCCAATTATATGCCCCAATGTGCATGGAATGTGTTTTCATGGATTGGAAATGCCAAAAAAAGGACTTCCATAGAAACACGGGGATAGGCCGTGCAAAACTTTTACAGGGCCCATCCCCGTGTTTCTGTGGGAGGCCTTTTTTTGGCATTTCTAAGCCATGAAATGCATCAAATAGCATTAACACTTACAAGAAGTAGAGAAAAAAGAATGATACAACTATGAAAAACACTTCAAAGAGGTACTGGAAAAAGACACTTAGAAACATAGGAGAAGTAAACTTCAAAACATATACACTAAGATATAAACACTTGGAAGAGCAAATATAAGAAGAAAAAGATTATATTCATCATTTGGGATTTAAAAAATATTCATCATATGGGATACACAAAAGGTTCTCCAAACAAAGGAGTACAAATTTTTTTAAGGTTTATTCCCTCTAATTCTCCTAGCTAGCTGCAAATCTTTAGGTTGTATTGTCACTCTCTTTGCATGGATGGCACACAGGTTAGAGTCCTCCAACATTTATATAAGATACACCTCTACAACTTCTTGGAGGGCTTCAATGGCTATCCCTTAGGTACGGAGTCCAACGCAATAGCGTTGGATCTCTTCCTTCACAACTCTTGCAAATGCCCTTCGTGGAATAAGAAGCTCCACAGACTTTTGATAGTGTCAAATCTCTACAAAGGCTCTGGTTTGCTTTCTGCACCTTTGTGGTGCTCTTGAATTTGGGGGGATGTTGGGTTGTGGTCATTGTGGTCTACTACGTGGTTGATAGTTCTTCTTTCTTCTTGAAGCATGCCTAGATGGTCGTGCCTCATCATTTACTTCCTCTACCCAACCTTGCTCTCTTTCTTCATCGGTTGGTCATTTTCCTTGTCCTGGGGGGAGTGTCTTGCCTCCTTGTGTTACTCGATGGTTCACGGGGATATCATCATTGTTCCATGGTGGCTCATTTATACTTTCTTCATCTGAGGAACTCGATAAATTTGAAGTCTCTATCACAACTTGCCTATGTCCTTGTTGTTTTGGCCTTGCCTTGAGTGGTGTCTTGACTGGGGGCTCATCATCAGATGTGGAAGGGGAATAATTTATTTCTTGTGATAAATCTCTCTCTTGTGAAGCTTCATCCCCCCGTGATAGAATGCTACGAGACTATGTCCCTGCACCCGAGTTTCGTCTAGAAGAGTGGCTTGTGGTTCAACGCTTCTTGTTGGGTGTCATCCATGTTGGGCGCTGAGTACCTTGCACATGGCTAGGGTAGACAACATGATCCTTTCTAGCAGTCTCCTTTGTGCGTGCCATTCTCTTAGGCTATAAAGTAGTAAAATGAGGAACGAGACCTCTATTTATAGTCTTTCACTTAAGAATTGTCCTGTTCACATTTAAATTGATAAAAATTACTTTTAAGACATTAAAAGTATATTCACAAAAATAGTGAAAAATTTTATTTGAAGTGAATGGAGTTATAAAAACCTTGAAAAGAATAATGCATTTTAAGAGTTTGGAAACTATTTCCAAGCAGAACCCTTGCGGACTCTTTGTGCATGCCGTTGGGCATGATGTACGGGTCTTGATGATGACATCCACTTCTGTCTTGCAATATCATGTTATAGATTTCATGTAAACTTTTCTATTCGTGACTCACATGCTCATTCCATTACATATTTTCTAGCGAATGTCGCATGAAAAAATCAATTGAACATTTCTTCTAAATAGTTTGATTGGAGTAGACCACCCCGATGACGAGTGTTTTTAAAGTAAACACCTCTAGCCCTGTAATGTGACTTCTCCATTCCTTGTGTACTAAAAATGTCCAGTGAACCATATCGATTCATAAAATATGCTCCATGTGCAAAAGGAATATGCTATGATCTCGTCAATAAGATATACACATAGTGTTTACACCCAAAAAAAATGTAAGCGGAACTTACTATGTAATGTGTAATGTTGCTTTCTCTCCAAGATAAGATGAATGATTGTGTAAACTCCTTCAAAGTCACTTGGAATAATTCTCGTTGTGAAGCATTAGTGGAAACCAAACACATCAAGTGTAAGAATTGATCGAACGATGACCAGACCTTCTTTAGCTTATTAATGAGATCAACCTGACTATCATTGTCTGTTGTAATTGAACAAAGGTCCTTTCAAAGCTCCCATTTCCCATCATCTTGACTATTCACATCTCTTTGAAAGAAACTTCTTGCCTTATTCTCAGTCATTGAAACTTTTTGTAAAATCTCTTGAGACTCACCATACTTCTTAACAACTAAAAATACGTGGCCACCATGACAACCTATAGAATTCAAAAGATCTTCGATTTTTTGGATTGCTATTGTAGACCTCTCTAGTGGTTTCATTGAAAATGCATATTCAACATGGAGCTTCAAAAGCCTATCAAAGATCCTCATGAATGCATGTAAAGTACAAAAGTGAACATTGACTAATGAAAATGGAATAATGGGATTCCAATCATTGTTTATTTTATCACGAGTCGGTTTCTGTAACATTGGACACCTCAAAAGTGATATCTCCCATTCCCTGTGATTCGATGAGTCCGTTTCATCAATTTCTTCAGAGTCATCAACTCTCATCAATTCTCTTGCATGTTTAGACTGTCTCTTAGATCCTTTGTAACCTTTTGTACAATATGGGCAAGGATAGAGAGAAGATGCTCCTTGTTTACAACCTAACATGCATTTTATACTCCTAGGGTCTCCACCCAAATGCCATTCTACCTCAAGATCACCTATATCATCTACAAAAAGCTTTTGCCCATGTATTTGAGAAGTGATTACTTCCGTAATCCATGGATTCGTACTAAAAATCCACGAAATAACATTGTTTGTTTCTTTGGGAACTTCTATAGCACCTAACCACCAGATATCTCTCTCTGATTGCACACTAAGTCAAATGATCCCTCCCTCCTAAAGTTTCATCACTCATTGCATGGTCCATAACTTCATTCATTAGTGTCACACTCAACCATTCTAGTCACCGACCCTTTATGATTTGACACTCATCAAGCTTTAGTATGAACTTTAATTTAACATTACAATCTGCATAAAAAAGAAAACATTATCTTAATATGACCCTTGAATGCAATAAAACTTCAACACCAAATAAAATGTAGTAGGGGTACCTTTGACTCTTGAACTATAAAAGTGAACCATTGCTTGTTGAAGCTTTTGAAGATCTAGAAATATATTGTTGAATTTAGTGTAAGTAAATCCTTGTGTAGATAGGATTTCTGATTGCTTCTTGGGAATATTTGGATGATAAACAGAGGCAGGCATAGTGTCTTCTATGAATAAATATTGTCCAATAGTACGGGTCACATCCTCATTTGAAGTTTTCTTATTGATAGACACTTTATATGGGCATGGAAATATACTTTGAGAAATACCTTGTGATTGTAAGGCTTGCCTGAGAAGGGTGTACATTGCAGGATACCCATTTCTACTGATGCTTGCTTCGTCACATATTGCCTGCACATCTTGCACTGTGATAAGGTTTTTTAACTTCTTTGAAAACTCATCTTCAACAAAAACTCTAATACACTTTCCTATGGGTGAGTGAAAAGCAGAAGTGATTTCTTTGGTGTTTATGCAACTATTCATGAGCTTGAATTGGTCTTGTGATGTTGATGAAGCTGTTATGTCTTGAATAAACCACCTACACAATGAAAGATTCCATTACAAATCTTCATTAAAACATATAAAAGTAAAACAAACACTCACCTTGTTTCATATATACATCGTTTGCATGCTCCGCCCCCTTTTGAAAGAGCTTCAAAGGATGACAATGCTCTTTTCCTATGTCTCATACCAAGTGGAGTATCTTTCAGCTATTGGAGATTGGCAGTTAACTTTGAAATTGTGCTTTGTTTTGCTTCAATATCCTGTTCCAAATTTGCAAGTTGTTTTTGTAAAGAAATGATTGTGCTTTCTAAAGTGACCACCCTCATATGATGGATGTGATATTGTTGGAACCAATACTTAGCAGTAGCAAGTGAATGTGTAGATATCGCTTGCACTAACCTAATAGTCCAACTTCACCCGCACCAATGAACTGAAGTAAAGTTGAGAGGTTATGGAATGTTGGATGGTATGAAAATATTGGATCAAGAGGATATAGTGAACCATGAGTCCAAAGTTCAATAGTTTTTTCTCCAGCTGCACGCCGTTCATTTTGAGAATTGGCATCATTGTTGCATCGTGTATTTGGAACAAACTCTCTGGGCACTTGAACATGGATACTTGTTAATGCAGGAGCATGAGGACGTTCTACTGTGAAGTTTGTGATACATGTCAACACCCTCTTTGCTAATGACCAGCAATATAAAAAACAAAGATGGAAAACTGGTTGGAATGGACTCTAAAGCATGTGTTTTGCTCAAAAATTATGTTTTCTTGTATGTGTATGGGTGAAAGTGTATTTTTCCACTGTGTGTGGCTGAAAATGATGAAATTTGTAAAAAAGTCATCTTTTGGTGGAAGCATAGTCATGGATTTGATGATGTGGCACTTCCTCTTGGAGGGAGCTTGAAAATTATACTTTTTCTAGAAGAAACTTCAAAAAATCGGCCCAAAAAGTGACTTATGATATATATATTAAAAGATAGGCCTTTTTGAGTTAATATACACTCAAAATGAGACTTTTTTAAAAAACTCATTTTTTTATTCAAATACATGTACAAGTTTGATGATGTGGAAAGAAGATTATCTTTCTCTCTCTCTAGAAGAAGAAAGAGAGAGGCCTACTGAAGCCTAAAAAAAAGCCTACTCTAGCCTACTAAAAAGTGCCCTATTAAATGCACTTTGTCCCCTTAAACAAGAATAGAATTAAGCTTAATCCCTAAAAATTAAGGATCCTTACAAGGCCCATGCAAGGTTCATTTTTTCCCCTAATGTAAGAAAAATCAATATTGAGAGTATGCCTTGTTATAACTCTTTGACTAAAGAGTGCTTGTGCATAGCCAATGGCTGCCACTAGGAGCCATGGGTGTCAGAGAAGCCAAAGATGCCAAAGTTATGCCAAAGTCAAAGCAATAAACATAGGTGTAAAAATGGGATTAAAGGTAGGAGTAAGCATAGGATTAGACATAGGAGTAAAGATAGGAGTAATCATAGGAGTAAACTTGAGATTCATATTCAAGCACTTGAAGTGAAACAGAAACCCAAAATTAAAACAGGAAGCAAAAAAGGAAACAAAAATAGGAAAAAAACTAAAACAGAAACATGAATATGGATTGGGATCGGGATCACGTTTGGGTTGCAATTCCAATAGTGATCGGATGTTGAAGGAATAGTGATTAGATGTTGAGAAGACATCGATCAAATGCAAAAAAGGACAACATTCAAACATCTTTGTAGTGATGTGTGTAAGCTCTAATACCATTGTTGTACAATCTTACAATTATGTTGGAGTTAGACGTTTGCAGAAGCATGGGAACAACATAAGGAAGAAGGAGAAGAAGCTTGGAGCACAACACACAATATTGAATGTATTACCTCTAGAATGTACAAAGATAAGTAATTGGTTAGGGCTATAGGTGTATATACATGCTGGGGAAAAAACCTCCTAAAGAGGGAAAAACATGCCCCGATGGTCCTAGAGTGTTCACACACATCACAACCTAAATATATCAACAAATCCCACCTGAGAGTTATGCGGTGAACAAGGAGCTTGGACTCATGTATAAGGAAGTGCCAAGTTATGTGGAATCAATCCGCAAAAGGAAGTAAGCCCAAGGCTTTGCGGAAAGCTTCAATGTTCTTCCTAGGTAGAGCCCTCGTGGAAAGGTGTGCAATGTTCTCCCACATGGGCACATATGCCGAGATAATCTCTACAGTAGGGAACCTCTCCTTCACATAATGATAATGCACCTCGTGTGCTTACTGTGAGCATGGAACATAGGGTTCCTCACAACTACCAATGTGCTCTGATTGTGAGTGAAGATGGTGGTGGCAGAAGATTGACCAAGCTCCAAATCAACCATAAGGCACCAGAGCCACACACACTCAACATTCATTGTGAAAGCTGCCCTATACTCAACCTCACAAGTGGAAGTGGCCACAGTAGGCTCCTTCTTGCTCAACCAAGATATACATGAGCTACCAAACATGAAGCAAAAACCACTAGTGAACACACGTGCCATAACAACTAATCCAGTCACTCATAAAAAGCATACAGATTTCGTCTTAGTGACCTCCCCTTGGGATAAAACAATCCAAGTAGTTGGGTACTACCCAATTATCAAAAGATGTGCTTATGTGACTACCAATGCTTTACACCTAGGCAATGCATATACGTGCTCATTTGTGACATAGCAAAGTGAATATCTGGCTGTGTAATGCATAAATAAATTAGGCATCCAATAGCTTACTGATAGGGAACAACATCAAATGCATCTCCATCATTATGAAGACTCAACTATAAACCTATCTCCATAGGAGTGGCAATAACTTTGTAGTCTTCAAGGCCAAAATGCTGAAATAATGTGTCAATATATTTCCTTTGACACAAAGCAATTCCACCATCAACTAGCATAAACTCAATGCCCAAATAGTGATGCAAATGCCCCAAATAAGAAATCTTAAATGAGGCATGAAAATTAGCCTTAAAATCCATAATATACCTCTGATGAGGACAAGCGAGCAGCATGTCATCAACATACACAACAATAATCAGAAGCACATCATTAGCATGCTTAACATATAAGGTGTTTTTAGTTGGACTATTCTCAAAACCATGTGCAATCAGATAAGCATGTAACCTTTCATATTTAGCACATGGTGCTTGCTTTAAACCATATAATGCCTTCTTTAACTTGCACACCTTGTTTTTGTGCCTTTTTTGCTCAAAGCAATGAGGCTAAGAAACATACACTTCTTCATGCAAGTCACCATTCAAAAATGCAGTTTTAATGTCCAACTGATGTACATTCCAACCATGATGAGCTGCAAGTCTAAAAAGCCTAGCCTTATAACTCTCAATTATTCCATCAGGCTTACACTTCAGCTTGTATATCCACTTAGTGCCAATGGTCTTCTTGCTAGGAGGCAACTCACATAAAGACCAGACACCGTTCTTCATTATAACATCATATTGAGATTGCATAGCAGCTATCCATATTTCAGAATTTTATGCTTCATCAAATGAAAAAGGCTCATTATCATCATAGAGACTAGATGCAGCCATAGCATAACAATCTGATGCAAAAGAGGCACTATGAGACCGTGATCGAATACAATATGATAGAAGTGCATCTAATTTTTTGTCAGGCAAGCTCTACACTATTCATTTTGGCATGGTTTTTGCCTCCTCAATATCTGCTCTCTCATCAACAAGTGCATCATGTGACTTTCCATAAAAAATGGGATGATTTGCATCATGACATGAAACCTACAAAGGTTGAGAAGTTGCCTCATTAGGACTAGCACTAAATTCTGCACCTAAAAAAGGAGGTAACAGATGCCTCCTTAGTACATGAAAGTGATGGTTGAATAGTATCTTCCACAAAAACAAAATCACAACTAACAAGAATGTGTTTAGCCTATGGATGATGCAGATGATGGCCTTTACTTTTAGAACTATACCCGACAAAAATACATTTCAGTGCTTTATCATCTAATTTTTTGTGTTGTTGTTCAGGCACTAATGCATATACCACACAACCAAAAACACAGAGATCAGCAATAGATGGCTTGCAATCATGCCAAGCCTCATATGGAGTGATAGACTGCAGTGTTATAGTGGGACACCTATTAAGTACATATGTTGCACACATAACAACCTCAAGCCAGAAACTGTGTGGTAAAGCCTGAATCTTGACCATACACCTCACCATCTCCATGACTGACATGTTCTTCTATTCAACAACACCATTCTATTGAGGTGTATAGGGCACTATAAACTAAAGTTTTGTCCTAGGTTCAACTAGAAATGCATTAATGTCAGAAGACATATACTCCCTCCCACCCTCCCTCCTTCAGGAGGATGCGTATTTTACATGCTGACAAATTTTTAGCCAAAACCAAAAACAATTTGAAGCACATAAACACTTTGGACTTTTCTTTCAATGGATATACCCATGCATGCCTAGAAGAATCATCAATGAAAGTTAGAAAGTAAAGATAGTTGAGTGAAGTGAACAAACTATGCTACGAGGTACTATGTATGGTTTCCCCACTATCAAACTACTAAACATCTCAGTCTACTGAAGACATGCACTAATGAGAAGATGTGTCAAAACTATAGATAGTAGTAAATGCTCATTCTTCATCATGCACAAGATTAGCAGACTCTATTTTCGGTATAAAGGCCTCTATAACAACCATTCCAGCCTCTTTCTTCTTTGCCTCTTAAGCAGCTAGTTTTGGATAGCTCTTAATGACATGATCATTTGCATTACACTCTTTTCAAAACAAATCTTTGAATTTCTTCTTCGAATGTGCAGCATTTGTAGATTTCTACTTACTAGTAGATGAGCTCCATTTACCTTTGCTCTTTTGACTATTAAAGAAAGCTTGATCTGCAACATGCATAATAGGCCTATTCTGAATAGAGTGATCTTCGTGTAACAGAACTGAAACTATCTCTTTAAATGTTGAGGCATTTGGATTGCCTTCTCTCATCAAACAAAGAGTAGAAGCAAAACTGTGATATGAGTCAGGAAGACCATTCAGAACAGTCTGCATAAGTGAACTCTTAGGAAGGACTTCGTTAGCACAAATCACATGTTTCTTCAAATCCTTGATCTTTGTCAAAAAAATATTCATAGAATCACCTTCATTCATGTGCTCACTCTCCAATTGTTTTCGGAGATAAGCAACATGAGCCTCACTCCTAGCTTAGTACAACATGGTAAGTCTATCCCAAGCATCCTAAGCTGTTCTACAAGAATGAATGTGAGGAATAATTGCACGTTTGACACACAAGGCTACCAATGCATGTGCTTGAGCATCTTTGCCATCCCAATGAATTTTCTCTAGAGTAGGTGTAGCAGGAACCATAGCATGAACATGAATGTGCAGTGTATCATCATCTTTGATGCTATCTACATCTGCTTCAGTAACTATATTTGTAGGTGTAATAGGATGTTTTTCAACACCCTACACAATATTCCACGGTCCTTTTGGGACCAAGACATGAAGCATCATATAAGGCCATAATGGGTTGTTAGTACCATCCAAATTATCCTCAACAACCAACATACGGAATACATCACTGCTTTCAGCCATGGCTAGTGAATAAAATATTGTGATGCAAAAAATTGACTATATCTCAAAAGGTACACATAGATAGATAACCTCAATGTGATCCCTTTTGATGAATAGAGAAGGATCCTAGTTGCTAGGTTTGAACCCTTGATCTTGAAGGTATGTAACCAACCTGTAATTCCAAGCTCTAAGAGCTTGTTTCAATCCATAAAATGCTTTCTTAATTCTGCAAAGATACGATGGATGCTTAGGGTTTTCAAAACTAGGTGGTTCTAACATGTATAGCTCTTCACTTATCCAACCATTTCCAAATTCTTTTTTTGCATGAAGTTGGAGGAGTTTCCAATTTCTTGTAGTAGCTACACTTATCAATGTCCTGATTGTAGTCATCTTTGCAACTGGTGACAATGTTTCGTCATAGTCTATACAATGAATTTGTGTGGATCCTTTGGCAACTAGTCTTGCCTTGTACCTCAAGACCAATCCATCTAAGTTTCTTTTAAATTTATATACCCATTAGGAACCAATTACCTTTTGATTGGTTGACATTGGAACCAAGTTCCAAGTATCCATCTCCTTCAATGCATCTATTTTCTTTCATGGACTTTTACCAATTAGGGTTTTCCTTTGCCTCTTCATATGTTGATGGTTCTTCTCAAATTGAATCTTTTGCCAAGTAGATTGAATGATTCATAACAAATATGGAATCATAACCTTTTCTTTTTGGTTGTTTCTTCTCTCATGCTGATCTTCTAGGTGCTTGCTTGGAGCATTTCCCAAACTCTTTCATCTTTGCTTTGCCTCTTGACTTCCATAGTTTTTAATCCTTTTCCCTTTCATCTTGCTCATCATTTGTATAGCTTCTTGGATCCTCGATGTGTGCATCATGCTTTCTTCCTAATTGATGAGAGTCATAATCAAGATCATATGGTAGAGTTACCTTTTGTTTGTCTTCATCATACGAAGACATGTGTTCTTCAAAGACATCTCTACTTGTAGTGAATTGCTTGTTTGAAGGATTATAGAACCTATAACCCATTTGGGTTGAGTCATACCTAATAAATACTACCTTTGTTGCCCTTACATCTAGCTTACCTCTTATTTGTGATGGTACATGAACATAAGATAAACAACCAAACACCTTGCAATGTTCAAGACTAGGTTTTCTTCCATGTCATGCTTCATAAGGAGTCATACCTTGAAGTGATTTGGATGGTGGTCTATTGACAAGGTACACAACAGTTCAAATAGCCTATGCCCATAGATAATGTGGCAACTTCTTCTCTTCAAGCATTCTTCTAGCTGATCCAACCAATGTATTGTTTCTTCTCTTTGGGATTCCATTCAGTTGAGGAGAGTACCTGGTATTCACTTCCCTTTTGATACCTTTGTCCTCCAAGAACTCATCAAACTCTCTAGAGAAGTATTCTTCCCCTCCATTAAATCTAAGCTTCTTGAGTGGTATACCTATATGATTCTCCACATGTGCTAGATACTTTTTGAAGCAATCAAACACTTCATTCTTACTCTTAATAAAGTACATAATAGTCCATCTACTATGGTCATCAATAAATGGGACATAATACCTTGATCCTGTCAATGAAGGTTCTTGAATCTTGGTTCCCATACATTTGTATGTACTAAGTCCAATAAGTTGTTGTGGATATAGCATTTGTGGTTGAGTGGTTGTCTTTGTGCCTTGCCAATCTGACATGCATCACGCCTATGGATCATGTGTTGCTTTGATATGTTTGGAAGACCTAGAACACTTTGATCTCTACATATATCCTTAGAGGTTCTTTCATTCACATGAGCAAGTCTCTTATGCCACACTTCAAGCTCACTTAGGGTTTGAGACCCAAAGTTGAATAGAGCTATGTTCCCGATTTCTCCTACTTCAAAAGTAAGGGGCCTACCGTGCTTCTCACCTTTGGCTATCTTCTTGAAGCCTTCGCATGGATCTTCCACAAAAGCTCCATTTTGGGTGAAACTAACTTGCAAGCCTTTTTCAACTAGCTGGCCTACACTTCTTAGATTTTTCATGATAGTGGACACATAGAGAACCTTACTTAGAATATTTGTCCTACCATTGGAAGCTTTGACATTACCAATCTTCTCTGCATTGTGCTTTGTGTCATCCCTTGTTTGTACTTCATGTCTATGCTTTGGACTTTAGAGACCAGATAGAAGAGCAATGCTACCTGCAACATGGTTTGAACATCTTGAATCTATGTAAAATGATCGTCTTCTTTACCTTCTTTGTGGCTTAGATTCATAAGAAGCAATGATTCTTCATGTTCTTGATCTTCTGAATAATTGTTGAAGTCCCTTCTCTTAAAGCCTCTATTTTTATTGTTGAAGTTATGTCTACCTCTACCTCTATTGCTACGATATCCACCTCTTCCACTTCGTTTCTGGTTCTTCCCATTGAACCAGCAATGCTAAGTAGTGTAGTTCGTCTTATCACAAATGGCACAAGATTGAACATTCTAACCTTTTTCTTTGTCATGTTTTGGTCCTTTCTTCTTCCATTTCCACTTGCTCTTGCTCACGAAATTGGCTTGGGAAGTCTCCTCTTCATCTTGAACTTCCTTCTTCTTGCCTTTCAGCTTCTTATCCTTCTTATCTACATATAGTGCACTAGTTGAATTACCGTGATAGGACTCTTTACCTTCCTTTATGCTATTGTTGGCCTCGTGATTGAAGAATTGTCCAAGAAAGATGTTGAAGTTTGGAGTTTGCACATCCATGATGAGATCATACGCCCTAGGAAGTATTGCCATTGCTTGACATTTTGAATCCCATTGAGAATTCGCCTCATGATGATCTCTTCTTCAATCAACTCTCCAATGGATGTTAACTGATCTACAACCTTCTTGACCTTGGTAAAAAAATCTGTGATGGTTTTTTTGGGTGTCTTCTTCATTTGGTGGAACTCATTCCAAAGATGATTCTTTTTTTTCTTTCGTATTAGCACAACTCTAGGGCATACCAATTTTCTTGAGATGTCTTGCATCCTCTAATATGTGGTAATAGAAATTCCAAGAAGGATTTTATTATGTACAACCTTGCTTGAGCATCCCTTGCGCATCAAAGTGTGAGCTTATCTATCTCCTCTTGTGTAGGTCCTCCTTTGGATCTTGGAATAGGCATAATTCATCACCTATTATAATTCCATAAACATTTTCACCTTACAAATATGCTTCCATTTTGATTTTCCAACCCATGTAGTTGTGTTGATCAAGCTTCTTGGTCATTGAGGGAAAGTTGTGACCCATCTTGATCTAGTTTTGGTACCACTAATAGAGCTTGGAGAATTTTTTAGCAGATAGAAAAGTGAGTTGTGAAGCAATAAAGTTTGGTCTAGCCAACTGGCACAAGACTAGCGCTTGAGCTTATGCAGACTCAAATAGACCTTATAGGCATGTGATAAGTGCAATAAAATGCACTATGTACTTTGAACGATCTAGGAGAAAGAATCGATACAAAATAGATAGGTTTGCGCATCAGCCAGTGCCAAAAAGCTTACTATCTTTGGAAGAGATAATCAACTTCAAATGCTAATAGCAACCAACATGATTACAATTAGAAAAAGTACTTTTATCGGAGTGATGCACATAGGGTTGAGCATATAGAATGCACAAGAGCACAAGAAACAAAATACGTTTTTTTAAAGAACTAGACACTCAATAGTGGTACCTCCTAGTTTTTGGAATATATAGAGATTGACCCCAAGATAGAAAAACTAATATTTTTCACAATCTACAAAACTTTTTCCCAATAGAAAAAGTAAATGCTTAAAAACCTTTTAGGAATAATTAAGGCACTAATACGTTTCCAATGAGTCCCCTCTTATCAAATTTAGAGCTCTGTGTAGGGAGAAGCAACCTTTCCAAGCTTACTATTGTCGAAGAAGATCATGTAAACAATGAAGTGCTCCAAAACTTCTACAAGTGGATTTTGAATTCAAATGAAGGAGGGAATAAATTCACTTTCCTATAACCTAGGAAAACACAGGATCTAGTTTGATCTACTTTTAGGTGATTGACTGATTAATTTGATTGCTACTCAACTACAAAAAATTCCTAGAATTTACATTCTATCTTTCTATTTTTACATGTGTAAAGGTCTATGCTTTTACAATGGTAAAAGATCCATGAGAAATCATTCTAAAAAATACAATAAATGATCATAAATAAAAGAACTCTCCAACGGATATTTTCTTGATGTAATCGAAGCAATAGCTTTTTGATGTAGATCAAGTACACCTCTAGCATAGTGTAATCTTGATGTTCCAACATATACAAGCCGAGGGGAAAAACCTCGTGAAGAGGGAAAAAAGTGCTGACGGTCCTAGTGTGTTCAAACACATTACTACCTTAATATATCAACAGATTATGTATACATAGAAAATAGGAAATCTAAAAACACAAATAAAACATATTTACATAGCCGAGAAGAGTAGAGAGCATTCGATGCAATCTCTGAAATGCACTCTCTTCGATGAGTCTCCACAGTATGTGTATTTCTAGGTTTCTTATTACATAAAAAATAGAGATTACAATGAGAGTGGCGCTTGAGAAAATAGGTGTGAAAGTTAAAAATTACTTTTTTGTATGGGGAGCCTTATATTTTATTTGCAAAAGTTTTGATCTACACTAATCCCTATCTTAACCACTTCTTTTATGACTTTCTAAAAAGAACCCTCTACATGGGTCTTTATTTACAATATAATTCTAAAATACAATTTCTTTTATTCATGTCCAAACATATCCGAATACCTCCATGACCATTGACACCCTCATTAACTTTCAATGGCTATATCAAAACACAAAACACATTAATATCTCAATAAATAACTCCAGAAATTTATTTAATCCATAAGTGATCATAGTTCAATGGAGTTTGGTTCCTAAGCATTTTGTCAAGGGTATGGCACTTGATTGCACCAAATCCAACATACAGATCATTCTCCTTTTGTCAAGGTTGTGTTTGTATTCCTAATTTCTAGGTATGGCTAGTAAACAAAATGATTGTTGTAATAAATCCCATTATGATTCAATAGATGCACTATTCATCCCTGTTTTTTTTAGATAATGATATACCTACATAGTAAATGTTCATCATTAGCAATCATGAAAAAGAATTTAAATCAGTATGTAAAATATGTTCTCTATCTAGGCATAATGCATCGCAAATAATATGATTTATGTGCATAATTTATACGTATTCAAAAAAAAAAAACAGGCAAGTTTAATATCCGTATTTCAATATGGAAATGTCATATTTCTGACCCTCTATTTTATATATCTAAGCACAAACAAGTGTGAAGGGGTTGTACCACACAAACATGATTATCTAGTTCCAATTAGTTTCTGTATCTAAAGTATTGAAAGTGCCAATCGCCAACATCCTGAATAAGATTATTATTATCGTTATTATACTGTAGATAATTTTTTTATAAGATGCAAAAAAAAAATACCAGTTGCATATGTAGGTAACTTTTTTAATAAGCACATACGGAAACATGCTTGAAATCATAGGTTTTATTTGAAGTACAAGGAGACATTTCCACTGAGAAGCGTAGTTTCAGCCTTTTATACAACGAAGTTTAAGCAATCCTGGTTGTAATATGTATGGCAAACGTATTGCTATATAAATGACAAAGCCTACGCAAAACATAATAAAAATTGTGAAGGAAAAGAATAAAACGAAGGCTGGACGTATAATGGAAGTCCTTACCTTATGAGGTCGGGTGATGAGGTCGGGTGTGTAAGTGTGTTTCCAATTCATTGTACTCTCACAAAAAAAAAAAAAAAAAAAAAAAAAAAAAAGAAATCAATATTGAGAAAAGTTCAAAATGTTTGGCAACGACATGGGCGTATTCAGAGAAGTAGAGGACTGTATTACTATCTTAGAAGAGGAAATGTATTCTAGCTTGATCTTGTTCCTTGTTTATCGAATCCGAGCGGAAAGACAATCACTTGGTAGTGCTGCTTTCAAGGTACTTGCCTGCCTGTGTATCATAGATGTTAGAAATTAAGAGAATTTCTGAGTATCAGAACCAAACGCCACTTACGAGGAACTACATGATAGAGCATCCGCTTGCAACAATGTGAACCACAGTGCTCAAAATTCCCGGATCAGCATATTCAGCTACGCTCCACATTTCCATAGGATCGGCAGAATCAGTTGCGCTCGACATTTCCATAGGACTAGCAAATTCTGTTACACTCGACATTTTCGTAGGATCGTCAGGTTTAGTTGTTCGCAAGACTGTGGACGCCGCAAGGATGGAAGCAAGGGAAGTGGAGGGAGGCTGTGAAACATCTTTGGGCTGGCTAGTGGAGCCAGGCTGCGAAACAACTCCGGGCTGGCTAGCGGAGTGAGGCTGCGAAAGAACTCTGTGATGGCTAGCGGAGCGAGGCTGCGCCACAACACCGCGCTGGTCCTGCAGCCGAAAACGTATTCATTTACAAATTAGCCAGAGACATAGAGTATGCATTCTGAGTTTTCTAGGAACCAGTACTGCATGAAATTAGCCATCTTTTAACAGATTAACGACAAGATGGATTCTCTTATACTGTTGCTCCAGATGTTTCAGGGACTATCAAGATGGGCTTGACGGCGACACAGGGATTTGTATGAATTCGGCATTATTAAGAGCTACATAAGACAATACTAGATGTACAAAGTGCAAAGAGGATCCGGTCAGATGTATCAGTGTAGATGGCGGAGCTAAAGATTTACCCGATCTATGATCTCGTTGATAACGCCGGTAATCATGGCCGGGCGTAGTAGAAAATTCGAATGCGGGTGAACGGGCCGAAGATTGTTACGAGCTCCGTAGCAAGTTGGGCACAGATCAAAGGCATTGCACTCAACGCATACGTACACTATCCCCTCCAGAAGCAGCTTTTCGCATCCGCCACAACCTTCTGTCTGCTGCTTCACGAGGAAGAAAAGGCACTTGAACTCTTCAAAGTCAAGTTCGCCGTTGCCATCATTGTCTAACAAGGCAAATAAGGATGGCACATTAAGAAAAGATTTCAACTCAGCCTCAGTGATGCGGCCATCTGCATCTACGTCCAATCTTTGAAAAAGAGTACATAGCTCCTGCTGCACAGCATTTGGCTCGCTCTCGTAGTACAGCGCGGCCGCTCTGTGCATTCGAGATGTGAATGATGATTGGCCTGCCATAGTTGATCACGTCAAGGCACCCCGCATTATGGCTGAATCCACACAAGACGATCTACGGTTGAATCTACACAAGAGTTCCCCCTTTTAAAGGCTGCGCACACAGATAAGAAATTCACTGGTGGACGCTATTGATCTCTATGCTCGAGTCTCGCTGGCGCTGGTCAGTGGCAACGTCATTGAAAACGTTCTCATATGCAGATCTGTATGCTGGCGGGCACTGCTAACGTCATTGAAAAGGTGCTCATATTTAGACCGTTTTTAAATTTGATGCCCAAATTGACATCAAAAGTTCGAGATTGCTCGTTCGGGTGGGGCAAGGGTTCAACCCCTACCAGCACCATGTAAGAGGCATGCTTAACATGGAAAGTTGTATCTTGTCGCTGATGTGTCACTATTTGTCCTGCTCCATAGTAGTTATGAGTGCAGTTTAACCCAGCTATGTAAACCCCTGTTCTTGTGGGATAAGGAAGATCCCATGGGTACTATGCCCTTCCTTTTTAGGTTTGGGTATTGTGAGGGATGCCCATGTTCAAGACCCGAGCATCCATATATATATATATATATATATATATATATATATATATATATATATATATATATATATATATATATATATATATATATATA
Source organism: Ceratopteris richardii (assembly GCA_020310875.1). Taxonomy (NCBI): domain Eukaryota; kingdom Viridiplantae; phylum Streptophyta; class Polypodiopsida; order Polypodiales; family Pteridaceae; genus Ceratopteris; species Ceratopteris richardii. The sequence continues at coordinate 84,682,900 of CM035419.1, read as the reverse complement.
TATATATATATATATATATATACATATACATATATATATATATATATATATATATATATATATATATATATATATATATATATATATATATATATATATATATACATATATATATATATATATATATATACATATATATATATATATATATATATATATATACATATATATATATACATATATATATATATATATATATATATATATACATATATATATATACATATATATATATATATATATATATATATATATATATATATATATATATATATATCGGATGCTCGGGTATGCCAAAGTTATTGCCTTTCAATAGTGAGATTTGAATTTCGACATGCGACACATTAGTCATTCTTTCTATATACATTTTGGGCCCTTAGTATTGATGACATTTATGGAAAATAGACAGCGATATTCTTTTCTAATTTTGTAGAGCACGTTTCTAGTGAGTATTATTTACTCTAGTATAGAGCTCAGCTCAAACACCTCAAAATTGAACTTGTCTCTTCTTAGGTTTAGTGAGGACATTAAAAACTCACTTGCCTTTTGTAGGTTGAGGATTCGTAAGTTGGATAAGAATTTGGATAATTGAAATTCTCATCATTCATATTAAAGAGTTACTAAAATCCATGTATATTATAGAGTGTTTCTCCCCATGCTCCTACGCGCCCAAGTGTTAGCGTTTGGAGACATTAATGATTCCTACCAATGTCCAAGAATATTAACTACTGAATTATTAACTAGTGAGTTATTAACTAGTGAGTTGTGATTCACCATATAAGATACAACAATGTATCATTTATTTATTTATTTATTGTGCAATGGTTCACAAACTTCTAAGGTTGGGTAGTGCCCAATCTCTCCAATTGCGAATGGCATGCTTTGAACAAGTAGTGAGTAGATATAAAATTTCTAAATGGTTAAAATTGGAAATTCTTAATTCTAAAGAGGATTTCTTGGAAATTACTTTTTATTATCGATTGCTTGTTGAATAATATCACGTTACATGCACACATGGGCTATTACTTGCCAAAATTGGAGCCAATGTTCCATATTTATGTTAATATGATTTATAATGTAAGCTATAGATTTTTCTATGTTTGATATGATGAGAAATAATGAATAGTTCTATGAAGTTAGCATCTTTTTTAAACACTCCGAATTTCTATTGAATCAAAAAGTGCCCAAAGTATCTTTTAAACACATTTTTGGCATGAAAATGCCAATAAAATATGCAGCTTGAATTCCTTACAGTTGCATATTGAATCGCTTTTGAAATATTGCAACCTTAAAAAAGAAGAATTATTCTTTTTTTTATAACATAAATTGTAGAACATTGTTTGCACACAACTGAAGAATGCTTAGTCAACCTTCTTGTGCAATAAGTCAAGATAATGTTCTAACTTCTATCTCATACATTGGCAGCATGCTTTTGAATGATTTTTAAGGATGCCGATTTTTATCCCTCGGACATCTCTTAAATTTTGGTGATTCTTAGGGTCGTGCATCAAATTTGGGCACAATATATAGAGATCTTATGCTTGTTTGTGTTCATGATGATAGCTACATCTTTGCCTTCATTCCTATCTTAGGTGGTCTATGTAATATGAGATTGATATCAGTATGTCTTTCCTAATTCTCTCCCATAATCTAATGGAATGAATAACTTTATGCATGGAACAACAGATTAATAATCAACAATTGTAGAATTTTAGAAATTGTTATCTTCAAAATCTAGGTCCAACCACCATACCAAAATCATCACCACCAAGGTGAGTGTCTCCTAATGTAGAAAAAACTTCAAAAACACCTTCACCAACTTCCAAAATTAACAATCTAAAAGCCAGAAGATAGGAGTGAAATAAATATATTCCAACCTCCAAAATTGATAGACTAGATCCCATCCTATAGAGACATCAAAGGTTCCTCAACCCAAATCAAACACGGAGATTGACTCATTGAATTTCTTTTCAAACCCATAAGCTAAAGAAGTAGTTGTATGCTCATCAAATGATATGTCGCATTCCAGGGAGAGAATTCAACCAACATTAACATATGAAGCAATAGTAATGAAAGCTTTGCTAAACTTGTGATTGATAAAATGGATGCATCATTTACGTTATACAAGATTCTTTAACACCTACAAGGAATCTTTTACTCATAATGAAATAAAACTACAACTGTAACCTCATGGTATTCAACCACAAGATTATAGAGAAAATCAATTCCTCAACTCTTTAGATTGAAAACAAACGAACCCTATAATGATTTAACATACACTAGATGAATCCAAAAAATTTTGCAAATCCACCCTCAAGATGAAACTCTAACTATAAGCTCATGGTAATAAACCACCAAATTCTATAGCACCTCAGCTCTTGAGCTTCTCAACTTGGAAATAGAGAAACATAAGAATGAGATGCCAAAATGAGTTTAGACAAACCCCAAATTCACACTACTAGAAATAGGGGGCGTAGCAACACCCCCGAATTGAAAAAAAGTAGGTCTCGTTGCTTATGTGAGGCTAGCATTGCATAAGCAACGAGCCTATTTTCTATTAAAAAGAAAAGATGTGTTGTCGCATAAGCGATGCGAGTGACACTAAAAATATGCGTCATAAAGAGCGTCACTAGTCAGCGATGCTTTTAACGATGTTGGAAAACTATGTGCGATGCTAGATCCTCGCATACATGATGTCCTGGTCTTCCAGAGTGTCGCATAAGTGACCCTCTAGAATGTTATAAAAAATTCACCCCGGCACATGTGTGCTGGGATTAGGACATGAGAGAGAGAGAGAGGAGAGAGAGAAATCGACATGCTACTAGCACACACACATCTCGTGAAGCAAGTTATGCACACACACACACACATAGACACATAGATTTACACACTCACACATACATACACACTCATACATATGCATACACACATATACACACATAGACACACACACACATACACATAGACACACACACATGACACACACACATGACACACACACATAGGCACACACACACACACACTTACACACACACACATACATATTAGACACATACACACTTACACACACACACAAACACACATCCGCACACATTTCCACACACACATACACATGCATACACAATTATATATACACATACACATGTATATGCACATAGACACACATACACACTTGATACACACACATACACACATAGAAACATACACACACATACACATAGATTTACACACACACATATACACACTAATTTACATACACACATACACATGCATACACATACATATATATACACACATAGACACATGCATACACACATAGACACACACACATACACACATAGACACACACACACATACACATATACATACACACACACATATACACACACACATAGACACATACACACTTACACACACACACATCCACATATAGTTACACACATAGATACACATGCATACAAACACATATATATATATATAGATACACACGTATATACACACATAGACACAGAATTACACACACACACATACACACACATATAGACACATACACACACATATATGTATACACATAGACACATAGAGAGACATACACACATACACATACATGCATACATAATGCATATGCATATGCATACATACAAACTTACATGCATACACACACATACACACACATGCATACATATGCATACATAATGCACATGCATATGCATACATACATGCTTAAATGCATACACACACATACACACATACACATACACACATATATATGCATACACACACACACATGTAAAGAGACATACACACACATACACACACACATACACATACATGCATACATAATGCATATGCATACATACATAATGCATATGCATACATACATACTTACATGCATACACACACATACACACACATGCATACATAATGCACATGCATATGCATACATACATGCTTACATGCATAAACACACATACACACATATGGATACACACATATATATGCATATACACACACGTAGAGAGACATATACACACACATACACATACATGCACACATATTCATACATAATGCATATGCATATGGATACATACATACTTACATGCATACACACACATACACACACATGCATACATATGCATACATAATGCACATGCATATGCATACGTACATGCTTACATGCATACACACACATACACATGCATACACACATACACATACACACACACATACACACACACATACACACACATATATGCATACACACACATAGAGAGACATACACTCACATACACATACATACATATATATATGCAGTCATACGCATACATAATGCATATGCATATGAAAACATACATACTCACATACTTACATGCATACAAACACATACACACACATATGCATACATAATGCACATGCATAGATACATGCATACACATACACACACATAGACACATACACACACATACACACACATATACACACAGATTAACACACACATACACATGCTTACATACACATACACACATAGACACACACACATACACACACATACACACATAGACACAAACACACATAATGCATATGCATATGCATACATACATACTTACATGCATACACACACATAAACACACATATACATACATATGCATACATAATGCACATGCATATGCATACGTACATGCATACACACATACACACACATAGACACATACACACACATAAACAATACACACTCATAGACACATACACACACACACACATCCAGACACATTTACACACACATACACATGCATATAGACACATATACATAGATACACACGTTTATACACACATAGACACACACATACACACATAGACACATACACACACATACAGACATAGACACACACACATAGACACATACACACACATATATGCATACACACACATAGATAGAGGGGCATACACACACATACACATACATGCATACATATGCATACACACACACACATAGAGAGACATACACATACATACACACACATGCATACATATGCATACATAATGCACATGCATATGCAAACATACATGCTTACATGCATACACACACATACACACACATACATATACACATATAGACACACACACATGTAGAGAGAGACACACACACATATATATGCAAACACACACATATAAAGAGACATACACATACATGCATACATATGCATACATAATGCATATGCATATGTATACATACATACATACATGCATACACACACATACACACACATGCATACATATACATACATAATGCACATGCATATGCATAGATACATAGTTACATGCATACACATACACACATAGACACATACACACACAAATATATACACATACATATACACACAGATTTACACACACACATAGACACACATACACATACACAGACACGCTTACACATGCTTACACATAGACATACACGCATAGACACACACACACTTATACACATAGATACACACACATACACACACAGACACATACAAACTTACACACACACACAGATACACACACACACATACACACATACACACATAGACACATACAGACTTATACACACACATACACACATGCACATACATTTACACACACACACACACATACACATGCATATAGACATATATTTATAGATACACATGTATATCACACATAGACACACACATACACACATAGACACATACACTTACACACACATACACACATACATACACACATCCACACACATTTACACACATACATAAACATGCATATAGAGACATATATACAAATACACACGTATATACACACATAGACACACACACACACATAGACACACACACATACACACACACATATGCATAAACATACACATAGAGATATACACACAAATATCACTACAACATATAAGGGGCATATCGACGCTGCCTATATCGACGGTCACTCTCGGCATCGGTGATGGATAAGGAGATTGAAGTATGTATTACTTCAATCTCCTTATCCATCACCTTCTTTCTCTTAGAAAATGATACTGAATCTCAATGTGTTTAGTCTTGCCATGAAACACAAGATTAGCAGCTAAATACAATGAACTCATATTATCTCCATGAATAGTGGGTGTACTCTCAATGATGTCAAAACTCTTCATAAGAGTCTTAATCCATATCACTTCCTTTGCAGCTTCCACCATACCTTTGTACTCAGCCTCTGTGGATGATAAAGCAACTATGTGTTGCTTCTTAGAACACCAAGAAATTAACTTATCTCCTACATAACACAAGTATCCATATGTTGATCTCCTATCATCAGGACTACCTGCCCAATCTGTATCACTATATATCTTGATGTTTGTATCTGATGTAAAACCATAATACAAACCTTCTTTGAGTGTACCCTTAATGTACCTCAACACTCTTTGTCTTGCAACCCAATGTTCTTTCCTAGGACAATGCATGAATTGAGATAATACTCCAACTGCATATGACAAATCAGGCCTAGTTAATGTAGCATAGATCAGACTACCAACCAAACTTTGATATAGCTTCATGTCCTTTAACTCTTCTCCTCCATATCTTCTCAATTTGTGATTCACCTCCATTTGAGTAGGTGCCACCTTGCAATCATCCATTTTGAACTTGATCAACAAGTTTTTCAAATACCTTTCTTGAGTTACATACACTCCATGTTGAGTGTATGAGATCTCCATGCCCAAGAAATATTTGCTTCTTTAGACTTTGAATGCCTTTCTCATTTGTAGTTGTAAGAATTATATCATCAACATATATGCACATGTAAATGAACCCATAATCACTTTCTTTAATAAGGAAGCTACTATCTGCTTTAGATACTTGGAAACCAAGTTCTTTCAAGATCTTCACAAGGCTATAATTCCATGCCCTTGGGGCCTGCTTCGAACCATAAAAGGCTCTCTTAAGCTTACATACATGATCTGGATACCTTTCATTTCTGAATCCTTGAGGTTGCTCCATGAAAACATCATCTAAAATGTAAACATTTAGAAAAGCATTCTTTACATCTAATTGACATAATTTCCAACCTTTGCATGCAGCAATAGCTATGAGTGTCCTGATGGTTGTCATTTTTGCCACAGGACTATAGGTCTCATCATAATCTATACCATATGTCTGAGAAAAACCTTTCACAACAAGTCTAGCTTTATATCTAGTCACAATTCCATATGCAAACATCTTTGTCTTGTAGACCCATTTGCATCCATTGATCTTTTGACTATTTGGTTTAGGAACCAAATGCCATGTCTGATTATCCATCAATGCATCATACTCTTCGTGCATAGCTTTCTCCCAATTTTCCTTACCCTTTGCCTCTTCATATGTAGAAGCCTCTTCATTTGCCTTTATCATATAAGCATAATCTTTGGTAGCCAAGAAAGAAGTGTCATAGCTATACCTTGTAGGTTGCCATTTGTGTCTTGATGACCTTCTGAGTTCTCCACTTTTTGAGGTTTCTAGTTCATCACATTCTAGATCAAACCTTGGCATTTCCTCAACTTCAACCTGTACTTCATTGTTCTAATCCTCATTAAATATCTGAACCTTTGATTTACCTTTCTTTTGATTCATAATTTCTTCATCACTTGCATAAATATTGATTGTGCTTGCATACGAGGTACCTTGCTCATCAAATGTAACATCCTTTGATACAAGGAATTGTTTTGTGGATGGACTCCAATAACTATATCCCATCCACTTATCATCCTATCCAATGAACACATATTTTTCAGCTTTAGGTTCTAATTTATGCCTCAATTGAGATGGCACAAATGCCTATGCCAAACATCCAAATACTTTGCAATGATCTAGAGTAGGTCTCTTATCCCACCATGCCTCATATGGTTTCATACCGTGCAAAGCTTTACATGGTAATCTATTGACCAAATATGTGGTTGTATTTACAGCCTCAGCCCACAAATAATTTGGGCAATTTTTCCCCATCATGGATTTTGCAAACTCAACAAGAGTTCTATTCCTCCTTTCTGCTACACCACTTTGTTGAGGAGAGTATTTTCAAGTAATTTCACTTTTTATAACTTCATTCCACAAGTAATCACTGAACTCATTAGAGAAATACTCTCCCCCTCCATTTGACCTTAGTCTCTTCAATTTTTAACCTGTAATTCTCTCTGCATACATATGATAATGTTTGAATTTATTGAATACCTCTGACTTATCTTTGATCACATAGATAGTGATCCATCTGGTAGCATCATCAACATAAATCACATAATAGCTTGAACCATTTATGTTGAAATCCTTTGGTGTTCCCCACACATCTGTGTGTACCAACTCAAGCTTCTCTGAATACATAAAACCATGCTTGGAATAAGGTTGCTTATGAGTCTTATGTAATTGACATGCCTCACATCTGTATGTCATATGTTGACGTGCAACATTAGGTAATCCAAGTACTGAACCATTGTTAACCATATCTTTGATACCTCTTTCATTGAAATGTCCAAGCCTTTTGTGCCAAAGATCTAACTTACAGATCTTATGTCCTCCATAGGTAAACAAGGCATGAACAATGTTACCTTGAATCTTCAATGTGAACAATCTTCCTTCTTTCTTCCGTGAAAAAATTTTTTTATACCCATTGCTAGGGTCTTCCACAAAAACTCCTTCATTAGTGAACCTAACTTCATAACATTTTTGAACAATTTGTCCTACACTTATCAGATTGTTTGGAATTGTAGGAACATACAAAACCTTAGTCAAGAGAGTACTTCCATCCTTGGCCTTCACTTATCCAATTGACTTCACATTGTGCTTTGTATTGTGCAACAGCGTAACGACTGCAAATGCTCATGAATGAATGACTCTCCTCCCAACCTTATGCCTGTATATATAGCTGCTTGAACTAATGAGGACCACAAATGAAACTAGAGTCCACAAGTGCATGTGCAATCTCCTTCACTCCTTTCATATCCACCACTAGAGTCTATTAGTGGCTGGAGTGATCTCGACCACTACTTTAGTACCTTCCACTAGAGTCCACTAGTGGTTGTTGTACTCACCTCTTGAGTTAAGTCCACTGGACTTAAGTTAACTCACGTTGACTTGAGTTAGAAGGCTCTAGAGCTCTTTGGGCAAAACTCTCTTCCCATGCTCCCCATGGGAGTTGAACCCAAGACCTCTTCCTTCACAACCATGAGACTTAACCACTAGGCTAAGTGGATTACTTGAATATGAGAGCACATGACTTATTCTTGAGTCTACTCTTGAGATCTTTGGTCCTACAGACGAGTGACCAAACGGTATCCGATTTCAGATCTGTCTGAAGCCATCGGATCCCTAGATCATAGGCTTACTTTATTACATTCTTCCCCCCTTGGGAAAGATTTTCGTCCTCGAAAATAAAGCTATATATATAACTGTAGGCAACCCCCGAGCCTCATGTTCTAGAACTTGAAGAACATGCATTCATTCAATTAGGTTATTTACTTAGAAACTAGAAAATAAAAAACCTTCTTTAGTTGGGACCAACTTAAAACTTGAAAGCTGGAAAACGTCGGTGGATTGTGGAAACTTTTTCCCATGTTGAATTTTCTTCAGTTCCATCCTTCCATTTTACTAAGCACTCTTCATACAAGTGGCTTCTTGTACGTTTATCTCGGGTGCGAAGTATCCTTTCGGGTTCATGAGGAACTGTTTCATTTACAGGAATAGGAAGTATAACCTTTTGTCCAACTAGATTATCTAAATCTGTTAGACTCTTCCTAAGCCGACTAACATGGAACACTGGATGAATCCAACTATCGTCTGGAAGTTGTAGTTCATAAGCCCACAAACCAACTTTCTTGGTGATTGGAAAAGGACCGCAATATCTAGGCGACAACTTGGCGCATTGACCAGTCTTGAACTTTTCCGATCTTTCAGGAATACGAAGATAAACTTGATCACCAACCTGAAAAGTAACATTTCTTCGCTTCGGATCGGCATAAGCCTTTGCACGATCTTGAGCTTTCTTTAGGTTTTCTTTAGCTAACTTGAGCTTAAAGTTCATGTCTTGAAGGAACTCTTGAGCTGCTTGAACTCGTTCATTTTGTAGTCCTACTGCATAAGGAGACCTAGGCTGGAAACCATACATCAACATGAATGGACTAAATTCAGTTGATGAATTCTTGGCACTATTATAGGCAAATTCAGCTAATGGAAGATAATCTTCCCAGTCAATCTGTTTGGAATTAACATAAGCTCTGAGTATGTCTTCCAAAATCTGATTGACTTTCTCTGTCTGTCCATCCGTCTGGGGATGTTCAGCTGTACTTAAGCTTAGTTTAGTTTCAAGTCTACTAAAGACTGCTCGCCAAAAATGACTTGTAAATCGAGCATCTCTATCAGAAACTATGTCTACTGGAAGACCATAGAGTCTATAAAGTTGATTTACAAATATTTTTGCAAGTTCTGGAGTCTTATAAGTAGTCTTGACTGGTATAAACTGAGCAAGTTTAGTCAATCGATCAACTACAACCCAGACTGAATCAAAGCCCTTCTGAGTGCAGGGTAATCCAGAAATGAAATCCATGGAAATGCTTTCCCACTTTCCTTTGGGAATTTCCAAAGGATGCAGCAATCCTCCAACTTTAAGTCGTTCAAACTTATTTACTTGACATTTATGGCACTTAGATACATAGTTTTGCACATCTTGATGCAAACTAGGCCAATAAAAATGTCGTTTTACTAACTCGTAGGTTCGGTTAATTCCAGGATGTCCTGCACTTGGAGCATCATGGCATTCGAAAAGTACTTGTTTTCATATGTCCGAGCTACTTGGAACACAAACCTTACCTTTATAAAGCAAATATTCATCTTGGAGAGAATAATGTTTAAACTTTCTTTCAGAAGTACTTGCTTCATTTTGTTTATCTTGTTCAGCTGCTTTCCATGCTTGACTGAAGCTTGGATCCTCTTTGCAGCTTCCTTTCAAAGTTGAAATAAATTCACTTTGAATTTGTACAAAACTTAGATTGTTCAGCATAGGCATCCGACTTAAGGCGTCTGCCACTGCGTTGAACTTTCCTTTTCTATACCTGAGTTCATAATCAAACTCTTGCAACTGCTCGGCCCACCTCGCTTTTCTACCTCTTAAATCAGGTTGGTTTGCAAACCACTTTATGCTCTCTTGATCAAAAACTATGGTCAACTTTGATCCATATAGATAATGGCGCCATTTCTTTAGAGCATTTATAATAGCGAACATCTCTCGCTCATAGGTAGAGTAATTTTGCTGAGCAGGACTTAGCTTTCTACTCTCGAAAGCTATCGGTCGACCATCTTGGCTTAGTACTGCTCCTACTGCAGATGAACTTGCATCTGTCTCTAATTGGAAAGGCTTGTTTGGATCTATAATTTGTAGAACCGGGGCCGATGCTAAAGCAAGTTTAAGATCTTGAAAACTCTTTGCTTGATCTTCTTTCCAATTTAACTTTTGATGCTTCCCTTTGAGTTGATCCGTCAAAGGTACTGCAATCTTGGCATATCCAGCCACAAACTTCCGATAATATCCTGCCAATCCGATAATGTAATAAAGTAAGCCTATGATCTAGGGATCCGATGGCTTCAGACAAATCTGAAATCGGATACCGTTTGGTCACTCGTCTGTAGGACCAAAGATCTCAAGAAGTAGAAAATCAAATCCAAGAGTATTTGGATAAAGGATTTATCCGCCCAAGCCAGTCTCCATGGGCAGCACCCATCCTTCTAGTGAAAAAGAAAGATGGAACTATGAGGCTGTGCGTAGATTATAGGGCGTTGAACAATCTTACGATAAAGAACAAGTATCCCATGCCACTAGTCGAAGATCTTTTCGATAGTTTAAAGGGGGCTACAGTCTTTTCTAAGATTGATTTACGCCAAGGTTATCATCAGATCAGGATCAAAGATGATGATATTCCTAAAACAGCCTTTCGAACAAAGTTTGGTCACTACGAGTTTTTAGTGATGCCGTTCGGGTTGACAAATGCACCCGCAACATTTATGACTTTGATGAATCAAGTGCTTAAGACTTATTTGGGAAAATTTGTTGTAGATTTTCTCGATGATATTCTGATCTACAGTAAAGATCATGAAAATCACTTAGAGCACTTGAAAAAAGTTTTTCAACTTCTTCGCGATAATAAACTTTACGGTAAAGAGTCAAAATGTGAATTCTTTACCCCAGAAGTAAAGTATTTAGGTCATATTATTTCCGCGGAAGGAATCAAAGTTGACCCTGAAAAGGTCCAAGTGATTCTTGAATGGCCTGAGCCCAGGACGGTTCGAGAACTTCAAAGTTTTCTCGGATTGGCAGGATATTATCGGAAGTTTGTGGCTGGATATGCCAAGATTGCAGTACCTTTGACGGATCAACTCAAAGGGAAGCATCAAAAGTTAAATTGGAAAGAAGATCAAGCAAAGAGTTTTCAAGATCTTAAACTTGCTTTAGCATCGGCCCCGGTTCTACAAATTATAGATCCAAACAAGCCTTTCCAATTAGAGACAGATGCAAGTTCATCTGCAGTAGGAGCAGTACTAAGCCAAGATGGTCGACCGATAGCTTTAATGCAACAGCGTAACGACTGCAAATGCTCATGAATGAATGACTCTCCTCCCAACCTTATGCCTGTATATATAGCTGCTTGAACTAATGAGGACCACAAATGTAACTAGAGTCCACAAGTGCATGTGCAATCTCCTTCACTCCTTTCATATCCACCACTAGAGTCTATTAGTGGCTGGAGTGATCTCGACCACTACTTTAGTACCTTCCACTAGTGTCCACTAGTGGTTGTTGTACTCACCTCTTGAGTTAAGTCCACTGGACTCAAGTTAACTCACGTTGACTTGAGTTAGAAGGCTCTAGAGCTCTTTGGGCAAAACTCTCTTCCCATGCTCCCCATGGGAGTTGAACCCAAGACCTCTTCCTTCACAACCATGAGACTTAACCACTAGGCTAAGTGGATTACTTGAATATGAGAGCACATGACTTATTCTTGAGTCTACTCTTGAGATCTTTGGTCCTACAGACGAGTGACCAAACGGTATCCGATTTCAGATCTGTCTGAAGCCATCGGATCCCTAGATCATAGGCTTACTTTATTACATATTGTCACCTGCTTGAACTACATGATTAGTTACCTTATTTTCCAAATCAGTCGTGAAAGCTATGTTGCCACTAAGGTGATTGCTACATCCTAAGTCAATGTAGAAGACTCTTTGATCTTCACTTTGCCTTTTACAAGTTGCATTCATTATTAATAGTGAATCCTCCTTCTGATCTGAAGCATAATTGTAGTAGGTATTGTTGTATTGTTGGTTTTGGAATCGTCTACCTGCACTTCTTCCAAAATAGCCTCTACTACCTCTACCTCTGAAATTACCTCTTTGATTTTTTGCCACCTCTTCCTCTTGAATTAAAGTTCTGATTATATCCACCATTATTTTGAGTATTATGCCAACAATCATGAGCTAAGTGATTTGTCTTACCACAAATCCAGCAAGCTTTGACTCCATCTTTATTACTTCTGTGTCTTCCTCTACGTTTGCAACCTCCTCTTCCGCTTTGGAAGTTAGCTTGGCTAGTTGTAACTTCATCTTCATTTGCTTGTTGCCTCCCTTTGATATTCTTCTTCTTATCCTTTGAATACATTGCTTGACCTGCACTTTTATCACTTTCACCTTTGACATCCTACTCAAAGGTTAGCATGTATCCTAGCAACTTAAATCAAGAGTAAAATGATCTAGTGATAATTCAGTAGAAAAAATGAATGGCTTCCATTTGTCTCACCTCTCAAACCTGTAAGGATTTGCCTTACCAATTTATTCTCCTCAATATTTTCATCGACTTCTCCTAATGCATCTGCAAAGTCCTTCATCCTTGTTACATAATCTGAGATGGATTGAGAGGCCTTCTTCTTGAATGTGGTAAACATTGCCCACAAGGATGCCTTCCTTAACTTTGTGCTGTTTTGGAAATGCTCCTCCAAAGCATTCCATATATCACTTGCACTATCAAGATCTCTAATGTGAGGTAGCAAGTAGTCATTAACTGCCATGTAGATAATGCTTTTAGCTTGAGCATCTCTCTTCATCCAAGTCTTCAAATTTGATAATTCCTCCCTAGTTGGAACACTAGGATCTCTGAACTGAGGCTTTTCTTCTTCACTTGTAATATAACCTATCAAGTCTTTGCTCATAAGATGAGCTTCCATCCTCATTGACCATGCTGGATAGTTCTCTCTATCCAATTTCTCTATGTGAAGAGAATCTCCCATCCTTTCTTGACCTGTGTATTAAATCCTTCATGATTTATGAGGAATAAGGTTACCTTTGCTTTGAATGAAGTTCCCTTTGTCTTCAAGCCTCCTTTTCAAGCTTTGCTTCGAAGCTTTCACCTTTTGTATCTTCAAATGTTGAATCCTTTATAACTATAGCAGTGAGGGCCCTCCTTTCTTCAATTTTGATGCTTCTTGCTTTGATACCACTCATGGAGAGTGGTAATATCCAAAATAACAAGCTACTCTAGTTAGAGCACCTCTATATGAAGAGTAACTCAAAAGCATCACCAATTTGGAGGAGCAATACGCAACTTCCAAAAATTTTCAACAAACTGTGAAGAGGATGACTACATAGAAAGTCTACTACACATAACTCACTCATTGTCTTATCAAATGTGAAACATTTTTTATAAAACTTTGCACAAGGCTTTTCATATAATTTGTGCACCTCCTCCAAGTTAAAGCATTCTAAAAGACTGAGTGGATCTTGAGAAATGAACTTAATAAGTCACCTATGTCTAAAAGTGTAGTTCTTTATAGTCGACTTAGACACCTGTAACTTTTAAGGCTTGGTTCTCTCAAACTCGAATCCGTTTATGCAAATGCTTATGGCTTACCTTCCAACTCAGATTTTGACTCCTCATTTGTGCAAAAATTTACACTATGCATTGAGAAATGATGAATTCTTTGACCATCGAGATTGCGCCTATTTCCGAAGACACTGAACATTTCTTCACATATGAATGTTCCTACTCATAATTCTCTTAGCCTGTTTACAATTAGGCTCTCAAACTTTAACCATAGACTCATTAACTATAGAATTAGGTACCTATAAAAGGATTCTTGAAATGATCAAGCACAGAAGGAGAACACATAGAAAAATCGGGCGCAACTTTTCTTCATTACTGGAAAACTTTACATCTGAGTGATGAGAGAGATCTTACTCATTTTTGAAAGTGTCTAATGACTCATATGACATCTACTTTCTCTATTCACATGCTCTCTCATATTGGTCCCGACATTTTTCCTTGTATATATAGACAAATATGTACAATCTCATAACCATACAAAAGTATAAGTGATCTATCTCTGAATTAATGTACATATGTATACATATCTTCATTCTCTGATCATATACTTTCTCCATGCTTCATAACTTGATCTTTTCTTGAGTCCTTGATTTCAAAACCTCATCAAAACTTCAATTGTTGATTGCCCTGCACCAACAACATGTGTCAGTATTCCCTATAGAGGCAGGCTCAAGTGAAGTGAAGAAACTGCACTGCTAGCTAATATGTTTGGTTGCCCACTATCAAAGTACTAAACATCTAAGTCTAGGACAGACATACAGTGTTCCGAAGAAGATGGTTCAAAACTGCAAATAGTAGTAAACGCCCATTTTTCATCCTACACAAGATTAGTAGACTCTGTTTTCGATGTAGAGGCCTCTACAACAACTATTCTGGCCTCTTTCTTCTTTTCCTCTTTAGCAGTCAGTTTTGAATAGCTCTTAATGACATGATCATTTGCTTTAGAGTTTTTGCAAAACAATTTCTACTTTTCTATTTTCTTGTAGTATCTGTCATCCTTCTGTGTTTGTGCAGAATTAACAGATTTTTTCTTACTACTAGAAGAGCTCCATTTTCCTTTGCTCTTCTGACTAGCTAGGAAATCTTGATCTAGAACACGCATAATGGAGGTGTTCTACCTAGATTGGTCTTCCTGCAACAAAGAAAAAACTAACTCTTCAAATGTTAAGGCCTTTGGATTGCCTTTCATCATCAAACGAATAGTAGAAGCAAAAATCTGATATGAGTCAGGAAGACCATTCAAAATAGTCTACACAAGTGAACTGTTAGGAAGGAATTCATCACCAGAAATCATTTGTTCCTTCAAATCCTTGATCTTCCTCAAAAAACTATCCATAGAATCACCTTCATTCATGTGGGCACTCTCCAACTATTTGTAGAGGTAAGCAACATGAGCCTCATTCCTAGCTTGGTACAATATGGTTAGTTTATCCCAAGCATCCTTAGCAATTATGCAAGAGAGAATGTGAGGAATAATGGCACGTTTGACAGACAAGGCTATCAATGCATGTTCTTGAGCATCTCTTCCATCCCAACAAATTCGCTCTCTAGTAGGTCTAGTAGAAACCACAACACGAACAAGAGTCTGCAAAATATCACCATCTTCAACACCATTGGCATCAGCTTCAGTACCTGTATTTTCAATACCTAAATTTGCAGGTGTAATAGGTTGTTTTTCAACACCCTGCACAATATTCCACAATCCTCTTGTGACCAATACATGATGCATCATATAAGCCCATTACGGAATACATCCAACATATGGAATACATCACAGCTTTCAGCCATGGCCGATGACTAAAATACCCTCATGTGGAAAATTGATTGTATCTAAAAAAATTGAACAAAATTGCCCTGATGAATTCTGCTAAACCTCTAGCACACTTTGAGACGCTGATACTGGCGAACCAAAAGTTGTATATATGTTTGGCACAAAAAGACAAAATAGCCTATGAAAGCATTGTGATAATGCATTTAGAGGACGAAACAAGCTTAGGTCCTGATTTCGGTAGATAGAACAAAGATGTTTTGATCTTCTAATCACCTTCAGTATGCACGCTAAACTTCATGGGATTTTGAGATTGTGATGGAAGGGGTGTCAAGGATGCCCTAGATCAAGTGGTGACCTACTCTGATACCAATTGTTGGAGTTATATCTCTGCAGAAGCACACGAATAGCACAAAGGAAGACGAAGAAGCTTGGATGTATCTCCTCTGTGTCAAATACATTCCTCTAGCTATGTATATGATCTACATACCTAGGAAGAACATGAGCTCACCCAAATGACTCATTTGAACTCCTCTTGCATGTGTCTCTTGATCTTTTAAGTGCCATTCAGATCATTCCTTTCCAAAATTATGTCATATTCATATACACATAGATAGATAACCTCATTCTGATCCCTTTTGATGAATAGACAAGGATCTGAGTTGTTAGGTGTGAACCCTTGATCTTCAAAATATGTAAGAAATCTATAATTTCAAGCTCTAAGAGCTTGTTTCAATCCATAAAATGCTTTCTCAAGTTGCAAACATAAGATGCATGATTAGGGTTTTCAAAACTTGGAGGTTGTGACATGCACACCTCTTCACTTGTCAAACCATTTAAGAATGCATTTCTTTACATCAAGTTGGAGGACTCTCTGAGTTCTTGCAACAAATACACTTATCAATTTTATAATTGTAGTCATCTTTGCAACTAGTCAAGATGTTTCCTCATATTCTATACCATGCATTTATGAGCATCCTTTGGCAACTAATCTTGCCTTGTACTTGCAAATCGATCCATTTTAATTTCTTTTGAGTTTATGTACCCATCTATAACCAATTACCTTTTGAATTGGTGATATTGGAACCAAATCCCAAGTGTCCATCTCCTTCAATGCATCTATTTCTTCTTTCATGGCCTTTTCCTAATTAGGGTTTCCCTTTGCCTCCTCATAGGCTGAGGGTTCTTCTAAAATTGAGTCTTTCGCAAGTACATTAAATGCTTTGTAACAAATGTGGAATCATATCCATACCTTTCTCATTGTTTCTTCTCCCTTGTTGATCTTCTAGGGGCTTGATTGGATCATTTTCCACATTGCTGCATCTTTGGCTTGCCTTTTGACTTCCATACTTGTGAAGAGATCGATAGGTATGTGCTTGAAGATGAAGAGGTGTTGCAAAATCCTTGGTCTACACCAGCCAAATGAACTCAAGGAGTATATGATGGGCCCTTTTATCTTTCCAATGGATGTATTAGACACCCTATGTACCTTGGAAGATCACTCTCAAAAAGATAGATCAAAACAGATAAGTTGGAGTTAGCTCAGAGGTGAAAAACTTGCTATTTTGGTTCATACACCTGTCCACTGTTTTGCATAATTCTCTAAGCACAGCATCAATTAGCGTAATTCCTCTTGGGGAAGTCTAGATAACTTAAAGAGCTAACTTTAAAGAGTAATCACATAAAAAATAATGAACCACACATTGAGAATGATGTTTAACAACTAATGACATCATCCCGATTTTCACGGGCTGCTACAGAAATGAGACCAGTGAGCAGAAAAATGAACATAACGCAAGATTAAAGAATCTAATGATTATGAAATTTTCTATGCCTATTCTAGCGCGTAAGATGAATCCAACAAGATTTAAAACATTGAATTTGGATAAGCAACCATTGACAAATGACTCTGACAAGATGAGTAAAAAAGTCGGGTACCTGACAAAGAAGTGATGATGAACAGACACTGTTGAATTCAACTGAGGATAAATGAATATTGCAACATCGAAATGAACTGAAACTTTGTGAGAATGTAGTATACTTATAGAGCTAACTTTACCAAGTTAAATCACTAAAAATGATGCATCAAGCTCAGAGAAACCATTTCTGCAATCTGAGTGAGAAAACTGAGAGATATGGCAGTGAGTAGTACACTTCACAAGAACATGGAAATATGAACTCAAATGATCATGACAATGAAAGTATATTGCTTGTACAATACAATGGACTTACTGATACATATGTGTGCCTTGTAATCACACCTTGATATGGCATAAAGCTCAGCTCTTGGAGGTCTTCACATAGGTCTCTCTAACCACGAATAAAACTGTCATCTATTTATAGTTGAGTTTGGGAGGCTAACTTCCCTCAATCACTCTCCAATCAATTTGTGATTGATTTGATTCTCTATCTACCACAAATCACGAATTTGTGGCTCCTCTTTCCCTTTTTCATCAAGTGGACTCAACCACTTAAGATTCTTTCACTTTTACATTAAGTAAAGTCCTCAAAAGTTACAAGAGGTAGTCTACAAGTGAACTTTACATAGTTTTCACTTTAAAGCTTCTTCTATGACTTTGTGGGACTCAAGCCAATACTTAGGCTTGTCATAGACTTGCTCCAACAACTCCCCCTCAAGCCAAGTATGCTTGAGGTCTTCAATCTTCCAAGATTACCTGCATAACAATCATAGCCTTGAATTTGCAAAGCTTTGTACCATCCAATGCTTTGGTTAGAATATCTGCACATTGTTGATGAGTGGACACATATGATATTTGAATCTCTTTGCTTAGAACCTTTTCTCGTACATGGTGATAATGAACTTCAATATGTTTAGTCCTTGCATGAAAAATAGGATTAGCAGCCAAATGAATAGAACTCATATTGTCACCTAAAATAGTTGGAGTTCCAAACTCGAATCCAAGTTCTTTGAATAATGTCTTCATCCACATAGCTTCTTGTGTAGCTATGGCAAGACCTCTATATTCAGCTTCAGTAGAAGAGAGAGCAACTGTGGGTTGCTTCTTGGATGACCATGAAATAAGCTTTGAACCTGCAAAGGTAAGATAACCTGAAGTGCTCCTTCTATCTTCCTTGGAGCCAACCCAATCTGCATCACAAAATAGCTTCAAACCTAAATCAGATACATAAGGATAATAAAGTCCTTCATTTATGGTTCCTTTGAGATACTTGAGAATCCTTTTGGCAGCATCCATATGTGGTTTCCTTGGTGTGTGCATAAATTGACTTAGCACACTCACACTGTAACATATATCTACTCTTGTCAATGTGGCATAGTTGAGACTACCCACATGTGAGCTCACCTTCATGTGAGCTCAATTTGTGATTGACCTCCATTGGAGTACCTGCAATCTTACAATCTTGCATCTTGAATTTTGCCAACATGTCCTTAATGTACTTTCTTTGAGTAAGAAACAAACCATGATCTTTGTAGAAAATTTCCAAACCTAGGAAGTAGGTAAGTGAACCCAAATCACTTATCTTGAACTCTTCTCTCATCTGATCTTTGATCTTCTTCATACCATCTGCATCATTTCCTGTCAATATAATATCATCTACATATACCCATAGGTAGATGATCTCTGAATTACTCTTTTTAATAAAGAGTGAAGGATCTGCCTTGCTTGGTTGGAAGCCTTTGTGCTGCAAGAATGAAACAAGCCTGAAATTCCAAGCTCTTGGATCTTGCTTGAGACCATACAATGCTTTGTTAAGTTTACACACATAATCAGGATAAACTTGATTCTCAAAACAAGGTGGTTGTCCCATATATACCTCTTCTGTTATCCAACCATTGAAGAATGCATTCTTTACATCTAGTTGAAGTATCTTCCAATTCTTGGAAGAGGCAATACTAAGCAAAACCCTAATAGTAGGCATCTTTGCCACAGGAGAGAAGGTCTCCTCATAATCAATTCCCTGAGTTTGCGCAAAGCCTTTTGCTACAAGCCTTGCCTTATACCTATTAATGGAACCGTCAGAATTCTTCTTGAGTTTATAGACCCATTTTGAGCCTATTACCTTCATGGATGAAGTCTTGGGCACCAAATCCCAAGTGTTGTTTTCCTCAAGTGCTTCAATCTCTTCCTTCATTGCATGCTTCCATTCTGATTTTGCTTTGGCCTATTCAAAAGATGATGGCTCCTCTTGGTTTATGTCTTGTGCTATGTAGATAGACTCTTAAGTTACTAATGAGGTGTCAAACCCACACGTTTCTGGTTTTTTCTTTTCCCTCATAGATCTTCTTAGGCCATGATGTGATGATTCTGCCTCATGTCCAAGTTCCTGCAATTTTGCTTTACCTTTAGACTTCCATGATTTGATCTTTTCCATATGAGATTCTTCATCATCCTCTGAAGTGTCTTGTTCTTCAATCTTCGGTTGTTCTCTACCAAGCTTTGGAAAATCTTCTTCAAGATCATATGGTAAATTGATCTTCCTGCATGAATCTTCATACCATGAATTGTTCTCATCAAAAACTACATCTCTACTTATCAAGAATCCTTTGTTGGTGGGGTTGTATAACCTGTAGCCCTTTTGATTGTTATCATATCCAAAAATACACACCTTTCTACCTTTGGATCCATCTTGCCTCTAACCTGTGAAAGAACATGAGAAAAAGCAATACATCCAAAAATTTTACAATGATCTAAGTTTTGTCTTCTTCCATTCCAAGCCTCATATGGAGTCATCCCATCAAGGGATTTTGAAGGCAACCTGTTAATCAAGTAAGTGGCTGTAGATACAGCCTCAACCCATAAGTAATTAGGTAAATGCTTTTCATTTAACATAGACCTTGCAGCTTCAACAATTGTCCTATTCCTCCTTTCTACCACTCCATTTTGCTCAAGAGTGTACCTTGTAGTTACCTCTCTTTTGATTCCTCTTTCTTGAAGAAAAGAATCAAAATCATGGGAGAAGTATTCTCCCCCTCCATCTGACCTTAGCCTTTTTAGTGATTTACCTGTTTGATTCTCCACAAGAGCCAAATATCTTTTGAAACATGAAAAAACTTCATCTTTGTGTTTCATAAGAATAAGATAGTCCATCTGCTGCAATCATCAATAAAGGAGACATAATACCTTGATCCAGATATTGAAGCTTCCTTGCTAGGTCCCCATACATCTGTATGAACCAACTCCAAGAGATCTCCATGCATATAACCTTTCTTCATGAATGGTAACCTGTGAGACTTTCCAAATTGACATGCACTACATTTATAAATCATATGTTGTTTTGACAAATTAGGGAGTCCAAGTACACTTTGGTCCCTGCAAATTTGCTTTAATGACCTTTCACAAATATGTGCTAACCTTTTGTGCCATACTTCCAATTCTGTGAGTGTCTGACTACCATAATTAAAGAGAGCAATGTTTCTAGTGTCTTGTAATTCAAATGTGAACAATCTACCTGTCTTTTCACCTTTTGCAATTCTTATGAATCCTTGACTTGGATCTTCAACAAATGCTCCTGCTTTTGTGAACCTAACTTGCAACCCTTTCTCTACTATCTTCCCAACACTTATCAAATTCTTTGTAATGGTAGGGACATAGAGTACCTTACTGAGTAGATTGATGTTTCCATCAGGTGCTTTGACATTGCCTATTTTCTCCACAAGATGTCTTGTATCATCTCCTATTTGTACCTCATGCTTATTCCTTGAATCTTCTAAATCTGATAGGAGTGCCACATTTTCTGCCACATGATTTGAACAACCTGAATCTATGTAGAAAACATGCTCATCTAATTTACCTTGTGGCATAGCCATGTTCATGATCTAATGAATCCTCTTTGTTTGAGTCTTCTCTGTAGTTATTGAAGTCTCTCCTTCCTTTGTATCCTCCTTGATAGTTTGAATGATTGTAGTTGTTGTAGCTGGCATGATAATTGTTGAACCTTCCTCTTGAGTAGCCATAACTTCCTCTATTGTATCCTCTGCCTCTTTGATTCCTGGAATTCCTAAAGCAATTTTCAGTTGTATGATTAGTTAATCCACAAATAGAACATCAGTTGGAGTCTTGGGATCTCCCCCTGCCTTGTCTACCTCCTCTTCCTCTACCTCTACCATGTCTTCCTCTACGTCCATAGTTAGCTTGATATGTACCTGCTTCATCATCCACTTTCTTTGCCTTTCCTTTGTTATCTTTGGACTTTCTTTTATCAGTGTATAAAGCTGAAGATTGATTACCTTTAGAGATTTCTCCATTTTTGATAAGCTTTGCCTCTTGAGTAAGTAGTTGTCCAATGAGTGTATTGAAATCAGGTACATGCATGTCCATGTACAAATCCATAGCTGTGGTGAATGCTTCCCACTTGTCATCTGCCTTCAAGTCACTGATGACCTGCCTTACAATTTTCTCTTCATCTATTACCTCTCCAATGCTTCCCAACTGATCTGCTATGTCCTTGAGCTTTGTGACAAAATCAGCCACATTTTGTTTCGAAGACTTCTTGAGAGTTATGAAATCCAGCCATAGTTGATGCTTCCTAGCTTTGGTACTTGAAGAGAAGAAGGCTTCAAGTGCATGCCACACTTCCTGAGATGTCTTACAACTTCTAATGTGAGGCAACAAAAAATCTGAGATAGAGTTGAGGAGATAAGACCTTGCAAGTGCATCCTTCAAGCACCATGTGCTCAATCTTTCTTGCTCTTCTTGTGTTGGTTGACTTTTGTTCATGAAACTTGGCATCACTTCATCTCCAGCCACATAACCATATAAACTTCTACCTTGGAGATAAGCTTCCATTCTTAATGAACAAGTTGAGTAATTACCTCTATCCAATTTGTCAATTGATGAAGGAAATCCATCTGCCATGTTGTCCAACCTTGCTCTGATACCACTATGAAGAGATGGATAGGTACGTGCTTGAAGATGAAGAGGTGTTGCAAAATCCTTGGTCTACACCAGCCAAATGAACTCCAGGAGTATATGGTGGGCCCTTTTAGCTTGCCAATGGATGTATTAGACACCCTATGTACCTTGGAAGATCACTCTCAAAAAGATAGATCAAAACAGATAAGTTGGAGTTAGCTGAGAGGTGAAAAACTTGCTATTTTGGTTCATACACCTGTCCAATGTTTTGCATAATTCTCTGAGAACAACAGCAATTGGCTTAATTCCTCTTCGGGAAGTCTAGTTAACTTAGAGAGCTAACTTTCAAGAGTAATCACATAAAAAATAATGAACCACACACTGAGAATGATGTTTAAAAACTGATGAGGAGAAAAATGAACATAACTCAAGATTTAAGAATTCAATGATTATGAAACTTTGTATGTATATACTAGACATGAATTTGAATCCAAAAAGCTTTAAAGCATTGAATTTGGATAAGTAACCACTGAGAAATGGCTCTGAAAAGATGAGTAAAAAAGTCGGGTACCTGATAGAGAAGTGAAGATGAACAGACACTGTTGACTTCAACTGAACATAACTAAAGATTGCAACATCCAAATGAAATAAAACTTTGTGAGAATATAGTAGACTTATAGAGCTTACCAGGTTAAATCGCTGAAAATGATGCATCAAGCGCAAAGAAACCATCTCTGCAATCTGACTAAGAAAACTAAGAGATATGGCAGTGAGTAGTACACTTCACAAGAACATGGAAATATGAACTCAAATGATCATGAAAATGAAAGTATATTGCTTGTACAATACAATCTTCTAAGCATAGTTATTCAATTTGTTTTGGAATGTAGAGGGTAAAACTTAAGTTAAAACCTCCTATGAAGGAATTTTGCTCAAACTTAAGTTTGCGCTTCTTGTTCAGTGATAAGTTTGAGCCTTTGTGGAACAAGAGGCACTCCAACATAAGTTTTAGGATCTTGTAGAATGATATATGTTTGACTTAAAGTTTGAGGATTTTATTTACTATAGGATTCTAAAGAGTCTCAAACATAGTCTAAGCCTTTTTCGAATCTTAAGCATCTATTTTGAAATCCAATATGAAGGGCAAGCTAATGTTAAAGCCAATCTTGTGGAAAGTAGAAGATCAAATTTATGTTTGAGCCTGTTGTGGAGTAGTATAGATTTGAAGTTAAGTTCAAGCTTGTTATTGAACAAAAAAGGTATTGCACTTCAAGATTTTTTTTTTAATGTTCGAGGCTAAAACTTCTTGAGGTTGAGTTTAAGACTTGACCTTAGGTTTGATATCATAGAAGATTTGACATAAGTTCAAGCTTTTTGCGAAGGAGGATACATGCACACTCAAGCTCAAGGGAAAAACATGCACACTTAAGTTCTTCTCACAATCTAGGGCCTCATGTATGATGAATAAAGATGAATCTAAATTTGAGTCCCTTGTAAATTTGGAGCTGGATTTCCTTCAAACTTAGAATGTAAGAGGATCCAAGCCCCGTGTGGAACACAAGCAGCTCAAAATGAAGCTCTAGCATCATGTGAAGAAGGAAACGCTTGCTCAAAATCAGTTCATGCAAATTTTTGTATCAAACTTTATGAAAATAAGATAAAGCAATACAATAGAATGTTTAGCGTATATTTCCTTCAATCAAAATCTTAAAATCAAAGTTGATATTATAGATACATTGAGGTAGGAAACGAGATAATTTGAAGTAGAAATTCACCATACATATAAAATATCAATGAATCAAAGGGTCCAAATTTGCTTTCTTACAAGTGTTTGTCAAGGATAGTTCTAAGATTACTAAAAGATCACTTAAGATCTCAGGATGGCAAGTTGCTTCTAGGTTTCAAGTTCATAGCTTAGATGATGAGATTATTAAATTGTTTCTTATTTTATAGGAAAAATTGCCCCTTTGATTGATGCTTAAGTTAAATGGATGAATAAAACTTTTTATTTCTTACTTTATTAACAAACACAAATGTGTTTCCTATTTGATCATTTTCCTTTTCTGCTTTGATGTACTTCTAGTAGCCTTTTCCCACGAGGAAATGCATGATTGAGCATCTCCAAGCATTGATAAGTTATTCTTTTCTACTGTATGGCTCATAAGTTGACTCATTACTCCAACACTTTCCATTTCTACAACAATTTGCAACATTACATAAAAACTAGAAGAAGTACATCTAGATGTGATAAAAAGCACACTTCTTCATGGAAGAGATGAATGGATACCTTAGTAGTATCTTCATCTTCTACTTTCTTGCTTTCCCTTTCCCTTTAGTCTTTCCTTTATCTGTGTATAGGTCATAAGAGTTGTTACCTCTTGATGGTTCTCCATTTTTGTTGAGCTTGGGATCATGTGTAAAAAGTTGTCCCATGAGTGTGGTAAGGTCTGGAATCTGCATGTCCATGTAAAGTTCCATCGCAATTGTGTAGGCTTCCCACTTATCATTTGCCTTGATTCCATTGATTATTTGTCTCAATACTTGCTCCTCTTGAATCTCCTCTCCTATGCTTTCCAATTGGTCAGCCACATTTTTAACCTTGGTCACATAATCTAAAACACTTTGCTTGGGTTGTTTCCTTTGAGTGGTAAACTCAATGCACAATTGATTCTCTCTAGCTCTTGTATTGGAAGAAAAATATGAAGACATGGTATCCCAAGTCTCTTGGGAAGTTTTAAAATTTATAATGTGTGGAAGAAGGAAGTCAAAGATACAGTCTAGATATGACCTTGCTAAAGCATCTTTGGCACACCATGAGTTGAGTCTTTCAAGCTCCTCTCTTGTAGGTTGTCCTTTGCTTCTGAAAATGGGCATCTCCTCATCTCTAGGTATGTATCCATAGAGACTCCTTCCTTGTAGATATGTATTCATCCTCAATGACAATGCTTGGATAGTTGTTCCTATCCAATTTATAAATAAAAGAAGGGAAAACATCTCCCATTTTACCTCAACTTGCTTTCATACCATTGTTGGAAGAGATGGATGGATACCTAAAGGAAGTGAGGTGGTACTGTCAAATCCTACTTTGTACCTGCCCTATTTCTCTTCAGGGTTATGTTTTAGGCTCTTTTAGCTTGCATATGACCCAAGTAAAGTAGCTATGTATTGTGGAAATGATGCTTCAAACAATTCAATCAACATAAATAGCTTTGCAACTAGCTAGTGACTAAAAACTTGATATTTTGGTCTTGATACATGTTGGATCTTTTGCTCCATGCT
This sequence comes from Ceratopteris richardii, assembly GCA_020310875.1. Classification (NCBI taxonomy): domain Eukaryota; kingdom Viridiplantae; phylum Streptophyta; class Polypodiopsida; order Polypodiales; family Pteridaceae; genus Ceratopteris; species Ceratopteris richardii. The sequence continues at coordinate 84,656,131 of CM035419.1, read as the reverse complement.
CACACTACAATAGAAATTGATCAAAATCCTTTTTTGGGTATCTAATTAGCTTAGAAAGATAGTGATTGCAAGTGGAATCAATAAAAATGATAAAGCATACAATGAGAAATTGATTTAGCATCAAACGGCTTACATTACTGAATGGAAAAGATTGCATAAAAATAGTGAACTCAAAAATTACAAGTCAAATAATCTGATCAAAGGTTCGTAAGTAAAATCCCGTGACTTTTTAGGGACTATATAGTACAAGATCAGAGAGCACTTCGAGGCAGTTTTCTCTTGATTGGCTATAATAAGTTCTTTGAACCTGTGATCACATGAACTAAACCTTGCAATGGCTCCATCAAGCTATAGAACACTGAAAATGGATAAGAAATCACGAAGATATGATCATTCAAAGTACACGATTTTGAGTAGTTCAATGATGTTCAATGATATAATGTATTATGGAACAATGTTGTACATGATCATTGGCATAGAGATGATGCCCAATGATAATGAGAAGAGTAGGCTATGGTGTAAGCCACTCAACCTCTACAATTGATCAACAATAAGCTCAAGAATGGGGGCAAAAATGCTTAAATAAGATATAAGTGGTAATACTTGAGCACCATAAGAGTTCTTTTGTCTTTATTCTTGATTCGTCCAAACTTTTGCTATATGCACAGGTGCCATAGGTCCCCTTGAAGTAGAAGATCAAGAGCTTCCTATCAAACGTTTATTTCTTTATTGTTTGGAAATCCACCTTGATATTTAGAAGCATCACGTTTGATGCGAACCCATACCTTTTTACCAACTAGAATATTATTGATTGTAAACCTCCATGGTGGTTATGTGGATGGAAGAACATATAATAGAGATAAAAAACATGGAAACTTCCAATGTTTTCTATTCTTTTGTTGGAAGCATCCTTGTGATGTTTCCAATGGCGGACGGATGAGTAACTCCTTTGTACATCATATCAGTTTTGATGTGATGAAAAGAAGAGTATTCACATAAACTCGTAAGAAGAATGTTGGGAAGTAGAACTACTCTAGGACATTCCTTATCAAGTAATTTCACACCATTAAAAAAGAAATCCCCTCTTCTGAAACGTATTCTCTTCTTCCTTCTAGTTTCGTAACTAGAGAGCCAAAGTCTTCTTCCTAAATCTTATTTCCTTTCTTCTTCCAATTCTTTGGCATATGGCCCTTCACGTTTCTGAGATTTTCTCATGAGTTTTTCTTTCATTGAAATCCATTTTTAATGTGATTGCTTATGCTTGTTTTTGTATTTGTTACAAAATAGTTGACGATACTCAACATATATTGAAAATGGGTGATATTGTAGAGATAACCTCATGAGCTGTAGGTGAATCATTATTACAATGCAGAGACATTATGAAAAGGATGTATGGATACACGAAAAGAAATTCTAGACATAATTTATACTTGTCATCCTAAAAGCTTTTTATTGGCGATGCAAAAGATTTTATTACACATGATAGGTCTCTGTATCACATGGCAATGAATCCCATCACTCACTTTAGATCATCGAATGGTTGTGATCATGAAATGCATTAACTTTTTTATACATTTATAATATAGATGGAATAAGTCCCTGCTTTGTATCTTATTGTGTCTAGTTCGTAAAAACATGTCCTCTTGTATGTGTTTCTACTTTCTAAGGCATGTTACCATGAATATGTTTATATTCACCAAATAATGATATGATCTTCTTATTCAAACAAATCTGAGACTTTCCTACATGATGGGGTCTAGGCAATCCAAAGATTTTAACTTTGTTAAATTTTAAAAATTCATATCAAACTTTTGAAATTGCTCCATAAACATTCCTAGTCACTCCAACACCATCACAAATCTCCTAAATCTGAGATGGTTTTAGCGACAAATTCATGTCCATCATGAGTTTTTGGAAAACAAAGCATTTCAAGCCTGTATTCTTCTTTAAGTTTCAATAGTCTTAAAACATCATTTTGACTCATAATTTCATTATAGAAATGTATGTGCTCAAAAGTGTTCAACATATTCAAACCTAGCATACTTGTCACATGACCTATAACAATTTTCATTCTTTTCTTCTTTTGGCCAGATTTTTTAGTCAAATCTAGAAAAGATGTTATTCGTTTTAACTATTCTAGCTCTTTCGTATGTAAATCCCTTAGATGTAGTGTGTTTTGTTTACAATGATGGGTGGGTGATTAGCTAGATTGTAGAAACAGTAATTCTCGATATAAGCACCATCCGGCCTTTGTTTCTTGAGTTGTATGCATTCCTCGATTTTCCCACTTAGTTTAGTGAAGTCATAAACTCCAACAAGTAGCCCCCTTGCTTGCTTACCTCATTTCTCATGATTTTACTCCTCTCTATGTGGAGGTGTAGTTAGGATTTTCCAAATCAAATTATAGCACATTGCAGACCATTGTTTGCTCTCTTGTGGTACTCATTTTCACTAATTTCAAGCTTCATTTAGTCTTTCATATAGTGATCTTAAGTTATCCAAAAAGTTTCAAGTTCTTTGGTTGAGTGAGTTGTTAGAAATTGCCAGCTTTGTGAAGGTATATCTCTCCACATAGGCAAAGAGTTTTGAAAATAGGTAGCCTATTTTGCAGAGGATGATTCTCGCAGTTGGAATGTCCATTTTGCATGATTTAAAGCTTTTTGGATACATCGTTTAGTCTTCTTTAAGTCTGTGAAATTTCAATTTAAGTCTTAGGAATTGTGCACATAAACATTCAGAAAATTGAGCATATCTCACTACTTGTGGACCTAATGAAGGGCAACCATATTCCATTGTTGCATTGGGGTATTTGTTACAAATTAGTTGATGATACTCAACATATATTGAAAATGGGTGATATTGTAGAGATAACCTCATGAGTTTTAGGTGAATCATTAATACAATGCAGAGAGATTATGAAACAGCTGTATGGATACAGGAAAAGAAATTCTCGACATAATGTATACTTGTCATCCTAAAAGCTTTTTATTGGCAATGCAAAACAATTTATTAGACACGATAGGTCTATGTGTCACATGGCAATGAATCCCATCACTCACTTTCCATCATGGAATGGTTGTGATCATGAAATGCATTAATTTTTTTATACATTTACAATATAGATGGAATAAAACCTTGTTTTGTATCTTATTGTCTATAGTTCGTAAAAACATGTCCTCTTGTATGTTGGGAAGATATTGAGTTCTACCACTAGTTTTTATAGCTCAATGTAAGTAAGTTGAAGGAAATTTTGAGCGTTGAGGAATAGCTCAAAAGGAGAGTAAATATTGAGATTAGTTTGATGGTGGTTTTAGGACTTCTATAATTAATATATACTAGCTTATTCATTTTGTCATTGCTTGTAGTGTTGGGTCGATTTCTCTTCTTGTAAGGATGTTATCATAAAACTTCGCCTCAATTTCTATTTTTCTGGTAGACTTTATCATCAAGATTCGCCAAAATATTTATTTTCCCACATTTATATACTTGTGAGCTGGAGAGGTGCTCTTAGTTTTTTAGCCAGATGGACACTCTAGTGGCTCAGCGGTGTCAGAATGCTTTGGTTGCTGGATCAGACCAACCACCCATTTTATAGGACATGCAGGGTGCTTGTAAGTGAACTCAAGAAGCTCAAAAGATAGATTAGATCACAAGGTTCTTCATAATTTCCAAAAGTTAAAAAAAAAAAGAAAGATCTTTTTCGGCTTAGTTATTGAAAGGCATGCTTTGCTATCCTAGAGAATACTCATGCGACAACAAGTCTTTTCTTCTAATCACGAAGTTTTTTCACAACAAGCAACTTGGAACTTTGAAGTTTCAATCGCAAGAACTATTGTTGCAGTTTTCGTTTTAACTTTATATGTGAAGGAATCCTTGCGATAGTCAAAGATGGAAGTGAAAGACTAAAAATATCATTCAAGGGCGCAAGAAAGCTTATGAATGCAAGAAGGACACTACATATGAATTCAACTAACGTACCTTATGTAAGAAACAAGCCAAATCTTTCACTATAATAATTGCAAAAGTCAATAAGCATTAATTGTTCGAAAAATCTCTCCAATCTCTACTTTATGAGTTTATAGATTCACGTTTTTTAGTGAGTTTTGGTGACATAAACGTTGCAGCGCAAAAAAAAGAAGGTAGTCCCTTTCTTAAATAAAGTAGAGCACATATATAATGAGTTGCTTGTGATTATAGAACTTATAGTGTTTTGATGTTTAAACCTCAAAATACATCCATATAAGAATTTCACGTTCACAATTATGTCAATTCATTAGAGGTCAAGAAAACAAGAGAAATTTGTTTTTGCGTCTTCCAGGTAAAGCAACAGTGGCCTCATCAATCAAATGTTGGCCTCATCAATCAAATGTTGGCCTCATCAATCAAATGTTGAATCCAAACTCAAATGCACAATTCAACCTCTCTGATTTCTAGGGCAGGCAGAAGGAAACAAGGAAAACCATAGAGGAGAAAGGAAAGACAAAGGTCGATATTCATTCAGTGATCCACTATCTTGCAAAATTAAATCCAAAATTATGTTACGTTATTCATATGCAATAGAGTGAAGAGCCAGATTTTGCTCTATTATCCTTGAGAAATCTGTCAAGATACATGGGCTTTACTTCAATACTCTTTAATGCATACAAAGTTTTGCTACTTCAAAGAAGAGTTGCATTTAGAACTTTTTGATATGCCCTAGAACTCAATGCTTCAAGAGCATGCTACTTCCTTTGTTACTCAAGCTATGCCATGGTTGCAGGGGTATGAGATGTTAAAAGTATTGTTGGCTATAGGAGAAAAGGGTACCTCAGATATAGAGGGGATTTGCGAAAGCCAAGCTCATTCAGAAGACTCAAGAAGGATTAAATATATTTCTTTTCAAAGCCTATTACTCATGAAATGTACATAGATACACATATTTATTGCCCAAAGGGGTACAAGTCATTGCAAATATGAAGGATGTAACCTTTTTTTGTGTGATTGATCCATGTCTTAATATTAATCACTATTGATCCACCATCTGGTTTTCTTTGATGAAAGTACTATTATGTGATGATAATATTTTGCATGAGCTCTTTTGTAATTGTCTTCTCAAGAATCAATAAAAAAGCTCTTTATAGGCAGATTTTCCAAATTCAAGCTCATTCAGAAGACTCAAATAAGATGTACATACATAGACATATTTCTTTTCAAAGCTTATTACATCATGAAATGTACATACATAGACATCTTTATTTCTCAAAGAAATTAAAGACATTGCAAATATTAAGGCTTCATTTGGAATATTGATCCATGATGTTTTTGTCTTTTTATAGTCCTAAGCTCTTGATGACAATATTTGGCATGAGCTCCTTTGTAATTGTCTTCTAAAGAACCAATCAAAAAGCTCTTTCAAGGCATTACTTTTTTTTACTCCTCCTCCTTTCCTTGTGCACCTAAAGAAGCTTGTCCTTGCTTGATAATGAGATTTTTTCCATGCCTTGGGTGTTCCATATGGCACGTGTTTCCTTTCTGCAAAGAATGCACCATGCACAAGAAGAATATGCTTGAAGAACAAAAGGGTTTCATCATATATTTATTTCAATTAAAGAAAAATATATGGAGGAAATTATCTTTGAAAATCACCAGTAGTATGTTATGTCTTTGGCACTCCATGCCTCTATGATGGTTTTTATAATCTCTGTGGTTACCCTTGTGAAATATGTCACATAGTTTTTTGATGTTACCTGCTGCCTCACGATCTTTAAAAACTTATCTAGTTTGACCCACACCTCCATTCTCTTTTTTTTTATTACCTTTGTGAAATATGTCACATAGTTTTTTGATGTTACCTGCTGCCTCACGATCTTTAAAAACTTATCTAGTTTGACCCACACCTCCATTCTCTTTTTTTCCTATTTCCAGTTTGTTTTTTACATTAGTCGTGAAGTGACAAAAGTTTTTCCAGCAATTCCACATGGAATTTAGTTGTTTTTCATCATGGTTGCTGAAGAATCTCCTTGCTTTTGCACCTCCTATCAAGACATCCTGTAATACATTACCTGTATTTTGTGAAAGCTTCGGATCTTTTCTTAGATGGAAATCACCACCATGAAATCCCATTTTTGAAAGTAGAGATTTACATTTTCTTATGCACTCATCTGCAATAGTTGTAGGCTTGATAGAATATGCATAATCCAAGTGGAGACGAACCCACTTGTCAATGATCCTTAACTCTGCATGTAGTGTACATATGTGTATATTTGTCAATGCTATTGTAAGTATGGGATCCCAAATCATAGCAGAAGATGAGTAGTTATGAATTATAAGATTTTGTCTGGAAGGAGCCTCCTCAACTGCAGCTCGAGCAATCCATGCTCATGTGCCTGGGCTTTGCATGCAGTACAAGCAAGGGTACTTAGAACTCGCTCCCCCACTTATATCAAACTTGCATTTGAGTGTCTTTAGGTCACCACTCAAATGCCACTCAACTTTAAAGTTTCCACAGTCTTTGACACTCAACAATTCTCCTACTTGATGCCTCTAAACAACATTTGGAATGTTTATCTATGAGAGTAACCATTTACGTGTTTTATGGATCTCAGATGGAACTTGAGCAGAGCCAACCCACCATAACTCCATTTCTAATTGTAGTTTGAGAGATGGAGTATCCAATTTTCCAAGGCTATAGTCCAACGCTCCATTCATCACTGCAATACGTAGTTTCTCCATCTTTTGATTTTTTTTAAGTTCGGCTTCATCAAGTTTGATTACAAATTTCAACAGACCAGAACATTCATGTTATTTTATATTATAGAACTGTACCATGTATATTTGAAGTCTAATTATATATATACATATATTGTTAAATGCATTGTAAGTGAAATGTAACTTTTTATTTCCTACTTTCTAAGGCATGTTACCATGAATATGTTTATATTCACGAAATAGTGATATGATCTTCTTATTCAAACAGATCTGAAACTTTCCTACATGAAGGGGTCTAGGTAATCCAAAGCTTTTAACTTTGTTAAATTTTAAAAATTCACATCAAACTTTTGAAATTGCTCCATAACCATTCCTAGTCACTCCAACACCATCACAAATCTCCTAAATTTGAGATGGTTCTAGCAACAAATTCATGTCCATCATGAGTTTTTGGAAAACAAAGCATTTCAAGCCTATATTCTTCTTTAAGTTTCAATAGTCTTAAAACATCATTTTGAATCATAATTTCATTACAAAAATGTATGTGCTCAAAAGTGTTAAACAAATTGAAACCTAGCATACTTGTCACATGATCTATAACAATTTTTCTGTCAAATCTAGAAAAGATGTTACTCGTTTTGACTATTCTAGCTCTTTCGTATGTAAATCCCTTAGATGTATGTTTTTTTTACATTGATGGGTGGGTGATTAGCTAGATTGTAGGAACAGTAATTCTTGATATAAGCAGCATCCCGCCTTTATTTCTTGAGTTGTATGCATTCCGCGATTTTTTCAGTTAGTTTAGTGAAGTCATAAACTCCAACATGTAGCCCCCTTGCTTGCTTACCTCATTTCTCATGATTTTACTCCTCTCTATGTGGAGGTGTAGTTAGGATTTTCCAAATCAAATTATAGCACATTGCAGACCATTGTTTGCTCTCTTGTGGTACTCATTTTCACTAATTTCAAGCTTCATTTAGTCTTTCATATAGTGACCTTAAGTTATCCAAAGTTTCAAGTTCTTTGGTTGAGTGAGTTTTGAGAAATTGCCAACTTTGTGAAGGTATATCTCTCCACATAGGCAAAGAGTTTTGCAAAAAGGTAGCCTATTTTGCAGAGGATGGTTCTCCGAGATGGAATGTCCATTTTGAATGATTTAAAGCTTTTTGGATAGATATTTTAGTCTTCTTTAAGTCTGAGAAATTTCAATTTAAGTCTTACTAATTGTGCAGATAAACATTCAGAACATTGAGAATATATCACTACTTGTGGACAGTGGAGGGAAACCATCTTCCATTGTTGCATTGGGGTATTTGTTACAAATTAGTTGATGATACTCAACATATGTTGAAAATGGGTGACATTGTAGAGATAACCTCATGAGTTGTAGGTGAATCATTAATACAATGCAGAGACATTATGAAACAGATGTATGGATACACGAAAAGAAGTTCTAGACATAATGTATACTTGTCATCCTAAAAGCTTTTAATTGGCAATGCAAAACAATTTATTAGACACGATAGGTCTGTGCGTCACATGGCAATGAATCCCATCACTCACTTTCCATCATGGAATGGTTGTGATCGTGAAATGCATTAAATTTTTTATACATTTATAATATAGATGGAATAAAACCGTGTTCTGTTTCTTATTGTGTCTAGTTCGTAAAAATATGTCCTCTTGTATGTTGTGAAGATATTGAGCTCTACCACTAGTTTTTATAGCTCAATGTAAGTAAGTTGAAGGAAATTTTGAGCGTTGAGGAATAGCTCAAAAGGAGAGTAAATATTGAGATTAGTTTGATGGTGGTTTGAGGACTTCTATAATTAATATATACTAGCTTATTCATTTTGTCATTGCTTGTATTGTTTAGGATTTCTCTACTTCTAAGGATGTTATCATAAAACTTCGCCTCAATTTCTATTTTTCTAGTAGACTTTATCATCAAGATTCGCCAAAATATTTATAGTTATAATATGTATAGCTTATAGAATTTTTCCCACATTTATGTACTTGTGAGCTGGAGAGGTGCTCTTATTTTTTTTAGCCCGATGGACACTCTAGTGGCTCAGCGGTGTCAGAATGCTTTAGTTGTTGGATCAGACCAACCACCCATTTTATAGCACATGCAGGGTGCTTGTAAGTGAACTCAAGTGGTCTAGGGAAATATATCTTCAAAGAAGCTCAAAAGATAGATTAGATCACAAGGTTTTTCATAAGTTCCAAAAGTAAAAAAAAAAAAGAAAGATCTTTTTCGGCTTAGTTATTGAAAGGCATGCTTTGCTATCCTAGAGAATATTCATGCGACAACAAGTCTTTTCTTCGAATCAAGAAGTTTTTTCACAACAAGCAACTTGGAACTTTGAAGTTTCAATCGCAAGAACTATTGTTGCATTTTTCGTTTTAACATTATATGTGAAGGAATCCTTGCGATAGTCAAAGATGGAAGTGAAAGACTAAAAATATCATTCAAGGGCGCAACAAAGCTTACGTATGCAAGAAGGACACTACATATGAAGTCTCATAGAGAAATGAATCTAAGATGTGCGGATCAAACGAATTCAATTAACGTACCTTATGTAAGCAACAAGCCAAATCTTTCAGTATAATAATTGCAAAAGTCAATAAGCATTAATGTTCGAAAAATCTCTCCAATCTCTACTTTATGAGTTTATAGATTCACGTTTTTTAGTGAGTTTTGGTGACATAAACGTTGCAGCGCAAGAAAAAAGGTAGTCCCTTTCTTAAATAAAGTAGAGCACATATATAATGAGTTGTTTGTGATTACAGAACTTATAGTGTTTTGATGTTTAAACCTCAAAATAAATCCATATAAGAATTTCACGTTCACAATTATGTCAATTCATTAGAGGTCAAGAAAACAAGAGAAATTTGTTTTTGCGTCTTCCAGGTAAAGCAGCAGTGGCCTCATCAATCAAATGTTGGCCTCATCAATCAAATGTTGAATTCAAACTCAAATGCACAATTCAACCTCTTTGATTTCTAGGGCAGGTAGAAGGAAACAAGGAAAACCATAGAGGAGAAAGGAAAGACAAAGGTCGATATTCATTCAGTGATCCACTATCTTGCAAAATGAAATCCAAAATTATGTTGTGTTATTCATAAGCAATAGAGTGAAGAGCCAGATTTTGCACTATTATCCTTGAGAAATCTATGATACATGGGCTTTACTTCAATACTCTTTAATGCATATAGAGTTTTGCTACTTGAAAGAAGAGTTGCATTTAGAATTTTTTGATATGCCCTAGAACTCAATGCTTCAAGATCACGCTCTTCCTTTGTTACTCAAGCTATGCAATGGTTGCAGGGGTGTGAGATCTTAAAAGTATTGCTGGCTATAGGAGAAAAGGGTACCTCAGATATAGAGGGGATTTGCGAAAGCCAAGCTCATTCAAAAGACTCAAGAAGGATTAAATATATTTCTTTTCAAAGCTTATTACTCATGAAATGTACATAGATACACATATTTATTGCCCAAAGGGGTACAAGTCATTGCAAATATGAAAGATGTAACCTTTTTTTGTGTGATTGATCAATGTCTTAATATTAATCATTATTGATCCACGATATGGTTTTCTCTGATGAAAGTACTATTATGTGATGAAAATATTTTGCATGAGCTCTTTTGTAATTGTCTTCTCAAGAATCAGTAAAAAAGCTCTTTATAGGCAGATTTGACAAATTCAAGCTCATTTAGAAGACTGAAATAAGATGTACATACATAGACATATTTCTTTTCAAAGCTTATTACATCTTGTACATACATAGACATCTTTATTTCTCAAAGAAATAAACGATATTGCAAATATTAAGGCTTCGTTTGGAATGTAATCTTTTTAATTTTGTGATATTGATCCATGATGTTTTTGTCTTTTGATAGTCCTAAGCTTTTGATGACAATATTTGGCATGAGCTCCTTTGTAATTGTCTTCTAAAGAACCAATCGAAAAGCTCTTTCAAGGCATTACTTTTTTTTACTCCTCCTCCTTTCCCTGTGCACCTAAAGAAGCTTGTCCTTGCTTGATAATGAGATTTTTTCCATGCCTTGGGTGTTCCATATGGCACGTGTTTCCTTTTGTACAAAGAATGCACCATGCACAAGAAGAATATGCTTGAAGAACAAAAGGGTTTCATCATATGTTTATTTCAACTAAAGAAAAATCAATTGAGGAAATTATCTTTGAAAATCATCAGTAGTATGTTATGTCTTTTGCACTCCATGCCTCTATGATGGTTTCTATAAGATTTGTGGTTACCTTTGTGAAATATGTCACATATTTTTTTGATGTTACCTGCTGCCTCACGATCTTTAAAAACTTATCTAGTTTGACCCACACCTCCATTCTCTTTTTTTCCTATTTCTAGTTTTCTTTTTACATTAGTCGTGAAGTCACAAAATTTTTTCGAGCAATTCCACATGGAATTTAGTTGTTTTTCATCATGGTTGCTCAAGAATCTCCTTGCTTTTGCACCTCCTATCGAGACATCCTGTAGTACATTACCTGTATTTTGTGAAACCTTTGGATATTTTCTTAGATGAACATCACCACCATGAAATCCTGTTTTTGAAAGTAAAGATTCACATTTTTTTAGGCCTTCATCTGCAAGAGTTGTAGGCTTGATAGAATATGCATAATCCAAGTGGAGACGGACCAACTTGTCAATGATCCTTAACTCTACATGTAGTGTACATATGTGTATATTTGTCAATGCTATTGGAAGTATGGGATCCCAAATCATGGCAGAAGATGAGTAGTTATGAATTATAAGATTTTGTCTGGAAGGAGCCTCCTCAACCTCAGCTCGAGCAATCCATGCTCATGTGCCTGGGCTTTGCATGTAGTACAAGCAAGGGTACCTAGAATTTGCTCCACCACTTATACCAAACTTGCATTTGAGTGTCTTAAGGTTGCCACTCAAATGCCACTCAACTTTAAAGTTTCCATAGTCCTTAACATTCAACAATTCTCCTACTTGATGCCTCTAAACAACATTTGGAATGTTTATCTATGAGAGTAACCATTTACGTGTTTTATGGATCTCAGATGCAACTTGGGCAGAGCGAACCCACCATAACTCCATTTCTAATTGTACTTTGAGAGATGGAGTATCCAATGTCCAAGGCCATAGTCCAACGCTCCATTCATTAGTGCAATACGTATTTTCTCCATCTTTTGATTTTTTTTAAGTCCGGCTTCATCAAGTTTGATTACAAATTTTAATAGACCAGAACATTCATGTTATTTTATATTATAGAACTGTACCATGTATATTTGAAGTCTTATTATATATATCCATATATTGTTAAATGCATTGTAAGTGAAATGTAACTTTTGTTTTCCTACTTTCTAAGGCATGTTACCATGAATATGTTTATATTCACCAAATAGTGATATGATCTTCTTATTCAAAAAGATCTCAAACTTTCCTACATGAAGGGGTCTAGGCAATCCAAAGCTTTTAACTTTGTTAAATTTTAAAAATTCACATCAACTTTTTGAAATTGCTCCATAACCATTCCTAGTCACTCCAACACCATCAAAGATCTCCTAAATTTGAGATGGTTTTGGCAACAAATTCATGTCCATCATGAGTTTTTTGAAAAGAAAGCATTTCAAGCCTGTATTCTTCTTTAAGTTTCAATAGTCTTAAAACATCATTTTGACTAATAATTTCATTACAAAAATGTATGTGCTCAAAATTGTTCAACATATTGAAACCTAGCATACTTGTCACATGATCTATAGCAATTTTCATTATTTTCTTCTTTTGGCCAGATTTTTCAGTCAAATCTAGAAAAGATGTTACTCATATTGGCTATTCTAGCTCTTTCGTATGTAAATCCCTCAGATGTAGTGTGTTTTGTTTACATTGATGGGTGGGTGATTAGCTAGATTGTAGGAACATTAATTCTTGATATAAGCAGCATCCCGCCTTTATTTCTTGAGTTGTATGCATTCCTCGATTTTCCCAGTTAGTTTAGTGAAGTCATTGTTGGAACTGAAGGACTCACAAGGCAGGGAAGCTTACGAAGGGAGTCAGAGAGAAGAGAAGGCACAAGCAGACAGAGTAGTCCACGACGATGTGGCAAGGAGGCCAATATTTTTTCAGGACACTAAAGCATATCAAAGAGGTGGACACACAAGGAGAAGGAGCAAGTAGGGAGCTCGAAGATATGTATGTCAAATCGTTAGAAGAAATCCCTACAACAATAGTGATTTTCATCACTAAAATCCATTGTAGATACCATTTCATATTTTTGTAGCTCCATTTTGTGCAAGCCAAGGAGTCCTTGAGCTTGAGGAGCATTCCAAGTAGCTACCTACCAATTTTCATAATTTTTAGACTTCGTTTGAGTCTTCAAATAGGCCCTACAACCTAATTTTTAACTAGGCCGGACACTAGGTCTGGACACGGCCAAAACCTAGTAAAAAACTCTAAATAGAGCTAGAGAGCTCATTTTTGAGGTTAGCTTGTAATTGATCTAAATTTGTATGAGCACTTTTGAAGCAATCTAAAAGAACTCCATTGTCTCTCTCTTTGTCTTACCTTGAGTGCACGTGTGTGTGTATGTGTGTGCATGTTAGTGTGCTTCTCACTCACGCACTTGTGCCTTCACTTGCTCGAGGTCATCATACCATCCTCACGTCTTCCCGGATTGACATTAAAGGAGGTGCTACTCATCACTGAAATTTTGGCGCCGTTGCCGGGGATCGAGCTTTGAGGATGAGCGTGTGATGGTAAGACGTAGATTTGAGACGTTGGCATTGTAGGTAATTTCTTTACTCTTCTTAGTTTTCTCTTTCTTACCTCACCACCATCATCACCATCATCATCCTCACCATATCCGATCTCCATCTCCATCATCGCAAAAATTTTCAGTTTTTGATCATATCACCTTCTCCACCTCATTTCCCTCATTCCACTTGTGAGAGAGAGCGAGAGAGCGATATTGTGTGCGTTGTTTTTGCGTGTTTCTTGAGCTTTCTTGCAGGTACTTGCTGCATCATCATCTCCAGCACTCCGCGCAGGTATGAAACATAACGAAACTGTCTCTGTGTCGCCGAAGCCTGTCGATCGCGATCGACAGAAAAAACGACCATTTGGTAAAACAAAGTGCACCACTATAATCTACATGATGAGCACATTCTGAATCACTAAAAACAGTTAAAAAATTCCGAGTTTCTTTGCAAATCGTGATTGATACAGTCGATCGCGACTGACACCCACGATCGACAACTTTTGTCAATCGCGACCGACAGATCTGTCGATCGCGACCGACAGGGACGACCGACTGACCCTGTCAATCGCGATTGACACCGTCGATCGCGATCGACAGCCACGACCGATACCTCTGTCAGTCGCCATTGACACCGTCGATCGCGACCGACTGAATTTTGGCGATTGATTGAATTTCACGCGTTGCCACGTGTCCATCCCGATGGACACAGCCCGGATCGACTGAATTTAGGGTGAAAATCCGGGAACACGTGTCGATCGCGATTGACACCATCGATCGCGATTGACAGGACCCACGATCGACTCTGTCGATCGCGATTGACACTGTCGATCGCGATTGACGTGTCGATCGTGACCGACAGGCCCCGACGGACACCTCTGTCAATCGCGATTGATAGACCTGTTGATCGCGATTGACAGGCTTTTCGGCCAAAAAAATTAGGGTTTTTTAATACCAAGTTTTTGGGGAATTTTTGGCATACCTATCGAACAATTAGTGAATTTGTGAGGTCCTTACAGGAGTGTCTTGAGAAAAATCCTGTGTATCAAATACCATACCTAGGGAGAACAAAACCAAGGGATCTCTAGAATTGTTTGCAATAAAGACACGGAACATAATTGATATCCACATTACATCCATGAACGGGATCTGTCTGTCATTTGAAATTTAAGTCTTGAGCTAATTTTGGGACTTTCACAGGTCCATTGAAGCAATTGAGAGCATCCAAGGCAAGGGTTTCTTTGCAGCTTGAGAATCGGGTTCTTGAGCATCATAAAGCAAGGGATCAACAAGTAAGGTCGGAATACTCTCAACACCCTCTGTCAATTCCTAGCTCAGGCTAAGTATAAATAGTGCTAGAAGTAAACGAGGGCGACGATAGGGAGTATTCAAGTTGAAGACTACCTAAAAACTCAAGTTCAAGCTAGAAACATAACCTCTGTACTGTCAATAACTTAAAGGAAAAGTACCTAACGTGGAACGATCAACCTAAAAGTACAGAAAAACACTCAATTGCTCCTGACGACGTGATATCAAACAAGAGTATAAACACGATAATCAACATAAAAAGGAATCAAGTCATTGATAAAAAAGAACTCAGCAACGAGATTGTACTTGGGTAAAATAGGGGCTACTTAAATAGGCATATGAACCTTAGATCAGGACGGCATCTAGTAAGGGATAGAAAAAGTCTTAGGTCTTCGGAGGCTAGCGTTAATCATACTGCTAGGTCTTGGGTCAGCAGTTGAGTCACCACTCACATTACCCTAGCTCTGAGACTAGCGAATTCGAGATGTCCCAAGGTATGGACAGGCCTACAGGAAGTACAGGTGTGCCATATCTATATAGGGTGGAAGGCCCCTACAAGACACAACTCAAATACCTTAGGGCCAACCGATTAGGTGTTAGCATGTATGAGGACGGCCTAGGAAGATCCGTGGTCCATATTAAAAACCCGGACCAGTCCATTGGACTAGAACGCCCAGCTGTCAAGTTCAAAAATGGAGCATACCTGGATAAAGAAGGAACTGTATACGTAGTCACCAGTCACCTGGAGAGGACATATGAATTCGGGAATGTGATCCCTGAGACGGACATAGATGACCTAGAACAAGGGAACGTAGGAGGAGAGCCTAGGACCCCTCGAGGGAAATCTGTTCTTACTAGAATCCTCAATCCTGAGTGGGTTCCCCAGGACAATAAGAGTATAGATCTGCTCCTAAACCAAGAGACCGACGAAGCCTTTTGGAGGTATAAATCAAATAGGCCAAATGATGTAGGGTCAATCCTGATCTATGAGTTCAAAGATCCTGATAGCCCAGGCAGAGTGACTTACTTAGATCACGCTTCAGAGAGGATCTTTGTGGTTACAGAACATGACAGGCATGCTTATACTTGGAAGGGTGAATTTGTTTTCCCCCAACCAAGCTCGAACGTGTCCTATGGTCACCCTAGAGCTGGAGCATCCCAAGCTCATGGAGCTCAAAGAGACAGAAGTAGAGATAGGCCAGAAGTAAGCTTTGCCAACCTAGGGGGCAGAGAAAGAACGAGGATGGAAACAAATAGAGTAGAACTTGAGGTACTTAGAGCTCCCAAGAATCAAAGAAATGCGGATGAGTTCCCTCTAC
This sequence comes from Ceratopteris richardii, assembly GCA_020310875.1. Classification (NCBI taxonomy): domain Eukaryota; kingdom Viridiplantae; phylum Streptophyta; class Polypodiopsida; order Polypodiales; family Pteridaceae; genus Ceratopteris; species Ceratopteris richardii. The sequence goes on along the minus strand of CM035419.1, from coordinate 84,640,054 downwards.
CACGACCTAGAGAGCACACAAGGACTTTGAGACTGACTCAGCTAGTCAAGTCCATGAAGAACTACTTCGATGGCACTGGAGATCCATACGATCATGTGGCTGAGTTTAGGCAAGTCTTGAGAGCTCAACAAGTTGAAGATTTGTTCACGCAGTAGAAGGCCTTTGGTCTAACCCTTAGGAACACCACCCTGACATGGTTTCAGCCACTAAACGAGAGGCAGTTCAGGAGCATAGATCAACTTCTGGAGGCATTCATCATCAAATTCTCTAAAAGTGGCATAAGACATAACACTTCCTCGCTGATTCAGAGCTTCAAGCAAATCCCTCAAGAAACCGTGAGACTTGCTGGAAGAAGATTTAGGCAATACCTAGAGAGATGCCGTGTCCCTGAGTTACCCACACGAGCTAAGCAAGTGGCTTTGTTCTTGGATGGATTGCTAAGTACCAAATTGAGATCATATGTGTACTTGAAGGACCCTAGGACCATAGAAGAGTGTGTACGCATGTGCATTGACATCGAGGATAACCTAGGAGAAGAACTAGAGCTTTCCAAAATCTACAAAGACTCAGATAGTGCCTCTAGCCTCTCTTCCCCGCAATCCACATCAATTGAGGAACTTGCCGAGAAAGTAGCTCAGAAATTAGGTGTCACTAGCAAACAGATCCCAAGATTTGCCCTAGTGAAAAGATGCTATACTTGTGGAGGTGACCATATGGCGAATGTATGTCCCATCATGGCTCAACCCCAAGTAAATCCTAGTAGCCAGTAATGCACCATAGAACGAAGATACACTAATCACTCAACACAAGACTGCCCATACAATAAGCAAGCGGTTAGGCAAACCTACCCTCAGCCATACCAACAAGGCAGATACCAGAGTCAATACCCACCCCAACAGTACACTAGGCCTCAGCAAAATTATCAACCGCAATATGAGGCCCAACTGAGACCCAACCAATGCTAGCACAACAACCACCTGATCCTACTAATGTGATTCCGGTAAAGTATGCTGCTGCAGAAGAAAACCTGAATAGAGCTATAGTCCCAGTAACACCATTAATTTTAGAAAGTGATCCCAGTGACCATAGCTTTGATTCTACGCATGTTGATAGTCCCCAGGCTTACTACATGCAGTCTCCTGAACATGGTGAGTCCTACTACAGTGAGGAACTGAGTGAACCTAATTGGGAGCCAGAGTATGCTAATGTCATGTACGCAAACCCCAACTCTAGACCTCAACCTAGGCAAGTAAGACCCCCATTTCCTAAAGGACCATGCTACAGATGTCAGGGAGATCATCTCATTCGTGATTGTCCCTTGCCTCCACCTACACAACCCCAGTCAGTGACAATCCAGGGCTATTGCCAAGAGTGTGGAAAGGAGCATCTCTTATGAGACTGCCCAAAGAATCCTAATATTATGCCGAAAATCACTCCTATCAATGTCGTTGGGTTAGTTGTAGACTCCACAGGAAGTTTGACGTCCACTACACCAGTGCAAGTGATCACTAGAGCCCAAGCTTTGCAGCAGAACCAAAAAGTAGGCCAGGAAAAGAGCCGAGACGTTAGTGAAACAGAGAGCATGACAAAGAAGAGGATTACAACTTGGAGAGATAGTCGTGAAAGAATGAAAAGGCAATGGGCAAAGAAAATGAGTGAACTTGAGGAAAGCCTAAGAGAAACGAGAGCCAAGATAACCGAACTCACATCTCAAACTCCCTCTCACACTACCCCACCTCCACCATTCCCAACTCCATCCGACCCGCCACCTTCCAACCTGCCTCACCTAATCCCACCACCCCCTAGAGTAGGATCAGTCCTAGCAGATTCCACTCCCGAGGACCTAAACATGATGCTTAAAGCATATCAAGCCAGAATCCAAGATGGGCCAAACGTAACTGATCATGGAAAGTGCTACCCTAGAGCAGAATTAGAGCTTGAACGAACTAAAATTTGTGCTAAGATGGTGGAGTTGGCTCAAACCATGTTTGAAGCCAGCCGCCTTTTTAACATATCTAGCTCAGCCAAGACGCAGCTGCACTTTGAAGGACTTTTAGAAAGAATAGAGAGGTTAATTGCACAATCAGAAAAGGAACCCGCCTCTCAACACAAGGACAAGGCAAGTGAAAGGGAAGGTCTTCTTGCCCAGGAAGCCTATGTGCCTAACTCTACGGAGCCAGACACGTCATCTTCTATGAATCGGTTCGCACCAGAATTCCTACGAGAGAGTCAAGAAGACAAATGGGCTGAAGAGAGTGAAGTCCCTCCTCCCATTGAACTTGTGGATGATGCACACGACCAATTTCCACAAGACATCCCATCCATTTATGAGGAGCATGAGAGCACCCAATCTCAGGAAAGATTAGACTTTGAGTCTAACTCTCTGCAAGAATTACCCCACTTCACAGGCCCATGGGAAGCTAAGTCTACTTGTATGAGAGCACCCACAGTCATGGTACAAAATGAGGACTCAGTCATACCTAGGAACATAGAGGTAGTGAAAAGCACTAAAGTACAGTGCAACCTCACCTTAGAAGAGCTACTCAAAGTAAGGCCAGAGCTATGGAAACATGTAGCCAAACAAGTACCAGAAATAGCAAAACCTCATTCCCAGGTAGGATCCCAGAGAACAGTGCCAGAAATACCATTGGACAAGATAGGAGACATGAGTGAGGTCGAAGTCAATAGTTACTCTCTTTTGAGCTATTCCTCAACGCTCAAAATTTCCTTCAACTTACTTACATTAAGCTATAAAAACTAGTGGTAGAACTCAATATCTTCCCAACATACAAGAGGACATGTTTTTACGAACTAGACACAATAAGATATAAAAAACGGTTTTATTCCATCTATATTATAAATGTATAAAAAATGCATTTCATGATCACAACCATTCCATGATGGAAAGTGAGTGATGGGATTCATTGCCATGTGACACACAGACCTATCGTGTCTAATAAATTGTTTTGCATTGCCAATAAAAAGCTTTTAGGATGACAAGTATACATTATGTCTAGAATTTCTTTTCGTGTATCCATACATCTGTTTCATAATGTCTCTGCATTGTATTAATGATTCACCTAAAACTCATGAGTTTATCTCTACAATATCACCCATTTTCAACATATGTTGAGTATTGTCAACTATTTTGTAACAAATACCCCAATGCAACAATGGAAGATGGTTGCCCTCCACTAAGTCCACAAGTAGTGAGATATGCTCAATGTTTTGAATGTTTATTACCAAGAATTAAATTCAAATTTCGGAGACTTAAAGAAGACTAAAAGATCTATCCAAAAAGCTTTAAATCATGCAAAATGGACATTCCAGCTGGGAGAATCATCCTCTGCAAAATAGGCTACCTATTCTCAAAACTCGTTGCCTATGTGGAGAGATATACCTTCACAAAGTTCGCAATTTGTCACAACTTACTCAACCAAAGAACTTGAAACTTTGGATAACTTAAGGTCACTATATGAAAGACTAAATGAAGCTTGAAATTAGTGAAAATGAGTACCACAAGAGAGCAAACAATGTTCTGCAATGTGCTATAGTTGGATTTGGAAAATCCTAACTACACCTCCACATAGAGAGGAGTAAAATCATGAGAAATGAGGTAAGCAAGCAAGGGGGGTACTTGTTCGAGTTTATGACTTCACTAAACTAAGTGGGAAAATCAAGGAATGCATACAACTCATGAAACAAAGGCGGGATGCTACTTATATCGAGAATTACTATTTCTACATTCTAGCTAATCACCCACCCATCAATGTAAACAAAACACACTACATCTGAGGGATTTACATACGAAAGTGCTAGAATAGTCAAAACGAGTAACATCTTTTCTAGATTTGACTAAAAAATCTGGCCAAAAGAAGAAAAGAATGAAAATTGTTATAGATCATGTGACAAGTATGCTAGGTTTCAATATGTTGAACACTTTTGAGCACATACATTTCTGTAATGAAATTATGAGTCAAAAGGATGTTTTAAGACTATTGAAACTTAAAGAAGAATACAGGCTTGAAATGCTTTGTTTTCCAAAAACTCATGATGGACATGAATTTGTCGCTAAAACCATCTCAAATTTTGCATTGTATCCATACATCCTTTTCATAATGTCTCTGCATTGTATTAATGATTCACCTACAACTCATGAGGTTATCTCTACAATATCACGCATTTTCAACATATGTTGAGTATCATCAACTAATTTGTAACAAATACCCCAATGCAACAATGGAAGATGGTTGCCCTCCACTAGGTCCACAAGTAGTGATATATTCTCAATGTTCTGAATGTTTATCTGCACAATTACTAAGACTTAAATTGAAATTTTCCAGACTTAAAGAAGACTAAAACATCTATCCAAAAAGCTTTAAATCATGCAAAATGGACATTCCAACTGGGAGAACCATCCTCTGCAAAATAGGCTACCTATTTGCAAAACTCTTTGCGTATGTGGAGAGATATACCTTCACAAAGTTGGCAATTTCTCACAACTCACTCAACCAAAGAACTTGAAACTTTGGATAACTTAAGGTCACTATATGAAAGACTAAATGAAGCTTGAAATCAGTGAAAATGAGTACCACAAGAGAGCAAACAATGGTCTGCAATGTGCTATAATTTGATTTGGAAAATCCTAACTACACCTCCACATAGAGAGGAGTAAAATCATGAGAAATAAGGTAAGCAAGCAAGGGGGCTACTTGTTGGAGTGTATGACTGTAGCTCAGTGATGAGTAGCACCTCCTTTAATGTCAATCCGGGAAGTCGTGAGGATGGTATGATGACCTGGAGCAAGTGAAGGCACAAGTGCAAGAGTGAGAAGCACACTAACATGCACACACATACACACACACGCGCACTCAAGGTAAGACAAAGAGAGAGACAATGGAGTTCTTTTAGATTGCTTCAAAAGTGCTCATACAAGTTTAGATCAATTACAAGCTAGCCTCAAAAATGAGCTCTCGAGCTCTATTTATAGTTTTTGACTAGGTTTTGGCCGTGTCCAGACCTAGTGTCCGGCCTAGTTAAAAATTAGGTTTAGGGCCTATTTGAAGACTCAAACGAAGTCTAAAAATTATGAAAATTGGTAGGTAGCTACTTCGAATGCTCCTCAAGTTAAAGGACTCCTTGGCTTGCATAAAATGGAGCTACAAAATTATGAAATGGTATCTACAATGGCTTTTAGTGATAAAAATCACTATTGTTGTAGGGATTTCTTCTAACGATTTGACATACATATCTTTGAGCTCCCTACTTGCTCCTTCTCCTTGTGTGTCCACCTCTTTGATATACTTGAGTGTCCTGAAAAAATATTGGCCTACTTGCCAGATCGTCGTTGACTACTCTATCTGCTTGTGCCTTCTCTTCTCTCTGACTCCCTTTGTAAGCTTCCTTGCCTTGTGAGTCCTTCAGTTCCAACACCCCCCTCTCTCGTGTCTGTCGTCCCTGACATACCCTTGTTGGGTGGGTCGTTGGATGTAGTATTCTACAATGTCTTGTGCTAAGTGATGTTCTGCAATTCTCAACCCTTTGGCCAAGTCCGTGAGTAGAGCATCCCAATCTACCGGCCCGGGAACCTCTCGATGTGGTATACGTAACTTTTCTGAATGGAGAGCTTGTTCCACTGCAAACAACTACAATAAATGTGATGTTCTTGGAATGAAAATCTCTGAATGATATTCCCAGAATCCCGTGACAAACATTTCTTCAAACGTCTGTTTGAAGCAAGCTGGTAGATACTTTATACGCGCATGCCATGCATATACAACATTAATAGATGGTGTTGCGCTCATGTCGTAGACAAGGTCCTGATTTCCTTCATTAAATCCCAAAGCTGACAGATGAGGTTCCTTGACATTCTTGAAGGTCCTGAAGCTGACCACCATGAGTTCAAAAATTTTAAGGCACATTTGGGCCATGACATCTGGTACATTTTTGAACCGGACCCCCCAATGGCGAATCGTCGAAATCATATATCCTATGGTAGGTTGGCTTTTAGGTGGTGCTAAGTAGACATAATTGAGCCATTTCTCATATCCTTTGGTTGTCAGCATAGTTTTTGTGTATTCCGGCCACGACCTTCTTCGAAATACAGGGCAATAGCATGGGTTGTATTTGATATACAAAGGCATGTTATTCCATGTCCTTACCAAATCAGGGTAGGTTTCCAACAGACGAATCCTCCACGTAGGTTGGTGTATATTTCCCTGCTTGGCACTTACTGGGATGTCGTCCGGTGCAAACTGTGTAGCCGAGGTTGGTTCTTTTGAGGTGTGGTGCTTGATTTCAGCATTCTAATCCGCCATTAAGACACAAAAAGGAACATACAAGTCGTCGGATGTGCCGATCCACCTATGATGGGAGAGGTTTCTAAAGTAATCCGATTTTATGACTACCTCTTCCAAACGTGACATAGACGCTATCTGAACTGCCACTCTGTCATCATGGGTTGTGGCTACTTTCTCTAACCTCTGCATCCATTCAGGAGAATCGATCTCGATTGTGTCCATGCCCTCTTCTATTTGCTTGCCCCCAGGTGCAGGCATGGGAACGTATGGGTCTTCGAAGGTTTCCTCTATTTCAATTGGCACTAAATCTTCAGGCTTGGGCTCTACAAGGGGAGAAGGTTGATGCTCGTATTGCATGACTTTACTTTGTAATTCTTCATGTTCTGCTCTGAGTTTTTCGACTTCTTCAATCATGTCAGCTGCGGTTGTGATTTTGCTTGGTGGCTCCTGCTGGGTTGCCAGCTACTTTCATAGGTCATCTCTTTCTCTCTCTAATGCTGCATGGGCTTCTTGGAGGTCGGCATGGGTTTCCAACACAATTTGCATATTCGCTGAGGGTATGGCCTTGAATCTATCTGGGTCGATTTCCTGTGGGGAACCCTCCATGGTTGCTTCCTAGTTTTCTTCGTTTTGTTTCTGTAGTCGTTTATTCTCCTCGAGTGCAGTAGACAAGTGTTTGCGTAAGAGGGCCACGTTGCGTCGAAGCTTGAGATTCTCTGTTATCTGGGAGTGTAGCAGATCATCCATTTGTTGTTTTTCTTCTGCATCTGACTGGGGTGGATTGGCTACTAACTGCTCATGTTGTTCCTGTAAAGTGACATACTGTTGTTGTAGTAGCCGCTTTTCCCTTTCTAGATCAATGAATAGTACTTGAAGTTCTTCATGGCTTCGGAAGAGTCTCCTATCTTGGTTATGCAGATGCTGGTAGTGCTGTTGTGAGACATACACTGATACATATTATTAAATACATTATTAATAGGGGTGGATGCGGGAAGGGTGTTGATTGCTGAAGGAAAGGGGAAGGGGAGTGTGGATGCGGTGCTGGAAAATGGTGAAGTGGGAGGTGGGGGAATGGGAGATGGTGGGTGTATGGGGGGAGGGAGAGGTGCGGAGGTGGGTGATATGTCCATAAAATCAAAAGTGGATGCAGTGGTGGGAGTGATTGTGAACATGGGAATCGTGGGTGCAGTGATAGTGGTGAAAGTGTACAGTGGTGTGTGCAATTGTGAATACGAACTGCCAGGAAGTGTGATCGGGAGAATGAGGTTTTCCGTGGCTGCGGTTAGAATTACTGTGTCAGTGGCCGTATAGACAAGAGAGGTGGAGATAGGGTGTGTGGGTTGAGTGACGGTCTGTGCTTCAATATGGGTAGTGGACTCAGAGGCGGTGACAATAGTGGTTACACTGGTAGTGGGAGGTGAATGTGGTGGAGTTGGAGGCAGGGGTGGCAAAGGGGGTGACGGAGGTGCACTTGATGTGTGGGTTTCCTCAGTATCATGAACGGTGTGTGCAGTGCCCGTGGTTGTGGATGTTCCTTGTGGTTCTGATACTAATACAATCATTTGTTTTCCTGATCGAGGGGGGCATCTGCCATATCTTCGCTCCGTTCTTCGTGATTGTGCAAGGGCGGTATGCACCCTCTCAGGTACTCCTAGAGCATCAGATATCATGTCAAGTGTGGCACGGTATTGCTCGTCTATGCCTTCCTCCTCAAGAATTTGGTTCATGAGGGCTTTCCCTGCTGCTAGGGACAGTCTATGTTGCTCTTGAACTCTGTTGATGGTATCATAGAGCTTTTTCAATTCCTTCGTATAAGCCGGGGCACCCTCAAGTACTTGCAGAGCTTCCTGATCATATTCCTGCTCTTCTTCCTCGGATTGTCCACCATGTTCCTCCTCTTGTTCTTCTTCTTCTTCACCCTCCACATTGACGACATCTGGTTGTTTGGAATGGAGTTGGTCTAGTTTGTTGTCCACTAGCTTGCTCTACCTCGACTTCCACGTTAACAGCTTCGATTATTCTGGCAACCTCCTCATCAGTTAGGTCTTCTAAGGTGAATCCGTGAGGAAAGTCTAGGTCGGTTCGTACAGGTGGGAACACCAGATTCGGTCCATCAGTGTTGTGTCTTGGTAATCTGATAGTGAAGGGTTGTACCCGCCTCAGAAGTTGTGGAGTTGTCTCAGGTGTCAGTGTCGCACCTCGGGCTTGTGCACAGGGCATCTGAACGACGCCTCTCATTTTCTTGGAGGGTGGGCCTGCGGTTGATAATCTGCGTTGAAACTCCTACACCCTGGTCCAAATGAGTGCCCTTTGCACTGACACATCAAACGCCAAACATCTATACACAATCATGGTGAGGGCACAACATCCATATAGTACAGACTTTTGTTTTTTATACCACCTTTGATGAGCCAAGTGGATTTGGTCGATAATCCAGTGGGGCATATTGATTGTCAAATCGAAGGCGTCGGCCAAGTATAGACTAAACCATATCTTTTTGGGTGGCATCGTGAACCTCTCCTGAGCGGGGAATGCGAAATGTTGCATGACCATTCGCAAATGAATGGCAATCATTGGTGTCATTGCTACCATGTCCTTTAACTTCGTCAGATTCCTGTTCTTCATATTGTCGGGAACCATGGACTCCTTCTCAGTGGAAGTGTGCATTCCCTTCATGTCTAGAGCTTCCCTTACCAAATTGATAGTCAACCTGAAGCGCTTCAGCTCATTGCCCCTTGTGAGAGATGGGAGGACGAAGGTGTTGTATCCTTTTTTGTCTTTGCTCGGAGTGAGGGTACTAATCGAATATGAGCATCTTAGAAAGTCGGGCTTTGGCAATTGGAATTTGAAGTAATCGTAGAGTCCTACCTTCTTCCATATAGGTTTCAGTCCTTCATTATTTTGCAGTTTCTCAAATTCTCTGGTGAAGAAATGATACCTGCCCCAGCGCCCATTGAATTCTATCTCGACCTCCCACATGTAAGTGCCTTCACCCAGAGATCCTGCCACATCACTAAACCAATGTGAATTTTTGCTGACCGGCATTGAGTGCCCTTGTGGAGGCTTCTGAATCGGTATGGCGTGTAATGCCCTCAATGCCACTGGACGTTCCGTCAATTCCCTCTCAATGGGAAGGCTTTCAATGTCCACGACTTGGGTGCAGGTGCCTGCCTGGGAGGTAGTTCTTGCCGTATCTGCCATGTGACTTCTTGCCTCCTGACTCTGTGAGAATATAGAAACATGTGTTAACATTGTAAAGGACAAGATAGAATCATTTTTGTCCCCATTACAACATTAACATGAGGTTCGGGAGAGATTAGTAGGTTATTAAGTGCTTGGTGCTTGTGTGTGTAGTTAGGAATTTGGTAGACATAGGAGCTAAGTGGAATGATGTAGTGAGAGAGTGATATAGTTAGTAGGTGGGCATGGATTTACAACTCGGGTCTGGGGGTTGATTACAAGTTTTAGGTTGCCAAATGCAATGGATGGGTTTTGATCTTGATTTTGTGGAGACTATGGAGAGTTTCATAGGGGTATCTACTTGAAAATGAGGCTTTTTAGGGACCCATTTACAAGTGATTCTACTTGTGCTCATGGAAGAATATGTGTCCGCGTGTGATGTATAAGGATGGGCATCTGATGTTCGAGTGAGTGAAACATGTTGTACCGGGTGTGGCCTCGGTATAGCTATTTGAGCCCGCAAGCAAGCCTTAGGCACCCAGATTTGTCCTGATTGTGGGCTGGCCTTCATAGACTTCTTGGGTACCCAAATAGACTTCACTTTCACAGAAGAATTTATGAAAGACTTCTTATTAGTGTCGTCTTGTTGATTACTAATAAGAGGTTTTGGCCGTGGGGTTGACGTGGTTGCAACAGGGTGTTCGCCTTTCTCCACCCACACTTGTTTCAACGGCAGAGACATTCTGCTTGACACGTTTTTTTGGCCTCCAGTATAGGTAGTACTCTGCTCCTTCTGTATTTGATCTGCCTTTGGTTGTTGCATCCCTCTGGCCTTTGGAAAAGAAGGGAGTGCCGTCTTATCCTTGACTCTGTTGTTGAGACAATCCTCTTTCTGCATCATACAGTTTTGGACAAGAATAGCATTGTCAAATTCATGTGCACCCCTGGAAGGACCAGGAGTTCGTGCCTTACCTATTTCCTTGAGTGCCTCATTTTCCAATTCAACTGTAATTCAACTATGATTTACCCATACCTGAAGAAGTCCACTTCTTAGGTTTAGGTTGACTGCATGATCATAGATCCAGTCCTGACCCAAGACAAGAGGCTCAGTGAGGTCCTCATCTTGACACACTAGTACTTTGACTCTCATTACTTTGTCTTGAATATAGAGGGGAAGTTCCACCTCGCCCATGCAAGGGGTTTCCACACCTCCCAATCCTATGAGATAGGCTTCTATAGGATTGACAGTTAATTTCAACTTTTGACAGTAAGAAAATTTAACAGCACTAATGGCTGCACGTGAGTCAATCAAGGCCCTTACAGTCCTTGCAACCTTTCCTTGTCCTATCTCTAAGTTTATGAAAGGACGTCGATCAATTATCCTATGAGAACTTATATCTGAAACTTCACACATAGCCACGTGATATCCTTGATCTGCACATGCATTTGTCCTAGGTTGCTCTCTACCCTGTCTTCTCAACTTCATTCTCCGGATGCGTTCCAATGCTTCTGCTTGAGCTTCTTCGCGAATTCTTCTTTCCTCTTCTTTGCGTTTCTTAGCAATGTTGAGTCGACTTATCATCTCTTCCGTCAGAGGTTCCTAATATAACTTGACTCTGTATCCGCTTATGTAGCTCAGGAGAATATCGCCTTCTAATGTGGCTAGTTGTACTGCTCCACTCGTTGAGATTCTATTAATGATCATGGGTACGTAGCCTCTCTTCTCTAGTTTCCTCGCATGTTGTTTCAAAGTGTATACTAGTACTAGGTCGCCTGCCTTCAAACCTTTATCCTTAACGTGGGCATCAAAGTATGCCTTCTGTCATTTCTTAGCTGCATATATCCCTGCACCCGCCCTCAGTCTTGTTTCTCCTAATCGTTCAAGGTCAAAAAGTCTAGAGGAGAGTTCATGACCCGTCCATTCATGCTCTTGTGCTACTTTCAATGTAGGTATTAAGAAGTCCAACGGTAGCACTGCATTTTGGCCAAATACAATCTGAAAGGGGGTGGCTTGGAGTACCGTTTTGTAGGCGACTCAGTATGCCCAAACAACATGGTGTAGCTGTTTGTCCCAATCAGAGCGTTTATTGTTCACTAATTTCGTCAGTACATTGCATAAGATCTTATTGGTGCTCTCATCCTGGCCATTAGCTTGAGGGTGATAGGGGGCAGACTTCTTATGTACTACCAAGAATTCTTGGAGCAGATTTTCAATAACTTCTTTCAAGAAGTGAGTGCCTCTGTTAGTGACTAGCTCTATAGGAAACCTGTATCTGGTGAACACATTCTCAAATAAGAATTTAGCTATTGTTTGTGCATCGTTCTTCGTGGTAGCTTTCACTTCTATCCATTTGGTTAGATAATCCGTGGCCACAATGATATATTCATCATGAGAACCCTTAGCTGGGGGATTAATAGGACCTACAAAGTCTATTCCCCACTTAGAGAATGCTCGTCCACCCATCATAGGTTTCAGTGGAATCTCATCTTTGCGTATAGGATACTGAGTTCGCTGACAGACATCACACCTTTTCACATAGGTATGTGCATCCATGTGAAGGGTCGGCCACCACAAGCCTACAAATAGAATCGCTTTAATCACTCAATCTGCTCCAAAATGCCCTCCTGCTACACCTTGGTGAGCAGTTTCCAAGATCTTGAGATATTCACTTTCGTGGACACATAATCTTAGGTAACCATCTTTACCACGCTTGTATAGGTTATCACCAATGAGCGAGTAATCTAGGGCTTTTTGTTCTAGACTTCTTTGTCTGGCTAGTGTCATATCTTGAGGGAATGTTTTCGTCCTCAGGAAGGATACTAGTGGTTCACTCCAATTTGGCACAATGGACACTTGATAAAGAGTGGCATGTTCCACAGGTGGTTTAGTGCAGTAGATTGGGCATTTCTTGCACAACTTTTCGACATCAGCTTCCATAGTCGACCAGTGCACTCCGAGTCTCCTTAGTGTCTGTAGGGTTCGTTGCTTTGACTAGTGTTGCTCTAATGCACCTACATGTGCTAATTGCAACCATTTAGCGTACTCATCCTCTTCCGCACAACAAGCCAAGATCCCTTGATCCGTGTGCTTGTACATAATTCCTACCATGATGTGATACTTTTGGTCTTTTACTACCTCTTTATCCTGTGTGTTTATTACTGGGTGGTTAGGTCCGTATGTCAATACTAGCACTAATGGCTTAGCCCACTACGGCACCACTTCCAAATTAAACAATTAAGCATCAGGAAGGTCGTTTGACACTCCTTGTGGGGCTTCTCCAGATGTGAGCCTAGAGAGATGATCTGCTCTCAAGTGAGTCTTCCCTTTCCTTACCACAACCTCGAAATCATATTCCATTAGCAAGAGAAACCATGTTACTAATCTTCCTGTATTGCATGGCTTGTTCACAAGATATAGCAGTGCCTGATGGTCAGTAAAAAATTTAAACTTATTTGCAAGTAAGTAATGTCTAAACTTTTTAACTGCATATACCATGCCTAGTCCTTCTCTCTCCGTAGTGGTATAATTTCGTTCAGCTGCATTCAATTGTCTATTAGCATAGGCAATTGGGAGATCCATATTACCTTCACCGGTAGGTTGCGCGAGTACACACCCAATAGCATAATTGGATGCATCAAAATGAACATGGAAAGGCTTATTCCAATCTGGTGTGGTCAAGATTGGTGCTGAACATAATCGCCGTTTAAGCTCATTGAAAGAATTCTCACATTCATTAGTCCATTCAAAGTTAGTCAAAAGTCCATACAGAGGCTTTGCTATGATGGCATACATGTGTATAAACCGTCGGTAATAACCACAATGCCCCATGAAAGCTTGTACTTCCTTGACATTCTTTGGCTTAGGTAACTCGGCTATGGCTCTCACTTTCTCTTCATCAGTGGATATTCCATTCTTTGACACTATGTGTCCTAGAGTCTTGCCTTGCCTGACCATAAAAACGCACTTTTCTGGGTTCAGGCAGACTTGATATTCTCTACATTTGTCAAAGATTTGTCTGAGTTCAGGAATATGGGTTTGTCCAATGTTGGAATGAGCACAAAGATCATCAACATAGACTTCTAAGTTCTTCCTCAGGAACTCTTTAAATACATGGCACATCAGCCTCTGGAAGGTAGTTGGTGCATTGGTAAGCCCAAATGGCATTACTCTAAAGGCAAAAATGCTCCATTAAATGGCAAAAGCCGTCTTATGCCGATCTTCTGGAGCTATGGCTACTTGATTGTAGCCTGAAAATCCATCAAGGAAACTGTACACTTCCTTGCCTGCTACTCTTTCTAAGAGATGCTCTGTGATAGGAAGCGGATAGTTATCTCGAATTGTGGCTGCATTGACCTTCTTTAAGTTAATGCATACACTCAGTGTGCTTAATTTCATAGATGAATCCAGCTTCAACCAGTCTATCTATCTCCTCTTTGATCTTAGCAGCATAATTATCATTATATGTGTATGGCTTTTGCTTAGAAGGTTTGGCATCTGAGGTCATGGGGATAGTGTGTGAGCATATGTCAGGGTCAACCCCCTTCAAGTCCTTGTAACTCCAAGCGAATACATCTCTGTATTCTCTTAGCAAGGCAATCAACTCTTCCTCTTCTTCTTCTGTCAAGTCATGGCCTATGTACGTGCATCTCTCTTCTCCTTCTTCCACGGATACCACTATTTTCTTGGTAGTTTCTTTGTAATCATAGGCCTCCCCCGATTACGCCTCTCGTTTAGGCATTCTGATCATGACTCTCCTGTCATCTATCTCATACTTCTTAAAATTTTCCGGGACCTCAAACAAAGATTCTTCTTCTTCTTGTGTGACTTCTCTCTTCTTTCTTGTCTTTCCTTCTTCCTTCGGGGTCACATATGTGGCTAGCCTTACATCATTTGTAAGCTCTCCATGCCTCTCGGGTTGAAATTCTACTTCATAGAAGTATTCTTCATCTGATGCAAAAGGTTGGTCCATAATGATTGACTCTAGATCTGAGTCACTTGCATCCTCAAATGCATCAGGGCTAGGTTCACACTCTTCTAACACTGCCTCTCCCATCATCGGCTCTATGGAGAAGACTGAAATGTCATAGCCATCTTCATCACAGTGAGGTGTCCATTGTTCTTCATTGATGGCTACATCCATTGTTGCTAGGATTTCTGCCTAGCCGTGGGGTTCAAATTCTTCATCAGGAAAGACTACAGGTGCATAGGCTGGGTCTTGAATTGATCTATGTGTTTCTTTTGCACCTATCTCTCTAGCTTTCTCTCTCTTCTCTTCTTCTACTACTACTTTGCACATCCATAAGTGGGTGTCTTCATGCATCCATGAGGATCTTGATCCTATGGAATGCACCGATTCCGTATCATCTTTGTCTCTATGGAGGGGATTCCATTGGATAGGAGGGACATCTCTATGAGAGTAATCTTTGAGATTCACTTTGGTCGTAACACCTAAGTGTTGTAGGTACAAGGAATTGGTTCCCCAATCCTGTACCACTTGCAACTGTCGCATAAAGGGTCGTCCCAAGATCATTTCATAGGCATGATTTTTGCTAAAATCACATATAGCAAATGTATGCTCAAACTCAACACCACATGTGGTGAGAGTTATTCCTTCTAACAGCCCTAAGGGTCGCTCTATGTGACCATCTGCCATTTGCAATTTCATTCTCGTGGATCTGAGTGTTGGCTTGCCCGAACGCTTCCATATGGAAGTAGTAGCAATTGCAACTCCTGCGCGTGAGTCTAAAATGGCCTTGGTGGTGTATCCTTGATGGGTGATAGGAAGATATGTGTTTAGTCAAAGATGGAAGTGAAAGACTAAAAATATCATTCAAGGGCGTAACAAAGCTTATGTATGCAAGAAGGACACTACATATGAAGTCTCATAGAGAAATGAATCTAAGATGTGCGGATCAAACGAATTCAATTAACGTTCCTTATGTAAGCAACAAGCCAAATCTTTCACTATAATAATTGCAAAAGTCAATAAGCATTAATGTTCGAAAAATCTCTCCAATCTCTACTTTCTGAGTTTATAGATTCACTTTTTTTTGTGAGTTTTGGCGACATAAACGTTGCAGCGCAAAAAAAAAAGGGGTAGTCCCTTTCTTAAATAAAGTAGAGCACATATATAATGACTGCTTATGATTATAGAACTTATATTGTTTTGATGTTTAAACCTCAAAATACATCCATATAAGAATTTCACGTTCACAACTAAGTCAATTCATTAGCGGTCAAGAAGACACGAGAAATTTGTTTCTACTTCTTCCATGTGAAGCAGCAGTGGCCTCATCAATCAAATGTTGATTCAAACTCAAATGCAGAATTCAACCTCTTTTGCTCTAAGTCCTAAATGAAAATGAAAGATTGTACGCTTATAAAGGATTGACAATTGAGCACTAATCATGATGTCATTTTGGATCGAGAGCCTTCATATAAAAACTGGTCAGTATCAAGTAGGCATGGTTTAGTGAATGTGCCTTGTACTCTTAGGCAGACGGCCAGGGTTCAAGTCCCACCTAGGGCTGGATACTTCAGAGTTGCCCAAGATGGATGCCTCTACCTTGTTGGGATAGATGGATGGACACTCCAAGAAATGAGCAGGTACTGTAAATCTAGCTTAGTACCAGCCCCTTGTAACTTTAGAGTTTATATGTGGGCCCTCTTAGCTTTCCAAAAACACTATGCAAGTGCCTATGTACTTTAGAAGTTATGTAAGAAAAGATTGAATCAAAACAGACTACTTCCAAATAGAAGGATCAATGAAAACCTTCTATTTTTTATCATACACCTACTACTTGTTATGCTCAATGCAACAACTACAACAAGAACTAGAAACATTCCTTTTTAGAGGTATCTAACTAGCTTAGTAATCTAATGATTTCAAGTGGAATCACTTGAAATGATGCACTATACACAGAGCAATCAATTTAACAAATGAATCTTTACCCCCAACTTATTAGGACCTGTGGAGAGTTTGACCAATGAGTGCTTCGATGAGCTTTTCTTCAAATTGGCTAAATGGATTTACTTCATAATTTGTTCACATGTAGATAACTTGGATTTGATTCCAATAAGCTATAGATTATTGAAAATGGCTGAGAAATGAGTGAGATATGAGTAGCACAAGTTGACAGTTAGGAATGACTATAACAGAGAGATCATAGATGAACAATGTAGATGTAATGTATTAATGAACAATGTTGTACAAGATCATAGGCTTGAGAATCATAGCCAAATGATGGAGAGTGGTGTAGGCTACAATGTAGGACTCACACTCTTACAAAATAACTATGGAGAAATCGGGAAGTGACATTTCTACACACGACTTTTTCAAGTCACTTTATATAAGTGTTACATTCAAATTTGAATTTGAATTCAACTTTTTGGCTCTCTCTAAAAATGGTCCTTCAATCTAGGAAATATTCCCTTAATGGAGTAGTTACTTTGTAACTAAAAAAACCACGAGTATTTGGTAGGTGATTACAAATATTCTCTCAAGTCAAATAAATGACTTTTACAAATGTAAAAAGGATAAATTTCTACTAGCAATGGTTTCCATGGAGCTTCATGTGTTTATGAACTTCAAGCCAAATGTGTGGGCTTGGACTTTGCACCAACAGCTCCCCTCAAGACAAACATTTTGGCTTGGTCTTCATCTTCAATCTTCATGAATATCCTACAATCCAATCATTGATTTAAACCTGCAAAGTTTTGTACCATCTAAAGCTTTAGTCAACAAGTCTCCACATTGCATATTAGTTGATACATATGCCAACTGAACATCCTTACTCAGTAGCTTGTTTCTCACATAATGATAGTAGACCTCTATATGCTTGGTCCTAGCATGATAAATAGGATTTGCTGCAAGGTGTAATGAACTTGTATTATCTCTGAAAATCATTGGAGATGTAGTGTGCAAACCTAATTCTCTATACAACAATCGGATCCCTATGGCCTCTTGAGTAGCATTGGCCAATCCTCTATTCTCTGCCTCTGTAGAAGATAAAGCAATAGTAGATTGCTTCTTTGAAGACCATGATATTGGCTTATCACCTGCAAAGGATAAGTATCGTGAGGTACTCCTCCTATCATCTTTGCATCCTTCCCAATCTGCATCTAAATATATCTTGATGTCAAAGTCTAATGTATAAGGGAAATACAATCCATGATGTTGAGTACCCTTAAGGTACTTCAAGATCCTTTTGGTAGCCTCCAAGTGAGGTTTCCTAGGCTTGTGCATAAACTCACTTAGAACACTTACTCCATAAGCAATGTCAATCCTTGTCAAAGTGGCATAGTTCAAGCTTCCCACTATGCTTTGGTAACCTGCAATGTTCTCAAGTACATCACCTTCATGAGCACTTAATTTAAGGTTTACCTCCATTGGAGTACTTGCAACTTTGGCATCCTCCAAGTGAAACTTCTTTAGCATATCCTGTATAAACTTTCTCTGAGTAATGTAAATTTAAGAGTTAGTATAGACTAACTCAAGTCCAAGAAAATATTTTAGTGATCCAAGGTCACTAATTTTGAACTCCTTCCTCATCTGCTTCTTGATCTATTTCATGCTGTTAGCATCATTAGTTGTGAGTATGATATCATTAACATATACATAGAGGTATATTACCTCTGAATTACTTCTCTTGATGAACAAAGAAGTATCTGCTTTTTTCATGAAAAAGCATTGATCCTGAAGGTATGTAGTCAACCTATGGTTTCATGCCCTAGGTGCTTGCTTCAATCCATAAAGAGATTTGTTCAATTTACATACATATGTTACCTTGTTTGGGTCCTCATAGCTAGGAGGTTGGGACATGTACACCTCCTTTGAAATCCAACCATTTAGAAATGCATTTCTTTACATCCAACTGATACATGTTCCAATTCTTTGATGCAGCTACACTTACCAATACCCTGATGGTTGGCATTTGGCCATAGGTGAGAAGGTTTCTTCATAATCAATTCCTTGGATTTATGCAAAACCCTTAGCAAAAAGTCTAGCTTTGTACTTGCTTATTGATCCATTAGAATTCCTTTCGATCTTATAGATCCATCTAGAACCAATTACCTTCATTTTCTTTCGTACTAGTTCCCAAGTATCACTCTCCTTGAGTGCTTCAATTTCCTCATCCATAACTTCTTTCCATTCTTCCTTGTTCTTTCCCTCTTCATATGATGCTAGTTCTTCAATTGACAAATCTTTTGCAAGATAAACAAAGTGCTTAGTAACTAGGGAAGTGTCATACGCATATCTGTTTGGCTTCTTGCTCTCACTTTGTGATCTTCTAATTGCTTGGTTGGATGATTCAGTGATATCTTCCAATTTCTTCATCTTGACTTTGCCTTTGGACTTCCATGCTTTGAACTCTTCTAGGTTAATGATGTCCTCTTCATTTGAGTGGATGTCTTCCTTCTAAGTAGGCTCCTCCTTAGTGAGGCTTGGAAACTCCTCTTCCAAGTCATAAGGTAGTTTCAGCTTCCTACATTCATTATCAAACCAAGAGTCATTCTCATCAAAGACATCTCTACTGACCATGAATCCTTTGTTTGAAGGGTTGTAAAACCTGTATCCTTTTTTATTCAAGTCATAGCCTATGAAGATGCACTTCTCTGCCTTAGGGTCTAGCTTACTTCTTATCTGAGAAGGGATATGCACATAAGCTACACATTCAAATATCCTGCAATGATCAAGTGAAGGTCTTCTACCATGCCATGCTTCATATAGGGTCATCCCATCAAGAGATTTGGATGGCAACCTACCTGTTTACAAGATAAGTGGAAGTTAGGTACTTTTTCCTCATTTAACATTGACCTAGATACATAGTACCTTGATCCAGAGATTGAGGGATCCTTACTTGGTCCCCATACGTTTGTATGGACAAGTTCTAGGTAGTCCTCATGTATGTAGCATTTCCTTGAGAAGGGTAACTTATGAGATTTTCCAAACTGACAAGCACCACCTTTATAAATCATGTGTTGCTTGGATACATTGGGTATCCCAAGCACACATTGGTCTCTACATATTTGTTTCAAGGTTCTTTCACCAACATGCCCTAATCTCTTATGCCAAATTTCAAGCTCTGATAATGTTTGATCTTTATAACTATAAAGTGCAATGTTCCTTGTATTCTCAAGTTCAGAAGTGAATAATATACCTATCTTTTCTCCTTTGGCAATTCTCTTGAACCCATGCTTGGGATCCTCCACAAATGCTCCATATTGGCTGAATCTAACTTGCAAACCCTTTTCCACAATTTTTCCAACACTCATCACATTCTTGGTGATTGTCGGTACATATAGAACCCTACTCAACAGAATTTTTGTTTCCATCAGAGGTCTTAACATTCCCTAATTTAATCACTGAGTGCTTGGTTTCATCACCTGTTTGAAACTAATACTTATCTTTTGGTTCCTCAAGGTTAGAGAGAAGAGCTACATTGCCTGCCACATGTTTTGAGCATCCTAAGTCAATGTAGAAGAGATGATCATCATTTATACCTGGCTTTGATTTCATGTTCATAATCAGAAGAGAATCTTCTTGCTCCTCTATCTAGTTGTTCTAATCTCTTCTAGATTTGTATCCTCCTTGGTAGTTGCTATTGTAGTTGTTGTTGTAGTTGTTGTTGTAGTTGTTATTGTATCCTTGATCGTGATTGAATCTTCCTCTTGATGGTGTATATCCACCTCTTTGATATCCTCTGCCTCTCGGATTCTTGGAGTTCCTGAAACACTCATCTGTAGTATGATTCGATAATCCACAAATATTGCATGACGAGGAGTTATAAGATCTCCTCCTACCTTGCATACCTCCTCTGCCCTTCCTCTTGAGGTTCTACCTCTCCTTGCATAGTTGGCTTGGGAGGTAGTTCCTTCATCTTAAACCTTTTTGTTCTTCCCTTTCTCTTCGGATTTACTTTTATCAGTGTATAGGTGAGAAGATTTATTACCTCTTAATGAATATCCATTCTTGTTCAGCTTGGCTTAATGGGTAAATAGTTCCCCCATGAGTGTGGTAAGGTCTGGAGTCGGCATGTTCATGTACAAGTCCATGACAGTTGTGAAGATCTCCCATTTGTCATCAGCTTTAATACCATTGATTACTTGTCTTACAATCTGCTCTTCTTGAATTTCTTCTCCTATGCTTGTCAATTGATCTTCGACGTCTTTGACTTTGGTCACATACTTTGAGATACCTTTCTTTGGTTGCTTTCTTTGAGTTGTGAACTCAATCCATAGTTGGTTCTTTCTAGCTCTTGTGTTGGAAGAGAAATAAGAAGACAATGTTTCCCAAGTCTCTTGGGATGTCTTACACTTCCTAATATGTGGAAGAAGAATGAACTTGCTAATGCATCCTTGGCACACCATGTGTGGAGTCTTTCATGCTCCTCTCTTGTAGGTTGTCCTTTGCTTCTGAATATGGGCATCTCCTCATCTCCTGAGATGTATCGTGAGAGGCTCCTTACTTGTAAGTATGTCTTCATCCTCAGAGACCATGCCTTATACTTGTTCCTGTCCAATTTATCAATGAAAGAAGGAAAACCATCTCCCATTTTACCTTAGCTTTGCTCTTATACCATTGTTGGGATAGATGGATGGACACTCCAAGAAATGAGTATATATTGGTAGATCCATCTTAGTACTAGCCCCTTGTAGCTTTAGAGTTGATATGTGGGTCCTCTTAGATTTCCAAAGACACTATACAAGTGCCTATGTACTTTGGAAGTGATGTAAGAAAAGATTGAATCAAAACAGACTACTTCCAAATAGGAGGATCAATGAAAACCTTCTATTTTTTATCATACACCTGCTGCTTTTTATGTTGAGTGCAACGAGTACACTAGGAATTAGAAAAATTCCTTTTAGAGGTATCTAATTAGCTTAGTAAGATAATGATTCCAAGTGGAATCACTTGAAATGATGCACTATACACAAAGCAATCAATTTAACAAATGAATCTTTACCCTCAATTTTTTAGGACCTAAGTAGAGTCTGACTAGTGTGTGCTTCAACAAACTTTTCTCCAAATTGGCTGAATGGATTTCGTTCAAAATTTGTGAGGATGTAGATAACTTGAAGCTGATTCCATTAAGCTATAGATTGGTGACAATGGTGGAGAATTGAGTGAGGTATGAGCAGCACAAGTTGACAGTTAGGAGTGACTATAACAGAGAGATCATAGATGAACAATGTAGATGTAATGTATAAACGAGCAATGTTGTACAAGATCATAGCCTTGACAATCATAGCCTAATGATGGACAGTAGTGTAGGCTACAATGTAGGCCTCACATTCTTACAAATAACTATGGAGGACTCGGGAAGTGACTCTTCTACACGTGATTCTTTCAAGTCACTTTATATAAGTGTTACATTCAAATTTGAATTTGGATTCAACTTTTTGGATCTCTCTAAAAATGTTCCTTCAATCTAGGAAATATTCCATCAATGGAGTAGTTACTTTGTAACTAAAAAATCCATGAGCTTTTGGTAGGTGATTACAAATATTCTCTCAAGTTAAATAAATGACTTTTACAAATGTAAAAGGATAAATTTCTACTAGCAATGGTTTCCATGGAGCTTCATGTGTTTATGAACTTCAAGCCAAATGTGTGGGCTTGGAGTTTGCACCAACATACCTTACGGGGTCAGGTGTGTTCTTTCCAATTCATTGTACTCTCAGAAAAAAAGGAACCGATCGGTGAGTTATATGTGCACAAAATACCTAGATAGGCAAAGGCAAGAACCCACAGTGATGACAAATGAGCAGATAAATGATAGTAAAGTAGTTTGGAAAAATCAACATAGGATCAATAAAATGAATCATAAAATTTCTGCTTCCTAAGCGCTACATTCAAATAGCTCCATCAAGCTCTGTTCACATCAGCGTCCACATCATTAATCTTGATGCTCTTGACTCTTCGTATATTCTTGTTCGCATGCCATTTGATAGCTTAAAAATTTTGTGAACTTCCGAATAATCTTTCAATAAATATGGCCCTCCAATAGTAAGATCTCACGAGTTCGGGGCTCCCATTTTTGCACGCACTTCCCACAGAAGCATCTGCTAATTTCCCCCTCCTTCATTTCGGAACCGACTCTCTGTGTCCTCCTCAGATCTCTCGCTTCTGTTCACGCCTCCTTCCCTTTTATGCTCGCCTCTGCCTATAGCACGTGCAAATCTGAAATGTGTCCTGAAATCTGAAATGTGTCCTGAAGCTAAACCCCTTGTCTTCGATGCTATTCATCTATTAAATGGAAACTTTCCTTGTACACAATGGCCACAAAAAATTAAGCGCACATAATCTACATATTTGATTTTTTATTATTTTATTGTTTTATTTCTTGTACCTTATAATCAAAAGTTTTCACGTTTACAAATTTAAGTTCAGGTTCACATGTACAAAATTAGGAAGACACATATGTACACACACACGACTTCTCATAAACTTGCACTTTCATACATACAACCACAAATCAAACACATTAACATGCACAATAACCGTAACTCACATTCTAATCAAGTATACATTAATTAATATTTAATGTATCATAAGTCAAATGAGGTAAAGGTATATTAAGTTAAATTAATTATTAGATTATACAATTATATAAACATAAACAATATATATATATATATATATATATATATATATATATATATATATATATATATATATATATATATATATATATATATATAGCTTTTTTATACTCATAAAGGTTTTCCAAATATATGAAATAATATTTATTCACACATTCACTTTATTCCTGCACACATAGGCATATGACTCACTCATACGCATATTCACTTAGTCACATTTATGCACATTGCATATATTGATCATTCACATAGGCATATGATTCACTCATACGCATATTCGCTTAGTCATATTTATGCACATTGCATATATTGATCATTCACATTGGGGGTTATAGTACTATCACTAAGACCTTCTTTATGCAAATAATAAATGCTCTTGAAATCAGTTTTGATGATGATTTCTATAGATCTTTATGAGAGAACATCCACATGCTCACAAAATACTAAGCTCACACTACCATACACAAATGATATGTGTGGCACACAATCATCCTTGCTAGTTCATATTTACAAAATATTCACATACATGGATCATGAGTGAGTGTTCTCGTATTAAGTTATGTATACTCATGGAGTAAGAATCTATCAACAATTTCTTAATATATCATCAAATATTTGCAAAAAATGAAATCAAGGTTCAACTTTTCCAACAAAGTACTTTTTGGACAGATAGAAATAAACTCATCAAACTCTCATTAAAACAATTGATATCCTAAAGGGAAAAAGACTCTTGAGAAAATTTTTCTTCATTTCTTATCAAAAAGGAGAGAGGATCTCTCCGACAACAAACAAGGGGCCAATTATAACGTGTGAATGGATCATTAACCTAGTTTCTCAAGAATACTTTTACAATGCATATTCACTGTTATAAACATTGCTCGAAAATCACTATGGAGTAAGGAGCAGAGTCTGCATGCAGTGCCGCATGGCGATTCAACCATCCTGTCATATTTCTTGATATCCCTCTTCCAACAACTCGAAGGTATCAATGTGCTGCCAGTTGGAGCTTGGTGGATCTAAAGTAAAGAATCCTGTTTTTCCTGCCAAACCTATTTTACACGTTTCACTCATTTCTAGTTATGAGTTTCATGGTATGTAACATGTTTCAGTTATATATTTACATGCTTATTGAAACGCTACAAAAAAAAAACAGTTCATTTTTGCACTCTCATTCTCATTGCGTCTACGATGGTTTTTTGTTGGGTCCCTTTTTTATCCGTGGCAATTTTCCGTGTAGCCATCATCTATGCCATTTCACATGGTACAACTACAGGTATGTAGTGTGCACATTCTAAAATCTTCAATCTCCATTATCCATGATGTAACGAGGGGCAGGGATAGAGAGAGAGAGAGAGAGAGAGAGAGAGAGAGAGAAAGAGAGAGAGAGATAGAGAGATGCTTTGATCTTAGTGACTCGTCGAGTACAAGGTTGAAGAAATTGTTGCCTAAAGAACTCCTAAGCTGGACATGAAAATATCGATTGTGCTTGCTAACATATTCAATTCCAAATGGAAAGTGTGCTGGAGGAGAGATCGATGGAGGATTGAGGTTCAAAGAAAGAGAGAGAGAGAGAGAGAGAGAGAGAGAGAGAGAGAGAGATGCTTTGATCTTATTGACTCATCGAATACAAGGTTGAAGAAATTGTTGCCTAAAGAGCTCCCAAGCTGGACATGAAAATCTCGATCGTGCTTGCTAACATGTTCAATTCCAAATGGAAAGTGTGTTGGAGGAGAGATCGATGGAGGATTGAGGTTCATGTTCAAAAGTTCTTGGGCCTTCCCCTATGACATCAAGCACAGAATCTTGCAATGGTTCATATACAATGATGGTGTTTGGATTCATTGCAAGACAAAGAGGATGGCATTAATGAAGATATATGCAAAGCGTCTTGGGTGTTCGAAGATCTCCCACATGTTTGCATGGCTTATCCATCTGCAAAGAGATTTCTGGAGGTCGTGAACCAAAGTTTGCTCAATTATGTCCCAGATTTTAAGGATACCAAGAAAAGCCCTTTCGGCCATTGTTTCCACCTGGACATTCCTCTCTAGCTTCTTTGGAGAGGAGGGATTTTATGGACAATATGAAAAACATGCAACCAAACTATTTTCGATAACTCTTGTACTATATTCCTAGTTGAATGCCTTTAAGAAACAAGGATTCTTCAGCCTTAAATCTGTGTAGTGTGTTCTTAATTTATATTTATATCCATATTCCTTGTTGTTCTCAATCTTAATAGATGCAGAATTTATTTGCTATATAGTATGTGGTTGACTACCGTGTCCTCATAGTTGCACTTTCATTCTGAGGGTGAATTTGGGATACATCTAGATTCATTTTGGTAAATACTACATCATTATCCTGTTTGTTTGTTTTCAATCTGAGGAGCTCAGAGCTGATCTATTATATATTGTTGTGGTTGACAATTGAGCAGCTTAGGACTAGGGGCTGATCTATCATATAATTTAGGAGTTGACTACCATGAGCTTATAGTTGTACTTTCATTTCAAGGATGAATTTTTAGTTTGTCTATTTTCAATATGAGGAGCGTAGAAGCTGAACTGCTATTTAGTAAGGTGGATTGACTACCATGAGATTACAGTTGCACTTTCATTTTGGTGGTAAATTCTGCATTTCTTTCGATTCATTCTCGTAATCATTCTTGGGCGAGTCAGTTTTCAAGCAAAGGAGCTAAGAAGGTGAGGAGCTATATAACTTGTTGGTTACTACCATGCGCTTATCGTTGCACTTTCATTTTGAGGAGGAATTTGGGGTCTACTAGATTCATTCTATTATATCACTTTTTAAGCTTGTTTGTTATCTAGATAAGGAGCTGATCTCATATATAATCTGGTGGTTAAGCACCATGAACTTATAGTTGTGCTTTTATTTTGAGGGTGGATTTCAAGTTTGTGAGCTATCAATTGGAAGAGCTCACGAGTTTGTCTACTAATTAGTTTCATGGTTGAATACCATGAGCTTATAGCTACACTTTCATTTTGAGCATGACACTACAAGGAATATGGGCGCATAGCAATGGTTAAGGCTACACAATTTCATCGCTATAAAATTGCGAAAAGCATCGCAAGAAGTGCCAAGCGTAGACGATCGGTTAAACGATGAGAAAAATGATATTTTTATCGATGTGTGGAACGAGGGGATGTGCGACACTCACAATGAGCATCGCTAAAGTGACAATTTTAAAAAGGCAACATTTTTTTTGCATCGCATAAGCGACGGTAAATTACGTCGCTTATCCGATGCCGATTGTTGTGCTTATTATGATGCCTTATCATCAATTACACACTGGCTCTTTGATGAAAAAAAATTAAAACATTGGAGGCTCTTCGATCTACATCCTCACGCATCTGATCAAAGAGCTCTCCATTGTTCGCAATTGCGATGCGCTTATGAGGTGAAACAATGGCTTGCAAAATTGTTGTTTTGTCTAATCTCTATCCTATTGCCTTTGTCTGTCTCTATTTCTCTCTTTCTACCTCTTTCTCTCTTTGAATTATCTCTCTCTCCCAAGAAGCTAACCAAGCAAAAAATATGGCTAACTATTGTAAGTACAATTTCCATTCTTTGTATATCATTAGAATTGTGTTATTGTCATTAGTTAGCATACTCACACTTATTGATATGCACATATACACTTATACATGATGAAGATGCATGTTCACACATATACACATATACCCATGCACATACACACATACATGTGCACATACACTTACACATACACACACATACAAATGCATGTGTACAAACATTTCTACACTCATAAAAAGACTTGCATGCATGCATTATTGCATATATATATATATATATATATATATATATATATATATATATATATATATATATATATACATTACCATATACTTAAATTCATGTATATGTACATCCACATGCATGCACAGTCACATGCATAAACATGGATGCAAATGGAAATGCATCCACATGCACATGCATGTTTCATACATATAGACATGCATATACATACACTTGTATACGTTTATACACATACACATACATATGCACATATGTATATATACACACACATACACATATATACACATACATATGCACATACATATGCACATACATACACACACATATACACATACACACATGCACATACATACATATACACATATACATGCACATATACTTACACACATACATGGACATACATATACACACACATACACATGCACATGCACATACACATATACATACATATACACTTACACATGCACATGCACATACATACATATACACACACATACACATGCACATGCACATTCATGCATATACACATATACATATGTACATACATTAATATACACACACATATTATACACATATACATTCACATACGTACACACACATATTACACATATATACATGCACATACATACATACATATACACACATACACATTCACATGCACATGCACATACATATGCATATACACTTACACATGCACATGCAGATACATGGATATACACATATACATATGCACATACATACATGTGCATATATACATAGGTACATACATATACATGCATATTACATACTTGCACATATAGATATATACCTAAATGTACATAAATACATTTTACATACACACAAGGACACATAAATATGAATGAATTATATAATTAATGTACTAAAACACATGCTTAATATAAACAATAATAACAATCAATAGAACAAAACTTTTCATTACTTAATACCATACAAGCAATTCAAAACATAACTTAAATGAACTATATATAAATATATATATATATATATATATATATATATATATATATATATATATATATATATATATATATATATATATATATATATATATATATATGTATATATATATATATATATATATATATATATATATATATATATATATGTAAATACATATCCAATGTCATAATCAAGAATCCTAATGATCCTCATCGTGATCATCATCATCATCATCAACAACACCATGATGATCCTCATCCTCATCATCACGATAATCTACAGGATCTAATGTATCTGTATGAGCACCCTATGAGGATCAAGATTGTCCCTCCTATGTTTGTCTCTCCACCTCATCCATAATACTCTTGTATTACATATAGAAAAACATAAATAAGTAAAACAATTAAAACATAGAGTACGGTACTTTTGAGCGTGCACCATTAGTTGGTCAACCTGATAATGCTTGGGTATGTAATTTTATAAATTAATGGTATTATTTTATTTAAAAACCATATACAAAATCAAACAATTGTTGATACACAAGACTACTTGCTTGCTGATGATAATGATGATAATAATTCTCATAATTTTAGTATACCTCGTACATGTCATGGACTTGCTGCTCATCAATTACAAGGAGAGGTTTCTAGAAATCCTCTACCTCCTAGTTTAGCAATTGAAACGGCTGGGGATTATCCATTGCCAACTCATGATCATTTTCTAGTACAAACATATGATAGAAAAAAATATGGAGGATGGAATAGCGGACCACTTCCTTTAGATGGGGAGGTTTTCAGCTTTTGGGGTAACCGCTTTATGATTGCTCCATCCACTATTACTAATGTTGGTCATGGTCTCTTTATTATAGAGGATTTGTATGTGCCTCCAAACTCTAAAGTCACTCTTATGTCATTTTGTGGTCCTATATGTGGATGGGGAGATAGGCATCAACTTGCACGTTATGCTTAAAGCATGAGTACTTATGGAATATGCTTGAATGTAGCATCCCTTACTCGTAGAAGGATTTCACATGCAGAAAATGAAAGATTATATATTGATGGAAGACGTTACATACATGGAAATATAGCACATTTAATAAATAGTAGTCGAGGGTTACATAATAGTTCAAGGACTAATTGCACATTTGAGGAGAATGAAAATAGCCATGAATCACCATACATGAGTAGAGATGTATCAAGATACATATTTGTCAATGCTATTACTACATTACATGATCGTGATGAGTTATTAGTGAATTATGGATAGCGTAGACCTCAAAGAGCACCTTCTAGCTAGAGAGAGAGTGAAAATTCTCTATCCATATTGAATAACTTATATATTTAATATTATATTTAAAGTGTACTTTTTATTCATTTATGGAGTACTAATGATTTTTATTCATGTGTGTAGATTCCAACCTATGATGTTGATGATATCCCTCCACACCATTAACAATTTCCAGTAAGACCTCATTTATCAGAAGCTTCTATGAGGAGGCTATGCAAAAGTGATCCTGTGGAATATGCAAAATTGAAAGATCTATATTCAAAAGAAGATAAAGTGCATGATTTGTGCACAATGATGAAGATGATGGCACGATAGATTTTATTGAGGACTGGTATCAAAATGACAGTGAGAGCATTGATATTTCTTAAAATGAGAAATATCTTGGAGAGGAATGTCTAAAGCATGTATATGAAAGAAGTTGTTTGACACGACTAAGTGCGAGCTTACTTATTCTCAAACTTCAAAATCATTTTGGATGGAGTACTGTATCTGTTTCGACACTATTAAGGTATAATTTTCAATTTTCTACATGTTTATATATATACTTGCATAAATATATACATATAAATACATGCATATATAGACATTACACATAATTATACATGAATGCATACACACATATAAACATACACACATATATACACACATATAAACATACACACATATAAACATACACACACATATACACACATACACATGTTATAGAGTAAGGTCAAATTATACATACCTGTATCGAATGAAGAAGTTTTTTCCATCTAGCCTTTAGAATTGTCCCCCCAACATTTAGAATCTTCATGACACATCTTTTTCTCCTATTCTAGTCGACCTAATACCTGTGTTGCTAACTCTTTTAAGAACTTTGCATACAAATATTAAGTATCAGTTAGCTATGGAGGTATTAGGTCATTAGGAAAATGGGAGGACCAATATTATATTGAAGATTTTGAAGGATGGAAAAATAATTTTAAAGGCTTGGTGGGAAGAAAGCATCCATTCAATGCAGGTTTTTATTCTTACTTTAGCTAAGGTAAGAACAAGAATTTAGATTGAATGGACACTTTCTATCTGCCCATCCTTTAAAACTATTCATGCATCTTTCAAAATCGTCCAGATAAATTTGGTCCTCCTATTTCCCAAATGACCTAATACCTCCATAGCTAACTGATATTTTATATTTGTAAACAAATATGTAAGCCTTAGTTAGCAAGGCACGTAATAGATTGAGTATAAAATGGGAGACAACCAGATGACTCAGTGGTCTAGATATCTATATGAAAGTTTGCAAACCACAATAAACAAAAAAAAGAAATGAAATCAAATATACACAGCTACACATGCATACATACACATACATACATACACGTACATACACATAAACATAAAACATGTTACAAGAGTAAAGTCAAATTATACATACCTATATCGAATGAAGATATCTTTTCCATCTAACCTTTGGAATTGTCCACCCAACCTTTAAAATCTTCTTGGCACATCTGCTTCTCCTATTCTAGTCGGCCTAATACGTGCGCTGCTAACTCTTTTATGAACTTTGCATACAAATATTAAGTATGAGTTAGGTATGCAGGTATTAATTCGTTCGAAAAATAGGAGAAGTAAATTTATCTCAAAGAATTTGACAGATGAAAGAATAATTTTAAAGGATGGGTGGACATAAAGCGTCCATTTAGTGCAGATTTTTTTTTTTATCTTAGCTACGATAAGAACACGAACTTGCATTGAATAAACACTTCATGTCCATCCATACTTTAGAGTTATTCATCTATTTTCCAAAATCGTCAAGAGAAATTTGCTTGTCTTATTTTCAAACAACCTAATACCTCCATAGTTATTTGATACTTCATCCTTATAAACAAATATGTAAGTCTTAGTTAGCAAGGCAGGTAATAGATTGACTATGAAATGGGAGATAGCCAAACGATTCAATGGTCTAGATATAAATGTCTCCAAACCATAATATACAAAAATAAAAATAAAAACAAAATCAAATATACATAGCTACACATGCATGCATACATATACATTCATACATACATAGACATACATACATATATATGTATATACACACATACACATACATATATGCATACACATATGCATACATATATATACATACATATACACCTATAAAACACATATACACATATACATACCTATACACATATGCATATGTATATGCATGCACATGCATATACACATCCACAAACACATACACATAAGCATACACATATATAAAATTATATGCATATATATATATATATATATATATATATATATATTATAGTTATTTATTTATTTATTTATTTATTTTTATTAATTTGTATTCTTTTTTATGAACTTACAGGTTATTATCTAAAAAGTTTTTACCAAGTCAGAATATTCTTCCTACCTCACATCATGAAATGAAGAAGATAATCAACAATCTTGGTATAGATTATCAATGTATACATGCATGTCCTAACAATTCTATTTTATATAGAGATGAATATGCACACTCTTTGAAATGTCCCAAATGTCAATCCCCTCGATGTAAGGACGAAGAAGGTAAAATCCCTAAAAAGGTAATGAGACATTTTCCATTGGCTCCATGGACTAGACATATGTTTCAAAGCCCCGAATTATCAAAGCTTTTGACATGGGGACATAATCATAAACATACTGATGGAATAATAAAAATTCCTCATGATAGTATTGCTTTTCAACATATTGAATCTACCTGGCTTGAATTTGCACAAAATCCATAGAATTTAAAGTTAGGAGTTCCATTAGATGGAGTTAATCCATTCTCCACGAAATCCAGTAAAATGACCAACATGGCCATTGGTAATCATAAACTACAATCTTTCGCATATCTTAGCATTAAAAAGGAACATTTAATGCTTTCACTTTTAAACCCAGGAAAAAGAGAAGTTAAAGATATGAATATATATCTTGCTCCTCTCATTGACAATCTCCAAGAGTTATGGAGAGTTATTAATGTCATTGATGTATCAAAAAGCATCAATGAAAGACATATTATGGTTTGTGGTATTGTGGCTTGGATTATTCACGATTTTCCAAGATATGGTGTTTGTTCAGGTAATGATCTAATTTTTTTATTCAATATGCATACAAATAAATATGAGTTAATCTAATTATATTTTTATCGTTTTAATGATGGGAGAATATCTTCTAAGGGTTTTAAAGCTTGTCCATATTATGCTGATTGGTCGAGATCAATCTATAGTAAGAATCTCAACAAAAATATTTATCTTCAACATCGAGGATTCTTGCCTGATGGTCATCCATTAAGATCTAAAAGAGAAGCGATAAATTTTAATGGAAAGCTTGAAACAAGTGAGTGTCCAATACCTATGACGCCTATGGATTGGTATAAAAAAAGGATCGATGGACCTCTAATAGATCGTGAATAATAAATCTTCAGTGATGATGAAGATAATGAGTATGTGAAGAGAGGTAAAAGAAAATCGGCACTCATAGAGAAGATATCAATATGGTATTCTTTAGGGTATTGGAAAGCACTAAAAGTATGTCATCTTCTTGATCCTATGCATATATTCAAGAATTTTGGTTATTCACTATGGCAGCACCTTCTTAGACTAAAAGATACCATAGCATCAAGGAATGATTTGACAGATCAAAACTCAAAACTGAAGACAGGGCCAATTTTTGATAGACATCAATAGGAAAGGATTATACTTTTGCTCCTTGGGTACTTACAACACAAGAGATACAGACTATCAACAATAGGATTCAATTGATTCAGACTCCTACAAGATATGGAGCATCTTTCCAAAACATGTTTACTATGGATGATAAGAGCTTATCTAAGTTAAAGAGCCATGACTAGCATAATTTTTGGAAACATATTTTACCTTTGATTATCGATGGATGTACAACAAAAGGAGTATGAGATGTGATCTATAATCTTGGATCGCTTCTAAGGTAATTATGATACTTTTATATTTAATATATATGAATATTTTATATCTTTTATTTTTGAATTAACTTCTTTATAATTTTTTTATGATATGTATAGGTGGATTACATCAAAAGAGATTGAAAAAAACTCGAACCCACAAAAAAATATGAATGCAAAGAGCTACTATGTTGGATGGAGAAAGAGCTTCTTAATTCATTTTTTGATATTCAAGTTCATATACTAGTCCATCTTGTAGATGAAATAGAGATTGTAGGTGTTGTCAACACTTGATGGATGTTTTGGGTGGAGCGATTTATGGGAATATTAAAAGGCTATGTGAGACAAAGAGTGAAACCAAAAGGATCCATGGCAAAAGGGTTGGATGCTTGAAGAGTGCATGTATTAAGTTAGTGAGTACCTTGGAGAGTTCATGAAGAAGCTCCACGTGTATGGACCAACGATTCTTCTTCAAAAATAACACATGAGGTATTATCAAGTAAGGGAGTTCCATTTTTATTTACATTTTAAGAAAAAAATGATGTTCCTTTTTTTGTAGCATATAATAGCAAATGCATGCAAGCATTCCTTAGGGAGTTAGAACATGAACTTCAAAATCTCCAAAGTCAAAGGCAAAGAAACAAAAGATATAGATGTGATCTGGATAATAATGAGATTACAAATATATCTTCTTTCATGGATTGGCTATATAGTCGTTTGCAATGCTCCAACGCAAATAATGAGGAAATCTCAGATGAGCAGAGAGAGTTAATGATAGGTTGTGAAGAGAAGGTAATTTTATTTTAATACTATTTTTCTATATATATGTATATTAGTTTCTATTTATGAATTTAATTTCTTTTGGAGGCTCGAATGATCACTAATATGTGAGCTTTTGATTCTTTACGTAAAAAAGAGGACTCTAGTATTGTTGCTTCTTTCAAGCAACTATCACGTGCTAGCGCAAAAGACACGAACCTTATAGATGGCGAACTTTGTTACATGGGAATTGTTGCTGGTATCTATGAAATATCATTTCGTACATTCAAACATGAAGAAAAAAGTTTATATTTTTATGATAAAGTTTATTATTATTTTTAAGCAGGTAATAATAGGTTTTTGTTTCTATATATTTTGATAGGTCATTTTGAAGGTTGATTGGTTTTGAGCCGAGTATAAAGGTAGTAATTCCACATTAAGAAAAGAATTATCTGGGTTTGGGCATTTCATTCTTCCAAGGTAATGCGATCTAATAAAGAACCATTTATTCTTCCTAGGCATATTGAACAAGCATTTTTTTATAAAAACCCAGATGTTCACCCTTGGTGGCAAGTCATTCACGTTCAACCTAGAGGTAGGTCATTGTTTGAATAGTTTATTGTTAGAGAGATCGAAGAAAGTTCTCTTGATGATTCACCATAAGATACTGATACATCAACATCGGAAAGAGAAATTAGAATCATTATACATGATAATGATACTAATCTTTTTGATGAAGACGATAATACTCTACATGCTGATTCTATTGATGATCAACAGGAATTACTAGAAGTCGATATTAATCCATCAATAGATGATGTGACTCATGAGAACACATATTTAAAAATAGAAGAAACAAATGAAATCAATAAGGATAATAAAGATGAGACTACATTGATGTCTTACCAAAATGATGGCGATAATGAAAACATATGAGCAGATTATATAGTAAGTTCTACTCTAGTTATCAAGCAATAACGTGAAGCTTCTAAATGGATATCAAATAATAGATTCTTCTTTATTCAACTAGAATATCGATGAATCCTAGTAGAGAGATGAAATCATGTTCTTTTAAGTTAGAACATGAAGCTCGGATGTATGCCTAATTATTTTATATATAGCTTTATCTTCAAGGAGCAAATTTTTCTTATGTATGTATGCATATGTGTGTGTAGTCATGTGTATATACGTATACATGTGTTAGTATGCATAGATATGTGTTTCATATATATGTATAGGTCTGCATGTGTGTGATATATGTATACATGTGTAAGTATGCATACCTGTAAATATGTATATACATTTGTGTAATATATTCATGTATTCATGTAATATATCAAAGTGGTTTATAATTGTGCATGCATGTATAAATATACATAGTGTGCATGCAGGCATGTGTATGTGATGTGTACATGTATATACATATATGTGTCTATGTGTAAATGTGTACATGTAATTATGTTTGCATGTATATATATTTATGTGTGCATTTAGGCATGTATATGTGATTCATAATGTATCTACTCCATTTTATATTTATGTATGTGTATCTACATGATGTGTATATATCTTTATATATATTATGATCCTTGTTGATTTGAGTATCTATATATAGAGGCATAAGGTTGTCAGGAGAGACATCTCTCTAGTAGGATGTCGGAGGAATAGATGCAATGTGTACATATACTTCAATCATATGGCTAAAATGCTGAATTAGATTTTCTAAATTACCATTTTTAAAACCCTAATATCAAAATTAGTGTTTTCCAATACGGATTTTTGAAATAGGATTCCTGAATTAGAGTATTTACAATAGGCTTTTTGAATTAGAATATGTATACATACACACACACACACAGTCACACACACACATATATATATATATATATATATATATATATATATATATATATATATATATATATATATATATATATATATATATATATATATAAATAGATATATGAGTATACATATATATAAAGATATATAAGTATATATATATATATATACATACATACATACATACATACATATATATATATATATATATATATATATATATGTATATATATATATATATATATATATATATATATATATATATATATATATATATATATATATATATATATATATACACACACATACATACATACATACATACATACATACATACATATATATATATATATATATATATATATATATATATATATATATATATATATATATATATATATATATATATATATATATATATATATATATATATATGTATGTATGTATGTATATATATATATATATATATATATATATATATATATATATATATATGTATGTATGTATGTATATATATATATATATATATATATATATATATATATATATATATATATATATATATATATATATATATATACATATATATATATATATGTAAATTTTGAAATTACTTCCACTGTAAGTGGACAAGGTGGAGGCAAGAGTCCCATAATGCTCCCATTCTTCTCTTGAACTTCAATCCATTCCCTATGTACACAATGTTCTCCTTTGGATCTATATCGCACTCTAGCCCTAAGGTGCCTATGCACGTCCTCATAGGCACCTGTGCTCTGCTATCATGATCTAGAGGTGCTATAGGTGTCCTCAAAATAGATGGATAAAAATAAAAAAAAGTATGTGTTATAATATCATTAAAAAAAGCCCTCCTTTGATCGTTGGGTAAGCATCTGGATCATATAATCCAGCTCATCATCAGCCATCTCTTAGTACTCATGCATGATGATCCCTAGAGTATCAGGTGGAACTCTTGCTCTCATAAGACTTTTTATGAGAGTGAGTTTTGCCTTTCTCTATCTACTAGGATCCATAATACCTTTACATAACAGAAAAATGGGTTAGAAATCAATATATATATTGTTAAAAGTCAAGCTTCAAGCTAAAAATTCGTGGGGAATCTTTTATGGAAATGTGGAGCAATCAAAGGAAGCCAAAAGCCACGAGATTCCATCAAGAAAAGTCACTCAACCACTCCCCAAGTCATCTCAACTAATTCCTCCAAGTTAGGAGGCTGATTTGGAAAGGTAGTTCCTAGATTTTAGGGGCACTCTTCTCACTATAAAAGGAGCATGTATCCCGACTTCTTTTGGGGCCATCTTCTTGGAGTTTTAGCTCATGTAAAGTGAGCACTAAGTGCTGGAGTTGTGATAAGCAAGCCCCTTGCTTAAGCAACCCCCTTGCTTGCTTGTTTGTTTTCTTTTAGTAGGCATATCTATGTGTGTGCGCAGGCAGTGTTGCAACTCTCTACCCCTGAGTTGTTAGCATTGCTTCTCCCTCATATGGTATCCATTTGATGTAATTCTTGTCTCATTGGATAGCTATAAGAGTCTATTTTACGCTTACCAATTCTCTGGAGCATTCTCTGAGTAAGCTGGGAGCAACATTCATTTTAGTGAAGTTGTGTGATTGATATCTCTCTCTTTGTGTAGGCTCTGTTGGAAATATTTTGCTCTCTGTTGTAAGGGCTGGTTCTCCTTCTCTATGTATCCATTTGCTATTATTTTGGTGTCATTGGGTAGCTATTAGAGTGCTCTAAAGTTGACCCAAGTTTGAGATTCATTCTCTGTATAGTCTGTGAGAAAAGTGTGCTGGAGTGAAGTGAGGTCTCTGCTTGACTAGCAGTTGTGAGCATTCAACTAGCTCATGTTGTAGACATTGTTTCTCTTTGTGTAAGCATCCATTTCAAGTGAAATTTGATTTGTTGGAAAGCCCTTGGTGTCTACTACAGGTCTACAAAATCGCACTGGAGTTCTCTGCATAAGCTCTGAGTAAGAGAATTTTTGGTGTGCAGAGGTCAAAGAAGGATACCTGTGGAGGTCATTCGCGCTTCATCGTTGCTTAGGGGTTGAGATACTTCCCCCATCAGTGGTATCAGAGCATTTGGGCATCTTGGAGGTATCACATACAAGCAAGAAGACCTCTTGGAGTTGGTGGTTGAAGAGTTGCATCAACAAAAGCTTCTTGGAGGTAGCTCACATCAAGGGGGAGCTATTCTACTCAAATTTGCAAGAGCACAAGGTGTCCATCTAAGGAAAGCTTTGGATTGAGGTAACCTCAGAGCCTCATTTTCATTTTACACGCACTGGAGCATTAGCCAAGGGCTAGGTCAAGTATCAAAGACTAGATATGGGAGACTTCAACACTCAAATTGAAAAGCTAGACAAAGGTAACTATCAACCATGGAGATTTAGGGTCTCCAACTATCTTATGGGCAAGGGACTTTGGGGGTTGATTAGTGGAAGTGAACCAAGACCTAGGTTGGATGAGAATCCAACCAATGACCAGAGAAGGGCCTTTAGGGAATGGAATGAAAGAGACAAGAGGGTTATCTTTATTCTTTCTCAACACATTAGCAATAGCATGATCGGCCATATCCAAGACCTGGATTCAAGCATGAAGGTATGGGAGACACTTGAAAGGCTTTATTCAACAAGCACCAAAGCAAGGAAGATCCAACTCAAGAATGAGCTCAACAACCTTAGGAAGAGCTCAGGGAGTAGCATAAATGACTACATACTTAAGGTCAAGGAGTTATCAGATGCATTGGGATCCATTGGAAGCCACGTAGACGATGACGATCTTGTGGCTTATACTCTCAATGGTTTGAGAGATGATGAGAAGTGGAAACCCTTTACCACTTCAGTTTATGTAAGGGATAATCTTCCCGATTTTGAGCAATTGGTTGCTCTCATGGTCACCGAAGAAATGAACATAGGTGGAAGTTCAACTAAAAGCAAAGATGCACAAGTTTTCTATGCAGGTAATCAAAGGGGCAAAGGAAGACAAGGACAAGGAAGGGGCAAAGGAAGGTTTGGAGGGAGGCAAGGCCACTCAAGAAATCAAGGACATGACCAAGGCACCTCATCACAAAGAGGGAGAGGAAGATCAAGAGGAAGAGGAGGACGACATCAACAAAAGAGGAATCAAGATGGCGAAGGATGTTACATATGTGGCAAGTTTGGCCACTATGCTAGAGATTGCTACCAAGGAGGAAACCAAAGGAACTATAATCAAGGTTCTTCATACAAAGGCCAAGGTAATTATGCTTCTACAAGTTCAGAAAATTACAATCTCTTGATGATGCACATGAATGGGAATTCAAGCAAAGTAGATAACACTTGGTATATTGATAGTGGATGTAGCAACCATATGAGTTGCAATGCTTCTTGGTTTACTAATCTACATGTTCCCAAAGGTAAAGGACATGTAGAAACAGGTAATGATACAGCCCATGAGATCTCCCATGTTGGAGATGTAGCTTTGGATGACAAGGAGGAAGGAAGATGTCTCAAGGATGTCTTGCATGTACCTACCATCACAAAGAACTTGGTGTCCGTTGGGCAAATGGTTGAAAGAGGCTATCAAGTAAGGTTCAACAAAGGTGGATGCTTTGTGGAGAACCCTAAGCAAGGTTACAAGGTCATAGCAAGAGGAAAGAAGCAAGGGAGACTCTTCACTTTGGAGGTAAATTCTCATTCTATTCAACATGTCTACTTCACATATGGAAACAAGAGGATTTCGGAGTTGGACTTGTGGCACAAGAGGATAGGTCACATCAACATACAAAGAATGAAGGAAATGCAATTCAAGAGGCTGGTTGAAGGTCTTCCCAACTTCCAAGGACAAGGTATGAAGCATTTATGTGAATCTTGTCAACTAGGGAAGCAAGCGAGACTTCCATTCAAGAAGAGTGGCTACATAAGCCAACATCCATTGGAGTTGATACATACAGATGTGTGGGGGCCAACGAAAGAGCAATCCATTGGAGGTAACAAGTACTTTGTCACTTTTATAGATGATTGCACAAGGATGGTTTGGGTTTATTTCATCAAAAACAAATCAGATGTGTTTACATGTTTCAAAGCATTCAAGGCAATGGTAGAAAAGGAACAGGTACATATATCAAGAAGCTAAGGTCCGATGGAGGGGGAGAATATTTCTCCAATGAGTTTTCTGATTTTTTAATGGATCAAGGCATCAAGAGGCAAGTAACATGCAGGTACACACCCCAACAAAATGGAGTAGCAGAGAGAAAGAATAGATACATTGCCGAGATCGCTAGAGCAATGCTTAATGAGATGAATGTACCTAAAATGTTTTGGAGTGATGCAGCAAATACCGCCGTGTATCTAATGAATAGGGCTCCTACCTCAGGGATCCATGGCTTGACACCATATCAAGCCTATTATGGTAAGAAACCTGATCTTTCCCACTTGAAGATATTTGGATGTACTTGTTATGTACATGTGCCAAGTGAATTGAGGCACAAGCTACAACCAAAGGCAGAAAAGTGTGTGTTTCTAGGATATTCAAATGATCATAAAGGTTACAGGTGCTTCAACCCAAACACAAAGGACTTGAGGATATCAAGGGATGTAGCATTTGATGAGCTACTCCCTTGGTATAAGAAGTATGATTGTATGCAGGACTATGAAGAAGAAAAGCATGGACATGATGAAGAACAAATCGACCTAGAGCTAAGCGGCCCAAGGTGTTCCATCAATGAAGATAGTTCAAGCATGAACTCACCATGGAGGGGGAGATCTTCATCAAGCTATGAAGCACAATCAATCAACAAAGGCAAAGCAACATTGGTGGAGTTGGATGAAGAAGGTAATGAAGTTGAAGACGATGAAGGACACATGATGGAGAAAGAGGCCACGTCAAAGAAAGAGATCAAGTTCCCAAGGCAAAGGAGGTTTATTCCTCCAAAAGGTGAAGAAAGGAAGTCTTCTAGAGTTAAGTATCCAACTCAAAGGTTTACTTATGATTCATACATGGCAACACATTATGCATATATGAACAAAGTAGTAGAAGATCATGAGCCCGATTGCTATGAAGATGCAAGCAGGTACACCGAATGGAAAGAGGCAATGCAAGAAGAGATCGACGCACTTGAGGAAAATCAAACATGGACTCTAGTGCCCAAGAAGGAGAACATGAAGGTAATAGGTAATAAGTGGGTGTATAAAGTAAAGAGGAATTCAGATGGATCTATTTCTAGGTTCAAAGCAAGATTGGTGGCCAAGGGTTTTGCACAAACCTATGGAGTGGACTTTGAAGAGACATTCAGCCCCGTGGCAAAGATGAGCACCATTAGGACACTCATTGCAATGGCTGCTAGCAAAGGATGGAAGCTCTTCCAATTGGATATCAAGAATGCCTTTCTCAATGGAGACTTGGAAGAAGAGGTATACATGGAGCAACCACTAGGTTTTGTTCATAAAGAGTTTCCACATCATGTTTGTAGGTTGAAGAAGGCACTTTATGGCCTAAAGCAAGCTCCAAGGGCTTGGAACCAAAGATTGGTGGACTATTTGATCAAATGTGGTTACAATCAATGCAAGGCGGATCCATCTCTCTTCATCAAACAAAGAGGAGAACTTGTGGTCTACATGTGTGTGTATGTAGATGATCTTATCATTACAGGTAATGATACAAAGGGCATTGAGGAGATCAAGGCAAAGCTTGGAAAGGAGTTTAGGATCTCTGATCTTGGAGATCTTAGGTATTTTCTTGGCATTGAAGTTGTATACAAAGAAGAAGGTATTATGCTCATACAAAGGAAGTATATTCTAGACCTACTTGAGAGGTTTGGGATGCTACATTGCAAGCCTATTTCAAATCCCATGGAAGTTAATGTAAAGCTAAGCTCCATTGATGGAGAGCCATTAGAGGATGTAACTTTGTATCGATCTATTGTAGGCTCTTTCAATTATGCCACAATAACCAGGCCCGACATAGCATATGGAGTTGGAGTGTTATCACAATTTATGCATAGTCCAAGGACTACACACTTGCAAGCTGCAAGAAGAATGTTGCGATATCTCAAAGCCACTATAAATGAAGGATTGTTCTACTCATTTGATGATGATATGCAGGTCAAAGCTTATTCCGATGCCGATTGGGCCGGTTCGAAGGAAGATAGAAGGAGTACAAGTGGTTACCTAGTCATGCTAGGTAGCAAGATCATCTCATGGATTTCAAAGAAGCAACCCACGGTGGCATTATCTTCCACCGAGGCTGAGTATAGAGCTTTGGCTCAAGTCACATGTGAGCTAATGTGGATTAAGAAGTTATTTATGGAGCTTAATTTGCAGGTTGACACATATCCAATTTTTTGTGACAACATGAGTAGCATTCATCTAGCATCAAATCCTGTCTATCATGCTAGAACCAAGCATATTGAAGTGCACTATCACTTCATAAGGGAAAAGGTGATATCCAAGGAAGTTTCAGTACATCATATTGGTACCAAGGACCAAGTTGCGGACATGTTTACAAAGGCTTTGGATGGGATGAAGATTTCAAAATTCAAGCAATGCATCAACATGAAGGAGCTTGGATGAAGATGAAGAATTGAAGCTTTAGGGGGAGTGTTAAAAGTCAAGCTTCAAGCTAAAAATTCGTGGGGAATCTTTTATGGAAATGTGGAGCAATCAAAGGACGCCAAAAGCCACGAGATTCCATCAAGAAAATTCACTCAACCACTCCCCAAGTCATCTCAACTAATTCCTCCAAGTTAGGAGGCTGATTTGGAAAGGTAGTTCCTAGATTTTAGGGGCACTCTTCTCACTATAAAAGGAGCATGTATCCCGACTTCTTTTGGGGCCATCTTCTTGGAGTTTTAGCTCATGTAAAGTGAGCACTAAGTGCTGGAGTTGTGATAAGCAAGCCCCTTGCTTAGGCAACCCCCTTGCTTGCTTGTTTGTTTTCTTTTAGTAGGCATATCTATGTGTGTGCGCAGGCAGTGTTGCAACTCTCTACCCCTGAGTTGTTAGCATTGCTTCTCCCTCATATGGTATCCATTTGATGTACTTCTTGTCTCATTGGATAGCTATAAGAGTCTATTTTATGCTTACCAATTCTCTGGAGCATTCTCTGAGTAAGCTGGGAGCAACATTCATTTTAGTGAAGTTGTGTGATTGATATCTCTCTCTTTGTGTAGGCTCTGTTGGAAATATTTTGCTCTCTGTTGTAAGGGCTGGTTCTCCTTCTCTATGTATCCATTTGCTATGATTTTGGTGTCATTGGGTAGCTATTAGAGTGCTCTAAAGTTGACCCAAGTTTGAGATTCATTCTCTGTATAATCTGTGAGAAAAGTGTGCTGGAGTGAAGTGAGGTCTCTGCTTGACTAGCAGTTGTGAGCATTCAACTAGCTCATGTTGTAGACATTGTTTCTCTTTGTGTAAGCATCCATTTCAAGTGAAATTTGATTTGTTGGAAAGCCCTTGGTGTCTACTACAGGTCTACAAAATCTCACTGGAGTTCTCTGCATAAGCTCTGAGTAAGAGAATTTTGGGTGTGCAGAGGTCAAAGAAGGATACCTGTGGAGGTCATTCGCGCTTCATCGTTGCTTAGGGGTTGAGATACTTCCCCCATCATATATGTGTACATATGTATGTGTGTATATGTGTATGTAGGTGTTTATGTGAGTGTGTGTATGCATGTAAGCATGTATGTATGCATATACATGTGCATTCTGTATTCAAATGTATTGCTTGTGTGTGTATGTGTGTGTGTGTATGCATGTAAGTATGTATGTATGAATATGAATATGGATTATCTATGCATATATGTGTATGTGTGTGTGTATGTGTCTCTATGTGTGTATATGCATATGCACTAGAACAAATCGGCCATATACCGAGGTTCTTACCAAGGGAAATGAACGCGCATTTTTTTGGCCTGACATCAGTGCATGCGTTGGTATGCGCGTCCGTATTACAGCACCGGTATGGGCATCGGTATGGGCATCGGTATAAGCATCCGTATATGCATCGGTATAAATGTCGATAATACCGACACCTATGCTAGGTACACCGTCGCGTATACCGGCACCTGCTGGGTATACCGATGCTTATTTCGATGACATTACTGGGTACACTGATGCTTATACCGATGACCATATGTGCAAATTGTTTTTTGGGCAGAGTGTGTTGTCTTTTGCTACAACAACATTACCATGATGTTGCTTAGCAAAGACTACACTCTACCCAAAAAAACAACCGAGTACATGTGATGTGTACTTTAATGTCAACCGAAATATGATTTCATAAAATAGAATATTATTGAACACAAACGAGATAATGAAAATGAATCATGAACCATGTACAAAAAGAGGTATATATTTCATAAATGAAGTATGTACAAGAGTGTGACAAACCACTGTCATATATGACACTTTTACAAAATGTAGCAAAGCATTGCATTGCCATATAAAAATCAAATACAAAATTTGGGTGTGCCAGTGCCATACACATGCAAAGAGTGTTCCATATCAACAGTCCTACAACAAAGAACATTAATGAAATTGGATAAATTCACATGAAATTTACAAACAACAAGTAAAAACGAAGTTTATAAATTAATCACCTCATCACAAACGCTCCCATGAAACGACTGCACCCCGTCCCTCCAAGTCCTCCAATAGTGTAGTCAATCCATGAGGATATCTTTAAGCCTCCTTTGTTCGTGTTGGAGGAGGAGCCATTGCTAGCTCCTTCAACAAATATACAAAACATTAGAGGAACATAGATGAGAAACTTAACATAAACAAATTCAGTAAATCAAATGGTTCTTACAAACTCTTGACCCATCGTTTCATATCGGCCGTCCCTCAAATGTGACGGTCCAACCGTATCTAAACATGTGGCTATGGCATCTCACTGTTGATGATATCAATCAGGAGTCTACTATTGCTCTTCGTGAATCATATCCCACTCCTCAGCATCTAACCATAGAGGCTTTCGTAAGCCTGCTCTGAAAGCATCATGAGCCTTGGATCATCGTGTTGGAAGTCAATGTCCTCATTGGTCCAACAAATAACTTCAACAAATAGTTCTCCTATAGAATTCCAGGCAGACGAAACGCGCATATATTCAATCTTCGTTGAAGTCTTCCAAAAGCAAATCAACGTGGCAGCGTGGTTAAAGCAAAAGCCACTAAACGTCAGGTCTTGGGTTCGAATCCCGTACGCGAAAGCAGCGAAAGAGTTTGTTTTAGAAT
The DNA here is from genome assembly GCA_020310875.1 of Ceratopteris richardii. NCBI lineage: Eukaryota > Viridiplantae > Streptophyta > Polypodiopsida > Polypodiales > Pteridaceae > Ceratopteris > Ceratopteris richardii. Next base: position 84,595,164 of record CM035419.1, on the reverse strand, counting down.
CATTAAACTTTGCTTTTAGGAAACGCACACGCACAGACTACGGAAGAGCTTTCTTTTTTGTAAGCGATCAATCACGATTGTTGTGCTTTCTTTTAGCTTTTCATGAGTACTCAACAACTATATAATAAGGCCCTTGGCTCATTGTGTAACTCACTCACTAAAAGATCTAGAGCTTGGAAATCTTCTTGAAGACAGAGTGTTCTCACACTCTTCAAGGAGGTGAAGTTTTGGTGAAGGAGAGGCTACTCTCATTGCAGCACGAAGTCTTCTACGAGGTGGTGGTAACTATCTTTTGTGAGTTAACCTTGTGGTTGATTTACAATTTCGTTACACTATTTTGTTAGCTTCGTTGCTTCATTCTCTTCACACACACTTAGATTATTTCGACATAATCTAAATTTTGTATCATCATCTTCTTATTCTTCCATTAGTGAGTGCACCACTTTATATGGTTGAGTAGTACTCCCATGTTGTAATTTGGACATCTATTACTTTTAGTGAAGTAAGCATCTAGCTTACGTTCCCTATCCTTGTCTCAAGATCTCTTTCTTTCTCTATCTCACTTATCATCTTGTCAATTAAGTTGTGTATGCTCAAAAGGTTTTAGTATTGGAACGATCGTGGGGCCCCAAATTCCAACACTTGGTATCAGAGCTACATAATTGACATACACACTTAAGATAAGATGAGTGAGATGATAATTGAGATTGAAGACAAGTTGGATGGATCTTCTAATTATCCCATGTGGAGTTTCATGATGATGAACTTGTTAGTGACAAAGGATTTATGGAGTATTGTTGATGGATCCTTAACAAGACCAAGACGAGAAGGCGAATAAGGGTCTACAACAGCTTCAACACGTACTGGAATTACTATTATAGAACCAACTGAAGAAGAGGTAACCACTTCGACATCTAGAGTCACTACTAGGTCTTTACCTAGAGTTCCTCCTACTGAAGATCAGGCAAGATGAGATGGTAGAGATGCTTTAGCACTTTCATTCATAGCAATGAGTGTCAAAAAGCATATTCTACCACAAATCAGATCTTACAGAAGTTCTAGTCAAGCTTGGTTAAAGCTCGAGAATCTTTTTCAGAGCAGAAATCCTGCTAGGAAAGCTCACTTGAGGAGACAACTAGCAAATACAAGGATGAAAGCTGGTGAGTCAATTCAAACCCACATTACGAGACTCGTTGACTTGAGAGATCAACTTCTAAATGTAGGAGTTGAGATATCATATGAAGAAATGGTAAATACGCTGATTAATTCACTTCCTATTTCATATCGATCTTTCATAACCACTCTTACCCTTACCACAAGAGATAGAGAGGTTACATTCGAAGAGTTAGAGTTCTTGTTGCTTCAAGATGAAGATCAGTTGAAAGGAATGGAAGAGAATGAAGAAGCGCTTTCATCTTCATCAAAGGGTCAAAAGAAGAAGAAGGAACAAAAATCCAAGAAGGAAAGTAGGTCCCTTTCACCTTCTACTTCAGATTCTGTATCTACGACATCTAAAGTGAATTCTTCTAAGAAGAAGGTAAAAATATGTTCTTTCTGCAAGAAACGTGGACATATTCAGTCAGAATGTTATAGAAGGATTGCAACAAAAAAGAAAAAGGCATCAGGTAATGTTGCAGAAGATGATAAAAAGGGGAAATCTCAAGGTGATTCTTATGCCTGTATCACCATTGAGGAAGTAGCTTTTGATCAAGCAGCTTTACAAGTTCTTTCAGCAAGTCCTTGGATATTCGACTCAGGTGCTACAAAGCATATGATAGGTTGCAGAGATGTATTTTCTTCTCTTTCCTATTCTTCAGGTAGAAGAGTTACTATTGCAGATGGCAATGATTTGGATGTTGTGGGAATAGGTACAGTAACCCTAAAGTCAAGAGAAGGTGGTGTTTTTCAAATTTCAGATGTCCTTTATGTACCTGAAATGAAGATAAATCTGCTATCTATATCTGCATTTTTAAGTCATGGTTTTAAAGTTGTATGTGAGAAAGATTTTTGTAAGGTCTTATCACATAAAGAAGACAAGTGTGTTTTACAAGCTGAGCATAAAGGAGGGGTCTTTGTTTTGTCAAAAATCAGTCAAGCATATGCAGTCAAATCTTTGTCACCGGTGGAAGATATGAAGCTATGGCATGAAAGATTTGGACATATCAGTTTTGGAGCTCTCAAGAATATCAAAGACAGAGGTATGGTTGAGAGTTTACCCTCATTCAAGCTACCTGATGATTCAGATATATGTGAAGATTGTCTTGAAGGTAAGATGCATAAACTACCTTTCAAGAAACATGGTCATATTATAGCTACTAGGAAATTGCAGATTATTCATTCAGATGTGAATGGACCTATGAAAGCAGACTCTATTTAGGGTTTCATGTATTTTGTCCTATTTGTGGATGATTTTACAAGATACTCATGGATCTATGGTCTTAAGTCAAAGTCAGAAGTCTTTCCTATGTTCAAGAAGTTTGTAGCTATGGTTGAAAATGAAAGTCAGGAAACTGTCCAGATTCTCTGAAGTGATAGAGGTGGAGAATACTTGTCAAATGAGTTTCAGACATTTCTCGATGAGAAAGGTATTACTTGACACCTTACTATTTCTTATACTCCTCAGCAAAATGGTGTTGTAGAAAGAAAGAATAGAGTACTTGTTGAAATGATGTGGAGCATGATGGCGTCCAAGAGGCTTTCACCAAAATTCTGGTTTGATGCAGTACATACAGCTAATCACATTTTAAACAGGTCATCTATAAAATCTTTAAAGGTAATCACACCATATGAAGCTTATTATGGTAGAAAACCTAATGTGAGTTACTTCAGAGTGTTTGGGTCACTTTCTTATGTACATGTTGAGAAAAAGGACCGAGGCAAACTAGATGTAAAGGCAAAGAAAGCTATTTTTATTGGATATCGTGTTGAAAGCAAAGGATACAGGTTTTAAGTTCCAGAGACAGGTGAAGTTATTCTTTCACGTAATGCTTATATTGCTGAAGATAAGGTTTATGATAAAGAAGCAAAAATTCCGGAGTTCATTAGTGAAAATGTCTATGGAATTTTTAGAAAGATTCTGGATGTACATGTTCAGCCATATCAAGAGGGAGTTAAACCTCAAATTCCTATTATTCAAGAAAAAGTTGAAGAAAGAGGAATTTCACAACCTTCTAAAGAGTCATTTCCACAAGACTCTTTGGTTGTAGAAATGGAAGAAGTTAAAGTTCTAGAAAGTCCTAGTACCTCGACAGGACAAGTTCCAGAACCTATGGAAGCTGAAAGTTCAGAAAGAGTTTCACCACTATTCAAGGATACACCTACGTGGTTTTATCAGACTTGGAAAGATAGTGGTATAAAAACTTTTACTGGAAGAACAAGGAGTCAGACTAGACAACAACAACAAGATCATGTAAGAACAAGAAGTCAAACTAGACAGCAAAAAGATCATGTAAGTTTTTCTGAAGACTTTGAGATTCATGATATTTTGGCACTTACGACTGTTGAAGATGAACCTGCGTGTGTTAAAGATGCACTTAAAATTCCTATTTCGAGAAAAGCTATGCAAGAGGAGATTGATTCTATTCATAAGAATCAAACTTGGCAGCTATGTGAGTTACCAGAAGGAAAGAAGGCTATAGGTGTAAAATGGATCTTCAAAATCAAAAGGAAAGCAGATGGTACTATTGATAGATACAAGGCCAGGTTGGTTGTCAAAGGATATGCACAACAAAAAGGTATTGATTATGATGAGACATTTGCTCCTACATCTAGGATGACTGTTATTAGGTCAGTACTTGTTCTAGCAGCACATTTTGGTTGGCATATATATCAAATTGACATTAAGACTGCTTTTCTAAATGGTGATTTACATGAGGATGTGTATATTCAGCAACCAGAAGGTTTTGAAGAGACAAGTAAAGAACACTTAGTGTGTAAGCTTATAAAAGCTTTGTATGGTTTAAAACATGCACCTAGAGCATGGTATGAAAAGATACATACATATCTTTTATCCATTGGTTTCCATAACTCAGATGCAGCTCCAACTCTTTATGTCAAAGCTGAAACAGGTATGATGATAATAGCAATCATTTATGTGGATGATATTATAGTCACAGGTCCTAGAGATGAAGATTTGCAGATGTTGAAAGAAGAATTGAAGCAAACATTTGATGTGAATGATTTAGGCATTCTACATTATTATCTTGGGATTCAGTTTCTGTTTCGAGATGAGTGTATCTACATGACACAACAGAAGTACATTGAGAAACTTTTGGAAAGGTTTGAGATGGGTGATTCTAAACCTATGCAAACACCTATGGATCAGAACATATTTTTACAAATGGTAGCAGATGGAGAGCCATTTGATGCTACTCTATATAGTCAAGCAGTTGGTTGCTTGATATATCTTTGTAATACACGTCCTGATATACAGTTTGCAGTTTCTCAAGTATCAAGGATCATGCAGAATCCGACAGAGTTACATTGGAAAGTAGTAAAGCAGATCTTTCGTTATTTGAAGGGAACTTCAAATTTTGCTATGGTATTTTTGAAATCTACACAGTTGTTACTAAAAGGATTTTCAGATTCTGATTGGGCAGGTGATAGAGACACAAGAAGAAGTACTAGTGGATTTTGTTTTTATCTTGGAGATTGTCTTATCTCATGGTTTTCAAAAAGACAACCCACTATTGCCACTTCATCATGTGAAGCTGAATATCGTGCAACATTTACAGCTACTCTAGAGTCACTATGGTTATAGAAGATTTTCAGTTATCTTGATGTAAGAGTACATCAACCCATTCAGATATTTTCAGATAGCCAGAGTGCTATAGCTATAGCTAAGAATCCAGTGCATCATGCAAGGACAAAGCATATAGAGGTACACTACCACTATATTCGAGAGCAGATAGCTAAGAAGCACATTGAGCTAGTTTATGTTCCTTCTAGTGAGAATGTTGCAGATATATTTACCAAAGCATTGACTAGAGATAGTCATGAGAAGATTTGCAGGTTACTGAAGCTTGTACCATTGTGACATTGAAGGAGGGATTGTTGGAAGTCAATGTCCTCATTGGTCCAACAAATAACTTCAACAAATAGTTCTCCTATAGAATTCTAGGTAGACGAAATGCGCATATATTCAATCTTCGTTGAAGTCTTCCAAAAGCAAATCAATGTGGCAGCATGGTTAAAGCAAAATTCACTAAACATCAGGTCTTGGGTTCGAATCCCGTACGCAACAACAGCGAAAGAGTTTCTTTTAGGATCATTAAACTTTGCTTTTAGGAAACGCACACGCACGGACTACGGAAGAGCTTTCTTTTTCGTAAGCAATCAATCACGATCGTTGTGCTTTCTTTTAGCTTTTCATGAGTACTCAACAACTATATAACAAGGCCCTTGGCTCATTGTGTAACTCACTCACTAAAAGATCTAGAGCTTGGAGATCTTCTTGAAGACAGAGTGTTCTCACACTCTTGAAGGAGGTTAAGTTTTGGTGAAGGAGAGGCTACTCTCATTGCAGCAGGAAGTCTTCTACGAGGTGGTGGTAACTATCTTTTGTGATTTAACCTTGTGGTTGATTTACAATTTCGTTACACTATTTTGTTAGCTTCGTTGCTTCATTCTCTTCACACACACTTAGATTATTTCAACATAATCTAAATTTTGTATCATCATCTTCTTATTCTTCCATTAGTGAGTGCACCACTTTATATGGTTGAGTAGTACTCCCATGTTGTAATTTGGACATCTATTATTTTTAGTGAAGTAAGCATCTAGCTTACGTTCCCTATCCTTGTCTCAAGATCTCTTTCTTTCTCTATCTTACTTATCATCTTGTCAATTAAGTTGTGTATGCTCAAAAGGTTTTAGTATTGGAATGATCTTGGGGCCGCAAATTCCAACACATCGATGGGACATAACTTCACGTGCGGTGTGCAGAATCCACTCTAAAGTGACAAGAGACTATCCATCGGCTGGTCGAAACTCTTGATAAATCATCTATGTGATATAATTCTTCGGATCTTTATCTTGTTCACTCCATTTCAACATGATAGAATGTCCAAACTGTTTGGAGCAAAGCTCTCGTATACATGAACGCATTGCTTTGCCAATCGCATCCATCATCGGAGCTCCATTTAAGATATTGTACACCTTGGAGTCATCATGGTCATGAGCACCCAAAGGTATACGTGGTGTTCCATGTGGTGTACGATGTGGCGTACCTTAATATGAGGTACTCGTCCTAGGAATAGAAGCGGGCGACACAACCTCCGTCGCACTACCTCCAGAATATCCGCCTCCTCCAGACCTACCTGTAGATCCACTCCTAGAACCTCCTGCTCTAGAGCGTGACCTCGACCTACGAGACCGGCCAGAACCTGTATCGCGCTGAGGTGTCAAACACACATGTCTACTATTGGAGCCAGTGGGGGATGGCTGAAAAGATGGTCGTGGTGGATTCATAAAGCTAGGAGACATATCTTTTGCGGGAGTACCTCCACCCGCAGGAGCGACACCGGCGGAAGTGACACTGGCGGGAGATAGGTTAGTAGGAGTGAGGCCGGAAGGAGTGAGGCCAGCAAGAGTGAGGCCACCAGGAATGAGGCCGGAAGGAGTGCTACCATGAGCGATCCAATACTATGATGCAGTGGCCATATAAGTGGGAGGTACCTGAGTGATGAACTCTAAAACCTGCTCCTCTTTCATGGAATGTGGAGTGACTGGAGGACTGTCTCCCATGGTTCTCTGTAACAAAAAAACTCAAATAATTAGCTTGTGATAATTAAGGTCATATAGAGAAATGATAGTGTACAAAAACTCCTAGCAAAAAAATAAACAAAAATTAGTACGTACAAGTGTTTGATTCAAAAATCCTCTAGTCTAGCATCCTCTTGGAGATCGGATGCACCGAGAATATCTATCTCTATATTGATGACATCTAAATCGCTTGCTATTCTGGTTTATTCATGATGATCGTCCATTACTTCGTCTTCTCGAACAATGACCTCTTCTTCAATGACCTCTTCTTCTCAAACAATGATCTCCTCATTTGAAAGATATTAGTGTCTAGTTTCATTGAAAAAAGTTTCGAATTCATTGGGTGTTTCAATTGATACAAGTGTCCATTCAAAATTTCAGCTATAGGTAAAAGTCTAGATCGTGAGAAGGTCTTCTACACTTTTTGTTGCACATAGGAAAGATATTAGTGTCTAGTTTCATTGAAAAAAGTTCCGAATTCATTGGGTGTTTCAATTGATACAAGTGTCCATTCAAAATTTCAGCTATAGGTAAAAGTCTAGATCATGAGAAGGTCTTCTACACTTTTTGTTGGATATTTAGTGCACTTAGAGTGTTCTCTGAGTGCTGGTGTTGTAATAAGAAAACCCTTTATAAAGGTAGCTTCCTGCTTAAGCTAACCCCTTGCTTGCTTGTTTGTTATCTTTGAATAGGCATATCTATGTGTGCGCACAAGCAATGTTGCAACTCTCTATCCTTGAGTTGTTAGCATAGGTTCTCTCTCTTTATGTATCCATTTGATCTAATCTTTCTATAATTGGATAGGTATTTAAGGTTTTTGTAAGCACACTAAGTATCTAAACCAATATCTAAGTATTCTAGGAGAACTGTTCATTTTAGAGAACTGTGGTGATTCATATCTTTCTTTGTGTGTAGGCTCTATTGGAGCTAGTTTGCTCTACGTTGTAAGGGCTAGTTATCCTTCTATATTTATCCATTATCTATGATTTTGGTATCATTCATAAGCGCTTAAAGTACTGAAAAGTTCAACCAAGTTTGAAAATCATTTTTAGGTTAATCTTCGAGAAAATTGTGCTAAAGTGAAGTGTGGTCTCTATTTGACTAGCCACATTGAGCATTTAAATAGCTCACCTTGTGGACATTGTTTCTCTCATAGTGTGTATCCATTTGCAATAAAATTCTGTTCTTTCAAAAGGTCTTAATGTCTATTATAGCTCCAGAAAAGCTCACTAGAGTTCTCTACATAGGCGATGAGATAGAGTTGTTGTGGTATGCAGAGATCAAAGAAGTGTACCTATTGAGGTTATTCACATTTCATTGATCCATAGGGGTTGAGATGCTTCACCCAACATACTATGCCACAATCAACACAATTAGAATAAGAAATCATACAAGTGATATGTGAGCTTCATTGATGTTTCCTTGATTCAAGGCATTCTAATCTAGTGTTCTATCCTAAACACTCGTATATACAAATGTCTACTAAGTGGACTTGTGAGACTACGAATCTTTTTCCATGTTGATTTATCACTACCAAATAACCTCATTAGATATTTTCATTCTTGTTTATTTTCTAGTTTTCTTTTGTTTTTATCTTTTTTCACTTCACCTTAGCTCATCTTACTTATTATTACTGTATAATTTGCTCATTGATTCCTTTTATTTGCACAAGTTAGCCTATGTTGAACTAAGGTGTGATGCCTAAAACTATACAATTAGACGAATTTGCTCCACTCATCTACAGATCGCCCAAAGCATGCTGTCATCAAGATTTTCTCTCCTCTCTCATTCATGAAGGCCTATAGGAAAGACAATCATTGAAGGTAGCTAGAATTCCTTGAGAAGTCCCTGATGCATCGAGGATGTCAACGGCAGTTCGCATGCAAAGTTTGGAAGAAATCAAGCAAATCCAAGGTAGCGGTCAAAGCTGGTCAAATTTTGGAAATTAGGGAAAAAATTGCAATGTCACCAAAGCACATGAAAATTCATATACTTTTAAGGCATATCGAAAAAAATCTATAGCCTGAATTTGACATGAAAATGGATTTTCTAGCACATTCATATGCCATGTGCATTTCGTAAAAAAGTAATTTTTCCACTTAGACTCTACAGAATCTTGTATAGGAATTTATGTTAGCCATATGGTTTGGCATGTACAAAGACCATATGTGCCTACATACTATTACAAATTTTCAAAGGCAATGAGAGCTTGCTAGACACCTTAATGCCACCTTACAAACTTCCAAATATAGTCAAACTTGTATAAGGAAGATTCAGATGGGAGGTTTTTCTACATATTCCTAAAGAAGACCTTTGAAAAAATAGCTCTTCAAATTTCCATCTTCAACAAAAGATATTTGGAGGGCCAATGAGCACAAAATCTAGCTTTCAAGGACACCACACTTTCCTAGAATAAACAAATTGAAGGCTTGAAGAGCTACCACATGGAAAACAATGATTGAACCATGGTTTATAGTCATTATGAGCTAACATTCAAGGGTGGAGATGCACTAAAGCTTAAAGCAAGGAGGAGCCACAAGTTTTTTCATCGGATAAGCGTATTTTAATGGTCAAAGATCAATAATGCAAAGTTCTTCCAAAAATAGTAGCTAATCTTATCCAAATTGATGTGAGCATTGATCCAATAGTGGGGAATTAGTGTGCCTAATTTTTCCCCCTAGCCATCCTAGCAATCCATTTGATAAATCCAATGGTTGTAATCAAAAGCATTTAATCGTAGGGTTTGAGAGCTCATTTCTCTAGATCCAGGGGTCCTAATTCATTCAAGAATTTATTAAAACACCCCTCCAAACTCATAAAGCATCATTGTTAGGCATCCATAGGGCCCTTGCTAGCACATCGTTTCCTTGAGACAATCACCCTCAGTTGAGCATGTGAGGATCCAAGGTGGGCTAGTAAGAGCATAGTTCTTAGAATCAATTCTAAGTTAGACTTCAATACTAGGATAGGCTTATAAACCCAATGGTTTCTCTATCTTTGCTCAGCCTCAATGGAGTGTGTGAATGAGTTAGAATTGGTTTTATGAGTCATAGACTTCTTTGGTTACATGTCACACTCCTAGAAAGATATAGGATCAATGAAGTGAAACCTATCCTCTTATATGTGACATTCAATTGAACTACCATGTTAGGAGGATCATGTGCACCCCCTTTGATCAGTAGACTGACTAGATTGACATATCACAACACTCATGTACATGTCTTTCATTACAATCTTTTTTTAATTCATATCTCTTGTCTCTTGGTCTCTTATCTGTTTTTAAATTTCTCCTTCTATCTCTTTCTATGTGTGAGAAGGCTCTGCAATGTTGCATTGAGCTAGTTAGGGTTATCCATTAAGATTGAGAGAATAAATTTCTTTTTATTCGTGAATCAAGACCCACATGCATGCATACAATCCACAAACACCCATGCATATGTTTCTATTTTAAGTGTATAAGAACATCCATTCTGGGATCATTCTTCTTTTTGAAATCGATTCATGTGTATGGTTTTCTTTTGTTCTCATTATGCATACATCCACAAGAATCCATGCATATGAATAAATTTTAAAAGTGTATAAGAAGCTCCATTCTTGGACCATTCTTCCTTTCGAAATCGGTCCATGTGTATGGTTTTCTTGTGTTCTCATCAATCATGTTCATGGATCTATCTTGCTTTCATATGTTCTGCATCCCGTAATCAAAACATCACATCTCTCCTCTCTATACCCATCTGCACCTTCACCATCAAATTTGATAGAGCAAAAAAAAATGCTCTCACACCACTGATGGAATAAACTAGGGTGTGTCGATGCGGAAGCGTAAATAAGCTCACAACCTCACAATGATCTTCAAATGTTGAATTTTAATCGAGAAGTACTCATTTACTTTACCACATTACCATACATTTACTTTTGCACACATTTAATACATAATCATTCACAAATTCTTCTTCATGTAATGCATCCAGAGAGGCGATTTGGGCATCCTTAAACATGTACCATAATAGGATATATGAACCAACGTAACATTTTTCCATCATGTATATACTCTAGACTATCATATCTAGGTGATTCATATCCAATATCAACAATGAAACATGAGCAATACCTTCTGCAAGTTGATAGCTTTTGTTCTCTACAAATTTTAGATCTGACCAAGATTGCAAACCTCCAACTTTGAGTACCTATACAAGTTGCACTAGTTATGCTATTGATATAATTCCACTTCTTCTTACAAGCATAAAATTTAGAGAAGCATTTTACATCAGTTATAAAAGCTTGTCCAAAGTAGGCCACTAGAACAATTTAATTTCAGACCTGTCCCAAAGTTACAAACCTCCAACTTTGATCATCAATACAACTTCCATCGATTACGATATTGCAAAACTTTCACTTTATCTTAGATGTACATGGCCTGGAATATCAAAAAATACTCATAAAATTTTCATAAGCAATTTACATCAGTTATAAACGCTTGTCAAAGTAGGCCTCTAGAACAATTGAATTTCAGACTTGTCCAATAGTTATAAACCTCCAACTTTGATCATCAATAAAACTTGCACCAATTATAATATTAAACAAATTTTACTTCACTTTAGAATTACATCCCTAGAATATCAAACCACATTCATAATATTCAAATAGAAACTTTGTATGAGTTATAAAGACCTATCCAAAATGCCTCTCTCCAATGTTCTGACAAGTTGTGAGTTGCTTCAACAATCTTCCTGCATTTCAAAACATCATCTTATTATCCAATAACACATAATACAAACTTCTTCAAACACCATTACTAAATGATTGAGATATATATAAGCATTCATGATGCTTCACACGAAGGCAAGATCCTCAATCTAATCTCACATATGACATGGGATATGTCTCAACTGACTCGCTTATTCAAGCACAAATCCAGGAACTCCTTCGCAAATAGATGTGTGTGCTCACTTAGCACTCAACCAACACATCTAAGACTAGATAACCAAGCTCACAAGACTCCAATAAAATGCACTTGCATATATAAAATCATATGCACTTTCCTATAGAGCAGCCAACAAGTAGATGCACATATTTGAGAGTCACAAATGAATCTTCTCTAACATTTATACACATTCACATGTCGTATAAAAGTAGTTCAAGTTTTTGGAGGTGAAGATGATGTTGTACCTATATGAAAGCACTAAAAACAAGAAAAACTACATCACATGCACATAGTCTATGTCACTCTCGTGTGAACACAAATGAGGAAAATGAGGGGGAACGGCTAGATATGCTCAAAACTAAAACTTTTTGTTGGAGGTGGGCTTGAGCACCTATGGTGGGAGAAGGTAATTGGGATGAGGACGGAGGTGATAATGCTGAAAAAATTAACAAAAACACTAAAAGTTTACCATCAAACTTTGATTTTCTACTCTCTTACTTCCATATGCTCAACCTCAAGCTATGATCCTTACTAAAAATTCCAAATTGTGTGTCACTCTAGACAAGCATGAGTACCAAATCAAGGAGATTTAGCTCCTTAATTTGCAATCTATGGAGACATGAAGATAATATGATGATTGTGAGTGAATGATGTGAGTGAAGGTGAAGGTGAGAAGCACTCAAGCTACACACACATACACAAGCATGATAGAGACAAAGAATATGAGTAATGGAAGATGATTGCTCCTATGAACCTCATGCAAAAATCTACCAAGTGATTATATAAAATAACATTTCAACTTTGACTATCATAGGTGTATATCTGTTTCCCCTATTTCGTCCATATTTACCATGATTATCCAAGTAGAAAGGTAGCATTAGAGTAACTATAGATGAGTTAATCAGCCAAGTACTCAATCTCTATGTTCTTTCTCCAATCTATCTCATCCTAGTTCGAAAACAAACTCCCCTTTATGTGCCACCCAAAAATGTTTCTCTATCATCCTCCTTTTTCATAAAGTTGAGGTGCCAAAATTCTTGTGGAGTAGGAATATCTTCACCCTCGAGTCCCCAAATTAGCTTTAATAGTTGTTGTATACAAAGCATTCAAATACTTTGCTCCACTTATAACATATGTCTCTTAGATTTCTCTTTGAAAGCTTGTTTTGGATCCCTCTCTATCTGAAGTGTCTTATCTTTATTACCAAGATACGAAACATCTGGAATCAAGTTTTAAGTGATGTTTTAAGAATTTTAAAGATGAAGAAATGTTGGATCAGAAATTGACTTACAATATGGCAAAATCTTCAAAGAATGCAAGACTCTCGCATCATGTGATGAAATCTTTGTTAGCGGCCGTTGGATCAAAAGATTGTATAACTGAATCTTGTTCACACGAGTGAAAAAGTAGTTACAAACAGTTTGTAAAAAAGTTATATAACTCAAGTAGATGGACAGAGACGGGTACGGGACGGATCACCAGACTGTCTCTCTGGGTGACTGATTGGGCGTTGTCTGTAGTGTCATTTCCATATCTCCTATATTCTGAGTTCGTGTTCGTCTTTTGTCTTGTCTGCCGTCGACATCTGTTCTGTTGTTAACCAGTGAGACGATTCGTGGAATCACCAGACTGATCGTCTGGAGGATTGCCTGAACACTACTGTAGCGCTGTTGTCTAACTTCTGCGTACTCCGATTGTACTGTGTGTATCTCTGTTTTGTTACCTATCGATCTCTGTTGAGGTTGCGAGTTCCATTCATAGCTAATAGATCGTGGACTGTTGTCTGAGTAAGTTGTTTGTGAATCTCTATTGAGTTGTGGTGTTAGCCCGTGCATTGTGTGTTACCCTTTCTTGGAATGTTCTACCAGTGTTTGGTGAAATCTGAGCAACTGTAGTAGCATTCTGGTATTCAGATCTGTGCTGTGTTGTCTACAATGTTGGAATCTGCCTTCATACGGTAAAGTTGCAGTAGGGATCTTTCTAAGTTGTGCACTGAGCCTTCAGTACTGTGTGGTTGAACTCTCAAGTTCTCTGTGTCTACGGTGTTGCCTGACTGTTTAGATCCAATCGGTAAGGGTTAATGATTACTCTTGTTTCCGGTATTTCTAGTAAGTTTATGTGTAGCTGCAACATAGCATCTTGCGTATTCGATACCCGTGGTTGAGCTAAGACTGTGACCGTAATATCTAAGTATGGTAATCTTTGATAGTGCTCTCAGCATTAGTATAGTGCTGGGTGTGAGCAATGAGTTTGGGAACTAAGTACAGGGCCTCTGTCTAACAGACCCCTTCCACTCCCAAGAACCCAAGAATCCCTTAAACGCACTTCTGATAGTTAGAAGGAACCAACAGCATTTAACACTGCGTTTAACACTCGCGCGGTCTGTGGGAAGGTGGCATCAAGATTGTCGTTTATCTGTCAAAAGTGTTATCAAGATTGCCATTTATCTACGGGAAGGTGGCAACAGATCAGATTGTTGCGAACCTGTTATGGAAACATGACTGTAAATTTTTAATCAACACTAACAGTACGCGATTAGTACAAAAGATGATACATGCCGGTTACTCGATCCGGTGAAACGTATCCAAAGAACCGCCAGCCTCGGGTACTTAATTCGCTAAAAACGACACCGGGAGGTAGAAGTACAACTAGGTCTAACCCAGTGGTCAAGAAAGTAAAAAACGATAGTAGTGATTTTGGTCATATTCTGGTGGAACGTGTTACGCCTCTAGTAAATTCCGGTACTATTTCGGCATAGTCTGTCGAAGATATAGTAACTCCAAAATCTACCAAGACGCAGCCTGAAGTTAGTTTAACAACATTGGGTAAAGATTCAAATTTGTTTACGACTAGAAACACTTTAGCCAAAGAAAAATCGACACATTCCGGTGATATCTCGATAACAGTTACTGAAAGATCGCAGTTTTCCGGTGACGGTTTACCATTTGTTGGTGAATCTTCAGCCTAGTCACCGCTATTGGGAGTAAGCCTTTCTACATTGGACATCAAGAAGGAAGGGAACTTGTTCGAAACCGAGATTCGAAGCATACTGAACAAGATTATCGAACCAAAAAGTGCATAGTCCGACGATACAGATTTCGATAGTTCAGATATTCAGCCCCGAGATACAGAAGATAGTCACAATACACTCGTCATAAATGGGCAACAACAACAACAACATCTATGCCCTCCCAGGCCGACTCCGATAGGAGTAACGTACACCAAATTCGGTGGATTCCCAAGAGATGGCCCGGATGCTCATGTACGCACATTTGAGATAAGCTACGCAGTACTCAACCATCCACCTGATCCGGCGTATAAGGCTATTGTTTTCCAATCGACATTGGTCAACGAAGCAGCTAGATGGCTTACAGAATATGATATTAACCATTTCGGCACCTATGAAGCAGTAAGGGATGCCTTTTTGCAGAGATTCAGGCTGAAGAAGAATCCAGCCGAAATTTTTGACTATCTGCAAAACAATGGACAGAAGATAAATCAAACAGTATAGGAATACGCCACTCTATTAAGGACTCATTTGAGGCAGTTACCACCAGCACATGCCAACCTACCGGATGACGTTATGACTCAATGGTTCATCAATGGCTTGACTCCACAACTTAAACAGATTATGATCATACGTTGTGTAGGAGCTATGAAACTAGATGCAGTGATCGCAATGGCTTTGCAGTTGGAAAACAAGGTTGGAGGATTTACAGAAGATCTGGAGTGATTAAAAGCAAATAAAAATGTCACCGAAGATCCGACCACACAGATGTACTGCACTACCTGCAAGAATTCAGGCCATACTAGTGCCATTGGTGCACTTAATCAGTTGTTTTGTGCTATTTGCAACACTACCGGACACATCACCGAAAACTGCGCATATAACGCCAAAATGCAGGGAATAGCGACTGTCAATGCAATTATACAGGAACCAGGGCAGCCAACCAATCACTATGTTCCTCCGCAAATGAGAAACAACCACCAACAAGGATATCAAAGTTACAGAGGACAGAGAAATAATAACTTTAATGCAAACCGCTGGCAGACTGGACCGCCACTAGAAAATCCCAATTTGCCACCACCGGGCTGCCATTTTTGTGGTGAATTTGGTCACATTAGAAGATTTTGTAAGGATTCAGCTGAGTATGATGAGAGGAAAAAGAACGTCAAAATCCAATGGCTAATATGGTACAAATCACACCAGTAGAAACGCATGCTGCAGTAATTCAGACTCGCTCCTGTAAACAACTACAACCAGTAGCAGAAATATTTGAACCAGGCATACGTGAACAACAAAGGATGTACGATAAAGCTAGTCAATGGACCACCGCAGAACCTCCAGTCTTCCCAGATCCTATTCCGGTAACCCAAACTCCATTAACCGAAGAAGGAACACAACAACAAGATTCTAATTCAGCAATAGGCACATCATCTTCAACAGGCGCATCATCTTGAGAATGTGTGGAAACAATCCAATCACAAAAGGCCTGGGAAATTTTATCTAAGGCATCCATTACTATTCCTCTAGGCCAATTACTTGCACTAGTACTGGGAGTTTGACAACAATTCCAACAACAATTCAGTCCTATGCCTCCCTACATTCCGGCAATAGCAACAGTGCAACTGGAACCTGATTCTACGGTCGATCATTGAGCTCTTTTGATTACGATATGGTATAAAAATCATAAAATCACACAGGTACTAATTGATGGAGGATCTAGTGTCAACATTGCTACTGTTGCACTGTGTAAAAAGTTAGGGTGGACTGAAATCGAACCAGTTCAGTTTTTTGTCAGAATGGCCGACCAATCAAGAGTCCATCCCATAGGACTTGTACGAAATGTACCAATCACTTTACAAGGTACAACATTTAAAATGACCTTTGTCATACTAGATTTACCGGAATCCACTCTTGATTATAATCTCCTTTTCGGCCGACCTTGGCTGAAGGAGTGGTAAGGTGATACAGGATTGGTCTCCACAGGAACTCACTTTCAAGGATAATAATCATAAATATGTTGTAAAATTAGATGCTATACAACCTTGCGAGTTGCATGCTAGACCGTATTTTACAGAACCAGTTCATATGCTAGATGGGTTGTCAGATGATGAA
Organism: Ceratopteris richardii; assembly: GCA_020310875.1. Taxonomy (NCBI): domain Eukaryota; kingdom Viridiplantae; phylum Streptophyta; class Polypodiopsida; order Polypodiales; family Pteridaceae; genus Ceratopteris; species Ceratopteris richardii. Next base: position 84,578,359 of record CM035419.1, on the reverse strand, counting down.
GAAGAGTTTCTGAAAAATAACATTGACTTCATCTCCCTAGGAACTGTTGATCTACAATCTGTTGTAGATAACTGGAATCCTTCAGTTTGTACGATGATGACTGTCACCGAAAAAGATATGGAAGAAGATAAGGCTACCATAGATGATGCTGATCTACAACAACTCTTTAACCCAGCTAAGAATACAGAGAAGCCTCGACAATTCTATGTTCCAGAAGATCAACTGACCACTTACAATTTAGGTGATGGAGAAAATCCACGACCTGTTAGGATAAAGAAGAACTTACCCGAATTATTTCAAGCAGATCTAATCCAACTACTTCGCGAATTTTCTGATGTATTTGCGCGGGATTTCAAAGATATGAAGGGTTTGGACCCGCGCATCTATCAACACAGGGTCATGCTGAAACCGGAAGCAAAACCACTTAAGCAACCTAGCTACCGGATGAACCCGAACCATGCATCACAGGTAAAGGTAGAACTTGATAGGCTACTCAAAGTCAGATTTATTGTACCAATAGAGCATGCTGAATGGATCTCTCCAATTGTTATTGTCCCTAAAAAGAATAAGCAATTACGAATATGTGTAGATTACCGAAAACTGAACGCAGCTATAGTGCCTGATCCATTTCCGCTCCCTTTTCTTGACACAATGCTTCATAGAGTAGCAGGACATGAAATGTATTCATTCTTAGATGGGTACAATGGGTATAATCAAGTTAGAATGGCTGAACAAGATATACCGAAGACCGCCTTCATTACCTGTTGATATATTTAGGTAGTGATGTGTGTGAACACTCTAGGACAGCCGGGGCACTTTTTTCCCTCTTTAGGAGGTTTTTTTCCCCCGGCTTGTATATACGCCTATTGCCCTAATGGGCTACTTATCTTTGTACATTCTCTAGTAATACATTCAGTCTTGTGTGTTGTGCTCCAAGCTTCTTCTTCTTCCTTGTGTTGTTCGCGTGCTTCCGCAGACGTCTAACTCCAACAATTGGTATCAGAGCCAGGTTGTTGCTTCTTCTAGGGCGCCGTCGACACTCCTCCGTTTGCAGTCTCAGATTCGCACAAAATTTGGTGAGCATACTCAGGGTGTTTCCGAGATCAAAACAGCTTCGCTATATGGTGCCGAAATCGCGATCTGAGCTCGTTTCGGCCTCCGAACGCACTATCACAGTGCTTGTGCAGGCTATTTCGTCCTTTTGTGCCAAAGGTATATACCAGTTTCTGTTCGCAAGTTTAAGCGTCTCGAAGTCTGCTACAGGTCTAGCAAAACTCGTCTGGGCAGTTCTGTTCAACTTTTTGAGATACAGTCAACTTTTTGCATCAAGGTATTTTAGTCACCGGCCATGGCTGAAAGCAGTGATGTATTCCGTATGTTGGCTGTTGAGGATAAGTTGGATGGTACCAACTATCCATTATGGGCTTATATGATGCGACATGTACTGGTTGCAAAAGGATTTTGGAACATTGTGCAGGGTGTTGAAAGACGTCCTGCTACACCTGTAACGACAGGTACTGCAAATACAGGTGTTGGAGCTGATGAAGATGGTGTCGAAGATGATATTCCGCAGATTCCTGTTCGTGCTGTTGTTTCTGTTGCACCTACTGCAGAGCAGATTCGTTGGGATGGCAGAGATGCCTAGGCACATGCATTGATAGCTTTGTCTGTCAAACGTGCCATTATTCATCACATTCGCTCTTGTAGAACAGCAAAGGATGCTTGGGATACACTTACCACTTTGTACCAGGCTAGGAATGAGGCTCGTGTTGCTTACCTCCGAAAACAGTTGGAGAGTGAGCACATGAATGAAGGTGATTCGATGGACAGTTTTCTTACAAAGATCAAAGACCTGAAGGAACAATTGATTTCTGTTGATGAGGTTATACCAGATAGCTCACTTGTGCAGACCGTTCTAAATGGCCTTCTTGATTCATATCAGAGTTTTGCCTCTACTCTTCGATTGATGATGAAAGGCAATCCGAATGCCTTGTCATTTGAGGAATTAGTCTTTGTTCTGTTGCAAGAAGATCAGTCCAGGCAGAACAGGTCCATTATGCGTGTTGCAGATCAAGCTTTCCTAGCTAGTCAGAAGGGCAAAGGAAAATGGAGCTCTTCTACTAGTAAGCAGAAATCTGCAAATGCTGCACAATCGAAGAACCAGGATAAAGATGAGAAGAAATCAGAAAAGCAGAAATTGTTCTGCAAGTACTGTAAAGGAAATGATCATATTATAAAGAATTGTCCAAAACTGGCTGCTAAAGAGGCAAAGAAGAAAGAGGCTGGAATGGTTGTTGCAGAGGCCTCTACACCAAAAACAGAGTCTGCAAATCTTGTGCAGGAAGAAGAATGGGCGTTTACTACTGTCTGCAGTTTTGACCCATCTTCTCATGATCAGTGCATGTCTGCAGTAGACTCAGATGTTTGGTACTTTGACAGTGGGGCGACCAAACATATTACCTCGCAGCGCAGTTTCTTCTCTTCACTCGAGCCTGCCCCTACAGGGAATACTGTCACATGCGCCAATAACTCCTCTTATCCTGTTATGGGAGTTGGTAAGATCATTCTGACTACTGCTGATGGTAGTTCTTTCACTTTGTCAGATGCTTTATTTCTGCTAGGGATCAAAAAGAACCTGTTACCAGTTTCTGCATTAGCCAAGATTGGCTTGGTTGTGAAATTCGTTGATGACAGGTGTACAGTCCATGATCTCTCAAATGGCGATGTGATTATTGCTTCTGGCATTTTATGTCGTGGGCTGTATAAGCTCATAGACTGTGAAAAATCTGTGAATGATTCGGCATGTGCAGTTCATGATTCTCAGGCTATGTCAGATGCAAAGCTTTAGCATGCACGCTTTGGTCATCTGAATTTTGCTAGTTTGTTACGCCTGCAGAAATCTGAAATGGTGTCCTCTTTGCCCAAACTTGAGGCACCTGGAAAACATGTTTGTGAAGGCTGTATTTTGGGCAAAATGCAGCGTTCTTCCTTTCCAAAAGATGGTTCAGTTCGGGCTATGCAGAAATTGCAACTTGTACATAGTGATGTCTGTGGTCCTATGCAGACACCCTCTTTTGGAAATTACCTTTACTTCGTGACTTTCATTGATGATTTTTCCAGGCATGCATGGGTATATCCACTCAAAGCAAAGTCCGAAGTGTTCATGTGCTTCAAACAGTTTTTGGTTTTGGCTGAAAATCTATCAGCATGTAAAATGGGCACCCTCCGTTCTGATCGGTGGGGGGAATATATGTCTTCTGATTTTAATGCATTTTTGGCTGAACGTGGGATAAAACACCAGTGTACAGTGCCATATACACCTCAACAGAATGGAGTTGCTGAACGAAAGAACAGGTCACTCATGGAGATGGCGAGGTGCATGGTCAAAAGTCAGGCTTTACCACATAGTTTCTGGCTTGAGGCTATCATGTATGCAGCATATGTACTGAACAGGTGTCCCACGAAAGCGTTGCAGTCTATCACTCCATATGAGGCTTGGCATGACCGCAAGCCATCTGTTGCTCATCTGCGTGTTTTTGGTTGTTTGGCATATGCATTAGTGCATGAACAACATCGCAGAAAATTGGATGATAAGGCAGTAAAATGTATTTTTGTTGGGTACAGTGCTGAAAGTAAAGGCTATCGTCTGTATCATCCACAGACTAAACGCATTCTGGTTAGCCGTGATGTTTTCTTTGTGGAAGATGCTATTCAGCCATTGCTTTCATGTACTAAGGAGACATCTGTTAGCTTCAAAGGCATGTATGATACTTTGATGCCTCTTTTTACAGGTGGACAGGCTAGCGCTGGTCCTAATGAGGCAACTTCTCAGCCTTTGCAGGTTTCATATGATGATGCAGATCATTCCATTTCTGATGCAGATTTACATGATGCGCTTGTTGATGAGAGAGCTGATATGGAACAGGCAAAACTATGCCAAAATGGCTGGTGCAGACTTTGCGTGACAGCAAATTAGATGCACCTTTCTCATATCGTGCTCGTTCAGGCTCTCATAGTACCTCCTTTGCATCAGATTGCTATGCTATGGCTACATCTAGTCTCTGTGATGAGAATGAGCCTGTTTCTTTTGATGAAGCACAAAATTCAGAAAATTGGATGGCTGCTATGCAATCTGAATATGATGCTATAATGAAGAATGGTACATGGTCTTTATGTGACTTGCCTCCTGGCAAGAAGGCCATTAGCACTAAGTGGGTATACAAGCTGAAGCGTAAACCTGATGGTACAGTTGACAGGTTTAAGGGTAGGCTTGTTGCAAAGGGTTATGCGCAGGAAAGAGGCATTGATTTTGATGAGACCTTTGCACCTACATGCCGTATGACTACTGTTCGGAGCATTTGTGCACTTGCAGCCCATCATGGTTGGAATGTACATCAGTTTGATATTAAAACAGCATTTCTGAATGGTGACTTGCATGAAGAAGTGTATGTTTTTCAACCCCGTGGCTTTGTGCAGAAAGGGCATGAAAACCTGGTGTGCAGGTTAAAGAAGGCATTATATGGTTTAAAGCAAGCACCACGTGCTTGGTATGAGAAAATACATGCCTATCTGATTGCACATGGTTTTGAGAACAGTCCAACTGAAAGCACCTTATATGTTAAGCGTGCTAATGATGTGCTTTTGATCATTGTTGCCTATGTAGACGACATGCTGCTCACTGGTCCTCTTGAGAAGCATATTGCTGATTTCAAGGCTGATTTGCATGCCTCATTTGAGATGTCTGATTTGGGGCATTTACATCACTATTTGGGCATTCAGTTTATGCAAGTTGATGGTGGAATGGCTTTGTGTCAAACGAAATGTATTGACACATTATTGCAGCATTTTGGCCTTGAAGATTGTAAGCCTATTGCCACTCCTATGGAGACAGGTTTACGATTGAGTCTTCATGATGCTGGAGATGCATTTGATGTTGTTCTCTATCAGCAGGCTGTTGGATGCTTGATTTACTTATGCATTACTCGGCCAGATATTTAGTTTGCTGTCTCACAGATGAGCAGGTTTATGCATTGCCCAGGAGTCATGCATTGGAAAGCGGTTAAGCGCATCTTTCGCTACTTGAGTGGTACTCGACTACTTGGGTTGTTTTATCCCAAGGGGGGATCACTACCGCCAGATTTGCATGCTTTTTCTGACTCAGATTGGGCTGGTTGCTATGACACTCGTGTGTCCACCAGTGGTTTTTGGTTCATGCTTGGTAGCTCATGTATATCTTGGTTGAGCAAGAAGCAGCCTACTGTGGCCACTTCCAGTTGTGAGGCTGAGTATAGGACAGCTTTCACAGCGACTGTTGAGTGTGTGTGGCTCAGACGCCTTATGGCTGATTTGGGTGTTGGCCAGTCTTCTGCCACCACCATCTTCACTGAGAGTCAGAGCGCATTGGCAGTTGCGAGGAACCCTGTGTTCCATGCTCGCACTAAGCACATTGAGGTGCATTATCACTATGTCAGGGAGAGGTTCTCTGCTGGGGAGATCAACTTGGCATATGTGCCCACGCAGGAGAACATTGCAGACCTTTTCACGAAGGCTCTGCCTAGGGAGAAGTTTGAAGCTTTCTGCAAAGCTTTGGGCTTACTTCTTTTTGTGGAGTGTTTTCCACATAGCTCGGCACTTCCTTATACATGAGTGCCAACTCCTTGTTCACCGCATCACTCCCAGGGGGGATTTGTTGATATATTTAGGTAGTGATGTGTGTGAACACTCTAGGACCGTCAGGGCACTTTTTTCCCTCTTTAGGAGGTTTTTTTCCCCCGGCTTGTATATACGCCTATTGCCCTAATGGGCTACTTATCTTTGTATATTCTCTAGTAATACACTCAGTCTTGTGTGTTGTGCTCCAAGCTTCTTCTTCTTCCTTGTGCTGTTCGCATGCTTCCGCAGACGTCTAACTCCAACATTACCAACTGGGGTGTTTTTGCATGTATTGTAATGTGGTTTGGATTAAGAAATGCCCCAAGTACATTCCAAAGGTGTATGCAAGGAATATTTTCTCCTTATCTTACTTCTTTTATGCAAGTATATCTTGACGATTTTTCAATTTTCGATAAGATGATAGCACACCTGTTCCATTTACGGTGCTGCTTTGAAAAGTGCAGAGAATACAGACTCTGTTTGAACCCAAACAGACTCTGTTTGCGGTGTCATGTGGAAAACTACTTGGCCACATTGTATTTGCACAGGGCATACAATGGATCCAGATAAAATCACAGCTGTGTTAGAAGCACCTGAATCCACTACACCGAAGGAAGTAATGCCCTTCATGGGCCAAGTAAGATGGCATGGACGACACTTATGATGGCTTGCTCACTTAGCAATACCACTGAACAGATTAATCACCAAGACTCCTCGACAGTTTGAGTGGACTCAAGAATGTCAGATAGCATTTGATCATTTAAGGTGTTTATTAACACAAGTTCCCATCTTACAGCCTCCCGATTGGGATCGCCCATTTCATGTATTTGTTGATGCTTCAGATATAGCAATAGGAAGCGTTCTAATGCAACAAACCGATAAGTGGTTCAGACCAGTGTACTACGCAAGTCGAAGATTGGCCCCTGCTGAAAAGAATTACTCTGTAACAAAAAGAGAATGTCTAGGTTTAGTATATTCTGTCAAGAAATTTAGGCATTATTTCCTGGGCCGTGGATTTACTTTTCATGTAGATCATGCTGCACTTGTTTATCTGGTTCGGCAACAGCATCTAGGAGGTCAATTAGCACGATGGGTTTTGCTTTTACAAGAATTTGACTACAAAGTTATTCATTGGCCAGGCAGTTCACATACCTTAGCAGATTTTCTCTCTCGCTTAGATTCTGGTGAAGCTCCGGTCGGTGTAGGTGACACAACACCGGCAATTTATGTCTCTGAACCAACTGATGATGAAATTACAGACCCGCCTATGCCATCTATATACTATGATCAATTATTGACCTTCCTCACTGATGGATGCCTTCCATCTTAGACTTCTACGGCAATACGCAGGAAAATTGCAGTTTTTAGCCGTCAATTTCGGTTGATTGCTGGGGAGTTATACTATGTGGATCATACTGGAATTTCACTTTGATGTATTCCACCACATGAAGTTAACTCAGTTATTACTTTGGCTCACTCAATTCCTTCCAGTGGCCATTTTTCTGCAGACTTAACACACCAGAAAATTCTGCAAAGTGGTCTCTGGTGGCCTACTATGTACAAGGATGTCTTGGAGTTTGTAAAAAAATGTGATAATTGTCAGAGGTCTGGATAGCCATTACTACGTCATTATTTTCCGCTACAACCTGTCCTGCCATTAGAACCTTTTCAGAAGTGGGGTCTAGATTTCATTGGACCTATTACACCACCAGCAATCCTCAGTAACAATCGTTATATTTTGACATGTACTGATTATGCTACCAGATGGGCAGAAGCCTGGGCTTTACGGTCTGCTACAGCTGTTGCGGTAGCAAAGTGTTTGCTAACCGATGTCTTTCCACATTTTGGTTTACCACTGGAACTTGTTATAGATCAAGGCACTCATTTTGTCAACAATTTAATGAAAGTACTCACACATTCATTCCAGGTCACGCATAAGTTTAGTTCTCCTTATTATCCTCATGCTAATGGTTTGGTTGAAAGTACAAACAAAACTTTGTTGAATATGCTTCGGAAACTCATTTTAGAAACACCGGAAAGATGGGATCAACTGCTACCTGCAGTATAATGGGCATATCGGACTACATACAAGGTAACAACAGGATTAACCCCCTTCAAACTAGCTTATGGATTAGAAGCAATAGCACCGATGAAGATAGTTATACCAAGTTTATGAGTAGCCATCAACCAAAAACTACTACCGGAAGAATTACTATCCTTTCGGCTGGATACACTCAGAAAATTAGACGAGCAACGATGGCACAGTTTTTTGACTATACAGGCAGTACACCCAAGACAAGCTCGAACACATGACTGATATCTAAAGACCCCAATTTTTTCGGTGGGACAACTTGTACTTTTGTGCAATGCAAAGTCGAATCGCTCTGCAGGCAAATTGAAGTTGCGATGGTCTAGTCCCTACCAAATTTCTGAGCAAGTGGGCCCAGCAACTTTTCGATTGACTACGTTGACCGAAATCCCTCTTCTGAAAGTCATTAACGGTTCGAAGTTGCAGCCGTATCAACACACGTCTAACCCGCACTAAAACGTTTTGCGGTTGGCCGCGTCTTTTGGCGTTCACTTTTCTTTTCTTTTCTTCTCTTTTCTTTTCTTTTATTTTGCGTGCTTAATAAAATAAATCTGTAAATATCCGCGTTTTGATACCGAATTATGTCCACGGCCGCCCTGCCCTTTCCAGCTACTCACACATGCACACCGAAGTTAAGAATTATCATTTCAAATACCGTGCGATGATTAATCATCCTTCAATGCTCTCCATTGCGATGCATCTACTTAACCTTTTCTGTTTCACCGAAAAATGCTATTGTGTTTGTGTGATTTGTGCTCTGTGTGCTTACCCTGTGCTCTGCGTGCTTGTGTTTACTGTCGTTGTGTGCGCCATGGAAGCTTTGGCTAACTACGTCGCCTTCCGTGATGGACTGCCTGCAGACGTAGGAGAGTTCCTGCGCATTTGTGGGCTTAACAACTTCGCTGAACTACCTTGGCATTCAGTGGAGTCCCACCCATTTTTCGCCCAAATCATCTCCGCCATCGCCAACACACTTGCCACCGAGTAGAGTTGGCCGATCACCTCCCTCCCCTCCCATACACTCATCACATTCCAAGCTTTTGCAGAAGCCTTTAAACTCCCTTTGCAAGGCCAGGAAAATGGTCCAAGTCTGACAGTCGCTAGAATGGTAGAGTTATTTCCTAGGCATTCATCCAACGAGTATGCGATTCTCTACGGACCGGAACCAGAACGATCAGCTCTCCAGTTCTTAGTAGCCATTCTCAACCTACAGAAATGCACCTATGGAATATCCCCCCCTTCTACTCCGCCATAGAATTAGCTGCGTAAGAACCAGTCAACTTTGCATCCTTCTTCTTCCACTGCATTCACCGAGAGTGCGTGTCCATTATGAAACAGGTAAACAAGGGAGGCATGCCGAGATCCAGATTGTCGCACATCCTTTCATTCCTTTTTCTGGCAATACTCGTAGCACAACCACCACCCCGAGGACCTATTCTGCGATATGAAGAATGAGTATAACTGTGGGACGATGAAGAAGAAGATGAAGAGGAACTAAACCAGCTCTTCTGCAGAAAAAGGATCCGAATTATTTCTTCTGAGAGTGAAGCACAAGGATCTGCCGAAGGAAACAAAGATGACGACAAAGAAGAAGAAAAACAGGACAAGGAAACATTTCACGACACCACAACATCAATGCAGAATGAATCCTCCGCACAATTTTCCCAAGAGCAACAACAGGAAAATCATATTGAAGCTGACACAACATCTACCGAAGAAGCATCACAGCAACAGTCTAAAAAGGAACAACAAGCAGATGAAGAACAACTTGCAAAAGAAGCATTCGAAAGACTGCTAAAGGCAGTGGAATCCACAGCAGCAGACACTGCACAACAAAATGTCGATCAGGTAACATCTCAGACTCTCCTTCCCACTCCTCCACCAGAACCATCCATCGACCCCATCATCCCCATCCAACCCATTCACCCTGCCGAAACCACTGATTCTTCATCCTCCTCCCTCAACTACTCTCCACCGAACTCCCAACAACTGCTCACCGCCTCCTCATCGCAACCACGACCTCAACTGCCACTTCCGTCGATTCCCGTCATTTTTGAATTGGCCAACATGGGTCAATTACTCATTAACCTATCACAACAACTGCCAATCCAAAGGAAAGAAGCCACAGACAACATCTGGAATGAGCTACAACACAAAGTGGACATTCTAGAAGCAGACATCACGCCACTGCAAGAAGAGATAGATGCAGTTAAAGCCGAAAACCATCAGCTCAACTCACAGATTGCCCAGCTCCAAGCTCAAATTGCCGAACAACAGACGATTGCCAATCAAAGAGATGCGGCCGTGGCGGAACTCACAACGAAAGAAGAGTTATTACAGATTGCAAATGAAGAAATCAGTAAAATGAAGCAAGATATACAGGACAAGGGAAATGCAAGGATCGCCTTAGGAAACTTGCTCGAAGAAACCAGAATTCAGCTACAAGAATTAGTGCAACAGAGTGAAGAACAGCAGATGCAAGCTAAATTAACAGAAGAAGAGCTGCAACGGACAAAAGAAAACCTATCAGATGTAAACAATATGCTCAAACATTACTTAACCAAGGAAGCACAAACATAGAAACTAATTGCAGATCTCACACATGAAAAAGAATCATATACAAGAACAGTAAACTTTCAAATTCAAGAGATCAAGAGACGAGAAAATCAACTGGCCAATCAAAAAGAAAGAGTATAGAAGATGGAGCAACAGGTGGCTGAAATGAAGACTTCGAGAGATGCAGCACTCACCAACGAGTTTTACTTATAGGAAGCCTTTCTACAGACTCAAGCAGAAATTCTGCTAAATGAAGCCATAGCTCTAAGCTCTGTACGAATAGATGCGCAATTACTAGAACCGGACACCCTAAAACAGTTATTAGAAACCCTCAAGAAAAAGATCGCCCGTACCTTTAGATTAGCTAGAAATATGTACTTAGAAGGAATCATAGATGAGCAATAGTTTTGTAAAACCTGCGCATTCGAGTCCATCGTGTGTGCCAAAGTGTTAGCGGCTGCCCGATCGGAAGATTGTATAACTGAATCTTTTTCACACGAGTGAAAAAGTAGTTACAAACAGTTTGTAAAAAAGTTATATAAATCAAGAAGACGCACAGAGACGGGTACGGGACGGATCACCAGACTGTCTGTCTGGGTGACTGATCGGGCATTATCTGTAGTGTCATTTGCATATCTCCTATATTCTGAGTTCGTGTTCGTCTTTTATCTTGTCTGCCGTCGACATCTGTTTTGTTGTTAACCAGTGAGATGATTCGTGGAATCACCAGACTATTCGTCTGGAGGATTGCCTGAACACTACTGTAGCGCTGTTGTCTAACTTCTGCATACTCCGATTGTACTGTGTGTATCTCTGTTTTGTTACCTATCGATCTCTGTTGAGGTTGAGAGTTCCATTCACAGCTAATAGATCGTGGACTGTTGTCTGATTAAGTTGTTTGTAAATCTCTATTGAGTTGTGGTGTTAGACCGCGCATTGTGTGTTATCCCTTCTTGGAATGTTCTACCAGTGGTTGGTGAAATCTGAGCAACTGTAGTAGCATTCTGGTATTCAGATATGTGTTGTGTTGTCTGCAATGTTGGAATCTGCCTTCATACGGTAAAGTTAAGTGCAGTAGGGATCTTTCTAAGTTGTGCACTGAGCCTTCAGTACTGTGTGGTTGAACTCTCAAGCTCTCTGTGTCTACGGTGTTGTTTAACTGTTTAGATCCAGTCGATAAGGGTTAATGATTACTCTTGTTTCCGATATTTCCAGTAAGTTTATGCATGTGTAGCTGCAACATAGCATATTGCGTATTCGATACCCGTGGTTGAGCTAAGACTGTGACGGTAATATCTAAGTACGGTAATCTTTGATAGTGCTCTTAGCATCAGTATAGTGCTGGGTGTGAACAATGAGTTTGGGAACTAAGCATAGGGCCTCTGTCTAACAGACCCCTGCCACTCCCAAGAACCCAAGAATCCCTTAAACGCACTTTTGATAGTTAGAAGGAACCAACAGCATTTAACAGTGCGTTTAACATCTTCAAAGCTTACTTCCTCCCCATCAATATGCACTTTGTGGATCATACTACCAACGCCTTGACAGGGGCACTAAAGAAATGGCCTCTAAAACTTGTTTAGTACTCAATCTCATAAGAAAGGATGGATATGATGGATAGGGAGGATTCTTAGATCCTTAAGCATTCACTCCACCATAAACAAACAACACAAAGGGAACTCTTAGGGTAGGGTGATGTCAATAACCTCTTAGCGCCTACACAAAAGGAAACTTTTTTTAGAACATGAGTGATCCACACTTCCCTCTTAGCATTCACATAGACCACACATGCACCTATGCATTCACTATTACACCAATACTCTTAGGACAATGTCTGCTAAGCATTGAACAAGGAACATGCAAAGACATAAAAACAAGTAACAAGATACCCTCACTTTTAATGGATCTAAGGTGAGGGAGAAAATGATGGGATTTTGGAAATAAGGAGGATGTAGCAAATGAATTATAAGAAATGGAATGAGAAAGGAAGAGAGACATCTATCAAGAGGGGAATAAATCTTTTATTACAAGATGTGGATACAATAGAGATGGGATTCATAAAATAAGAGAACCTCTTTTGTAGAACAGGTCTTCATTTCCCAAGGATAGTATAATTCATTTCCCAAGGATAGTACAATGATCACCGTCATGCTCATAACATGTACTTACATAGAACTTTCTTTCTTTGAGGGCACGTAAGGGGGTCCGTTCATATGCTGTTTGAGAAGATATTTGGAGATGATATTGTTTGGCTAAATCTTCTAGATGTGACAGTTGTGTCGTAGGAAATATAAAGTTGAGAAAATCCTAAAATAATTTTGGTCATTCAAAAGTGTGCATCTCATCGAATATGCTCATATCTTTGATATTTGGATAAGAACTCATAACCATATCATAAATAGAGCCTTCATTTTGTCGGAATGTTCTTGACATCCACAACTGGACGTTTGGATTATTATAATCTTGACTTTTTGGAGTGTTTTTTGGACTCCATAATATCTGCTCATGATTCATGCGTACTCGCCACCTTTCCCTTACACGAGTGCAAGATCTCACATAGGTGCTCTAAGGTGCAGTTTATTTTGAACAGGATAGTGCAAAAATTGCAATGAAAAGCTTTACGTGAAAATGTAAATAAAAGATCGTGATCGTTCGTCAGTAGCAGAACATGAAAGTCGAATTCTCATTACCTATCTTCCACTCCTTATCTCTAACAGTGCCGATATGCTTCATGTATGGATTCATACATAGATATCTGCTTGATTCCAAGAGATGGAGATGACAGTAAATTTAAACAAAGAAGAATGGTCTTATGGATAAGAAACGTTGAGAGTAAATTACCATTTTCCAATAGATCTTCAGCTATATCATTCGAACCCTGCTATGCACCCTCTCGTTCTGATCCGTAGGATTCACTTCTCTATAGCACAACTACTGCTGCAAAATCAGCTACGCTTGCATGTGGTCTATTTGGTTTTCTTCAGCCACCTCTCCCGTATGTTGTTTTCTTCACTCGGTCCTGAAAATTATTCTCTGTGAGCGCTTTTTTATCATCATCAATCTTCTCTCTGCAAATTGCCTGCTCCGATGAGATGTCAGCCTCAAAACGCATAGATTGGCCACCTTAGCTCCTTCGCGAATCCTTCTCCTGTCCTGTCTCCTGCCGGATCAGAACGTGAAGTGCCAGAAACAACATGCAAATTCGTCTCTCTCCCTCTTCTCATCTGCTGATGCTTGATTTTATAAACTTCTAAATTTAGATTTTGTTCTCAACCATAGCGAAAAAGAAGCGATCTTCCATTGTTTATCACCTTTTAACTCCATAAACTCTCATATAGAAATCGGAGTTTTGTACCTTGTAGCATATAGTTCCCATGAAGACAAATTCAATCACTTTGCTGTTGATCGAACCATTCGCATCTCTTCATTAATGCTTTTGAAAATACCAAAAAACACTCCCCTCGTTCCGTCGTTCTATCTTAAACGTTGAAACTTTTCGTAGAACTAGCTTCATAATTTCCTCTATCTTCATTGCGTCTAGTGTCATTTTGGCTTTGAAACAAACTTTATGAAACCGTTTCTTATGATTGCATGCACACTTTGCTTGGCTATTCTATGACTCAATCTTTGTTTCCATAATCCTTTTTGAAGTGAAGATTTGTCCGACATCCTCAGCATTTCCTTGAATCTTTGATCCAAACAACCTTCTGTTTTGGAGCAAGTAAAAGCAAAAGTAGAGATGGAAATCTCTATGACACTCACCCCCTCCAATCCTACACATCGTCCTTGATAGGCCAAGTAACTTGTTGCTTCAACAAAAGTAAATTTATCTCAAATATCAGTTTGCTTGATTTGATATGTGCATGGAATTAGATGATATGTGTCTATGCAAGGCCTTATAATGTAGTCTATTGGATGCATACTTCGAAATGCATGGAGAAACAAATATGGTGCAATAATTAAGATAAAAGGCTTCTGATGGTGAGGCTTGTGCACTCACTCACATACATATCAATGTAAATATACATTAATTCTTTCAATCACTGTTGTGTGAATGAGTAAAGCTCAGTTCGTGCCTCGATGCAAGGTCATGTAATGAGACCCTACCATGCAGACTTTAAGTGCATTTTCAAATGGATATAGTGCATAAGGGGTAAAAGAGCATTTGATGAAGAAGCTTTTATCTCCCAAACTTAGACTTTGCTCGTGGATTTTATCATGCATTTTCCAATTTAGATTGGTGTAATATGATGTGAGACTAAGGGCAAAGCTCAACATGTGTTTGTACATAATTTGGTGGGTACTTTAAATGCAAGGCAAAATGGTATAAAACCAGAATTAAAAAGTTATTCATGATCTTTTTTTGGAGAAAAACTTGGTTTGTCCATAAAATCTCATTCTTCATCCTAAACCTGAAAAATAATTCATCTTGAAATGCTTGTGAGAAACATTTCTATTAACAACTTGATGTCACATATAGAAATCCAAGATAATACTTGTTGATCATCCATCTATAATAATGAAAGAAATATTAAGTTGAATTCTGTGGATCTCATAACATTCTATTGAAACATCACATCATTCATTCTTCCTTGACCTATATCTAACCACTCAAATACTTGACTAGAAAAAGCAATATTAGCATCATTAATGATAAAATTAAGACAAAACAAGTGTTCATTCATGTCGAAACCCTTCAGTTCATATTTCTCTAATGCATCAGTATCAATGTTTATAATGTTCTCATCTTGTTCTTCCTCATATCGAGAATCAATGAGAGTATCAATATTAGGAGAAGCTATTGTGATGAGTGGGATCACATTAGTACTTGTATCACTCACTTCTTTAATGACCAATTTCTCATCTTCTCCTTCCTCATATGGAGATTCAATGAGAGTATTAATAGTAAGAGAAGCTATTTTGATGAGTGGGATCTCTTTAGCACTTGCATCACTCACTTCTTTAATGCTCGATTTGAAAAGAATTTTGTAAGAACTAGGCAAAGGGATCTCATGATCACACTCATGTTTGCTTATTGAGTTGTATTATTTAATTGAAATTTTGTTTCCATCATCTGTCTTTTGATTAGTACAATCCGTAATATTATTTTAAGAAAGAGGAGATTTTGAGTTGTTGACGTTCATATCTAAGATCAAGATGGAGAACTTGCTTTTGCACAATTTTCCAATCATTGCTCAAGCCATTTGAAGTATTATATTCTTCCACAAGAGGCTCTAAGTCTTTTCAAATTGAGTAGTGAAGGATAGTTAAAACATCCATAACTTTATAAGGCTCAAGATAGGTTCTTTCTTACACAGGTAACTCGCTAAAATTCCCTTCAAAGTCTTGGAGACTCTCAATTAAGTTTGCTTTTGGTTTAGATGTATCTAGCCAAGCTTGAAAATTTATTGGTGTAAACTACAAGCCTGCACATTTGGCTTAAAGGATGCATTGAAATCCATACATACATGGAGAAGCATAGGAACATATGCTAGTGGCTAATAACCACTTTATCTCATTGTAAAAGTCAAATTGACTTGGAATCTTTTTGTAATCACCTACCAAAAGGATTCGTGGAGAAGTTAGCTGTTTGATTGAAGGAATATCTCCTAGTATGTAGGAGCTTGATCATAGGGAGCCAAAAGTTTGAATTTGAATTCAAACTTTTACTCATCTCTTATAAGAATGGACATGAAAAAGTTGCGAGTAGAACTCATTTACTCCCGAGCTTCTCATTACTTTTTTTGAGTGTGTGTAAGCCCTATACTCTAGCCTACACCTCTCTATACCATTAGTTAATGTTATTCATGCTAATGGAGTTGTATACAAATGTTCATTAATACATACATTCATATTGTTCATCTCTGAGTTCTTTGTTAGTCTACTCAAAAGTGTGTCAACTTGTAAACGCCATATCGCAGTCAATTCTTCACCAAATTCAGTGACTCAAAGCTTTTTGGATTCAGCTTGAAGTCATCTACGTGCTCGCAAAATTTGAAGAGGTCCTATTTAGCCATTTGAGAGAAATCTGAGTCGATGTGTCCTCTGGTCATTTTCTGCTACAGTCCTAAAAAGTGGGGGGTATAGCTTAACTTGCTAAATTGATTTCTCTAAGTGTAGTTTATCTTTTTACATAATTCCAATTGGAATAGTTAGCTCACTAAGCTAATTAGATACCCCTAAAAGGAATTTTTCCAATTCCTACTGTGCTGGTCATACAGAGCAAAATACTCAGCAGCTATCAAGACATAAATAGAAGGTTTTCTTGAGGTTGTGAGTTCCAAAGTCATCTATTTTGGTTCAATCATTACACACATCAATTCCAAAGTACATAGGGTAATTTATGGTGTCATTAAAAAGCTAAGGAGGTCTACTTAACAATTCTGGAGCAAAGGAGGGCTAGTGCAAAGCAGGTTTTAGCAGTACCTACTCAGTCTCTTGGAGCATCCATCCATCTTCCCAATAGTTGTATCAGAGCAAACAAAGGTAAAATGGGGGATGGTTTTCCTTCATTTATTGATAAATTCGACACGAACAACTATCAAGCTTGGTCTCTAAGGATGAAGACCTACTTACAAGGAAGGAGCCTCTATGGATACATCTCAGGAGATGAGGAATTTCCGTCATTCAAAACAAGAGGATTACCAACCAAGGAAGAACATGAAAAGCTCAACACATGGCGTGCTAAGGATGCATTGGAAAGGTCTTATTTACTCAACTCCATCTCTAATTTTCTTTTGCCACATATTAGAAATTGTAAGACATCCCAAGAGACTTGGGAAACCTTGTCATCATATTTTTCCTCCAATACAAAGGCTAGGAAAAATCAGTTGTGGATTGAATTCACAACATTAAGAAAGCAACCCAAGCAAGTTGTTTTAGAATTTGTAACCAAGATTAAAGATGTAGCAGATCAGTTAGCAAGCATAAGAGAAGAGATTGAAGAAGAGCAGATTGTAAGGCAAGTGATCAATGGGATCAAGGCTAATGATAAATGGGAAAGCTTCATCACTGCCATGGATCTTTACATGGACATGCACACTCCAGATCTTATAACTCTCATGGGACAATTATTCACTCATGAAGCAAAGCTCAACAAGAATGGAGATACATCCAAAGGTAATAATTCTTCTGCCCTATACATTGATAAGAAGTCTAAGGACAAAGGCAAAAGCAAGAAGATGGAACATGAAGGTTCTACCTCCCAAGCCAACTATGCAGGAAGAGGTAGATCTTCAAGAGGAAGAGGCAGAGGACGTAAACAAGGTAGGGGGAGAGCCTATGATGCCTCACCATGTAACATTTGTGGTTTATCAAATCATACTACAGATGAGTGTTTCAGGAATTACAAGAATCAGAGAGGAAGAGAATACCAAAGAGGTAGATACTCACAGTCTAGAGATAGATTCAATAATCACCAAGGCTACAACAACAACTACAATAACAATTACAACAATAATTACAATGGCAACTACCAAGGAGGATTCAAATCCAGAAAGAACTACAACAACTACACAGAGGAGGAGAATGACTCTCTTCTGATCATGAACATGACTTCAAAATCAGGTACAAATGATGACCATGTATTCTACATTGACTCAGGGTGCTCAAATCATGTAGCTGGCAATGTAGCACTACTCTCTGATCTTGAGGAACCAAAAGGTAAGCATCAAGTTCAAACAGGTGATGACACAAAGCATTCAGTAGTTAAAGTTGGAAATGTTAAGACTTGTGATGGAAATCAGAATTTGTTGAGCAGGGTACTCTATGTACCAACCATTACCAAAAACTTGATGAGTGTTGGAAAGTTTGTGGAGAAAGGTTTGCAGGTGAGATTCAACCAGTATGGAGCATTTGTGAAGGATCCAAGGCATGGGTTCAAGAGGATTGCTAAAGGAGAAAAATTAGGTAGACTTTTTACTTTTGAGTTAGAAGACACAAAGAATATTGCACTATACAGTTATAAGGATCAAACACTTTGAGAGCTCGAGATTTGGCACAAAAGATTAGGACATATAGGAGAAAGAACCTTGAAGCAAATGTGCAGGGACCAATGTGTGCTTGGGATACCTAATGTATCCAAGCAACATATGATTTACAAGTGTGGTGCTTGTCAATTTGGGAAGTCACACAGATTACCCTTCTCAAGGAAAGGATACATGCATGAAGACTACCTAGAGCTTGTCCACATAGATATATGGGGACCAAGCAAAGACCCCTCAGTCTCAGGATCAAGGTACTATGTGTCTTTTATTGGTGATTATAGCAGATGGACTGTATTGTACTTCATGAAGCACAAGGATGAGGTATTTAATTGTTTTAAAAAATATCTTACACTAGTGGAAAATCAGACAGGAAGAAATTTGAAGAGACTAAGGTCAGATGGAGGAGATGAGTACTTCTCCAATGAATTTGAAAAATTCTTGCAAGACAGAGGCATCAAAAGGGAAATAAACACAAGGTATTCTCCTGAACAGAATGGGGTAGCTGAAAGAAGAAATAGGTTAATTGTTGAGACAACTAGATCTATGCTTAATGAGAAAAAGTTACCTAACTATCTATGGGCAGAGAGTGTTTCTACTGCCACTTACCTCATAAACGGGTTACCCTCTAAGTCTCTTGATGGTATAACACCCTATGAAGCATGGCATGGGAAGAGACCCTCAATTGACCATTGCAGAATATTTGGATGTGTAGCATATGTGCATATTCCTTCTCAGATAAGAGGTAAGCTAGACCCAAAGGCTGAAAAATGCATTTTTATTGGATATGATTTAAATTAAAAAGGTTACAGGTTTTATAACCCTACCAATAAGGGATTTATGGTAAGCAGAGATGTTGTCTTTGATGAAAATGATTCTTGGTATGAGAATGAATGCAGGAAGGTTAAAACACCCTATGATTTGCAAGAGGAATTTCCAAAACTTGCAAAGGAGGAACCTACTCAGAATGAAGACTCAAGTTCAGATGATGAAGACACTATCAACCTTGAAGAGTTCAAGGCATGGAAGTCCAAGGGCAAAATGAAGATGAAGAAGCTTGAGGACATACCTGAATCTTCAGCTCAACCATTTAGAAGATCACAAAGAGAAAGTAAAAAACCTATCAGATATGGGTATGATACATCTCTTGTTACAAAACATTCGGTTTATCCTGCCAAAGATTTGTCAAATGAAGAACCAGGATCAGATGAAGAAGCCATAACCAAGACAGAATGGAAAGAAGCTATGGATGAGGAGATTGAAGCACTCAAGGAGAGTGACACATGGGAGTTAGTACCTAAGAAGGACTCCATGAAGGTAATAGGATCCAGATGGATCTATAAACTTAAAAGAAATTCTCATGGCACAATTAATAGGTATAAAGCAAGATTGGTGGCCAAGGGTTCTGCACAAACCCAAGGCATTGACTATGAGGAGACATTTTCTCCTGTGGCTAAGATGCCAACAATCAGAGTGTTGGTTAGTGTGGCTGCATCACAAAATTGGAATATGTACCAATTGGATGTCAAAAAAGCTTTCTTGAATGGATGGATCTCAGAGGAGGTGTATATGTCACAACCTCCTAGCTATGAGGACCCTAAGAAGGTAACATTTGTTTGCAAATTAAAAAAGGCCTTATATGGATTGAAGCAGGCACATAGAGCATGGAATTACAGGTTACCTACATACCTCCAAGATCAAGGATTTGTAATGAGCAAGGCAGATACTTCTCTATTCATCAAGAGGAGTAATTCAGAGGTAATATACCTTTATGTTTATGTTGATGACATCATCATTACAGGTAATGATGTCAATGGGATCAGAAATATCAAAAGTCAAATGATGAAGGAATTCAAGATCAATGATCTTGGTCTATTGAAGTATTTTCTAGGGCTTGGATTAGTTTACACTAATTCAGGGATATACATTACTCAGAACAAATACATACAGGATATGTTGAAGAAGTTTCACTTGTAGGATGCCAAAGTAGCAAGCACTCCAATCGAGGTAAACCTAAAACTAAGTGCTTATGAAGGTGATGAAGTCAATGACATTACAGGTTATCAAAGTATGGTGGGTAGTCTGAACTATGCTACCTAACAAGAATTGGTATTGCATATGGAGTTAGTGTGCTAACTCAATTTATGCACAAACCAAGGATACCTCACTTAGAGGCTGCCAAGAGAATCTTGAAGTATCTCAAGAGTACACATAACCATGGTTTGTATTTCCCTTACACTTCAGATATTGACATAAAAGTCTATTCAGATGGAGATTGGGCAGGGTGCAAGGATGATAGGAGAAGCACTTCTGGATATATTTCCTTTGCAGGTGACAAAATAATTTCATGGTCTGCAAAGAAGCAACCTATAATTGCTTTGTCTTCTACAGAAGCAGAGTATAGAGGACTGGCTAATGCCATACAAGAAGCAATTTGGATTAAGCTTCTGTATACAGAATTGGGCTTATTTACTAGATCTCCTACCTATTTTTTCAAGTTGAAGAAGGTCTTTTATGCTAGGACCAAACATATAGAGGTCCATTACCATTATGTGAGAGAGAATTTGATAAGCAAAGAAATTCAATTAACCTATGTATCAACCAACATACAATGTGCAGATTTGTTGACTAAAGCTTTGGATGGAACCAAACTTTGCAGGTTCAAAGCAATGATTGGATTGTAGGATATACATGAAGTTTGAAGATGAAGACCAAGCAAAAATGTTTGGCTTGAGGGGGAGCTATTGGTGTAAATTACAAGCCTACATATTTGGCTCAAAGGATGCATTGAAATCCATACATACATGAAGAAGCATAGGAACATATGCTAGTGGCTAATTACCACTTTATCTCATTCTAAAAGTCAAATTGACTTGGAATCCTTTTGTAATCACCTACCAAAAGGATTCGTGGAAAAGTTAGCTATTTGATTGAAGGAATATTTCCTAGTATATAAAAGCTTGATCATAGGGAGCCAAAAGTTTGAATTTGAATTCAAACTTTTACTCATCTCTTATAAGAATGGACATGAAAAAGTCACGACTAGAACTCATTTACTCCCGAGCTTCTCATTAGTGTTTGGTGTGTGTAAGCCCTATACTCTAGCCTACACCTCTCTATACCATTAGGCAATGTTATTCATGCCAATCGAGTTGTATACAAGTGTTCATTAATACATACATTCATATTGTTCATCTCTGAGTTCTCTGTTAGTCTCCTCAAAAGTTTGTCAACTTGTGAATAGCATATCTCAATCACTTCTTCCCCCAATTCAGTGATTCAAAGCTTTTTGGATTCAGCTTGAAGTCCTCTACATGCTCTCAAAATTTAAAGAGATTCTATTCAGCGATTTTAGAGAAATCTGAGTCGAGGTGATCTCTAGTCATTTTCTGCTATAGTCCTAAAAAGTCAGGGGTATAACTTAACGTGCTGAATTGATTTCTTTAAGTATAGCTTATCTTTTTACATCATTCCACTTGGAATAGTTAGCTTACTAAGCTAATTAGATACCCCTAAAAGGAATTTTTCCAATTCCTACTGTTCTGGTCAACTGAGCAAAATACCGAGCAGGTATCAAGACATAAATAGAAGGTTTTCCTAAGGTTGTGAGTTCCAAAGTCATCTGTTTTGGTTCAATCATTACACACATCAATTCCAAAGTACATAGGGTACTTTATGGTGTCATCTGAAAGCTAAGGAGCTCTACTTAACAATTCTGGAGCAAAGGAGGACTGGTGCAAAGCAGGTTTTAGCAGTACCTACTCAGTCTCTTGGAGCATCCATCCATCTTCCCAAGAAAATTCACATGATTACTTTTTAATGAATCCTCAAAAGAGAATTTTTGTAGCAACTGGTTCTTAAAAACATCCCAAGCTATAGTGGATGATCCCAACCCAAGACATACTCTATCTTGTGTATCTCCATTGGATATACACGTAAAGGTAGAAACCCAATAACTCCTAGGTATGCCATATTGATAAGATAAATTTTCATAGTCCTTGAGATAGCTAATGACATCATTACCACAGAACTCTTTATTATCTATTTTTAGGTCATCTATCAATCTCAAGACTCTTTCTTCTATGAGGTATTGGTCCATTATGAAATCTCCATCCATTGAAGACTCAAAACTTTATCATAAGATAGATCTTATACACACATGTTCTTGATTTCATCTTAAGGAAGAATCTTGAAATTTGATTTAATGTTTCTATGCATCTGTGCAAGTATAAAAATATAAGTGTAAATACCTAGAATTTCTTCACATGGTATGTGCCTTAGTTGCCATACCGATTCTTCACTTTGGGTTCACTTGATGTTGGAAGTATGTGGATGCTCGGTTGGTGGATCAAGCCAACCACCAAATCCAATGCCTTGGGTGCTTGAAGCAAGCTCAGTGAATTTGCACTAGCAAGAAGGCAACACTTGGAAAACAAGATGTAAACATATATCAATTCATTCTTGCGGTCAATGTGGGTCATAAGTAAATATTCAATAACTCAAAATAATTAGAAAACTTATGTCTCATTCATAAACTTTAAATCTATCAAACTGATGTCTCTTTAGCCTTGTGATAAGAGGAGATAGGCTTGTATCTACTTTAATGAGACTACGACACCGAGTTTCAATGTTCAAGTCATGTCAAAGATGAAGGAAAAGCTCATATCACATATTCTGCTAATGTCTAGACAACCTCTTCATAGTTTAAGGGACTCCAAACACAAACTTTATTGAATAACAAAAGTGTGCATATTTCAGGACTTTTAAGTAAAACAAAACTCAACCATGTGCGATGCTATCTTCTAGAGTGTTTGATATTTTCATGCTTCGGTAATTAAACATGATGTACTTGATAGTGCAGCACACACTATTTAAACCCAGAATTTTTAATGTCAAGATAAAGGTTCTAACAACAATACGATTCACAAAAGTTATTTACTCATAAGCGGCAAAACGTTCTTGCATAGAAATCACTTGCAGGTACTTTTTCCCTCATCGAAAAATACAATCAACAATTGCAACCAAGACAATTCTCATCAACACATTGGATATATGACAATCCCATCACAATCAATGTATCAAAGCTTTGTAAAGAAATAGCACCACGCAAAAGCGCTATGTTTCCAAACAAATGTTGTGTGTATTTCTCCGTGTTTGGTGTTGAGTAAATCGTAAAGATTTATCAATAAGTCGAATGATTAATTATACTCTGTCATCAAAGAAGCTACGATCATAGATATGCGCATCCTAAAAATTATAGGAGAACAATTACTCATTTTCGAAGCCTTCTTCTTTTAAATAACAAGTCCAATAATATAGCAGGCTGGAACAACAGTCTTCATTAATTGAACTTTTCAAAACTCCAACTCAACTAGTGCATCGAAAGTGCATCGAATTCTATAATTTCAGATATTTGCACTAACCCTTAAACCCATTTACTCTTTCTGTACGATTAAAGCGAACATACAAAAACGTCCTGGTGTTGGAATCAAATTAAATTCCCTTACAAGAATATTTCTCGCTTGCAAGTTGCAGCTCAGGGTTTGGAAGTATCAAATGTTAGCAAAGTGAGCATATCAATTCATCCTTCCTACTAAGTCACAATTTATCATACATACAGAACTTCTGATATCCAATGGTTCACTTCATACCGAATGCAATTCCAAAGCTTCTTTATATATAAAAACAAACACTTGACACCATAATATCTTCTCATGATTCATGCGTAGTCACCACCTTACCCTTACACGAGTGCAAGATCTCACATACATGGTCTAAAGTGCGGTTTATTTTAAATAGGAAAGTGCAAAAATTGAAATGAAAACATATGTGTGAAAACGTAAATAAAACATTTTGATCGTTCGTGAGTAGCATAACATGAAAGTCGAATTCTCTTTACCTATCTTCCACTCCAACAATGGCGATATGTTTCATGTATAGATTCATACATAGATATCTGCTTGATTCGAAGAGATGGAGATGACTCCAAATTTAAACAAAGAAGAATGGTCTAATGGATTAAAAACATTGAGAGTAAATTACCGTTTTCCAATACATATAGTTTACCAAATAGTCTGCATCAAAAATTCGTGGATCTACAGCTACATCGTTCGAACCTTGCTACGCATGCTCTCATTCTGATCCGTAGGCTTCACTTCTCTACAACACAACTACTGCTACGAAATCAACTGCGCTTGCATGTGGCTCTATTTTTTTTTTCTTCAGCCACCTCTCCTCTTCGTTCTTTTCTTCGCCGGGTCCTGAGAATTATTCTCTGTCAGCACTATTGTCATCAATCTTCTCTCTATGAATTGCCTGCTCTGATGAGATGTCAGCCTCAAAACGCATAGATTGGCCTCCTTATCTCCTTCGCGAAGTCCTCCTTTCTCCTCCAGGATCAAAACATGAAGTTCCATAAACGACATGCAAATTCACCTCTCTCCCTCTTCTCGTCCATTGACGCTTGATTTTATAGAGTGTAAACTTCTAAATTTAGATTTGCCTCTCAGCCATAGTTGAATAGAAGCGATCTGGTGTCGTTTATGACCTTTTAACTCCATTAACTCTCAATTTAGAGTTTAATAAATTGGCCATCCTTTGCGCATATAGAAATCGGAGTTTTGTGGCGTGTACCATATAGTTCCCGTGAAGAAAACTTCAATCACTTTTCTGTTGATTGAACCATTGGCATCTCTTCATTAACGCTTTTGAAAATATCAAAAAACACTCTCCTTGTTCCATCGTTCTATCTTAAGTGTTGAAACTTTTTGTAGAACTATCTTCATAATCTTCTCTATCTTCATTGCATCTAGTGTCGGTCTCGCTTTGAATCAAACTTTATGAAACCTTATCTTACGATCACACGCACACTTTGCTTGTCTATTCTATGACTTATTCTTTGTTTCCATAATCCCTTTGGAAGTGAAGATTTATGCGACATCCTCAACATTTCCTTGAATATTTGATCCAAACAACCTTTTGTTTTGAAGCAAGTAAAAACAAAAGTAGAGATGGAAATCTCCATGACAATGCTACCATATGATCTAGAAGAAGAGGTTCCAAAACTCTCAAGAAAGACTGCACATACACTTGAAGCATCAAAAGATTATGAAGATGATCAAATGACTCTTAGGAGGGATATTAAGTCATGGTATTCCAAGGGAAAATCAAGATACAAGAGTTAAACGATGTTGCAAAGTCCTATTAATAAACTATAAGATGATCTATAAGAAAGAAGAGAAAACTAGAGAGGTATGGCTGTAATACATTACTAGTGACTAAATTTTGACTATTTGGCATAGGCCTTCAGCTCTCAAGAAACCTCATATTATCGGGAGGACAAAAATAAGCAAGAGTTGATTAATGTTGTGGAAGAAGATATACAAGTGTTGAAAGAAAGCCACCCTTGGGATTTAGTACCAATTACCTTAATATTATTGGATCCAATTGAATATACAAAGTGAAGAGAATTTTGATGGAACCATTAATAGGTACAAAGCTAAACTTGTGGCTAAAGAGTGTTCTCAGACTCAAGGTATTGCCTATAGGGAGACATCTCTTGTGGCTAATATACATACTATGAGATTGCTTATGAGCATTGTAGCTACTAAGAATTGGAAGATCCATCAAATGAATGTGAAGAATGTGTTGCTCAATGGATGGATATTTGAAGAGGCATATATAGCTCAACCCCCTAGGTTGGAAGACTCACATTTTCTTCAACATGTGTGTAGATTAAGAAAGGCATATAAATTTGTGTTTATGTAGATGACATCATTCTCAGCATTAATGGTGTTACTCTATCACCAGGACTGAGGTATCCATGAAGAAATAACTCAAGATGAGTGAGCTAGGGTAGCTTAGTTACTTCCTTGGATTGGAACTAGTGTACACAAAGAGGAATATGTATGTCACTCAAAAGGAATATATCGAGGGCATGCTAGCCATGTTAAGAATGGAGAATGCTAAGGTTGTTGGTACACCCAAGGAGGTAAACTCAAAGCTAGGTGCACATGAACATAAGACAAAAGGAGACATTACAAGCTATGAAAGCTAGGAGGTTAGTTTGAATTATGCACCACTCACTTGGGTAGAAAATTTCTCTTAGGAAGCTAGACATGGAAGCAACATAAATAATTCTCAAGTATCTAAAAGGAACCATAAATCTAGGATTATTCTATCCATATACCTCTTATTTATATATAAAGTTATCTTTGATGTAGATTTGGCACAATCAACAGATGGCAAAACGATTACTTCAAGTTATCTTACATTTTTAGGTTCAAAGTTTATAGCATGTTCATCCAAGAAACAACACATTGTTGCTCTTTCATCTACTAAAGTTGAATATAGAGATCTGGTGAATTCCACTCACTAAGCCATGTGGAAACATTCTACTCATACGTGGGTGTGAAGTCTCCCACTCCTTATATCTTTGGGGATTACATAAGTTCCTTAAATATTGCAGATAATCGAGTTTACCATACTTAAGTTCTTTTAGTAGGTGGCATATCAGATATGTCTTGTAGATGATGCTTCAATTTTCCCCATGGTTCTTCCTTGATTGCATTCTTTGGGGCTTGAAGCATTTTTTTAGTCATTGTCTTGTTTTGGCATGTTTCCTACCTTTACGGGGCTCTAAGGAAAGAGTAGTTTTTAATAGATTACCTTTTTCTTTGATTTTCTTATTCTTCTTCTCATGAACATGAGCATGTCATGAGATCAAAAAATTAATTCTTCTAATCATGTACTCTGAAATGGGTGGATAATTGTGTTGTTGACTTTGTAGTAGTGGAAAATTGAGCCAGTGCTTATTTATTGACCCACTCTATTACTCTTCCCAAAACTGTGGCCCTTCTTTGCGCCTTGGTAATGGGCAAGAAGACGGATTAACTTGTACTAGCTCTGGTGCCACTTGCCAATGCACCCGCAATGTAGGATTCTTCTCCAAAAGAATTTTTCCTGTAGACATGATCATCCACCTAAACTTCATCTTGTGTATAATTGAAATTTTTCACTTTGAAATTCACATCTTGGTTTGGATCCTTCTAGGTTGTTTTCTTGATATACATGCGTGTTTTTTCCTTCATGATGCCATATGGTACATTGAAAGACTTTATTATTTTATTTACATCTTTTTTGTTTATCTTATCTTCTTTCATTACTCATACAATTGCATCTTTGAGATTCTATGTCAAGTAAGACACCAATAGTGCCCAGTCCCTCTGATCTAAATAGCTACCTCTTGAAGATCTCTCATTGGTGATGGAACAATGGGGGGAAAGAGAGGACGTACCTCAATCTCCTCAGTAGTCAGAGTTGGGCCTTACACTACTAGTGTCCCCATGTTCATTTGGTGATTTGATGTATCATTTTGGATTTTTGTCAATTGAGCTCATAATGTTGCAATGATTTCGTATTTATCTTTGCTCTATCTCAAGATGTTTTTGAGCTCTTCTTTGAATCTTAATTTACTTTCACATAGGTCTTTATGCTAATCAGTATCTTGTTGACATTGTTCTGTGTTTGTTAACTACTTCTTTTCATTTTCCTCTCAGCTTTACCATGTCTTGAGCATATTTTGATTCCCACTACATACAAAGTGTTTGTTCTTGTTTTAACTGATCTACATATGCATCTAACTAAAACTTGAGGCTTTAAATCCCTTTGTTCAACCATGTTGATGCCTCGATTGGTTGATTTGATAATAGTGAAGTCATTAATTCTTTATTGTGGCTCTCTAGTGATTCATCATCGTCCATATTCCACTTGATCTATGTTTCCAAAATGGAGCTTCTCTTTGAAAGACAAACCTTTCAACCTCACATTGATCATAGTTCTTTTTGAGCTCAATATTCTCTTTTTACATGTTCTCATGGATGTCTTTCGATTCATCGACTTGCATCTTTAAAGTAACATTCTCCATCTTTAATGTGTTGATTTCTCGAGTTGCTACTAATAATTCCATTTTTGTCTTTTCAAGTTCTTTTCGGGTCTTTAGTACCTAGATGAATAGATTTTCTCTTAGTGTTCTGAACTGCTTTTTCTCTTTATTTTCATGCTCATATTCTCTCTATGCTTCCACTAGTTGTTGTTGGGTGTCCATTGTTGAAAGTGTGAACTATGCAAGCTTGAGGTGGACAAATGGGTCAAAGGACCTTACTGTGTACAAATGTCACAACTTAGATCACTTAGGGTGGTCTCAAGGTTAGGTAAGGTTGGGCAAGTCAATCCTAAGGTAGTGGAAAATTTGAAAGAGGCATCCAAAAGCTCTAGAAGGAGGTGAAGAGTCATCAAATGCATGGAATTCTTAATCTGATTCTTCCATAGAGAAAAGTTTGTGCCATCAAATTTTCAGATCTCAAAATGTTCTTTTCCCTGCAAGTTATAGCTCCTCCTCGGAACACTAGCACTAGACCCTGATCCACCGCATGTGCATGAGACCTCTAATGCCATGATGGTATAGATCTGAATAGAATATTAATGGAGCTAGAAGAGTCCGAACACCAATGAACAAGTGTATCAAGGAGTAAATCGACCACTATATAGTTGACTAAACCAAAAATCTGGAAACATTTTGCCAGAGTATCCTCTGCAAAATGAGCATATGAGCAGTGTCAAAATATCATAAAACTGCAAGTACTGACATGTTTTCCTGCATAGCGAATCACTGAGTCCACTAGATATAACTAATTACCCAACAGAAGCCAACTAGGCTTATCAAGCACCTATGAACAACTAGCATACATCTCCTATGGCGAGGCTGGGTAAGTCTTCCACCTGCATCACCAAAGAGACCCCGACATCTGGTTGTCTCCCAGTTAAGAAAACCTCTCCACGACCCTCTTTATCAAACGTAAAAGGCTTTATGCAAAGAACATAACCGCTATATCAATGACCACATGGACATACATAAGTGGTATCCATAGAAATATACATGGTGTATATGTGCTCAATATATGCACTAAATGACAGTAAAAGGCTGAATACATAGCCCAAAAACTAGCCAATAACACCTACAAGTGTCTAGGTGAGGTTGGGTAAGTCTTCCATCTGCATCACCAAAGAGATCCCAACATCTCGATGTCTCCCAGTTAAGAAAATCTCACCACTCCCTCTTTATCAAACCTAAAAGGATTTATGCAAAGAACATAACCGATAAATCAATGACCACATGGACATACATAAGCGGCATCCACAGAAGCATACATGGTGTGTATGCGCTCAAAATATGCAGTAAAATGACACTAAAAGGCTGAATACACAGCCCCAAAACTAGCCAATAACACCTACAAGTGTCTATCAACTCTGATGTTTTAGGCTCAAAAAACTTGCATAAATTTTGCAATAGCTGCTCCCACCAAAACTAAACCTTTCAAGAAACTTGTAGTTTTATGAGTGTGTCTGAAAACAGCCCCAAAGGTTGATATTTATTTTTTAAGAAGTGCAAAGAACACTCTTCTTCATTTCCTTGGACCTGCGTGAACAGAACTATGTGCGGAAGTGCTCCAAAATGGCTCCAAAAGACACCCCAAAAATGCTTCCGAAATAGACTTTGAAAACAAAGGATGAAGCTTTGAGGGACCAAAACATGTTCAAGGTAATGTCAACCTTAGTCTTTCCCCTTCTTCAAACACCACAAGAGTGTAGCTTAGTGGCAAGAGATTTCCACGGTTAAGCGAGCTCTAGGGGGAACAATATTGGGATGGGTGATCCCCAGGCAAGTACCGGGAACCTCTATATTCCTTGATCATTGAGGTCCTCCCTTGTGTGCATCCAATGGCACCAATGGTGACTTCAGTGACTCGGATGAAAAGGTATGTCAAGGTCTATGCCTTGGTGACCACCTTAGTTGTAAGCCTTGGAGAAAGCTTGGGGAGGTGCTCCCTTCGCTCGCACAAAAGGAACAAAGTTTTTTCCGCCGATTTGCTCTGATACCAGTGAAGGAATTCGATGGCAATGCACCACGGTGCGCTCTCGTTATCGAGAGCTCCGTGACGATATGATCGGAGTAGAATATGGACCTCCTAAGGCCGCATCCGATACTCCACATAGAGACTGTAGAATACACAAAAAACACAGTACACAAGGAGCATGAAGGCAGACCTTTTAGGTCTTACAAATGCAGTCAAACTTACAGTCTGTGGCTGACCACGCCACTATATGTCTTATTAAAGAACATATACAAAGAAGTGTCAAGTGGCCATTTGGCCTTTCACATCGACACTTACGATAACAATGAAGATCTTGAGGAGGTCATTAATGCTAATATAAAGCTCAATAGACTCAAGAAGCAATATCCTAAAGGTCGAGAGAGGATGTCTACAAGGATGAAGGCACCCCCACAAAGGTATACATATGGTTCGTTCATGGCAAAGCGCTAAGCAAACATGATCAACATCATTGCAGATCAAGAGCCAAATTCTTATGAGGAGGCAAAAAAAAAGTACCATAGTGGAGGAAGGCTATGTATGAAGAGTTAAAAGCTCTTAACGAGAATAATACTTTGGAACTAGTAGCCAAGAAGGAAGGCATGAAGATAGTCTAAAATAGGTGGGTGTACAAGACCAAGAGGAATGCAAATGGTAGGTTGGAAAGGTACAAGGCTAGACTAGTAGCCAAAGGCTTCACATAGACACAAGGGGTGGATTATGAGGATACTTTAAGTTGTTTGGCAAACAAGGATACCATTAGAGCTCTCATAGCCCTATGTATAGCAAAGAGGTGGCCTATCTACCAAATGGACATAAAGAATTCTTTGTTGAATGGTGAGTTACAAAAAGAGGTGTTCATGGAACACCCTCAAGGTTATGTAGATCCACAACATCCTACCTATTTTTGCAAGTTGAAGAAGGTCTTTTATGGCGTAAAGCAAGCCCCAAAAGCTTGGAATCAGAGGCTAGTGGACTTCTTGAAGAGATGTGGTTTCTCTCCAAGTGATGCAGATCCATCTTTGTATATGAAGAAGACAAATGACAAGATATGTTTGATATGCATATATGTAGATGATCTTCTTGTGATAGGTGATGATGATGCAAGGATAAGGACCATCAAAGAGAAGCTTGGAAGTGAGTTTAAAATCTCAGATTTAGGTGTGCTCAATTAATTTCTTGGCATTGAGTTGGTCTGTGGGAAAGAAGATATCTATCGCTCTCAAAACAAGTATCTTTCAGATGTGTTATTTAGGTTTGAAATGAAAGATCACAAACCAATACCTCAACCTATGGATTCAAATGTCAATTTAAGCAAGTAAGATGGTAAGAATCTAGATGATGTTATACTATAGAGGAGCATTGTGGGATCATTGATCTATGCTACACTCACAAGGCCTAACTTGTGGTACATAGTTGGAGTTTTATCTCAGTTCATGCATGTAGCCAGAGATACACATCTTAATCATGCAAAGAGAGTGTTATGGTATGTGAACAATACAATTAATCATGGGTCGCTATACAGGTATGAAAAAGAACTTCAATTAAGAGCATGTAATGTTGCAGACTGGGCACGAAGTGTTGATGATAGAAAGTCAACTTCTAGCTATGTTTTCATGCTAGCTACAAAGGCAATTTCATGGATGAGCCAAAAGCAGCCCATAGTTGCATTGAGCTCAATAGAGGCTGAATATAGAGCTTTAGCCTTCACTACATGTGAAGCAATGTGGCTTAATAAGCTCTTAAAAGATTTTTTTATACAACATGGACCAATTCCACTGTATGGAGATAACATGTCAAGACTACATCTTGCTAACAATCCCATGTAGCATGCAAGGAGCAAGCACATTGAGGTACATTACCATTATGTACGGGAAAAGTTTTCAAGTGGGGACATTAATGTTCATTTTATAGGCACAAAGGACCAAGTTGCAAATACCATCACCAAGAGCTTGGATGTGGCCAAGCTAACAAAGTTTCAAAGGCTATGAGCTTACTTCATATGGACACTACAACCTTAACCTTGAGGGGGAGTGTTGAAAGTGTGAACTATGCAAGCTTTATGTGGACAACGGGGTCAAAAGACCTTAATTTGGACAAACATCATGACTTACACAACTTAGGGTGGTCTCAAGGTTGGGCAAGCTAGTCCTAAGGTGGTGGAAAAGTTCAAAGAGGCATTTCAAAGCTATAAAAGGAGGCGAAGATTCATCAAATACATGGAAGTCTTGTAGGTCATTGAAGGCTAAGAGACATATACTCAAGGAGGCTCAAAGAAAGATTCATCCAATGCTCAAAGAGCTCAAATATAGCACTCCAAGCTAGGGAAAATGTATAGGAGGGTGTTATATTCAAAGAGGAGGAGCAAGGAGGATCTATGAAGCTCACACCCCCACTAGTCTCTTGTAGGTATAGACATAGTGTCCTTATAACAAATGTAAATACTTTTGTATATATCCAATTCAAGAGATTGAAAGTGCATTCTGTGGCTTATATGTTTCTTACTTTTCCGAAGAGGGCTTCTTGAATCTATCTCTATAACCCTAATTTTTGCATATCCTACATCTTTGCGTAGTCTATTTTCTACAGAGTTGTTAATTGACCTAAATAGATCCATTTGAGGTGTTTGACAACTTGTTGGAAATCTTATGAACCACTAAAGTGTGTCTAAAAGTGTAGGTGATTTGGATCACTGTAAGATAAGTGAATCAGAGTTTTGTTGTAGGGTAGCAGAAAAGTTATATGAGGGGACGTAGGTATTGGGTTCATTTCACTTCTAGTGGGCTAATATGAGGGATTAAATTCCATCATCCATGGCACTTTGAATGATGTGTTTGAATACCTGTTTTAGTTGTGTCATGTCCATGTTCAACCATGTTTTTGGTATCATTGGAGTCTCCCCTACTATAATATATTTTCTTTTGAATGCTTGTACGATCTATTTGAATGGCTACTAGATTTGGAAGTGAATCATCCATTTAATGTCTTTTCATGGAACCTCTTAAGAGTTGCTTCCTTCCCTATGCACATCTAAGGGAGATGGCTCTACGATAAACTTAATTGGCTTAACAGACTCTTCTGTTCTTATTTCCGTCTCCTATTGAATACCATCTTTAATCCATCCAAATTCTTCTAAATGAGTTCATGGCTGAAGTACGTGGTTTGCCACTTTCCTTGTAAATCCATGACTCTAGCTTGAAGCATTGCAAGTTTGTCGACTATAGCATGCAGTGTATTTTTGACTTTAGTGCATGTTTCAAAGTATGGTTTTTATATGGGAAATTTCAAATAAGCTTCAATGCCATCTTTGCTTCATGTGTCCATTACAAATGGAAATTCATGAATAACTTTGAATTCTTGACTGATCGTAGGGAATTGATGGTCACCATCCATGCTTTTAATGGTAATTAAGAAGAGATGGTCGATCCTTGGCTGGTCATCTCCGAACTAGTGACCTTTTGCTTTGAATGCACACTCCAAGAGGAGTTCCTTTACCTCCATTTCTTGGGTTGCTTCAAGATTCTCAAAATCCATCATCATTTGAATCGCAATACATTATTAATATGAGAAACTAGGAAATCTTCTCTTCTTCCATAGTGCTCAAGCATTCTTTGTTCGACTTTTAAACATGTCCCCCCATCAAGATACCTTAAGATATATATTTTTAATTTCTCTATTTTCTAAAAAAGAAACATATTATGTTCAATCATAGCCAAAGCAATTGTTAGTAATAGTTAGTAGAAGTCCTATACTACTAAAGTACAAGTGAAGGCCTTCTTCTATTGAAACATATGTGCCCCACTAAATAGTTTAAAGAAGCCTTGTAGTGTGGCCCTATTGTGACTAGCTAACCAACTAATTTTTAATGAAGCAAACATATCTCTCAAGGAAGAAGAACTAGAAAAAGTAGCAACTATCAAGATAATAGTTTTTAAAGTTGGACCTTTTAGTAAGGGAGATGAAGGAAATATGTGCCTCCCAATCACATGTAGAGGATATATGACCAAAGCAACTCTAGATACAGGAGCTACAGTAGGGATAACAACCAAGGAAATTTGGGAGAAATGTGGAATACCTTCTCTATGATGGACTAGAATGAAGCTACAACTTGCATATGCTCATGTAGAATGACCTTTAGGACTCCTTGAAAAACAAATTCTGACAACTTGCAGGGTAGAACTTGAACACATATTAGCTATATGCCAATTTGGAAATATGAGCAATTACGAGATAATCCTTGGTAGACCATTCATGTGACACCTATAGACAATTGAAGATTGGGGACGAGATGCTTTTTATCTCCAAAACCCAGACACAAATATCAAAATAAATCTCAAAACTTCTGCATATGGAGAAGTTATAGTCAGTTAATTGAATCCTCTACATAAGGAGGACAATGGTGTGTCAATCCATCGTGTTGGATCTAGTGACCAATCTTAGATGCGTGAAGATACTCAATTGTAGATTTTCAAGGTAACTAAATGAGAAGATGAAATATAACAGTATTGGCAAGCAGGAAACTAGATACATAGACCTATAGAAGAACTATTAGCCTACATGCCACAAATATTTAGCGACGAACCATTCAAAACACACGGGCGGATGGAAATCCTAGCAACATTGGATGTGTGTGTAAATGAAGAAGTGTTGACCACGAATGAGTGTGTCTATGAAGAAGGAAACAACTTTAGCTTGAACATGGTTATACTTCAATAGGTCGAAGAAGGTGAAATATTTGAAAAAGATTGGAAAGAAGAATAGAAAAGCATAGAAATGGAGCTTGAGTTTGACTTAGAAAAACAATACCTAAAGAAAGTAGTACTCGAAGATGCCATAGAGCATAAAGAATATTCTCCATATAAGAATATCAATGAAAATCAAGAATCAAGACCAATGGAAAGGAGGATGAAGACTTTCCAAATGAAAACTTCGAAGTGCCAAAACATTTTAAGAGATATGAGGTGGAGAAAAGAAAAGTACCTATTCAAATGCCTAAGAGAGAGGCACATGATTGAAAAGCATACAATAAAAAAGAACAAACTAAGAACATGATAGTAACCCTAAAGGGCAACAAAGAGATATGCATTGACATAGGCAAGAATGTGTCATTAGAAGAGGAATAGAAACTCATAATGTTAATTCCAAAATAAAGGAATGGATTCGCTTGGACCTACAAAGACCTGAAAGGTGTAAATCCCTTAATATGTTCACATAGGACTCCTATGAATCCTAATGCGAAACCTTCTAAATAAAGGCCATATATATACATTGTTGTGTATTTTACCAAAAATAAACAAGAAATAGACAAATGGTTGGCAACAAGATTTATATACGAGATTGATCACACAAAATGGGTCTCTCCTTTTGTGGTAATTTGAAAGAACCATGGAAATGTTAGGGTTTGTATTTACCTCAAAAAAGCTAATGTTTCCACCATTCAAGGTAGCTATTTGTTACCCATTACATACCATCTTTTGGAAAGGGTATCATACAAGGAATTCTCTAACTTTCTTGATCGGTTTTCGAGTTATACTTTGATAGTGATTGATAATAAAGACCAACATAAGAATTTCTTTGCTATAGAATGGGGCGTATATGCATTTAGGGTCATGCCATTTGGTTTAGCTTAAGATCCTTCCAAGGACTATTGTTTCATGTGTTCAAAGAATTCTTAAGGAGAATTACAGAAGTCTATGTAGAGTATTTATGTACATACTCTTCTCAACGCATTTTGCACATACCTGAATCATGAAAAATATTCAAAAAGTGTAGGGGATATAGAGTATGTGTGACCTTGGAGAAATGTGCTTTCATGGTGAGATATGGAAAGATAGTGGCACATATAGTGTCCAAGAATGGAATCTCTACTAACAAAGATACGATTAAGGTTATTCTGGATTTGTTGAAACCTAAGAATGTGAAGAAATTGCAAGCCTTCATGGGTCACTATGGATATTATTGTGGATTCATTCACATGTATGCCATAATCACAATACCCATAGATGGATTTTTTACTCAATTTACTTGGAAAGAAGAGTGTAAAAAATCATTCAATAATTTAAAAAGGAGATTGAGTTCAACACCAATATTGAAAATGCCCAATTGGAACAACCCATTCCATATACACATAGATTCATCTAATTGTGCCACTCGATGCAGCTTGGCACAACCATCGGATGAAGAAAAGTCAGAGGCATTACTTCCTAGCCACCAAGTTGAAATTCTTTATTGATCAGCAATCTTTATTGTATTTTTTCAATAAATCTTGTAATACTAGAAGGCTATTTAAATTGTTGTTACTCTTAATGGAAATAGATTTCGAGTTAGTAATCAACAAGGGAAATACTCATGTAAGAGCTCATCATTTATCCACAATGACACATGGAGAACCAACAAATGGAGTAGCAAATCCTTGGAAAGCTCATACTTTTCTAACCACTTCTGCATAGGCCTAGAGTTAACTATGCAAAACTTCATTGCCTTCTCTTTGAAAGTTGCATCCATTTTTCTCTACAACCCTTTACCTTGTAGTTCATCACCTACGAGATGAGCGTTTTCATCATCGCTCCATAAGCGAGGCATTTCTGGATCCGACATATGTAGAAACTCAGTTATGAATACAAGAGACTCTTGTACGAGCCATCCCTCTGCCATGATACCCTCTAGACGTGATCTGTGTCAAACAAGAAAT